>JBAJMU010000001.1:3270807-3385223 GCA_037952995.1 Hyposoter didymator | reverse complement strand
TAGGAGGTGTGCTCTCGAAGGGTCATCATCAGTAGACTCTAAAAAACAAATTTCACCGAAAAACGCGATAATCTTCGCAACTGTTACAACTTTCCAATTCATTTCGATTCTGTCGTATTTTTTTTCTGCTAAGTCAACGTCAAGAGAGCAGGCGCAGGCTTGAACCATCTTTCAAAGATACTCTCAGAGAGGAAGAGAAAGAGAGATAGAGGGAGAGAGATGAACGCGTAATTAGTTATCGACTAATGAAATCAATTCCTCGAACTGCGAGCTGATGGAGGCAAGGAAATGATGGTAAATAGGTCGGAGAATTTCTCGGCTAATGTTGTTGTTGAAAAAATCTTCGATAATTGAGAACTCCTCGAAGGTTGAGGTAAGATCTTCTTAGTCTGCTCTGGAAGTAGTGGCGTTTGGTACGGAGAAATAGAGGCTGCTCGAAAGGAATTCCTACTACAGCCAACAAGAGAGAGAGAGAGAGAGAGGGAGAGAGAGAGAGAGAGAGAGAGAGAGAGAGAGGAGCACGTAGCTGCGAGGTATCAAAGTGGAACGCAGCTTCTCCAAGCGGAAGTGATGAACACAGGAGAGCGTGCAGGAATATCCTGTTGAAGATATACCACCAGCAATGATGATAGCACGTACCAAGCAGGTTGATATGCGTATACGATGAGATCGGGAGACAGACACAAAGAGGGAGAGAGAGAGCGAGAGAGAGATTCCTTCAGGATCTAACACGGTATATGGGCTTTCTACATGGTGCACTACTCTCGACATAATTAGTATTACCATGTGCATACGTTGGTAATTCACGTACAAATTTAGCATCATCGGCTATAAACCTATGGCGTGTAGATTGGACGAACTCTATCGCCTCAGATGATGAGAATATCTACTCATCGGATTAATTCAATTACGATAATGCCAGAGTCTTTGGCATGATGAACTATAATTTTTCAATGTTCTATCTAACGAGCCAGCGGTCCTGTTAGTTTGCACTTTCACTGGTGATACACGGAGAAAAAGAAACAGATTATAACACAGTGGTACACAGTTCGCATTGGACTCGAAGCGATTGCACTGCGATATTCACTGAAACACAGTGCTCAAATTACAGTGCAGGCCAAAGTAAATTTTGACCGATTTTAACAATTCAAACACTGTATTTTCAATTTATCAAAACTCGAAATTTGACAGTTGGGGAATGCGCCAGTAATACCTGCATGAATTGTGTCAATTCATGCAGGTATTACTGAGAACACTGATTTTTGCACAGTACCAAAATGTAAATAAACTAGAGTACACTGTAAAAATCTCGAAGTGTACAGGTAACTCACAAACTGTCAAAAGAAAAGTAAAACTACCATGTGCCACACTGTAAAATTGAATCAATCACCCTGTACTCAATACAGTGTACACTGTAACTTTTGCAGCTGCGTACAGTATGAAAATCAGTGATCTTGTGTTAATTTTACATCGGAGCAATTTTACTGGGTACAATGGCATATTGACAGTACTAAACTGTGAACAAGCCAGTGTAACTGTGAAAATCACAGTTTTCACAGGGAAATTCATCATTTTTGGATACATTACTCTGTTTTACTGTAAAATGAAATGTGGTTCCCGGTTTTTTAAGCTATTTATACTGTGATATTAACTGTTTCTTTTTCTCCGTGTATCTCGTTCATGTAACTGATTCGAAACATCGATAAGCAGAAGTTTGATCGATGCAGCCACTGTTATCGCACAGAAAAAAACGAATTGTTTTATCCTTTGAGTGCATACTGAGTCGTTTTGGACCCAGCAATTTTCTGTCACCGATTACGGGCCATTTAGTAGCATTCAATTTTCGTTTTCGTCAAAAAATACATTTAAAAACAAGAAAAAACAAAAAATGTATATTTAATGAACTGCAACGATTTGAAAAACGTCTTGGGTCAGATTGGCCCATTATGCGCTTATCGAAAGTGCAGTGCACCACCCAGGCAAGTCGAAAATCAGTATTTCAGCTCATAGGAATGAAAATAGCATTTCCTTTTATTTATAAAATAAGACAAAGCAGAATCTGCTGGAAAAGCAGAACGCGAGCCCCATGAGCAAGCTGCTTTTGTTGCTCCGAGAGTTTAATTGAGATCGTTCGCAGCAGCCGTTTTGCTGTTCCCTCTCCTGCTTCTATATAGTCGCTTTTCCTTAACTTTGTTTCTGCCACTGTGCCATGACATGAGTCGTTTTATGTCCAAAATCGTTTTATCCAAATTGTGCTCACATTCGTAGCCAAACATTGTTCGTGCAGAGGGAATCTGACGTTTGCTCGTAGAGGTACTTTGACGATGGTTTCAGTGTTCTGTACACGTTACTCTCGAATGAAAGGATTAGATGTCAAAGGTGACGTGTCTCTTTCACATTGCTGTCGTGGAATGAGCTGGTAACCACTGGAGATTCTTTACTATTTCGAGTTTAATATCCACAATTGTTTGAGGTTATTCTTGCGATGGTTTAATACAGAACATGGTAAACGAACGTATGAACGATTTTAATTATATATGTCAACTGAATTGTTTATGATTATCAGCTGGCTCGAAAATTAAAAATTCGTTGAAGACATTGAATCAGCTCGGAATTACTTTATCCGCGACTAACGCGTGTCGAGAAAAGCAACTTGTGCTCCTTTTTCCTCGTCTCAGTTTCACATGGGACTTGGAACGAGTGAGAGAACACGCTAGTTCCAAAATTAGAGTCCCGAGAATCGAGAGTTTTCCGCTTATAGATCACGGGAAGCGTCCGAGTGGACATAATGGAAGAGGCAAACGCCCAGTCTATCTTTTACCTCTTTTGAACTTACGAATATACACAGCCCACTTACATCGCTATGAAAAAATTACCAGCTGTTATTTTTTCGATGGACTTGAACATAATATTTTTATTCCATTATTTATTACAATAAAACTGCAAATTTCCCCATATTTTTGGCTTGTTGATCAAATTTTATTATTTCACTTCTCACCACTTGGTTCAATATCATAAAATACCTGTTTACCTGTTCCCTTCACATTCTGGTTGCCTGAGCCGAGCCCTTACAAAGCTCCTTGTCAATGAGGCTCCAAAAATCATCAGCCAATTCATACTCTTGAAAGTCTTTTAGCTCCTGCCTCGTGCATTATGATCTAAGATTCCGATTTTACGTAATTCTTCAAAAATTTGGAGAAGCAATGGAAACAACACTCAGACGTCAATAAATTATTCCGAATTAGGAAAGAAATGATTACCGAAGCATTGAACTTGCACTGGAGACCTGATTCCTTTGAAAAACGTCAACGAATTCTTGAATACAGTGAACTGGGTATTTTTTAAATAATAAAAAAAATTCCAGTGGCTTGCGAGGATTTTGAGGAGTTACGAAATTGTTGGCAAGAAGCACGATTGAAAAGAGAAAAATGCAATTTATTAAAACGTTATTAAAACGTAAATTGAGACGAGACTTGAACGAACTTTTTCCAATAAATTGGGATTTTGGCGTGGGAATTCTCATCGGATAGTTCGATAATATTTTGGATTATCCCCGAACTCCTGTATATTTCGCCTTTTGCCATCGCATAAAGAATCCTCTTTCGAATGATTCTATTTTCGAAAATGGCAACGATAATTTATTGGAAATTATAAATATTGCCGAATTTTTCTAGACTGCTTAATTCAATATCGTAGTCATCTTTACGAAACTTTCCAGTATTATTGGACGATATAAACAAGGTTTTTATAACACGACGAAAAAAAATTGATGGAACCAATCGAATGTTCGGAAAATTTGCATTCTGAAGGAATCGATTCCCCGAAATAATACGCGAGAAATAAAAGAAAGCAACTGTTTATACACTTGCATTTAAAGATCGAGAAAATAATGAGTGGAAAGTGCACATTGCTGCGGTTTTACAGCCACCGAGAAAAACGACAGAGAGTGAGAGAGTGAAAGAGAGAGAGAGAGAGACTGAGAGAGAGAGAGAGAGAGACAGGAGGGGGAGAAGAAGAAACGAAAATAACTACGGTTAAATTTGCACCCGGGTGCGCTATAAACGTACATCATAGCCAGAAAGCCATGCGTCTGTTAATCGTCTGCTACGATCCTGTTGCTTGCTCTCGTATAATGTCTGATCATCAAAAATCATGGTACTCTAGTATTAGGGTGTTTCGAAGAAAAATCGATGTGCGTGATTTCATCGAGTTTGTTTTTTTATCCTTTCGTTTTTTTTTTGATTTTAGGAAATTGTAAATATGAACAATTTCCCAAATTAATGACAATCATTGAAACAATATGCGATCTGCTTTCAAGTTGATTTTCTCACCTACAAAAAAAAACCAAAAAATCAGCCCATTAGAGATCGAAGAGTATAATGAGCAAATTTATAAAGATATGGAATTATGTGTATGTGCTGGAAAAAAATCAAAGCACGCTGCAAATCGCTTCGGAAAATGGACTTGAAAAAAAATAGTATTTAAAACTCGTGGAATATTTATACGATGAAATTTTCTCGATGATCTATAGTCAGACCGTAAACGCAGTCTTCCAGCGTTTATTTATGGATTTCCGATTATTTTTCGAAAGTTCGGACTCTGTGTAGAATCTTCAAACTCTATGGATGTTTTTGGCACGTGAAACTTTGAAATATTAAAACATCAGACGAATCGGCTGTCCGTTTACAAACTACAGAGCAGGAAAAACAAATTCGATTCCAATTGGAATTAAACCACTTTGAAAATCGGTCCTCACCATGCTCGAAGAACAAGAATCCGAGCGTAGGGAATTTACTCTCGAACGTTGAGGTATAACAACGTTTCAATATTTTTTGAATATTAAAAAAAAAAACATTCAATTATTTCTGTTGCAGATGTCCCAAGCGAACAGTCAGTCTTCGTAATGCTCAATGGGGAGGAAAGTGAGCTCAGGTTTCTGAATATCACAAACTTGAAGGTAAATTCATAATCCATTAATTTTTCATTGCACTCAATCGGAGTATCGAAAGTTCATGTTCATGACGATCTCTATGTATGACTTATCGTGTGCCAGGCGGAATTGGAAAAAATACCACATCCGGACGCTTTCGTTATAATGTATTCGGTTATCGACAAGGCCTCGTTCCAAAGAGCGGAGGAGTATCTCGCGAGACTTCATGATCAGGACCTGTTGCGTGGCCGACCAGCCATTCTCGTTGGTAACAAGGTCGACCTCGTCAGATCAAGATCAGTCTCCACTCAAGGTAACCCGGCAAACTTCTTCCGTCCCTTTTATTCTATACACACGCAAGGAATAATGAAGAGCAAATAAAATTGAATTCATTTTTGAAAGCAAAACCAACCCCTGGAAAAAGTTACTCCAAAAATCAACATTGTCCTTTGTTTCTATTCTGGAACAACGATTCCTCATATTTTACGATCTCGACTTGCCAGACGATTTCTTTTTTTATGAAAATCCCGGGAACCAATAAAAACGTGGAGGAATGTTGTTTTCAATTTGCAGATGGAAAATGTATGGCTTGCACATACCGTGCAAAATTCATCGAAATATCGGTGGGAATAAATCACAACGTAGACGATCTACTCGTGGGAATATTGAATCAAATTCGGCTGAAGGTCGTGCAGGGTCATCTGGAGAATCGTAGCAGTGGAGGTGGTGGAGGTGGGAGTGAGGGAAGTGGCCACTGGTACAAATCGCGGGGCGTAGTTCGGGCGAGTATGAAAGCCAGACAAATGCTGACCTGGCTCTTCGGTAAAGAGGATAGTAAATTCAAGAATTGTGAAAATCTTCACGTTCTCTAAAAAACAAAAAAACAAAAAAAACAAAATACGAAAACCAAAGATATAAAATGATGTATCTGTGAATGAAAAGAAAAGACGGAAGCATCTTTACGAGCATAATGGAATAATGAAGAAGAAAACAAAAATCATTCATCCATGTCATGTCGACTATGTTAATAATTATTGAAATTTCATACTTTGGTATTTTTTAGCAGTGTTACATATTTTATTCGTAGTATGTCGACGTCGTTTCGAAAAACTAACTATAGGAAGCATTAACAATCAACTCTCAGATCCATCCTGATGAATTGATCTTAATGAATGTGCCAATTCTTATTATTAATGTTTGTATACCAATGTAAGGCAAAAACTGTTATTTCTATTGTAATTAATCGACAACTGGTTAACGTGATTCGATTATGCGCACGAGCTCGTGACGAATGATCCACACATTCACATATATTAATATTAACGCTTCGTAGACACTCGTGGGTCTGGGGTGTCCAGCCCACTCAGTGAACGACGTGAATTTCTCGTTTTTCGCATCGATTACCATTGAATAAAAATAATAAAAAAGAATTTTTATTCATCATCCAGTGCAGGATCTCTTTCTATCGGTCCAAAATTACTTTCCTGAATTTTTTCACCCTTTTTAAACGAGTTCGAGAACAGTCAAAAAACGGTACGACACCCCAGACCCATGTGTGTCCATAGGGAGGTGCGATAATTTTAGTCTGTCTACGGCGGGTTAATTATTACTGCAATATCATTCGAGTTACTTTCGCGGAGGGAATCAAAAACATTGATATCAGAAACAAAAGAAACGATTGGACCGAACTATATGATAATTATTACATTAGGGGAAAAAGCTGATGAAAACATATATGGTTGAGCAAGAAATATTCTATCGAATAAATCGACCAATTCTTTTGGAAAATTCGATTTTTTACGATTCCGAGTCGTTTGGCTGTCTACGACTTAAAGAGGACAACAAAAAAATAAGAAAATTAATACAAATTCGATGTATGAATGTACAGGACCAAAGTATCGGTTTCTATCGCATTAGAGAATATTAGTTCTTTTTCGTTACTTGCGTTTTTAATTGGTAATTTTTCATATCGGTGTTTCCTGTCATGTATATAAATTGCACGTTATCCTAAAAGTCACAATAACTTGGAAAATAATGATTTTTAAAAACTACCAATCTACAGAAATATACCATAATATTAACCAAATGTCTGGAAATTTTGAGAATCATGTTAAACAAAGGATGTTGTGCTTTACATCAAGTTATACATTTGTAAGAAATATACTCGGGTTTTATTATATACACTATATTATCAAACGTTGCATTGCAATCGCAACATTCAAAGTGCTGTAGATTATTGCAAAACGTGTGTTAAAATCTTTTCATGACAATTAATTTTTTTGCAAACCTCGTCTTTTGAAAGTTGGATGCCAAGTTGAATACAATAATTAAATAAATAAACGCTCAATTCGTATCACGACATGTCTTGATAACCTAGAAAAATTATCAGTAACGATACATTTACAGAATTGTCAACAAATTAATGCAATTTATCACGATGACATATTTTCGTCGACCTTTTGGCACGTTTTATTCATAATTTTTGAGCGATACTGATGGTTGACCGCTCAGTCCGTTCCTCAAGAAATTCCCAACAAATCCATGGTGTCCATTTTCTTCAGTTTTCTCATTGCAAAGTTGCAGATTAATTGCTGTTTTTTTTTTCATTTTATTCGTTAGTAAATGAAAAAATCGAGTACGTGAATTTGTTGAGAATTTCTTTTGGAATAAAGTGACCGAGCACACATCGAATGTGCTTGGGAATTACGACGTGAACTTGAGAAAATGTCAGTGAAAATATGTCATCGTCAAATTTGGTATTTATCTGTCAAAGCTTCTGTAAATTCGTCAGTATTACGATCTGTCGGGGTTAACACGAGATGCCGTTATGAAAGTCAGCTGTCACGTGATTTTTTTTTATCAAAATGTTCAAATTTCCAGCTGCTACGATTGTCTAAAACATGGGATGTTCTAAATCCAATCCTGGATAACGTATGCCCATGATTTTCAATCCAGGATCTTGACGGATGCGACCAATACAGTAAAAAAATTGAAAACAATATTTGAAATTTTTTGTGACCAAAAATAACGATCCCGCACGGAGATAAAATTATATAAAAAATGTCACAATGATAGCATAGTTCTCTAATGCCATATCGTCTCTGTGAGGGTCTTGAGCAAATACATAGTCATTTTTCAATTGAAATTAGTCGAAAAATATCAAAATTTGTTATGAAAATAAAATATATCTTTCAAAAGATTATAAAATATTAATACTTGTATTTATTTATGTTTATAAATATTCATAAAATATATTTCATTTTTATAAATAAAATATTCTCGATAAAAAATGAATAAAAACTACTGAGTCTTTGCTAAAATCTTTCAGAACGGAGACATGGTACCAGGAAACTATGATGCCATATTAACTTTTCATATTGCTTTTTCGCCGTGCACGTG
Source organism: Hyposoter didymator (assembly GCA_037952995.1). Classification (NCBI taxonomy): domain Eukaryota; kingdom Metazoa; phylum Arthropoda; class Insecta; order Hymenoptera; family Ichneumonidae; genus Hyposoter; species Hyposoter didymator. The sequence goes on along the minus strand of JBAJMU010000001.1, from coordinate 3,376,894 downwards.
AAAATCCAAGATTCGCTATTCGACCATGATGTACTATTTTTTTTCACGACCAAATCATTACAATAATGAGAATACTAAAAAAAAATACAAATATTAATATTTATTACAAAATAAAAAAATCGTACTTTGAAATAAATGTGGAGATTATATTGAAAAGTAACAGTTATGGAATTTGAGGACACGGAAAAAAAATCAGAATGCAAGCTCGAAGATTGATACTTCTGAAAAGTGCACGCAAAGAAATGAATATATGCATGAAAATCAAGACAAACGGCGATCCAGCTGTCTGAAAGATTCTCAAAAAGTGCCTTTAAGTATTTTTATAATGTATAAGATTAACGGGTAATCGATGTAATCCTGACCGTTATTACAATCGGTATCGACATAAGATATTGTACTATTATTAATGAAGTATGTTTATCTTGGAATGGAAACTAAAAAGGATCGACTATGATTAGCGATATTATTGTTATTCACTCATACTACGTATTACTGGCTGGCTAATGTAAACAAATATTAACTATATGTCTTACATAGAAGAGAGAACGATACAAATACGATCAAAATAAAAAGGACGAGTACCATGACGCAGATTCGAAAATCTTTCATCAATTCCTCGACATCCTTCGTACATCGGTATTTTTTTTATCATCCAACTTGATTCGGATGGCAAGGTGTCAAGTCGACACGGGGCAACTGCTCACTGTGGCATCTTCCCCTCGTGCAACTCGACATTCCCTATGATTTTTGCTAGGGCTGTCCAGTTGGACAGTGTCGAGTTGCCACAGTAGGAAGTTGGCCAGTGTCGAACTGACACCCTGCCAACTTGATATGTATGCGTATACTTTTCTTTTTCGTTTCCTATTGCAATGTATAAGAACCGTGTCTACTCGCTATATTAAGTGACATGACAATACTGCCAACAATTTGAATAATAAAATGTTTGAAAAACCAACAGCCCTTGCTCTTTTTTTTTCCTTACTTTCAGGTGCATGGACTGATCAGCGAAACGTGGAAACTCATTAAGAGAGATCGGAGTATCGGAAGTACTGGTGAGCTTTTTCCTCGTGGAAAGATTCAACATTCATCACACGATTTTATTCACTCCTTGCTCTACGAAACGCCGAATGATTTTTCCTGCTGATTATTTATCACGCAATAAATGATACTCGTGAAAATCTTCCAACTAAATATTTAGCTCTCGAAAAGAAAATTTCCACGTCGGGGTAATGAGCTTTGAAGTTTCGTTGGGAATATTCGGTTTGGAGTTATTTTTATGATGATAAATAAAAAGAAAAGAAAAGTAATGTATAGTCGAATCTTCAAACGACGATATGTTCATTCTGATCAGCTGTTTGTTTTTCATTCTGCTGGTTTTGACGTTGCCATTTTTGTTTCTGTCATGAAAATATTTTTAATATGAGAAAATTATCGAGAGGTTTTCATTCGACTTAATATTTTTACGGAATAATAATGAAAAGAGGCTCGAAAAATTCAGCATCGAAATCGCAACGTAAAAAGAAAATGAAGCAGGCGACTTACGCTCCGTACGTCTTCCGGATTCTCAAAGAAGTAAATAGCTAACAAAATTATTTTTGTCTCGTTTCGATCGTATGTAAAAAAAAAATTATCATCGATTTCATTTGCTCTTCAACCATCTGTGAATTTTTATCAAATTTTGAAGATCGATCCGGTGAGAGGAATCTCCACCAAAGCATTGGCCATTATGGACCATTTCGCCAAGGACATATTCGATCGTTGTGCGGTCGAAGCTGCAAGGTAACCTGCATTCCCATAATCTCGCCTGCAATTATTTCTTAAAAAAAAAATATCTGCATTTTTTATGATCACGCAGTTGCCCTTAATCTACGAAAAATCGTAACTGAAAAAATCACTAAACTATTATTTGTTAGTCCAATCATTTTTTTCTTCATGTTCAGATTGACAAAAATCAATGCGAAAAGAACGATGACAGCAAAGGAAGTGAGAACAGCCGTTAGACTTCTGCTTCCTGCTCATCTCGGCTCTAATGCAGTTCTGCAAGGCAACAATGCACTTGATATGTACAACGAGACAGCCAATCGTTATGCTCAGTAGACAATTCCCTTTGCTTCAAACTGATTATTTATGTCAAATAAATTCGTCTTCATAAATTTTGGAATCGTGTCCTCGAAAATAAAATGACACAATGCTTCATTCGTTGTTTTTCAAAATGTTGTATTTTTTCTTTCAAAAATTTCGTTCGGTTCTCCTTTGCATCAAGATCGAGTGCAAATCGCAATTTTTTTCTAACGCTCTTTTTTTAGCCTCTAACGTTTTTTAGAAGTANAGTTGACCTTAATCTACGAAAAATCGTAACTGACAAAATCACAAAACTAATATGTGTAGTCCAATTATTTTTTCTTCATGTTCAGATTGACAAAAATCAATGCGAAAAGAACGATGACAGCAAAGGAAGTGAGAACAGCCGTTAGACTTCTGCTTCCTGCTCATCTCGGCTCTAATGCAGTTCTGCAAGGCAACAATGCACTTGATATGTACAACGAGACAGCCAATCGTTATGCTCAGTAGACAATTCCCTTTGCTTCAAAATGATTATTTATGTCAAATAAATTCGTCTTCATAAATTTTGGAATCGTGTCCTCGGAAATAAAATGACACAATGCTTCATTCGTTGTTTTTCAAAATGTTGTATTTTTTCTTTCAAAAATTTCGTTCAGTTCTCCTTTGCATCAAGATCGAGTGCAAATCGCAATTTTTTTCTAACGCTCTTTTTTTAGCCTCTAATGTTTTTCAGAAGTATGTCTTTTAAATCTAACGCCTAGTTGTTATTGTTTCCGAAAAAAAACTCCAACAAATGTGTTTTACATTCGAAATAATCTTTACATTACTATTTATGCTATAAAAGAGTTTATTATTATTTTATAATATTCCCAAGCAATGAGTCTCGAACTATTTCGGGATATAAAATTTCACAATTGACTTTTCGTCTTTTTACACGTGATCGTAGTAGTCGCAGTCAGAATAGTGAATTTCCCTTAGTTCCGGTAATGTGTGCACGTCTGAAGCCTTTAATGTCAACGCATCTTTTAGCAATTAATTTTCGTTTTCGTCGAGAAATAAATTTAGGCCCATAAAATATGGATAATTCACTACAAAAAACGTCTCTACAAAAAAATGAACGGAAAAATGCATATTCACTGGAATACTACGATTTGAAAAATGTTTTGGGTCAGATTGACCCAAGTTGCACTCATAGGGGCTGTGCACTCGAAGGGTTCACATAAAGGTTCTTAGTCGAAGCAACTTGTGTTGATTTGACGAGAAAATCGTCGGATGAATGATCTTGTTGCCTTCGATCATACATCTTTATGTACTTATAGTTTCAAGAGAGAATGAAATGAGTTCAAAACAAATCAATTGTTTTGTTTCATGCAAAAAATGCGTTATGCGACGTGATATTTAATCTTTATCGACGTGCACGAAGTGATTAATTTTTCTAACCTATCTCCAAGTTTGTTAAAATCGATCGTACTGTCTGCACAGTACCAAGTGAATCGAAGAAACCTGGCAACCAGTATTCGCCTAACTAACGACGAGAAAACAACTGAGACGATTGCCCCGTAAGCTCGCTGAAAAGTTCCAAGCATATTTGTGTTTTTGTGGGCAGGACTAAAAAAATCAAGAAATAAAAGCAGTTCAGAAAAGTTTAAATATCATTAAATATCGCTACATTGGTGAACGGGCGAAAAATAATTCTGAGTTCTGGAACTCGGAACTGTCAGTGAAACGAACACGAACTTTTCAACTCATTTACATTTATATTTGAGAGTTTTTTGTTGGGGATGAAGGATGCAGCAGCGAGAACAGTGAATCGTTTTTGCAAGCAGCTTCAAGCTTTTTTATCATGTCAGTGGGTAAAGCAACGACCTGCAAAGATGCTTTGCGTCGGTGGGAAGAAGAAACTGGGCAGGAAGCTTCAAGTGCTACTGAAGTTACGTTGAGTTTTCAGTGGCCACCGATCGAAAAGATGGACAATGCATTGGCAGTTTTGTCTAAATGTGAAAAACTGACGATATCGACCAACATGATTGAGAAAATTGCAGGTAATTATTCTGGAATGGAGATTTTTTTTTCAGAAAAAAGGAATTTCTAGGATTCGGGGAAACGTCAATTAAATCGTTTTATTAATCCTCCCTAGATCCACTACAATCAGCGCACCTCCCTGTTCGTTCAAAAAATCTGAGAAAAATCAGGAAAGTTGTTTCAAATCAATAGAAAGAGAGCCTGCACTAAGGGATGTGTAAAAGAAATTTTTTATTTATTGTTGTTTAATGGAAATCGAAAAACGAGAAATTCGCGTTATTCACTGAATGGGCTGGACCCATGTGTATCTACTGAGGGTTAACTAAGTGGCATCTTGCATTATTTTGGTTCGAATAATTTTCCCCATTTTTTATATAAAGAGCAAAATGGTTCAAACTTTTAAAATTGAGTCTGAATATTTGACATTTTCGTGTTTAAGGTGTGAGCAGTTTAAAAAATCTGCGTATACTTTCACTGGGACGTAATTTTATAAAAGGTTTCACAGGTCTGGAGACCCTGGGTGATACGCTCGATGAATTGTGGGTCTCATATAACTGCATAGAAAAAATGAAAGGTGTCAACTCACTGAGGAATTTGCGAGTCTTGTACATGTCAAATAATCTTGTCAGAGAATGGAACGAATTATCTAGGCTCCAGGAATTGCCCAATCTGCGTGATTTGTTGTTCGTAGGGAATCCACTATGTGAAGGAACAGAGGCAATGAAAACACAATAATTGCAAGCCTAAAATCTTATTATTCAATTACCGTAAACTAGACTCAGAACGATATTTTTTTTCGCAGACAGAAATTTGGAGAATCGATGTTGCTCGAAGACTTCCAAATCTTGAGAAATTAGACGGGGAACCAATAATACGAACTGAAGAACAAACCGCACCTCAAGCAGCTCAAGGGGCTAAGCCCGAGGGACAGCAAAACGGCAAACCTGCCGAAGACTTGGCCGCACCTTGAGCGTAATAAAGTGTCGAGCGCGGCAATTGAGTCAACGTTTATAACAGTGGCCAATGTTCTGAATGTTCACGGGGCCGAAAAAACGGTTCCTCTGCAGTAGCTTTGAAATTGCCGAGGATGAGAACTCAAACAGTTTTTGTCCGATTCATTTCGATAATTTTTTTCTAATGAAAATCGTCAAATTAGCACGCAGTTTCATTATTTGTTTGGATCTTGTATTACAATGAATAATGTTATAATAATAATATTCCTTTACGGCGATGTTATACAAACTGATAACATTAACAACAATTGTGCTCCGAAAATCGCGATAGGTATACAGAAAGAAAGAAAACGTTATGTACTAAAAAAGTATGATTTTGTTTACGACTGCTGAGGGGATGGAGATTGTGCGCTTGTTAACCACGTACACGGAGAAAAAGAAACAGATTATAACACAGTGGTACACAGTTCGCATTGGACTCGAAGCGATTGCACTGCGATATTCACTGAAACACAGTGCTCAAATTACAGTGCAGTCCAAAGTAAATTTTAACCGATTTTAACAATTCAAACACTGTATTTTCAATTTATCAAAACTCGAAATTTGACAGTTGGGGAATGCGCCAGTAATACCTGCATGAATTGTGTCAATTCATGCAGGTATTACTGAGAACACTGATTTCTGCACAGTACCAAAATGTAAATAAACTAGAGTACACTGTAAAAATCTCAAAGTGTAGGTAACGTCACAAACTGTCGAACGAAAAGTAAAACTACCGTGTGCCACACTGTAAAATTGAATCAATCACCCTGTACTCAATACAGTGTAGACTGTAACTTTTGCAGCTGCGTACAGTATGAAAATCAGTGATCTTGTGTTAATTTTACATCGGAGCAATTTTACTGGGTACAATGGCATATTGACAGTACTAAACTGTGAACAAGCCAGTGTAACTGTGAAAATGACAGTTTTCACAGGGAAATTCATCATATTTGGATACATTACTCTGTTTTACTGTAAAATGAAATGTGGTTCCCGGTTTTTTAAGCTATTCATACTGTGATATTAACTGTTTCTTTTTCTTCGTGTAAGCATAATTGTTGAAGATCGAATCGCTGTGGGGAAGGTTAAATTTTCTTTCTTTTTTATGTGAAAGTCTTGGTTTGTGGGCTATGTTTTGCGCCTTGTTGGTTGCAAATCGGACTCCATGACGTATTTTTTTTCAACGTGTCAAAACGAACTTACGCCTTCTATAAAAGTTTTGCTTCAAAAGGATCGAAATCTCTAACGTTTGACAAAGCAAAGTGTCTCGTTTTTTCCTTACATGAACCGATACACTAATTATTAAAATATAACGAGCCTTCCATGTTTTTGGTTATTTGTTATTCATAAATCGTAGAGAGAGTTTATTAACTGCCATGGATATTTAAAATGATACCCTGCATACGTCTTCCTTCGAGTTCATCGCAAGAAGTAAATCATTTCGCGGACCGAACGCCTTGAATTTTTTTAATTGAATGTCGCAATACGGGTTTTCGACATATTCGAGTTATTTTCATGGACTTTATGGGGAATTCATACTCGAGCAGTCGTCATTCTGATATTATTAGGCCGAGGGAAAATAAGTATTGAAGATCCAACAGAAAGTATATATGATCGCAACTTGTTCTACCATCTAAAAAGGGCGATGAGTGCAGTAGGAGCGAGGATGAAAAAGAAGCCGAGGCCAATTCCGGTGGATGCACTGCCGTTGCAGTCGTTATCTCGACAGGATGTACATTGAGCCGACGTTTTTCCGGTTTCCGCTTCTATCTGATGACATGATCTCGTTGTCGAGGTGCATCCTCTTTCGATGACGTTATTTGGACCGGCTGAAAAATAATTTTATGCGTTTTTTTAAATCTAAATTGCTATCATCTTCGGACGTACATGTTTTTATAAATATCGGCAGTTCACGTCACGTTCTCATTTTCGAAAGTTCACCCCCCCGATTCCTCGTTGTACGTTTCTAAATGAACGGAAGGAGCAGAAAAAAATGTCGAATTTGTTGAATTTTGCATTGTTCTCGGATTTTTACAACCAGTTACATTTCAGGTCTTTTAGATTATCAAACTCAGTGTCCAAGCGAGATAACTAAGAAACCAGCGGTTCCTGGAACCGTATCTAGTTCAAAAGTGTCCTATATTTGTGCACGCACATCGTCTTTTCTGAAAAAGATATGATTGGTTTCTTCCTCCTATTTTCTGCCAAAAGCTACTTGATTGCACATGAATTTTGAACGCTGTTTCAAAGAAAGTGGACGTTTTTCCATAACAAAGCCACATGCTAATATTTCTGAGTGCACTGGTAGCAAAAAGAACAGTTCGTGTATAATCGTTGAATATTCACAAGTTGACTTCGGTGAGAATTCGATAATCCTTTGTCTTTCAAAACGTTCATTATCCATGGAGATAGAAAAAAGTGCAATGTTTATTCTTATTCAAGAATCGATGTCTCTTCCATTTGACGAAAATTTAGAGACCCGCAAGATTTCTTTGTTTTAAGATCTACAGTTCTCCGTGTCATCGCAGCATGAACTCATAGGAGCGAGCATAGGAGTTTGATAAAAGTGAAAAGTTCAACTAGCTGTGAAGCTAGAAAATCGCACTGATCGGAGAATCTCAAAATATACGTGTTAACTTCCTACATATGAAGAAATAAATGTCGCTAGTCCCCAGGAAGCGAGGAAGTGTACTTTTGAGAACGTGAAGGTGATGTATAAAATGGAGTCCGGCGAATCTTACATTTGTAGATGACGGTGTAACACTCGAGATCAACGGGGGTGATCTGACGTCTCTTCCGATGAAGTTCTTCAACATCGATGGCTACCACAGCCTCGTCTTCCTTTTCGAGAGACGCTGGCTCTGTGGAAGACGCTGACGTTTCTGGAGACGCTGGCTCTGTGGAAGACGCTGACGTTTCTGGAGACGTTGGCGTTGTCGGAGTCGTTGGTTGTAATGATGTTGTTGGTGGACTTAAATCAGGCATTGGAACAATACCACCACACTCGGCTAGTTCAACGTCGNTCAAACACAAAATTGGTATGAAAATTGACGTTTTTTTTTTATTTAACGAAAAATTAAGGGAAAAAGTATTTTTTGAGCAAATTTTGAACAGGACGATAAAACGATCGTTTTTCACGAATCAAACACAAAATTGGTATGAAAATTGACGTTTTTTTTTTATTTAACGAAAAATTAAGGGAAAAAGTATTTTTTGAGCAAATTTTGAACAGGACGATAAAACGATCGTTTTTCACGAATCAAACACAAAATTGGTATGAAAATTGACGTTTTTTTTTTATTTAACGAAAAATTAAGGGAAAAAGTATTTTTTGAGCAAATTTTGAACAGGACGATAAAACGATCGTTTTTCACGAATCAAACACAAAATTGGTATGAAAATTGACGTTTTTTTTTTATTTAACGAAAAATTAAGGGAAAAAGTATTTTTTGAGCAAATTTTGAACAGGACGATAAAACGATCGTTTTTCACGAATCAAACACAAAATTGGTATGGAAATTGACGTTTTTTTCTTATTTAACGAAAAATTAAGGGAAAACGTAGTTTTTGAGTAAATTTTGAACAGGACGATAAAACGATCCAACGGAAATCTGTGTTGAATACAAACGGTACCCAGCGAAGCGGGCATACCTTGGCTAGTCAAGCATAAAATTACAGATCTATCATGACAGCTCAAATCTATTTGTGACAATTTGTTGTGCGCCCCTTTTTGGACGGAACCTTTTTTCTGTCGATCTCTTATTTTATTCTACGGACTTCTCCCGAACCCTTTAACCCACTTGCCGACAGTCTCTTGTATTCAATGGCACATACTCAAACTTATCCCAATTAACGCTTAATAAGACCAACCCTTGAACTTTCAAACCCCTTGAGCCAAAGATTCACCAGAAGCATTCAAGCACATAGTTTCCCCATAATTCGTAAACCTCCAATGGAAGCCCCAGTCACAAATCACGTTCAGTATTTACCTTCGAGTTTGCCCTTGCGCGGTTTTTCATTTTGGCCCAGGTAGGAGCTACCACGAAAAGGTAGCTCCTACCCGGTGTGAAATATTTAAAACCAATCACCAAATATTGATAGTCGACGGATATCTCATCATTTTTTTAGCAGCTGGAAAAGTAATTTTCCAGAGTTTATTTTACTTACTTGGATCGAATGTCGTCAGGAGTGCCATAGCTGTGATCATCGCAAGAGATTTACGAACCGCCATCGTTCTATATCCGGGGCCTGTTTCTTCGACACGCGAGGATGGAAGACCAAATGGAAAGTGAAAAGGTGAACACGAAAGGTTCTTATATAATCTCTCAACGCTACCCCTGTCCAGCACCTGGTACAAAGATGTCGGTTAAGCCATCAGAGCCAATCAAAAAGAACTATATTCGCTGTACTCAGAAACTGTTTGTTGTTCTTTTGCTAGACTAAAAAATTTCGTGCTGCTCGTGATTTCTTAGTGATACAATCCAGCGTGTTCAAAGAAAAATTATACATGAAAGCTGACCGTGAATATTAAAAAAAAAAACTCTATCCGAAGTCCTTGCGAACAATCACATCTCAAATGATCGGCCGGCACATGTGAAGTCGGTTTATGGGAAGTTGCCAGTGCATTAAGAAACCATATGCTTTTTACGTGATCTTTGCGTAAGAATGTTGATCAATTTGTGGAAATATCTTTGTAGGCGACAAAAAAAAGCTCGAGAGAACGTTTTATCAACGATTTTTTTTCAAGTTCATAATGTTTCACAATGATTTGTAAAATTTGCGTCGTACATTGAGCGCTCGTTACGTTTTCTGTAACACGTGTTAGCTCGGTACCAGTATAGGAATATTTCATTTTTTTCAGTGAAAAATTATTTTACAAAAAAAGATCCATTTCTAACACGTGGTTTGCCTTCGCAATTCCTGTGCAATCGTTTTTTTATATATAACGTTTTCGGCGGCTGAACACGCGACTGAAGAACTTTTGGAACTTTTCTTTTTATAGGAAAAACAATGTTGATTGAAAAATATTTACATTGGATATGCGCAGAAACCAAACGCGTGTGTGATTGAGATGCATTTCTTATTTTTGAACCAGCTCTTGATGATGTGATGCTCCGGTCATTCCCCATATGTAACCAGGAGCTTCGGTAATTAATTACTCCAAGGAAAGTTGCTTCTTTTCTGCACGTACCTTCGGCATTAATTTTAATGCTTTTCGTCTAGATAAGTCTAGACGAGCACAAAAATTAGAAATTTAGTATATAGTTTGCACACGGAAAGCCGCCACTCAGACTTCAGGAAATATGAAGTTTTTCATTTCCATTAGCCCTGCAAGTTTCATTTACATTAGCTTTTTACAAGCCCGTAGAATTTTTCCACAAGTTGACCCTTCAGTGAGTTTTAGGTTTGGGTTGGTTCGAGTTTAGGTCGTGGCCAGCGATTTGAATGCAAAAATTAAACTCTTTAAAAAACTTTCAATTTGTTAAACTTAAATTTGGCAATGAACAGTAACGTGAATTCTTGAATAATGGAGTTAATAAATTAATAAATTATTGGTTGATCGAAAATTCCTGAAAGAGCAATTCTTCGTGCCAGGAAATTTTCCACGTCTCAATTTCCAGTTGCCCCTAACGATCGAAATTGCGAAAAAGTAAATCATTTTCCGAAAACATGGATTGGCATCAACTGGGAAGGAAATTGATCAAAATATTTGAAAAAACGTCAACGAAGGCCCAGTCTACATTTATAATATTGTGTTTATTCGTTTAGGTGATACAATACAAGATAGATCTTACATATACTTTGGGTTATTGAAAAAGGTTCGTTCGTTTTGATTGTGTTCGTTTCTGGACTTTAACTCGTTGATTTCTCCTTTTCTTCGAAACATTTTTTTCTTCACCTACCTGAAGTTTCGCATGTCATATTTTACGTCAATACACAATGAGTATACGTGAATGGATAGAATTGATAGCAAACATAACGTAAACATATTATATCATAGTCATACAGAGATGTCGACAATAATTGGATGATAACGTGATGCCGAACCGAAACGGATATAGATGAGTGTATTACTTTTTTCTTTCCATCCATGGATTCATGGAAATCCATGGATTTGTTTTTTTCCTTGACGGGATCGATTTTTTTTTCCAATCCTTTTTTTAACTTTTCTTTTTGCAGTGATATTGACGAAGTACAATTTTCCCAAGACCATGTTTTCCCATTTTTGTATGAAAAATGATTAACAATAGCAACAATAATAATAATATTGAGTGTGAAAATAACGTCGTGATAATTTCGGTCAAATAACTCGAGAATTTCTCCGTCGTTCTCGTGCATTTGTTTTCTTTCGTTTCTTTTCCGTTTTAATATGATTAATTGTTTGTGCATTAGAAAAAATTGACGGGTTACAATTGTGCGTTATGAATGTATTAATTTGTAATTTTTTATTTTCGTCGGGGTTTGACTCGTCGAATTGTAATAAAAGTATGTCTTTGTTTTTTTCTCTTTTCGAGGATCGTTCTTGGGTAGTTCTAAATGTATTTTAATTGATAACTCGATGATTTTTTCTTGGTCGCTGGGTCTTCTGGTTCCGAAATGGCCCGTGCACCGTGACGATGCTTCGTCTCGTTTATGTTTTTCGTTTTAGTAATAAATACATAACTCCTTTTTTTAATAATGTGATTAGCTGTAATAAAAAGTTTGAAAAACGTTGATTATCGTTACTGAAACTTGAACAAGAATTAGGTGGAAAGAGGCTTTCAAAGTTTTCTCGACTTTCTTCAATGCGTGCGAATGTAGTGAAATAAAAGAGAGCAAAAGTTTAATTGATAATTGATGTGTCAATATCGCGCAGCGCCGACTCGAGAAAGGCGAACGTACCATGTGATAGTTGCGAGATAAGAGCAGCTTGAATACATTTTTCTTCTTCTATTTTAACACCTTGCAGTGGCGTATGCGTGTATATGTGTATACAATTTGTGTATATGTGTGGGGCATAACCATATTCATTTCAGTCATAGAGACGAGTAAGAAAAATATTATCTCGACTCTCTGGGAGAAGCAGAAGCTCTCGAAACACAGAGAAAATAAAGAATTAATAAATATCGAATAAAAACATTATTCGTTCGAAGCAAATGAAATTTCGATTAGTGACGATTCTCTATTATCATAATCTTGTTCTTTTTTCTATACTCCATTATCCATTTTCCTGAGGCTAGGGTCCTGTTTCCGAAGGTCCGGAAAATCCTTTCTTTTAATCGCTTCAATCAATCGATAAACTATTCGGTTATGTATGAACAAAGTTACAGATGCCAATTCCAAGCCTCGAATTGGTACGTGGAGCTCCGTTTGTATTTTGTCGTATTGAGAAATTTGGAGCATTTTTTCCATTTTTACGATTTTTCTAAATTGGCAGATGCGATAACGATAAAGCTCATCGACGTGTCGCACGAAGTGAAATTCTTTCGTCTTACATGCTTTTATACTAAGCCTGCAAATATTGATAGGCACGTTTTTTTTTCATTCGATTTCATGACACGTTGAAGCTTTTTCATTTTCTCTTCGTACCGCGTTTTTCTTCTAAATTAAAAGAAATTTATTATATTAGGATTTCGTCTGCTGACATTTTCAAATATTATCGGTTTTTTTTTCTGTCCAGGCAAAAATCACGAGGTGCATCCACGTCCATCGGAGATTGCAATGGCAAGATGCTTGTGAAATGGGCTTAGAAGTTTCGAGCCATTTCTTCGTCCGTATTGACACAATTTTCCTCTCTCAAGTTCAACTCCATTCAGCTCAGTTTTCTTCCCTTTGCTGAAAACGTTTCTAGAAGAAGGTTTTTCTCGGGTCTTCTGAAGCAGGACTCCTCCTTAATTATCGATACTTGTTATTCGTCATAAGAATTACTGTTAGTAACAGTCTGCTTGTTCTGTAACGTCAGAAATTTATGCATTTCGTTGCTCACATTAATAGCCACCAGCGAAAATGATAGAACAGACTTTGACATATAAATTCGTTTCGAGAGCTAGTTCCTGCAGGAGCTTTATAAACATTGATTGTACGGATACATCACAACGATTTATCAGATTTTTGTCCGTTATTTATTGCACTCTGCATTTGTTTCAAAACCTTACGTACGTTCTCATCAAAACTTCCACTTTACATAGTTTTCAAAAATTGTGTCCTGCCTGCCTCTTCTTCCTTGCCTCAACTTCCTTCTCCATCATTTTTGTTCTCGAAATACAGACAAAACTTATTTTGCAACAATTAAAAACATCCGTCTTACCCTCTCTTAAATTGACATCGACACAAAAATATTTTTTCCTGTTCTTTTAATATATATATATTTTTTTTACTCATTTCGTGTTACCCTCGTGCCAAATATATCTTATATACTTGTTATATTTTACGTTTGCTTTTGTTCGCAGTTATCAACACTCATTAATATTCAACACACGATTGTACACCAAACATGAGTTATTGTTTGCTGAAGAACTCCAATGTTTTCCTTTTTTCTTACTCCAATCGATTTTTCATATTTTTTCCTATAAATAAATATATTCATCTTTTTTGTGGTTGAAAGAGAATTTTAGTCGTGGATTCGATCAAGCTCCAAATAAGAAAATACCACATTTTTTATTCGATAGTTTGATTCTTTCGAAACGAAACTTTTGCAGAGAATTCTTGAAAAAAAAAAAAACAAAATTCGGTTAGTACTGGAGATGAATGCATGTTTTTTAATGTGGGAAAAATCACGAATTGTTATACAAAACTGTATTTGGATGAGTAGGAAAGTTTTTATCCGATTCCAACACTCTGATTCACATATTTGGAGCCAAAACGTCAATTTCAGGGTTTAAGGCCCTATTTTTTGTGTAAAATGATTTTCAGAGATGAATGTGTGGATAAAATAAGTTTTCAACGATTTGGTTTCTCTTTCGAATTCTGCAAACTCGTTGGTTAATTGTTCGCAAACAAATTAACTTCTATGCTTCCGGAAACACAAAACAAATTCTTCAAAATTAGCATTGTTTTTCCAAAAATGGCAGACGCTGAATGAGCATGAATCATGAATCAAAGGATCGTAATTATTCGACTCAATTTTGCTACCACGGTGATGAACAACAATTCAATCAAGGTGTGTACATGAGTTCCAACAAATTGCTCTCGTAATTATTCAGATATTGTGGTGGGCAAGTCGAAATTAAGAAAAACCTGTACGCGCTTAATTTTTTTTTGTTTCCGTTTCCCGAAATCAATTGTTCTTTCTTATTCTCATTGTGCAAAAGACTCGAAAAAAAGTTTTCCCAAAAAAAAGAACAAATTTCTGTATCCACCAGCGAGTGAAAAAAAAATTTCATACTTTCGAATCGTTTGGTAATTTGACGAAAATTTTGTGGGCGAGTCAGCTCTTTAGCGTGGAATTCGTTCAGAATTTTTATAAATTCCGACTAGAGCAAACTAAAGAAAAAAAAAGTTGACAATTTTTTGGCAATTTAATTGACAGTTGAAACAATTAGAATATTCCCGTTCAGGATTACCGAAAATTTGTATGACGTTCCAGGAACGAAACTTGAAAAGTTCGAAATTTATTCTATCGTGGAATCGTTCTCTAAAAATTTTATAAGCAAGACTTTAATGGATTTTCCAAGCAAGTGAGGTTCGTCGTCATCAAGTTCAATGCCAGGGCAAATTTAGTAGAATTTGATTGAACAACGTGCCATACTGTAATGAATTTGAAAATATATAATAACCGAGGTAGGGACAATCGAGTAACCGCCTTTTCCCCCTTCTATGATCATTAGGCAGATCGCGATCGTCTCTCCAAAAGTTAGTCGTCTCTGAGCTCTCGACGAGCACATTTATCAAATATTAATAAAATTAGACCATCACGCCATAATTTGTGTTCAAAAATCTTTTCTCCCGATACTCCACGAACCAAATACCAGATAAGTGGCATTTTTCTGAATTCTTTTTAATGTTCAAAAGAATAAATAAATTATAAGCAGTAAAATTTGTTTCGGAGTAAAAGTAAATATTACAATACAATAGAGGAAATGAAGAGTTAATTGTCAAAGTTCAAATGAGTGATGAATATTTGGCGATAAATGTATAAATTCTCTTTCGACATGTGACGAATTATTCATATTCGGGATTAGTCCGAAAGGTATTGACCCCCATTTAAATATATATGTTTATTCCTCCAAGGGTTTGCAGCCTTTTTGTCACGGTATGTTTTTCTCTTTCTACTTCCTTCCACGTCCCTTCTCGTCTGTTTAATTATTTCGAAACTCGTCGGTTCGATTAATTTTTCGTTGAATTAAAAATATCGTCTATCTGTTCCCATTTTATGTGGTGGCAAAACGTTGTTTCTGCTTCTTCACGAAATCCAACGCTTGTTTGTCACCCACTCGACTTTCCAGTATTTGCAACAGAGCGTTATCTGTCGGGTGAAAATTAATATACACTTAATTAAGCGAATCCACTTCGTCGGCATATTTGATCGATCATAAAAATTACCATAAAAAATTGTCATTACATAAATGTGATAGTGTAACTTATTATTATTCAAAATAATTTTTAAATAAATTAAAATTCAATTCAAATGAGTTATAAAATACATTGAAATAAAATTTTCAAATATAAATTGGAATGAAAAATTTTAACACAAATTATAGTTAAATTTGAATTAGTTCAAATGAAAAATCTTAATATATTTCATAACTCAATTTGAATTAGTTATAAAATGTGTTGAAATAAAAAATTTCGGTATTCAATTTCAAATTCAATTTAATTTCAATTTCAATGTAAATTACATACAAATATAAATAATTTATGAAATATATTAAAAGTAATAATTTTAATATTGCTATTCCATCCCATATAGTTTGTTATACGATGACATAATTGTCCTGACAATTTTTCATGGTAAATAGTACCACAGAGCGTCCAACTATGCGTGTATTGTAATAAAAATCAGTGTCTCTTTTTCTCAAGATGGAAAAATGGAATTTGACCCGATCCCTTAGTTACTGATAAATGAAAAACTCATTATTTGACTCACTTCTATTCTTCTGATGCATCAGCGGCAATTCCTGATGCTTAAGGCCGTGAAAGTTGTCGATGCTAGCATTCGAGTCGGCAACTCCAGGAATGCTACTGAGACCAAGGAAAGCTTCGCCGGCAAAGTCGTTTGCTGTCAGAACGTCATGATCCATGACAGTGAAGAGAACCATCGCATCGGGACTCTTGCATTGCTCGACGCTTACGGAACTGCATAAAATAAAATGTCAGTTTCGCAATAATTAGTAATCGCAGCCCATTGAGTGCAAATGAAGAATAAATGAACGGAGATTGTCAATCATAAAATATTCATCGAATTTTTGGGGCCAATAATCGATATTATAACGAAATGTTCGATATTTTCTCATCGTCCATAAAATATAGAAAATTATTGTTACATACAATTCGAAGTATTCCTCGAAAACAGGGTTCAGAGTTCGCTTTTTTACATTCGTCNCCGTTTTGACGTTCGCCATTTTTGACGTTCGCTATTTTGTATTTCGAATTTTTAGTCACTTGAAAAATTTGATTTCGACTTTCTTACTTTTCTTTTATTTAATTTTATGAATACCAAAATTCCGAATTATTAGCTGTTCGACAATTTGGTTATTCGTAATATTAACCCCCACCCCATGAAATATTCATCGAATTTTTAGGGCCAATAATCGATATTATAACGAAATGTTCGATATTTTCTCATCGTCCATAAAATGTAGAAAATTATTGTTACATACAATTCGAAGTATTCCTCGAAAACAGGGTTCAGAGTTCGCTTTTTTACATTCGTCTGTTGTTCCGTGCAGTGAGAAAATACTCGACGAGGTAAAAGTTCAATTATTACGAATGGGTCACTAAAACCATTCGGATCGAGTGGAATAACGTCCCTTGCGTTTATCACCTCAACGCACAATGAATCGTGATTGAGATAAGCTCTGACCGTCAAAATTCCGTATTCTGCTGTCAATGTGTTTATTTGGTCCTGAAATAAGAAAATCATGAAAACGTGGACCCTGTGTAAATTCTATTAGGGGCTAATTTTTAACAATGAAGATATCCGCTAGCTCTTTTCGACCTCATAATTTTTCTCCAATTTTTTCAATCAGACCCAAGGCATTTTTCAAACGGTTGTCTACCGGTAAATATACATCTTTTGTTTTTTTTCTTGGAGAAACGTTTTTTGTAGTAAATTATTCATATTTTATGGGCCCAAATTTATTTTTTAACGAAAACGAAAATCAAATGCCAAATCATTCATTGAAAAACCGTGTTTTCTTGATAAATTGTCATTTCATTTTTGAATATGCACCAATTGTGACTTACCTGCAGTCGTTGTTGATAATAACGATCAATCAATAGCATCGTATCCATCTTGTGATATTCCAGCCTCTCTTCGACGTTTAAATATCTCTCGTATCTGAGTGCCTCATAAGTGAGACCCTTTTCTTCAGCATGAAAAAAGGTCACCAAGAGTTCAAGGGCCTCGTGTAATCTTTCATAAAACATGGCTGGTTTGTCCTGAAACAAGAATTTCGTCATTTACACGAAAGTTTTTCGATAGATTCCTGTCAAACAGGATTTTTTTCTGAAGATAACTGAACGCTTCGACGCATACATTTTTCCTTACTTGCGATCAACCTGGGATTTGGACACAACACTTTTTTGAGTCGTTACGTGTGGAAGGAACTCGAAGACAAAAAGGCATGGGAAAAATAGATTTTTAGAATAATTTTTTCCATTTTGCAAATAGGATTTCCAGGCTCTAAATGATTCGAATCTCCTCAGGTTTGGAGTATTTTTCATGGATGCAATACTACCTTGACGTTAACCCTTCGAGTGCATACTGAGTCGACGTGTCGACTCCAACAATTTACTGTCACCGATTGTTTGGCATTTAATGGCAACGAATGTTTTGACATTCAATTTTCGTTTTCGTGAAAAAAAATGAATTTATGGCGATAAAATATGAATTGTTTACTACAAAAAAGTCTCTAAAAAAAAAAAAAAAACAAAAAATGCATATTTACCCGAATGTAACAATTTGAAAAACGCCTTGGGTCAAGTTGACCCAATATGCACTTACAGGATGTGTGCACTCGAAGGGTTAATTGATTGAGATCATTTGGAATTTTTCACGTTATTTCACCGTCTGTTATTTCGCTTTCGAGTTACTTTGGCGTGTGTGATTTTCGTTCGATGTTAAAATTTGCCAAGAAATCTTTGATCACGCTGATTCAATTGCATATTTTTCGTAGCCCCATTTGGCTATGTTCCAGGGACCATGAGAAACCAGAAAATAGTTTGTTAGGCTAGTTGTTTGCTCATAACAAACAGACTGCGAAAAAAGGTTGCCTAACGTTGTTCGCCCACCATGGCTTCGAGGGATAATTCTGATAGTCACATTAGTCACTCACGCCTGCACTACCGTCCATTTGATTGCTCAATTCGCTGAGTACAACTTCCCAAACGTCCTGGAGAACGCGATTGAAGTTCGTCGTGAGTAGAGCAGCGTTGAGAGCGACCAGATGCAGATCGAGGTACTCGAGCAAAGGGGCGATCGCTTCAGAAGTTGGTAAACTGTCCGGGGACCAAGCTAAGTGAAACATGGTTTTTTTCAAGGCTGGTCGCATCTGGAAAATGCAAACAGGAAAACGTCGATTGTCAGAGTATATTTTTCGATTGTCACATTTTTCATTAACGTCCATAATTTAGTACACAATCATTGTCGCACTAGAATACAAAACCTTTGATCCCATTCGCGATATAATTTGATTGATAAATAGACGCATTTGCCCTGGTGTTTGTTCGAGCGGTGTGACCAATGCTGTTCTCCATTGTTGTCGTACCGTGTCGTTAACATCCAGGGAAACAATTATTTCTTCGACTCGAAGTTCCTCGCCGAGATTTAGCAGCCAGCGTCTGACGTATTCCAGGCCATTTATGGCGACGCACATCTACATAAATGTTGACGTTTACATGATTTCAAAACTATTTTGTTCATTTATACACGCACACTAACCCTCGAGTGCATACTGGGTCGATTTGACCTCAACAATTTTCTGTCACCGACTGTTTCGAATTTTAATGGCACCGAATCTTCTGGCATTTCATTTTCGTTTTCGTCGAAAAATAAATTTAGGGCCATCAAATATGGATTATTTACTACGAAAAACGTCTCTACAAAAAAAAAAAAAAAAAACAAAAATTGCATATTTACCGGAATACAACGATTTGAAGACGCCTTGGGTCAGATTGACCCAGTATGCACTTATAGGAGGTTTGCACTCGAAAGTTTAATCAAATAAAAAAATAAGTGTGAAATCGACTGAGAAAAACTTAATTCGTTGAATTAAAAAAGTTTCTGATAAATGAACGAAAGTTTCGGTGCACCAAGAAAATCTGTGGTCACCAAATCATTCTTCTGATTCCATCAAAGATTTCATTTTTCCATTCGCTTAATTCGTGGATCGAAGAAATGTCGTTCAGAAAATTTTGTTGACTCTGCAAATTTAGTTTCTCAGTGCGAGTACGAACAAAAATCGTGTATTGTTGATCGGAAAATTAATAAATCATGGAAAGTGATTTATTAGCTTATCCCTCAAATTTTTGTGTATGAAAATAAATATTGAATGTACAATTATTTGGACAAAGCGACTAGCTTGCGAAGCGGACTCGAAGGTGTACACAAAAGTTGATCGTTTATAGTAACCATGGCGATAAGCAATATCTCTACCTGAGCGATTACCTCGTCAGTGGTCTTATAAGGAGTCTGCTCTTCGTAGTAACCACTGTCAGCTAGTTTTTGATGAGTCATTTCTGCATAGTAAGCTGCTGCGCTGCAAATTGCCTGCAATAAAGAAAAAACCATACATTTACTGTTTCTAGAATTGTTATTAAACAATGAAAGACTTTTTCCTTTACTCACGTCTATAACTTTCAAGACAAAGGTACAAGAACCAGGTAGATCGGGCCAGGCTAATTGCTTCCAAAATTCTTTTATCTGAAATCAATAAAATTTGTAATTTCACTTTTTTCAAAATCATTAAAAATTCTTCAGCAAAATTAGTCATCAGGAAAAATTGATTCGAAGAGTAGTATCGACATTATTTAGTTCGGTTTTCAAAAATTGAAACTGAACAATTGATGAGCGTCGAAATTGGTTCGTTCATAAATTATTTCTGTCAAAATTGCAAAGTGGCAATTTTTTACGACTTTTTTCTTACGCTTCACTGTTGGAGTCTGCGACTCCGAGCGGAAAGACGAATTTTTGAACAAATCATTTGACAGAAATCATGACTCTTCGTTTTAGTTCAGTATTTTTCGTAACACTTTTTTTTATATCGCATTAAGTCGGCGATTCTAGACGTGGACGAATTTTAATCGATCAATTGATTAAACGAATTTGTTCACCTGATAAAAACATGCAGTCGCATCTACTGCAGACGTGCAATGCTTCACGATCATTTCTCCAGTGCATATACGATCCAGCTCAGCTGCTCGTCTCACTCGCTGATGAGCTTTCAACTTGGCAAGATCCAACCATTTGTCGATCGCAGGTATGAACCATTGATAGTAGTGACATATTGCTAAAGTCTTCCGGTCCGATGTTGGAAGGTTTTGCCTCATGCTACAAATTCAAATGAATTGAATGACAATTCCATAGCAACTCGATGAAATTTCATTAGCTAGACACTTTACAGCGTGAATATTCAATTAATCGAAGGCACCAACTAACTTGACGAACTCCTGGAGAGCCAAATAAAGCTCAAATATGGGAGTACCGATTTCAGCTCCAGGGGGTAGTACATAATCGTCAACGTTGTCTTGGCCATGGAGGCAAGCCGCTGGTACACGAGCTCCCAGTTCGTTCCTCATCTACAAAGACACGGGTTGCCACGTTTAAAACTACGAAATTATGCCAAGTTTTCATCGAACCACAATTTTCAAAATTTACAATTTTAGTCTGAGTTTTTGAAAAATACGAAAACCGTTTTTTTTTACCATGAAAAAAAAACTTTCAACTGATTTCTTCGAATTAAGTCGAACGTCAGTTTTTTTAAATTAACAAAAGGTCAGCAGTTATTCGTAATTGCTTGTTATTCATCGGAACCTCATTAAATGAGGTTTTTAATTTTCACAACTAATTTTTCATGAGCTATTTGCACGAACTTGCGAAAGAAAATTCAGATACTTCGAGCGTAGGTAAAGGATTCAGTTCTTCATGAAAAAGCTACGAGTTTTCGTACAACCGTTTCCATGCACGATTAATGAAGTTAGTTCGCGTTACCAGATTCTCAAAAGTGGCGTTGAAATTATTCCAAAATGGAATGAGGATTAACCTTCCGAGTGCACACCTCGTACATTTATTTTTCGACGAAAACGAAAGTTAAATGCCAAACAATCGTTGACAGAAAATTGTTGGGGTCAAAACGACCCAGTGTGCATTCGAAGGGTGAAAAAACTCTCATTGTCTGCTACCAAAGCATTTCACGTACACGGGGACGTAATTTTTAAGCAATTAATGGAGTAAAAGTTAAAAATTATGATAGAGCAATATTATTTAATAATTAATGCTTATGTTCCATCCTAACGTGTTCGTTGATTAAGTTAAGGGCTCACGTTCTCTCAGCTTAATTGAATGTCACAACTTTAGTCATGTACTATGTTGCTCGGCTGGGTTGAATAAGGGGCCAGCTTTTGGTATAGCGAAAACGCGTTGTGTCAACAATTACATTTTGACGTGGCTTTGGACTTGTTTTTCGTAGTTCATACCATTCGGAGGTCACGCTAAGCCACGTAACCTCTGACGTGGTATCCGCGACTTACTTTCCGCAAGCTCGAATGCGTATGCTGCTTCTACACACACATTTCTCTTCTCGTAGCCAGAGGCTTGTTATCGAACTTTGTCTCATACTTTTCACCATGAATTTTTTATTAGTTGAAACTTTTGGTCGACGCGAATGTAAAATATTTTAAAAGAGACCCAGTTTTGTGGAAATGACGTGACCCCGAACTCGAACATTATTTCCTAGCCAATGTCTCCGTAGCCAATTCAATGAATCAATATTATGCAAGCTCGATTCTATTCGACAAAAATTTATGAACGCAATCCATAACTTGCCATTACGTTGAATTGAGCTCGTTGGATTGAATTATATAACTCTTCGAATAGACGCTGGGTCGTTTTGACCCCAATAATTTTCTGTCACCGATTGTTTGACATTCAATAGCAACGAATCTTTTGGTAGTTAATTTTCGTAAGAAAATAAATTCAAGGCCGTAAAATATGTAAAATTTACTACAAAAAACGTACAAGCTTGGCAGCTTGTTCGTTTTTGTTGTTGTTTATTTGTATACGAAACTTGCTTATTGCGAGAACATCGTGCAATTTGTGAACTGTCAACTAGAGTTCTGAAGCCTTTGAATCTGAAACAATTCAATGGCAGCCAGTCTCTCTGCTCCAATTATCATAAATACAATGATTGAATGAGAATCAGGATAATTAATGCCGTAGAAATTAATTGGAGCTTGTAAATAGGAGCCTCGACGAAAGCTTAGGTATTATCTGACGAGGACTATTCCACGTATCAGCTCGTTTATCATTGCCTTCAGAGCATAATGTAAAGCTTCGTTTTACAAGGAAATTTTTATTAACTCTATATTTCAAATGAACCGTGAATTTAATGAATAGTACTTAACGTCACTGGATCCGTGGTAAAGATGAAGAAGGGAGAAGAATATTCTCATTGAACGAAAAGAATAATTAAAATGCAGAGTTATTGTGAAAAATCCTGAATAAAGGACATTTTTCATCTCATAAAGTCCGCAATGTGTAATAATATTTTATCATTTGTGTAGGAATGAATTATATTCATGGAGAACTGTAATCCTCGTAAAAATATTCGAATGCATTTCCGCAATTTTCCCTTTTGCTATAGCAATCAGAAAAAAAAATTGATTTTATTTTAAAAATTGTGGTCGGAAGAGAAAATGATTTTCTCAAATTCTGTACATTATACTAGTTTTGATGTTACGTTAAACTAATAAATATACTATACATGGGTAAGTAAGTGATGGGAATTGGTAGAAATGACAAAGTACCATCGTAGGGTTAAAGGGGATCGAGCGCTCCCTCGGGAAACTAAAAAATTCAAGTCCAAAGTTGGATTCACCTCAGGCTCGATCCCCCTCAACTGGATCACGTAAATTCTCGTAATACTTTACTGGATCCAAGGTCATTCGAAAACTGTCGAATGGCTCGATTGTGAATGGAGAGTGATGAGCATAATAGAATCTTGTTTTTTTTTTCGTAAGTAGAGCTGACTAGATAAACATACTAAAGATATGATAAGTGCAGCCACTTTGACCATAAGGACAGTGTATCGTGCCGTGAGTAACGATTGTATGCTTGGTGCTGCACAATCAACAAAATTTCTATTTCAAGACTAAAACGAATACTGCGTAAGATTAAAAATGAAAAAAAATCCCAACGATTGTGTAAATTATCATGTGATCAACGATAAACAAATGTAATTGATTTTTCCATTTGATGCAATTATAATGAATGACCGATTGAAGAAAATGTCGAACTTAACAGAAACGAGCTCAACAAATAAACAAATAGTGCCACATGCGATACTGGTGGTTCATCCAAAATCTAAAGAATTAATACTGTTCTGTGAAAATATTAACTAACTGTTTGCTTGCATTGTTTTACGCCACATAAGTCAGTTGGTTGTTAAGTTTTCGAGTAGAGAAGTAACTAAAGATTTTAACTAAATTTCGTGGACACAGATTTAGAGCAAAGGTAAAGAGATAATAAAAAATGTATGCAAGAAACATGGAACTACGCAAAGAGTAGAAAAAGTGGAAAGAGCCTTGAGGGCAGTCGAAAGAGGTATGCACAGCTGATCTCAAGAAAATAATAAAATTCCTTCGAAACCGTTTGTCAATGTAGTCAAATAAATTCGCTTGGGGCTTCGAGCCCATAAAATGTACCTCGGCCGTGTTCTCCATGTGTTTCGCCACGTGTTCCGCCAGCTATGAACAAACATATCTCGTGTATACAGTGAGAATCGCGATGACCTGACAGATCCAATGAATTCGAATGAGATTCTTCTTTCAGGATATCTAAAAAAAATGTCTGACCATGAAAAGGCTGATTTTTGAGTGTTCATCGTTGGCTGTCAGGTCGTCGTGGTTCGAATTTGCATTTGGCAAAAAATAAATAAACATTAGCAACACTTGCCCTGTGAATGGTGTAAGCATTTTTGCTGACTGTTAGGGCAAACGATAGATTTGGGTTTCGCGCTTGTTGTTTCTTTTTTTTTCTTTTTTTTTTTTAATTTCTTTTTAAATAATAATTGTTGTATTATTGTACCGACGTCACGTGTCATCAAAAAGCGCAATATAAAGCCAAACATAGCACATCCAGCTGGTCGTAACGAATCAATCCATTACAATATACATATAATAATAAAAATAACGATTATGATATGACAATTAAAAATAATGGAAATATATCATTTTTCATTGACTTATTATGATTATGATAACCGTGTGTCGTGTTGTTTTTAATGAATCGACGATATCAATGTTTCCAACTATTATTTCCGAGTGGCTTATCATTTCACAGCACACTTTTCACGTATAAGTTTCATTTGAATTTTGTATCATTATTTTATTGACGTCAGACTTTTGTTTTTTTTTTAAACTTCGCTCACCAGTTTTTCCAGATACTTGTAAACCACCGCGAAGTAGCACACGGCATTTGTTCTGTGGAAAATTTGGGAAAAAGGTTTGAGACAAAAATTGATAGTCCGTTGACTCTGTCACTCCAGGCCGGAAGCATCATTTGCGTAATGAATTATTTCTCATAAGAATAATTAACCCTTCGAGTGCATTCTGGGTCGTTTTGACCCCAACTATTTCCTGTCATCGATTCTTCGGCATTGAATGGCAACGAATGTTTTGGAAATTATTTTTTGTTTTCGTTAAAAAAATAATTTAGCGCCATAAAATGTGGATAACTTACTATAAAAAAAAAGTCTCTACAAAAAAAATGCATATTCATCGGAATACAACGATTTGACCCCTTGGGTCAAATTGACCCACTACACACTGAGAGCACGTGTGCACTCGAAGGGTTAAGTATTCGTAGTACTAATGCAAATACACGGAGAAAAAGAAACAGATTATTATACGGTGGTACACTGTTCGCATTGGACTCGAAGCGATTGCACTGCGATATTCACCGTAACACAGTGCTCAAATTACAGTGCAGTCCAAAGTAAATTTTAACCGATTTTAACAATTCAAACACTGTATTTTCAATTTATCAAAACTCGAAATTTGACAGTTGGGGAATGCGCCAGTAATACCTGCATGAATTGTGTCAATTCATGCAGGTATTACTGAGAACACTGATTTTTGCACAGTACCAAAATGTAAATAAACTAGAGTACACTGTAAAAATCTCAAAGTGTAGGTAACGTCACAAACTGTCGAAAGAAAAGTAAAACTACCGTGTGCCACACTGTAAAATTGAATCAATCACCCTGTACTCAATACGGTGTACACTGTAACTCTTGCAGCTGCGTACAGTATGAAAATCAGAGATCTTGTGTTAATTTCACAATAGAGCAATTTTACTGAGAACAATGGCATATTGACAGTACCGAACTGTAAACAAGCCAGTTTAACTGTGAAAATCACAGTTTGTACAGGAAAATTCATCATTTTTGGAGTAAAAAATTTTCATTACCGTGATCTACTGTAAAATGAAATGTGGTTCCCGGTTTTTTAACCTATTTATTCTGTTATATTGTCTGTTTCTTTTTCTCCGTGTAATTTGGAACAAGAAAAAAATTACGTTGTGCTTACTTTTCGAAGAGAGTGTTGTAGTAAATTAAACCCTGCTCCAGATCGATCAGAAGAGTGGTCACGAGAGTTGTAAAATCCTGGAACACTCGATCTATATCCTGATCAGGCTCTTGGTCATGGCCCATTGTCTGTTGTCGAATTGCGCCGTACCTGCATGATTTTTACTCATCATATCGCAATTTGCCACGGTTTCGTATTTTCAAAAATCAATGGGCGAGAATAATTCAATAAACTTTATGAGGAACAATTTTGCTCATGCTCAGGTCGGCATCACGCGAACCGCTGGTGAGATTCTTTAAAGTTTCACCGGAAATTAATAAAAAATGAGTTGACAATTATGCAAAAAAATTATTGCACCTGAGTCGATGTTGAAATAACGGAATGACTTCAGTTTTTTAAATTTAATGATAGAAAGTATGCAACCGTTTGTACTGTCTCATTAATCCTCGTATTTTATTCCTCAACATTTTCTCAGAATACTAGGAAAGATGTCGTTATCACGAACGCCGATGGACAAGATCGAATCGTCCTCAAATAGATTTAATGATACAGGGAAGATGACGTTCGAGTCGAAAGGAGATCGTTGAGCAGCTTGTTCATTTAATTGATCAGACACTCGAATACCATCGGTTTTGAAGAGAAGCGAGAAATCACGGATGCCTCGAGGGAAAACGTGATCTCCTCTCGTTTCTTCTGTAATGCTGTTTGCGTCATTTTATATCATCGCCCGAAGGATTTTTCTTTTCTTTCAACGTTCGTTTTATGGGACGTACGTTTTCCGGTAATTTTCTTCCGCTACAGGAAAATCCTGTTAGAATTCTTTTAATGATAATTGGTCCAATGAACTGGACGTTAAATCACTGCAATCGAGTATAAGAATGAATTCACTTTGAATTTACTTCGTAGAAGTGAAACTCAGGCAAAAATGCCTGAACTCAAACTTTCTGGCTTCATCGGTTGAGTCACCATTTCGAGTAAAGTGGAATTAACCCTTCGAGTGCTGTCTGGGTCGTGTCGACCCCAACATTTTCTGTCTCCGATTGTTTGACATTTAATGGCAACGTATGTTTCGGCATTTAATTTTCGTTTTCGTCGAAGAATAAATTTATCGCCATAAATATGGACAATTTACTACAAAAACCATTTCTACAAGAAAAAAAAACAAAAAATGCATATTTACGGGAATACTACGATTTGAATAACGCTTTGGGTCAGATTGACCCAATACGCACTTATTGGGGGTGTGCACTCAACGGGTTAATCCTATCGAATCCACAGGTGAAAAAAATGATTTTCAGTAAAGATTATGGAAAAAATGGGGCTGCGGATGAACTTCAAAATTTATAAATACATTCACAAAGATCGTGTCTGCGTGGAAATTTTCCTTGATCCCTAAGATTTTGTAATTTATTAGAGAACCACCCTTTTTTATGAAGTTTTCAGGCTTCAAGTTAAAAACGTTCATTTTCTCTTTCTGCATGGTTATTTTCGATCAATTGACTGGACTTGGGCAAAGGGTCGTGTATGTTATTTCCATTGCATGAGAGAGACAGTTTCCTTCGACCATTGTTGAGTTTATCCACTTGGGCGATTTATCCCAGCCGTCCAAAGTCTATTTATGTGAAAAATAGACGTTGCTTCCATTTTATGTGGAAGGGAATAAATTTCATCCTCTGCGACGTTTTAATGGGCTCTTTCGTCCGTTTCCATGATAGCTTGTTTTCTTTTCACACTTTAACTGAACTCACTGCGGTTCCACGAGTGCAACCAACGAGTCTGACTGTTTGTTCCGCGATCTTTGCATTATTTTTTCTTCTTGTCAAAAGGCTTGGCTCTTTGGTACAATAAGGGTAATCGCAGCCTCACGAGTTTCTAGGCCTTGCTGAACCCTCTACAGCGACACGAACTCTCACCTGCGCTTTTCCACGTCCACATTCAATTAAACTGGTATTTTTGGTCTACTTTGCATCTCTATGTTTCTCTACATTGCACTCCATCCCTTTACACGCGTGCTTGGCAAAAGCGAGCGCTTAGAATCGCTTCCCACCCTTCTGCTCGTTAACTCGTTGCTTTGAAGAGAAAACGCTTGCGAGTTTTTTTCCATGAGACGACAAAATGTAATTAAATAGTCAGAACGACTTCTCTTCCACGAGTGGAAGGAATAATGATTTTTTGCTGTATCGTCGACGTTATTCTTTTCTCTCCAAAGCAGCTCTTCTGTTATTTTTTTAACGACTTGTCATTAGCAATTTAGCATTCTTTACTAATAACAATCATAATGAGGCTGCATAAGTTTTCATCACGAGTTATCATGGTTTAATAAATTCAAGGCGACATATTAAATTTTGCCTACCATTCGTGAGTCCCATTTTTCAGAGCCGATATAATTTCTCCTCTGATTTGCTTGTTGAATGGACAGCATTTCGAAAAAGCTTTCATTGCCGATAAAAAACCGAGACATCTGAAATGATGAATGCTTTTTTTTACACCTGTCGGTACTATACAAATAAACAATGGTAATATAATTTCAACCATTGCCCCACCGTAGACACACATGGGTCTGCGATGTCCTACTTTTTTTTTTTCTGTACCGGGACTCTTTCAAAAAATCTGAAAAAATTCAGGAAAGTAGTTCTGGATCTATAGAAAGAGAGTCTTCATTGAGTGGTAGATAAAAATGATTTTTATTATTGTTATTTAATGGTAATCGGTACGAAAAACGAGAAATTCAAGTTATTCGCTGGATGGGCTGGACAGCCCAGACCCATGTGTGTCTACTGAGGATTAATTTTGATGGGAACAGATCGAAATTTGAAGAGTAAGAATCTTGGATTATTTACTGAGACACATACTTCGTTGAGATGGACGAATAATCGTGGCAAATGTTGGAAATTATATCAATCGATCAGTACCGAATGTGACAATTATCAGGGAGATATGTGGCAACGCATGTTCTCTGATTCGACGACAAAACATCCAGAGGAAATGTGACAAGCGATCATGATGATGATGTTGAAGTTTGCATCCTTAGAATGCAACGAAATTCGTTTTTTTCTTCAGCAGAGCTTACCACTTGTATACAGTTTTCCGTCAGAAGAATAAAAATATTTTTCGTTCGATCCCAACATTGCATACTTCGGCGTCGTTGGCATAAATATGTATGTGATGGTCTGGGATAGTGTGCGATGTGGAATGATGGCATATGGTGTAATATGATAGTCTGTAGGATCGCGCGACGATGGATGGTGTGAAATAACGGTTTATGGTGTAATACGACGGTGTTTGTAGAGTTTCCGTGATTTTTCATGGAATATTTTGTCATTGGATACTTCGTCGTCGTATCGAAATGCGTGCAGTCAAAAATATCACAATTTTTGCAATAATAATCCACACATTCGGATAATAATCGACATTCGAGTCATTAAGTTTCTAATTATAATTCATGTTCATCTCAATTTGGTCGAGTATCAAAATTCAAGCACTGAATCGTTAACGAAGCTCAAGGGCGATCTACCTGAGAAGATAATCTAATTTGTTGATGGCAGCCCGATGGAGGGGCGGAAATAACGTTCGATGATGTCGAATTTTTTCGACTGACATTTCTAGGAATGCGTTGAATGATTCTGCCAGGCATTCTTCCTCGTCAGGGCTCAAGCAGTCGGTATGCCAATGAGCGTTCAAATCCTGAAATATTATTCAAGTTTTTTTTTCGAATCATCGAAGTCACATGGAAAATAAATTTTCATGGCTCAGCGAATCAAGAATAAACATCATTCGCATTAATTATTTGTGTGCAAATGTTTTTTAATGAAATTGAGAAAACAATCATTGTATTGAAAAAATGTTGAAATTTATCATCTACATGGATAAGCATCCATGGTCACCATGAGATAACAATTGTATTGAAAATATAGTGAAATTTATCATCCACGTGGATAACCAATATCCATGGTGAACAAGAGAAAACAATGGAGTTGAAAAAATGTTGAAATTTATCATTCACATGGATGCGTGTTGTTTAATGTCATTTTCAAAAACATCAATGATATGGAGTGTGTGGGTTTCACCTGTAGAAGACGATGAAGAGTCTTTGGATCGACAGCTGGATTCTTCGAGCTCGCCACCCACCTTATCATCGCCTGTTGCAATTTTGTAATATCGCCCTGGATCGCGTGCTGATGAAGAATTGTCATTGCTGCTTGTGGTAGCTCGTCGCTAAAGTCAGTCTACAAAAAAACAGGCCAAATATTTTCAAATATATACAAAGTCCTACCGAAGAGTAACGAGTCGAAATCGATTTTTTTTTTTTTTCGTTATTAAATCATTTCCCGAAATTCAATGGCTTATCAACATTTAGAAAGAGCGTCAGCAACCAACGAACCATGTGAACTGTTACCATCAAATTATGATCACATCTACCTGTTGTACCAGTTCTAAATAGTCACAGACACAAGGATTGAAAAATAAGGGCGCTATGGCATAAATCTTCGTGTCCGCATGGCGTGCGAATCGTTCGTCAGATAACGATTAAACTTCCACTAGAATTGTGGAAAAATTAACTCAGTACGGGACAATAGTTGGACAATTGCTGAAATTTGTTCCCGAAAGTTTTTGGTCTTCGTGGGACTTCATGCTCCTTATAAAAAATCAAATAATTTTTCGTCACAAATTTGAATTTCTTAAGTTTGACTCAACGATTTTGGACATTAATATACTGGCTGCTCGTTTATCTCGTGCTCAAAGACCGCGACGTTTTTCTTGATGAAATTGAATATTCAATGTACTCGTAAGACTAAAGTTTCTTAATAAATTGGGAGTTGATTTTATTTAAGAATTAATTTAACACCTGCTTGCTCATCTCATGATTAAGGAACACCGTGAAGAGTCTTTCTTGTTGTCTCAACTCTCCCCAGTTGTACTCCTCGGAAGTTCCTCGATCTTCACGAGTAGAAAGCGATAATTGGAGCCTTATGCGCCCTTGGATGTTGCTTCGTTGCGTTCTAGCCTGCAGTTTGTACCAATTATCCAAGCCAGTACTGGGAATATCCTGCAAGTAAATCCATATGGAAAGGAGGATCCGCACGAATGCAAACAAAATCAGACTCAAACTTCGTTGAATTTCAATGATTATTTCTATGGTTTCTAGAGGTTCGTGCCATTACGTATAAATAAAAAAATAAAAATATACAAATATTTTCCCAATCGATTTAGTAATTAAAACGTCCATCCACGAATTTAAACCCTTCGTAGACACACAGGCGAGCACACAGGAGTCTGGGCTATCGAGCCCATTCATCGAATGGCATGAATTCCTCGTTTTTCGTGTCGACAACCATTGGATAAAACGAATTTTTATCCATCACCCAGTGCAGGTGCTCTTTTAACGATTCAGAACCACTTTCCTGAATTTTTTCAGATTTTTCAAACGAGTCCAAGTACAACGGTAGGACACCCCAGACCCATATGTGTCTACGGTGGTGCGCTAATTTTTTAGTCTGTCTACGGTTGGCCAAACCACTTTGAATTCTTCGATAACGTTACTTTTTGCTTTTTAATAGATTTTACTTTATTTCTAAAACTGAGGATGAAAAAAATGCAGACCAACAAAGTTGGTTGTTTGACGGCTAAGTCATTTACTGGCTTTGGTATCGTGACCACTGCGCGTGACTCTCATTTTCTGACGGTTAGTAATCAACTAAAACTTGATGAAAATATAGCGACGTGAATCGGATAAGTTCCCCTTGGCCTTGACGGAAACGCGATACGGTAATGCATTCAGAAATCGTGGCTGAGGGCAGCTCTCTAGGGGGTCCCATAGAATCAGGTACGGGAATCATGGAGAGAGGATAAAAGGAGGGTTCAATGAATAGATTGGTCTTGTGAAAAAATAGTAAGACCGTCATGCAGCGTCGATGAGTAAACTCAAAGGAAAACCCCGTAACTTGAATCTTTATTAAGAAGTAAATTTATTTACGTGGAGAGGTATATTGACGCATCCGAGAAAGTCATCCTGGCTGCCCGATCTCGCGCTCTGGGCAATTTGTTTGAAAAACCGTCCGAGACCTTTGACTCCCCGAACTTCGTTCAACTTGCTCACAGCATCGAAAACGGAGGACTCGTCGTCGTGGTCCCTGCAATCATTTCCACCAGCACCGTGAAAACAGAACCTCGCGCGATATTTACTCTCTTCATTTGACTTTCTTGAAACACCCTCGAAATCTTATTCCATCCCGAAGAAAAAAAATGCTCGCAATCACTGAGATCAACTGGGTGAATCTTGTATTAGACAAAAGTTGATTCCAACGACGGTGCCAACAGCAAAAATAAATCCAGCAGTAATCAAATGTCATTTGCTTGATGCTGAATAAACATGTCAAAAATTTGACTAATTGCCGACCTTTCAAGAACAGAAAATCATGTTAAGAAGGCTGGTGACTGGCTCTAAGGGACAAGCTGCAGAAAAAACGCCCACGCGTTTATAGAGCATTCACGTTTCTTGACGACACAATTTTTCGGTTGTCATTTTTCTTTTTACCTTTGGAATCGACAATGAATTCGTTTTCTTGCCTGGTCTATATTTGCCTCACATGGGATTAATTGCGTTGAGTTGACCCTTCGAGTGCACACGTCCTATAAGTGGATATTCGGTCAATCTGCCCCAAGGTGTTTTTCAGACAGTTGTATTTTTTGTTGTTTTTTTTTGTAGATACGTTTTTTGTAGTAAATAAATCATTATGGTCCTAAATTTATTTTTTGACGAAAACGAAAATTCAATGCCATTAAATGACAAACAATCGGCGACGGAAAATCGTTTGGGTCGAAATGACCCAGTGTGGACTCGAAGGGTTCCAGAGATTGCAAATGATTTTTACAAAATGTCGAGTGATTGCTGAATTCGTGGCAATAACGACGAAATGTCAGTAGTTGTCTCGACTTTTACGTTGGCACCAGCGCAGCGTTGCCACGGTTTCTTTCCAGTTGGGAACTGTTGCCGAAAACTTTATCAGTTGAAATTTTCGGAATTTTCTTACACTGACTCTTTACACTTCAAACTTCATGGTATTTTCTTTTCAATGCTATTGAACTTTTTTTTCAGTTGAATTTTTGTTCCGAACCAACGGATGGAACGCCTATTGAGTCATCCTTATGAAGGCGGATCGATGAAAATCCTATTTTCTTCATTCAATTTCTCGCAAGAACGGTCGAGAATTGATAGTGAAAATAAATCTGATAGTTCAGCGATTGTTCATGTCTCTCAAAAACTTTCGTAAAATTCCGCTCCAGGTCACTGACCTCCTCAAATTCGTCGGATTTTTTTGGAAAGATGAAAAAAATGGACTCACCAAATATCGAGATGGAGAATGTCCGCCTTAGTGTCGTCAATATCACTGGAATAAAAAATTGACTAAAAAATCTCTTGGGCCTGGCTTCGGTGAAATAATTAGGTCGCGAATGTTTGACTAAGGTAGAATATGCAATTAACTTTTTCTTTGGTTGTGGTGAAAGAAACTTACAAATGAAATTGTTCGTTCCATCGTGGACTGAGAGTGTGTGGTATGACTGAAGTTGCTCGAATGAATTTAGCTGGAACTGCCCCACTCAGGGATTCTCTGTGTTCTCTTTTACTGCCTTGATCTCTGCGCTTGAAGGAAAGTCTGAAACTTTATTAAAGAAGAACAACTGTTGTTATCGTTGTTATTAAGATTAAGGTGATCCATCAGTCCAGACGAAAGTCCAGAATCTTGGGGATGAGGTTGTTGTTTCTTTTTTCCAGAGAGGCTTGATATTTCGAGGGAAATTAAAGTCACACGATGTTGAGCTCTCGTGAGCAAAGCCTGAGGCAAATTTTTTTCTTTTCAAATCTTAAGAGCCCCCGAGTTATTTCTTTCATCTCCACGCAACGGATGAACTGCAATACAAAAGAAGCCTCCAAACACGATTCAGATTCTAAACGTTTTTTGTCAAGTATTCATGACTCGCTGAAATTGTTAATCGCCTACAAATACCTTGCGCGTGATAAAAGCTGGAAATTTAAACGGATCTTTCCCCGCACACTTTCGTGCTGTTTCCTTTAGTCACCTCTACTATGTTTTTAGTGCAGGCTCGTTACCTTAAGAGCACACGCAAAAATACTGTAATCGTGACAAGCACATACAATTATAAAGAGTCTGACTAAGTTGTTAAAAAGGTTGGCAACGACCTAAATAACGGTTCACGCGCTTCAGTCACGTTCAGACGTTTGCCTGCATTGATTTTCCTCTTGCTATTGTTATTATTTCAAAAGTTCATTAAAAAAAAAAACAATGTGAGTCAATAAAATGTTTTTTAAACTTGCGTTGCGCGAATTAATTTGATGGACGATGAGGCGAAATTTGACGTCCATTTCTGTCCATGTTACCTGTGATGCTTTCGTAGCTTTTCGTGGTGTGAATTGTCATTGTCTCCACCGTCGGATAAAGCACGTGTAGCTTGTCGAGGTGATGGAGGAGGCGTGTGTGGCAAATGAGCGGTCAAATTTTGCGGACTGGGCGGTGGTCCACTATTTCCTGGCTGAATACCCAGCATGCAATAAGGATCGCTAAAACCTATGAATTACAATGATAATCTAAAAATTTCGAACCAATCCATTTTTTTTTCGAATTATTCATTCGTTTAATAAACAAACAACAAAAATATCGAGACTTCAAAGTTCTGATACGATAATCTCAAAACTTGAAAATTATATCGTCAAAAATCAGCCATAAAGCGTTTTTTCTCCTTAATTGTGAAAAATATAAGAATAGGACAAAAAACAACGCTGGTTAACCCTTCTAGTGCATACTGGGTCTTTGTGACCCCAACCAGTTCCTGTCACCGATTATTGCGCATATAATGGCGACGAGTGTGTCGGCATTTAATTTTCGTTTTCGTAAAAAAAAAATTCAGGGCCATAAAATATAAATAATGTAATACAAAAAACGTTTCTACAACAAAAAAAAAAAAACAAAAAATGCATATTACCGGAATGCAATGATTTGAAAAACTCCTTGGGTCAGATTGACCCAATATGCGGAGGTATGCACTCGAAGGGTTAAAGATCAATGAAATCTCATTTCCCATAAGAGTGTTCAAGGGTTGAAAAAATGTTACTGCACTTACCATTGGCATCCTTAGCTTCAAGCCCGTCGGCCTCAACGACTACGACGTTGAGTACAACGATGGGTGGCTGTTTGACAAAGAAGAAATATTGAAATTTCCAAATCTTGTTCGAACCAGCAACAGAAAAATATCAATCTTGTTTCTTTCGGAATTTTCATAGAAAAAAAAAATTTTACGTATTTTTACTGACTTTTTCCTCAGATGCTAGTTTGAGAAATCTCATATGCTGATCCGGCGACACGCCGAAAGCTTCCTGAGCATATCTGAAAAGGTCTTCTTTGTAGTGGCTATACTTTCCTGTGCTTGCGCCAACGGTGTTCGCAATTGTATAAAGAACTTCTATGTACAGTTGTTCCATCTGAAACGATTTATATTACAACTTAATTATTCTTCACGCAATCGAGGGAACATTTCGTTGCATGTAGAAGAAAGCTAGTTATGGAAATTTCGTCGAGTCCGTCTTTGCACATCGGGAGCAGCAGGTGACAGCAGAAAAAAGTAAATAAAAAAAAAGATTCGACTCGAAAAAGTTGAACGATTTGAAATAGAGAATTGCAATTCCGAAAGATACCAAAGATCGTTTTAACTTTTATGATTCTTGAAATTCCCAGAGAAATTTCTCCGCGCCTAAAAAAAAACCCTACGAAGTCCCATTTGCAAAAGTTCCACAGATAGCCCGAAGCTGCACTGATGTCTGGCCAATGAAAGTGAAGCACGCAAAGTACGAGTTTATCACTTTCATTCATAAAATATAATCGTTCATAAAATACTGAAGCGTTCGTTAGAAAGTGATCATTTCGTACATCAATCGGATGGAATTAGTCCGATGCATCATCGGAGTGAAGCCATCCGATTTGATAAAGTCAATCAACGCCACACGTGTCTTCATTCCTTGGAAAAAAAAACGAACACGATTTTCGTACTTCCAGGAAATCGAATAATACAAAATGCTCTTTCATGAACATTATCCGCGAGGCAGAGAGCGAAAATATAATGAAACTTTTGTCTGGCAAGACTGATAATAGAAACAGCAGGAAGTGTTCGGACTCGACATCAAGTAAAATGATATCTGTCCGTCGTCTATGCTGATCGACGTGTGTATTTAACCCAGCAAAATGAATGTCTGACTAAATCTTGGCAGTCTCTACTTAAATGGAACGGGGGGCCATCCAAACTGCATCTTTTGATCGAAACGTGTGCATTATATATGACTCGTTGATATGGGCATCGGTTATTGTTTAATGTGGAAAATCAACAATATCTACCTCTTTCTTGGTCAGTCTGTATTTTTGTATACTTGACGATTCCCTCTGTACCGGTGGTGACTCTTCTGCTCGTGCCTCGACTTCTTGAAGCGCCATTAATCTACGGTTTTCTTGTTTCCACGACAAAGCCGTAAAGCTCTCGAAGAATGAGCCATCGGTCTCCTGGACACTGTAATTTTATTTAAAAAAAAATGAAAAAAAAAGACGAACATTAACCTCAATTATTTTATTGTGTTACGTAATTATACAAGATTTACAATAATGTAATCAACCATTCGAGTACATACTGGGTCACTTTGACCCGAACAATTTTATGACACCGATTCTTGCGCATTTAATGGCAACAAATGTTTTGGCATTTAAATTTCGTTGTCGTGGTAAAAAAAATCTATTCAGGGCTATAAAATGTGGATAATTTACTACGAAAAAAGTCGCTACAAAAAAAAACAAAAAAAAAGAAAATTTGTCGAATTCAACGGTTTCAAAACGTCTCGGGTCAAATTGACCTAATATGCGCTTATAGGATGTGTACACTCGTAGGGTTAAATCTTTCCTATTCCTTATATAGGGGAAAGCCGGGCAAAGCGGAACACCCGGGCAAAGCGGAACACCCCCCCGAAAAACGTAATTTTTTTTTTTTAGCAAAATATTCAGAACTCTGATTGTCCGTCACAAAATATTCATGATGATCGCACGATAAATTGAGACAACCAATTTTTTGAGTAAAAAAAAAAAATTTCACAAAAACAAAAAAATAACAATGCGGCTGAAATTTTTATCTTCAATAGTGTTTTTTATCGACAAAGCATCATTGTTGGAATCATGAACGATGTTTTCAGTGAATCGATACATTTTTTTCAACGAGCAAAGAATATACACTGATCAATCGTAAATTTTGCTAACAATTTCATTAGAAACCAAATATGCTGCCAAAATAAGGAAAATTTTGCGATTATTCAAAAATATTAAGTTCACCGTATTCAACGAAATATCGACGATTTTTAACATTTCATTTTCAGTGTATATTCTGTGCTC
Organism: Hyposoter didymator; assembly: GCA_037952995.1. NCBI lineage: Eukaryota > Metazoa > Arthropoda > Insecta > Hymenoptera > Ichneumonidae > Hyposoter > Hyposoter didymator. The sequence continues at coordinate 3,339,432 of JBAJMU010000001.1, read as the reverse complement.
GTTGAAAAAAATGTATCGATTTACTGAAAACATCGTTCATGATTCCAACAATGATGCTTTGTCGATAAAAAACACTATTGAAGATAAAAATTTCAGCCGGATTCTTATTTTTTTATTTTTGTGAAAATTTTTTTTTTTACTCAAAAAATTGGTTGTCTCAATTTATCGTGCGATCATCATGAATATTTTGTGACGGACAATCAGAGTTCTGAATATTTTGCAAAAAAAAAAATTTACGTTTTTCGGGGGGGTGTTCCGCTTTGCCCGGGTGTTCCGCTTTGCCCGGCTTTCCCCTACATATGAATATTGATTTTATTGATAAAAAATAATTGACGCGTTTTATGAATTGAACATGAAAGCACGTGGCATTTTTATTATGAGTTTCGTTTAATGTTCCAGTTTGTCTTGGAGGATTTTGAAAACTCTAAACTGTGGATTAATGCTGTAATTTTCATTAGTTCGTTTTAACTTCGAGACGAAACTTGAGAACTTTCGTCATTCGCGTACAACGAACGAGGGTCACTACGCGAAGAAAACCCCACATAAAAGATAAGCTGATTCTTTTACCCCCTTTTTTTAAGTTTCAAGAAAACAAAAAAGAAAGTTTTCCAAGATTAAATCATATAAGAGGAAAATAAGGGAGGACGGCCAGGGCCGGCGCATATTCCCCTCGAGGCTTCATCTCGTTATCTAAATTAATTGGAATCCTCGTTATGAATCTACATCAAAGTAAAAGAAGTAAAAAGAATGATATGGTGAGAGTACTCATTCCGCCGTACCTTCCGTCCTATGATTCTCTTATCCCATGACAATTTCGTGCAAAGCATTTATCATCTCGTGACATATAGAAAAACGGGTTCTCTCCATAAAACATAATCAAAAATTTCCTTCAATTGTAATTGCTTGTTTCTTTTTTCTTCATATTTCTCGTTTTTTTTTTAAATAAAAATACCCCGTAAAACAATTGTTAATGTAAATTTTGCTACATATCCCCAAAGTAATGAAAACATTTTTGTATAAATTTTTATATGCAAAATCAATCCATTTCCACAATTAACTCATTCCTCGTGAAATCGAGAATTATTTATGAAAAAAAAATCGTATTTCCGGGCACTCAGAGCTTATCACATAAACTGGTCCGTCATTTTCACTCAATATCGCAAAAATAAACAGAATAATAATTGGAAGAAGGAAACACCATGTACTTGTCGCACTACGGTTTATTGCTTCCTGTTTTTCTTCGTGTTATCATGCGAGGATACAAGCTTGTCATATTTTCCCACCCGCGTTAATCCCACGCAGCACCATGATGGAAAGTACCTCAAGAAATACGTTTCCGCCATGACTAATAGCATCTGCAGAACTTTCCTGCGGGTATGTACAATTTACGAGACACGATGTTCTCTCAAAATTCGATCTTGTTACTTGTACATTTCTTAGAAGATTAAACGAGAAAACCATACGGAGAAAATCTTAACCCCATCGAGTGCACACCTCCTATAGGACATCTCGGGTCAATCTGACCCAAAGCGTTTATCAAATCGTTGTATTCCGGTAAATATACATTTTTTGTTTTTTGTTTTGTAGCGACGTTTTCGTAGTAAATTTACTTTTTTGTAGTAAATTTAAAAAATTGTATTTCTTGACGAAACTAAAAATGAAATCCCAAACCATTCCGAGTCGGAAAATGTTTAGGGTCAAAACGATCCCCAGTTTGCACTCCAAGGGTTGATCTCGGTGGATGTGCTTGGGGCTACTCTTGATTTTCAATCTTTGTTATGTGAATAATTCATTGGATTGAATTTTAATCATATTGCAACTCATTTCATCAGTATTTTGAATCGCCCTCCAAATATTGGACGACGACACGCGAAATTGCAAATGAAAAAAAATTACGACTTCAGTACGACGTCGTATCGATCTTCACAGCCACACAGTGCCCTTAATCTTACTCGCGCTGTCGACCCTTCTTCAAGAAGCAGGGCAACCAACCTTAGTGAAAAAGTCTTCATCCTGCCCCAGTACTCTGTCAGGCCTTGGGCTAAAAGGACGAGAACGCTTGAAATAGGATCAGACAAGGTAGTTTTTGCTGCCGATGCCCAATCCGCGAGGCACTCAAGATGTTTATTTTTTTTTTTCCCTTCGTTTATGTTTATTCATAGTTCCGCTCACTCGGGCGATCGTGCGCCGAGTAACGACACAACTGTCACTAACAGATTGCAAAGAACTATCGGGCGTCTCGACTTTTACGAGTTGCCTAAAGCGCGGTCACATTTGACCTACGAATATCACCCTCGAAATCTTTAAGATATACCAAAACATGTTCAAAAGACGAACAAGTTCCTCACAAATACCAAACATTCATCCCACACTTCAAAATGATGCTTTACGAGGGTTGGAAATTTGGAAGCTCGCAAAATTCCCATGGAAAGTTTTTTTTTCCATAACGCAACATTTACCCCGTACCTTAATCGACACTTCTCGTAACTCTGTTTCAATTAAAGCGAACAAAATTCCTTGACTTTTTCAAGATCCCTCCCGTTAATTCCGCATTCAATATTTTCCTGTATACTTCGCATACTTGAACACGTTACGACGAAACTTTCGAACGAACCTTTTCCGACAGACGTGAGCGCTTACCTTTGGGCAAATGCCAAACGTTTTTTGTTTCGATAACAGAATTCCATGAAAATTCAACTATTTAAATGAGAATATCGCTACAGCTACAGGGAGAGAAAATTTATGTAAAAAATAATAAACAACCATAATGTCAGGATCGTTAATTTTTGCGCATTTTAACGCAGACATTGTAATTTTTTACTCAAGTCCAAATAAACCAAGGTGTACCATGGGATTTTTCTTTTTATTGTCTTCCGGATACTCGTGCGGGTTTTTACGAGCCCATTCCAACAGTTCCACCCCACGTCCTTACTCCAGTTCCTCCGTTCTTGTGAGACCCCCAGAGTGTGTTTCCAGCAGCCAATCATTTCTGAGGCACTGCCCCATTGCAATTTCTCAAGGGCCAACGGAAAGGCTCCATTCGGACCTCAGAAAAATCGCTTCCCACTCGGCGATTGATGAGCAAGATCTCGGGCGACCGAGCAGTCACCCAACCGAGTGTTGTCCTCGCCGGAAGCTGCTAAGCTTCGCCTTCGCAGGAACCAAATTTCCTTTCCTTATTATTTTCACGTTTATGGAGGTCACACATATTTTATTTGCAACCATGAGAATCGTATAAGTTTGCTGTAAAAAATATTTGCCATAATTGTTATCCACCTTCTCGGAACCATGCTGAGTAGCCTTTGTCCCTGTTTTATGCTTTTTTTTATCCTCCCATTTTCGCAGAATCTTGTTGTAATTTGTTGTTCAATATTTCGCAAAATTGCCTCGCAATTCCTTCGAAGATAATTGCTTCTAGGGAGCCTGCGGAGAGACATACACGTGATGAGAAAAATCCTGTCAAGCACAGGGCTCCTCGTGGAAAATTCGTTTCTTGAATCATCTCGCGTTCTGGAAAACGTCGGCTTTGATGGGATGAAAAGTTCACCTGAACAGACACTCCGCATCAAGCAGAATATTGTGGCACGGCGTAAATCAACGAAGCCAAATAACAATTAAATTGTCTTTTCGATTTTGTATATTTCTTGAAAACTCCAAGACCCTTGCGAGTAAAATAATTTACAAAAAAAAAAAAAAAACAAAAAAATTCGTAGCTTCCGTTTCGGTTTCCGCTCGATGGACGAGAATATTCGTCACACTGAACATGATCACCGATGATGTGTTAGACGGAAATGATCAATTTCGTATCACAATTCATCAGCCAAACACAAATCGACACATTGAAAAAAAAAATGAGTTACAGTCCCATTAGCTTCGCCTCCCGGAGGGATGACCAATCAATAGTCCATCTCAGGAACAAGGAAAATAGCATGCTCGTTTATTGTGTCAAACGAATACCATGAGTGACGTCGTACAAACCCATCCAACGATTTTTTTCGCCAATGAATCAGGAATTTATTTCTCCTACGAAATCAGTAGAAATGGGTCTTAACAATGAATGTAAAATAACACTTTTGCCATTGCTCCGGTTGTATTGGTTGAAAAACGGATTTACGTGACATGCCGTCGTGAATTCTCGTTCGTAAATTCTGTCTGCTGGAATACAAGGACACTTGTCGATGCGAGAACGTCACGTAATTTCTATTCTTGTTCAGGCACTTCCTTTGCTCGCGATGTTTGCACGATATGTCCTTTTTCGCTCAGACTTTCTCAGTTGACTGAGAATAATCGAGTGACGCGAGCGCATCCAACTCTCTTATTCGTCCTCGGCCTTCCTTTACACTTTTACTTTCCACGTTGCTCGCGATTATTCCAGCGTGTGGCACTTTTTCCACGTTACGATATGAAGAAATTATGTTTCATTATTATTTTTTAAATAAATTTTAATTATTTATAATTTATAATTATATATAATTACAATTATAATTATTTATAAAAAATTTATTAGTGTTTATTTTTTTTTTACTTTTTCCTCAGTGGTCCCTTTGCAGGGAACGAAAAAGTTGGTTCTGAAAGGTTTCAAGAACGTACGAGGAACGGTAAAGTGGAATAAAACGTTGGGTGCCGGTAGCTGGGTGGGCTTGCAAAAACCTCCGAGGACATACGCAGCAAATATAATTAAAAAATGATAATAATATGGCCGCAAAAGATCGCATGTTGAAGATAATAGTTGAATCATTTCAATCCCACGATTAACCCTTCGAATGCTTATTGGGTCAATCTGACCCGAAGCATTTTTCAAATCGTTGTATTCCAGTAAATTTATGGTTTTTCTTTTTTGTTAGACGTTTTTTATAGCAAATCTTCATCTTTTATGGCGCTGAATTTATTTTAAACGAAACTGAATGCCAAAACATTCATTGCGATTACACACCAAACAATTGATGACGGAAAATCATCCGAGTCGAAAAGACCCAGTTTGCACTCGAAGAGGTAAATCCATTTTTTGTCAAATGTTCGTTTTGATAAAATGAAAAATTGATCGAAATTTTGCGTCCCACTTCGTTCTATAGCAACGTGACTGTCACTTACTCATTTCTTATCATCATTAACAGAATGACATCAGGTCCCTGGTTTTACGATTCCAGCGACAACCAATAAGCTCCCTGACCAGCTGGGTGCCAAGATGAATAGTATTTTCTACAACGACCTGGTGAATAAAGAACAACTCAGAAAGTTGTTCGTCGCGTTGAACAATTTCCAGAACGCTCCCTGTAGGTGGCGCCCTAATGGATAAAGTGAATCCTTGGAATGGAAGCTGAGATGGATGGAAGAGGAAAACATAGGGACGGGAGCATGTCGTTACTACCTACTCATTGTAGCACGAAGGACATGCGAGAGTGGAACCCAACACGACGGGTGGTCTATGAATGTGTCGAGTGTGTTGTTCGGAGTGGCTTCTATGGTGTACATGACGTAAGCCAACAGGGAAGCGTAAAAGATCTTGAGAAGGACAACCATGAAGAACCCTCTAGTGCTTTCAAGAAAAAAAAAACAAAAAAAACACGTTTCGAGAAGAAACAAAATCCATTTTGGACGTTTTTTTGCGACATGAAAGTTGTGCTATCGATAAACATGCATCACCCTTCGAGTGCAGACTGGGATATCAAGACCGCAACATTATTCTGTCACCGATCGATTGACTACAAAATAAGTAGCACAAAAAAAAAAACAAAAACAAAACATGTACGTTCACCGCCTTGGGTCACATTGACCCAAAATGCACTCATAAGAGGTGTGCACTCAAAGGGATCAACGCGATATTTTTGCAATAGTATGTTCGTCAACGCAACGGCGATATGAATGACAAGAATTCCGTTCTAAACATGGATTCTTTTTTGCATCTCCTGCAACAACAATTCATCGGAATGTTGTAGGTTCACATTTTATTACGGTGCATGAGTTTTATCCCTGCGGGAGATTATCAAAATCGCTTTGGTAGTGTTTGCGCAAGAAGTGGCTTTTTGTAGGAAAGACTTATAAACTTATCGAAGAGAAGAAGCGATAGAGAAAAGATAAGATAAGTAATTAGAATAACTCGCCCATGAACTACGTCAAAGTTTCGTACGCACGACATCAAGTAGCTTTACCTATGGTTTAGTGATATAGTGAATATTCCTTGCATTGCATACTAATGAGGGCGTGCCGTTTACCTCACCCTAACGAGATAAGCTGCCGTTCGATCCTCAGGGGATCAATAAATCATTAAATATTAATCCATTCATTGTGCTCGTCGCTCCCATGTGAACGGTGAACATCAATGATTTTCATTCGATTACTCGAGTTGGTCTAGTCCTACGAATTATAGATTGAACGGTACCATTCTTAGCTTAAACGATCGAATCTCATAGAAAAAAAATTGAGCGATTTTACAAATTGCTACTCCACGAAATTTCGAGCTAGATTTTTGTTTTCAATATTCTTTTTCGTTATCCTATCATAATGCAACACGTATAAAACGTTACAGGAAACTTGCTTCCACGTAGAAAATTGACACATTCTAAAAAAATGCTGTATCATAGGAAATCTTCTATGCACCATGGAACTGTAAAAGGTGTTCCACTCGCGCTTTTTACATGTTCGAAATTAAGTCCACTGGGCTGAAGTAAACACGATGCAGATTCTGGAAACAATTAGTTGAATTAGAAAATCGTGTTCATCCAAGTTCGCTAATAAGGTGAGCTTTCTGATGAGTTTCGATACTGATACATCTCGTGAGAGTGTAGACACTTCACAGATCGTCTCTGTACACGGAATAACCATGACGACGAATAAACTAGTATCACCATTATTTTTTTATGGAGCTATCATCTGTCCAGGGTGTTCACGCATGATAACATTCTCTGTGGCAAGTCATCCGGGTGCCAGAGGTTCAAGCAGAAGTTTCTATCCGCGCTTCGCAAATGAACCTGACTAAACAATGGAAGGGAGAGCGAGAGAAGGAAAGAGAGAGAGAGAGAGAGAGAGAGGGAGTTGGAGGAACTGGAAGCACACAAGAAATAGAGCGAGCTAACAACTTCCGGTGGAGAGTTTCAGTTCGTAATCATGGTATCTTGGTTCAGACAGGTTGCAAAGTCTATACACAAGCATCTGACCAATTTTCGTCTTCCACATCCATTCTCCATCGCATCTGATCACGCGTCAACAATATTGCCCCTACTTTATCATAGATGGGAAAAGGATCTCCTCTTAATAGCGTATATATCATCCACTGACTGAATCCGACGACCGATTAAGGCAGTAGTCTCGCCACAGTCACGTCCAAAAGTTATCTCTCGCCTTAATTTTTGCAAACTCGAGTAGAACTCGTGAGACAATCTAATAATGTCGGTGTTGGATCTTACGGAGATGTTGAAACGTATGAACTCTCGAAAACAATGTTTAATACGAAGGTAGAGCCTGAGAAATCACCTTCTCGCCCCGACCTCAAACGGAGAGCTTATACTTTTTATCGTTGTATCTCCGCAATCGAGGGATCGAGTGTAGTGATTTTTTCTGGATACTCTTCGCGTCGTATTTTGCTTTGGAATGAAAGAGCAATAAAAAAAAGTCGCTACAAAAGTTTCGAGGTCCGTGAATTAGAAGTTTTTCTACTGCTCTCCATATGGAAATCGCGTGTACAACTGCGCAGTCCTTGATTACCAATATCCCGAATGGAACGAGGTGAATCCTTTCGAAATTCTGCAGGTGGTTTCGTAATATATTGCCCTCAATTTTTCGTTGAGATTTGCAAGAATTCTGTAGCAAAACGCTCTGGCGCTTTATTCGTACTGTTGCGAAATTCAAACCCAAATACTTTGAGTTCTCAGCTCATTGGCCTGGATCATTTTCCCAGAAAGCTCTAGGATTATTGTATAGCAAAAGAGTCAAAGTATTATAATTAATGCTTCGAGTGCACACATGCTATCAGTGAATATTGGGTCAATCTTACCCAAGGCGTATTTTAAAATGTTGCATTCTGGTAAAAATGCATTTTTTATTTTTTTGTTGTTGTAGTTTTGTCGTTTAGACGTTTTTTGTAGTGATTTATCGCGATATTTCATGACCCTAAATTCATTTATTGACGGAAACGATAATTAAAGGCCAAAATATTCGTTGCCATTAAATACCAAACAATCAGCGACACAAAATGTTGGGGTCAAGATGACCAAGTATGTACTCGAAGGGCTAACATATGGAATCCACTTAACGCTGATGGTATTTATTCATTCAGGAACAATTATTTTCATGTTCAAATGTTGCCCCTATCGATGCAGCATTTCATGGTGACCTCAGTATAGCCACAATGTGGTACGATCTCGCAATAATGCCGTCAAAAAGTCACGCGCGGTGTTGTCGAGCCAGTCTGACGATGTTCGCGGCCCCATGTCAGGTGGGAATATTTTTCGGACCCGCATTCACGCCCGTATTCGAATTGCTCGAGCGCAAAGGATTTCGATGTGTCCACAAACATTATTATCGTCATATCGTACGTACATACTTTTTTTCCCCATTATGCGGGACAAATTCCTGTCGCTTGCGAACCCATTTTTTTCGCTACAGAAATCGTCGAGGCCTGTACTCGCCATGTGATACGAGAAAAAAAATGGTGACTGTTAACCCTTCGAGTGCACATCACTCATGAGTGCATATTGGGTCAATCGGACCCAAGTCGTTTTTCGAATCGTTTTATTCCAGCAAATGTGCTTTTTTGATTTGTTTTTTGTTGAGACGTTTTTTTTTTATATTCAGAATCAAATTCAGAGCCATATATTTATATCATATGGCTCTGAATTTATTTTTCGACGAAAATGAAAATTGAATGCCATCAAATTCGTTGCCGTTGCCCAAAGAATCGGTGAGATGAAATTGTTGGGGTCAAAATGACCCAGTATACACTCTAAGGGTTAATTATCGCACCTTTGGAGCGGAATATTATTTTCAAAGTTAGCAAATGCTTCATTGAAGCGATGAATATTTCGAAATAAATAGCTGCACATCGATTCGCGATCGTACTTCGCTTTGCACTGCTATATCGGATATCCAACTTTTATGAAGTACATGCAGCGGTTGTTATGCGCAAGACGTGCGTCAAATAATCCCCATGGGTAGTTTTCAGTGAATACCGACACCTCTACGCCAATTGTGAGCTTTTCACGTATAGGGACCCACACAGGTTATCTATATGAACACGAAGCACTATATACGTGCGCCTGGACGTTGTGCGATAACGAGCATGCCATCTGTCAACCATACAGGTTGGGATATACGCTCCAACCTGACTCTTCTATTAAAAAAATGTATTTTCTACGCCTAGAAAACAAAATATATTCAAATCTGTCAAGATTGTTTATTCGAAACACTCAAAGTTTTAATTGCATCAACTCAAAAGCTTCAATAGAATAAAATAAGTATTTCCAGTTCGCTGACTCGAGAAACCGTGTCGTCGAAGTATTTCTGAACTTCCAAGAGACACCAAGACTTGCTGGAAAGTCACGAACATAAAAATTTATGAAGTGCGAACCGAGAAAAATCCTCCAGCAAATTCGTTCGAATTTTTTGCAGTCGAAACGACAAAAATTTTATTTTCTTCAGCTAAAAAATATGTTGATTCGAGTGACACCTCAAGGACTCTATCTGCAGGGCGTTGAAGAATTTCAGTTTCAAGTGATTCTGAAATCTAGGCGCAAGAATGATCGTACGAAGAAGCGGAAGTCAGCATGATAAATGAACATAGTGTATACCACACCCAGATGAGATCTTTATACGACGTCCAACTGTATCGGGTTGCTACACTCTCGGTTTCTCGCATAACCCGCTTAACTCCATACCTCTTCGCGACTTTTATTCCTCAATCAACGGCTAGCTTTCAAATCAACCAGAGCATTTCTTCTCTGCATTGGACTGTACGGCTGTGAGAGTGAGCTTATGTCCAATATTTCGTATAAAAGTGCCAGCTCCGTATACTCATCTTGACATGAAATGTATTCTCAACTCTTCTGACGATCATGATCCGATTCGGTATCAGAAATATCGAAAGCTGTCTCATTGTCAAAGATATTCATTAATTTTCACTAAGGAACCATATTTTGTTGATAGTTTGTGTTTCCCATGATTCCGAACTGGGTCATTTTGACCCCATCGATTTTTCGTTGCCGATTGTTTGGGCATTCAATGGCAACGAACGTTTCGGCATTTCATTTTCTTTTTAGACAAAAAATTACTTCAGGGCCATAAAGTGTGAATAATTTTTTACAAAAGAAAAAAATAAAAATGCACATTAATCGGAATACAACGATTTGAAAAACGCCTTGGGTCAGATTGACCCAGTATGCACTTATGAGAGGTTTGCACTGGAAGGGTACAAAATGGTTACCAAAGATTCTGCTATCATTTTTCCGAGCATTGAATTTTTTATTAAAAAATTAAACAGACTGTGTATTTAGCGGATTTTGAAAATTGTCAAGTACAATGAAAACATGAGAACTCCTCGTAATGTTGCTACTCAGGACTGGATCGCACGTGGCTTTTATGAGATTCTTTGCGAATAGTTAGGAGAGCTAACTAACAATAAGTTTCGTATCAATATAATGCTCGTTCTCATATCAGACAACATTGAAGTATCGGCACGACTCCTCAAACCATTCTTAGTCCTTAGGTGAGTTGCTCTCCAACAACTGCGGGATTAGAGAGGAAGGAACAAAAAGTGAGAACCCTGAAGAGTGAAGTTCGAAGTCGAGGGTCGATAAAATTTCAGTAAAGCTTTTTTCCCGTAGCTGGCAACGAGGCTATCCGTTATCCAGCACATACAAACTTGTAAAGGTGCTTTCATAGATGGAGGTCAAGAAGGGAGAGATATTGAAGGGGAGGCGGAAGGTACAAATGACAAGGGTCGCTGCGGTATTAGGGTGAGCGTTCCTATGTTCCCTGACAGCTTTTTGCTTCCCTCTGCCATCAGCCAATGGTTATGAAGCAGACAAAGTTCATGAGAGGAATTGGAAGGCAGCCTTTCATCAGCGATAGCTCAATACGATAGATTTGAGCAAGCTACATAGTCAACGATGTAACAGTTTCGAAAAAAAAATCGAGAGGTTGTGTCAAACACGTTTTCAAATTGTTCAGAGGAGCAACCGGGCGTTCTGTTGAGTTTTTTCAGAATAAATGAAAATAAACTACAAGGCAAATCCATGGGGTTTTTCGATCGTATAAACTCATGGCAGATAATATCCAAGTCATAAAAAAAAAATACGCACGCTGTCGAGGGACGAAATTCTTAGAAATTCATGAATCTGCGCAGCCAAAAGATTTTTTTTTGAAATAATTGAGTTTTTTCTCAGCAGCAAGTAACCCAGAAAAATCTTTGTCATTATCTACCTCCATAATCTTTTATAATACTCTCTTGATCGTTCACTATTAATGCCGAACCTACGTGCTTGATTAAAACGAACGGTTTCTACTATTTCTCATGCAGAATGCTTTCACTCAGGATTAATTACTGGGGAATTGAAAACGTGTCTGTCGAGCAGCCCTCGATTCTGTGAGCACAAGGCTTATACCAACCACGTGACCGAAGCGTTACGGTTAATGGAATTGATCATTACATAATATTATTTACCATGTACCAGTGCAAACAAAGATTTATATATTTCGATCCTACGATTTAACCTTCCGTGGACACACTACAATTAGCGCACTTCCCTAGACACACATGGGTCTGGGGCATCCTACCGTTTTCTCTGTCCTTTCGACTCGTTTAGAAAATCTGGAAAAATTCAGGAAAGTAGTTTTGAATCTATGGAAAAAGAAGCTGCACTGGGTGATGGATGAAAATTCTTTTTTATCAATGTTATTACGAAATCGATGCGAAAAACGAGAAAAATTCAAATTCACGTTATTCGCTGAATGGGCTAGATAGCCCAGACCCATGCGTGTCTGCGGAGGGTTCTGATTTATCAGAATCCCAATTCCATGTGCATTTTTCAAAAATGCCAAAAGCTACACTTTTTAGGCTGCTGTAAAAGATTCGCTAATCTCAAAGTTTTCATTATTTCGTCAACATGGCGATGTGATAACTCGGAAAAAGCCATTTTAGCGAATAAAATTGTCACTACGATCGAACAGTATGCAGTTTATTAGAGAGACAATACCCAGATACACAAACCTGGGGAACCAGGAACGAAGTACAAAAAGGAAAAAGGTTAACAAAAACAATGAAATTATACTGTTCGCCTACAAGCGGATTCAGTATATGGAGATCCGACGAAAGTTAACTAGAAATCAAAATCAATAGCCGTGAAGTAATTTAATTTACGTATCGTGACGGTTCTTTAATGAACATGTCCGAGACAATGGCTTGTCAGTGGGGTGGTCGAAAGAGTACAAACATAAAAGGCGAAAGAAAAACTGTGCGACCTGGACGAAGGTAGAGTGGTTCTTTAGGACGATCAATAGGACTTCTTCTACTACGGGTTTCAAGGAGCTTCAGAATAAGACCACACTGAATTGCTTTATCGGATGTTGGACCGAGTCGGAGGATTTCCCATGACTGTCAAGTGGAAAAAGCGTATGAGGTCCAACCGGAAAATCTTGTAGTTCCGGACGGTACGATGTAATCGAAGATTCCGAGCGTTTTAAGTAGAGAATAAATTGCGAGGAAATAACAAAAATCTCAAGGAAAACGAAGCCATGAATTTCAGAAACACGTAAACATTTCCACATGTGACGAAATTTTGAAATTGAACTCAATTCGTACAGATTCGACTATGTAAAACCGAGTTCTGAACACGCACAATTCTCCACTATTCTCGTATAAGAAATCTGCTTTAATTCGCTAAATCCGTTACGTACCAATGCCGCAGCTTATAACGTGTTCAGTTCGAGGAGACATGGAGAACCTGCACGTTTAACTTGGTAATGAGTGATAGTGGGCCCACGAATAATTGGAATAAATGTATGGGTGAGTGAGTAGAGAGGGAGACGAATCTCGAGCGGTGAGAGATATATTCAGGAGCCGAGACGATTTAGTAGGTGTTCGTCCGTCGAAGGAATCAGTACAAAATAAAGTATAGAGCTCAAAGGTCTAAGTCATCCTGTTTTACATTATTCGCCCATCCATTAATCGCCACCTCAAAAAATTATCCCCAGCGAGAAAATAATAAAAATATTACAACTTGAGCAGAACACGTATTAGCAAGAGCTCACTATTGTGAATTCAAAGTACGAACTTTTGTGTTGGAAAAGATGCCGTAACCTTTCGAGTGCACTGGGTCGTTTTGACCCCAACAATTTTCTGTCACCCATTGCTTAATTTTCGTTTTCGTCAAAAAATAAATTTAGGGCTAGAAAATATGAATAATTTACTTTGAAAATCGTGTGTAGAAGAAAATAACAAAAAAATCATATTTGCCGGAATACAGCGATTTGATAAAGGCCTTCGGTCAGATTGACCCAATATGCAATTGGATGTGTGCACTCGAAGGCTTAATGGAACGTGTGATAATTACGTAAGTCATTGCAGTGACACAGCAGAGGTTATGAGAAGCAAAATCTCATAACTGCACGTTTTATTCATCGAGTATTGGTGGAAAGTTAAACAAAGCTCTTCGAGAATAGGACTTGGAAATAAAAACACCGACTTACCCCGATGTAGCTTGGATATCGACTTCTGGCCAGGATGGTCGACGTCTGCAAAAAGCCAACGGTGGTCTGTCATTTGGAGCGACATTTCTTCTGAAAGATCCCTGTCGTTTTGGAGAGGCAGCGCCCCCACTAGTTGCCGGATGTACGGCAAGACCTGAACCGGAGGTGCAGTCCAGGGTGCGTCTTCGAGTCGAAAGAAATGGGGCATGGGCTGCTGGTGTTACGGTACCTGGAGGAGGTACAACCTGAGAAAGACAATTAAAAAATAAAAGATCAGCTCTATAATTTGTTCGTAAAGGTCTGAGTGTTTAACGGTGTCCTTGAAAAATGTTTCGGAGGATTTTCAATGTTCTGCATGTTTTTTTCGTTCAAGTTGAAAATTTTTAATAAATTAATTCAGTACATGGGGTCAGTCTCGAAACTTGACTCAAACGAGTGTTTACGACATTTAAACGTAATTTGATAGATGAACAAGAAAAAAATTGAATGAGAGGCGTTTCTCAAATCGTTGCGTTCCAGTAAATATGCATTTTTTGTTTTTTCTTTTTCCAGAGACGTTTTTCATAGTTGATTATCCATATTTCATGGCCCAAAATTTATTTTTTGACGGAATCGAAAATAAAATGCCAAACCATCCGATGCCATTAAATGCCAAACAATCGCGGTAAGAGAAAATTGTTGCAGGCGAAACGACACAGTTTGCACTCAAAGGGTTAATATCCACGGCGATAATAAGAAAGGCCAGCATTTTACTAACTTTTGGGAAGCCATGAGGTGTTGTCGACTGTGATGTGACATTGCTGTTGGTGGTGGATGTAACACTTCCAGTGGAGCCAGTTCTGGCACTCTGATCCCCCGTGGAGTCCTCCCGACTGAAGGAAAATCTCTTAGGGCTTAGACCAAGATTAGCCACGCCATCACTGACGTACTGTTGCAATGAATTGAAAAAACTCATTTTTCAGCGAGGGCACTTCTGATTCCAGAACTTGGCAAAGCTCTTTTCCCTTGGCGCCTTTTTTCGGTTTCGTCTGGGGATATTTTCCACGCGTTCACTTGTCCAGTCAAGTCATTGTTGCAGTTGATTTTTCTATATGGTTCAATTCGCTGCGACTTGGTTATTTCAGCAACGGAGAAACTTCCACTCGGTTATGCTCATCGGTCATTAACGTTGCCTGCAAAAAAAAAAAAATCATGGATACTTGGGGATGGAAAAAGTTTTTCGGTAAAGTTTAATCTCTTCTATATTGTTCATCCATTTGCTCTTATGAAATAAAGTCTGCTCACAGACGTTCGATCCGTAGAAAATTAAATTTCCTCTGCTTTCAACGTTTTTCCCGATAACACAATAAACAAACAAGACAGTGAAATGTGTACAAAAACGAATTATAACAGTAAAACCGAACGAGAACGGTAGAGAGGCCAAGGCAGCGTCGAAGAGTCGTAGGAAAATGACGAGGTAAATTGGGTCACGAGGGGGGAACACAAACACAAGCATGACTTTCACGCAGCAACTATGGACAGTTGTGGGAGAAGAGAGACGCTTGATAACGTCAGGTTGGATAAAACTGCCAGAGACCAGGACCAAAAAAAACATTATAGCAGCTACAGAAATTGTCAGCACCAAAAAATTCTACTCCAGACGGTAAAAAGCGTAGCATCTTTCCCAACCTTCCCGAGGAACTTTTTTTTTTAATAATCTTACGATCAGGAGGTTAGTACATTTTGCTAATTTCTCTAGACGTCTCACAAAAAGTTTAACGTGAAACAAACTTTTTGTCCGAAACCATTTCCACTTGGGGTTGACTTCGCGTAACGATCTTATGGTGAGGATCGTTTGAGTTCATTGTTTCTTTGATTGATGGTGATGATGTTGGTAGCGATAAAGATCTATTAGATTTTGGGTACATCGAGTGCGACGATTAATTTATCAGCCGATAATCGGAGCCTCGCTCGCTGTCTTTGAAGACTTGCGAGTTATCAACTTCCATTAATATTCTATCGAGAAAGTGGTCAAAGGAACGCGCTCAATAGAGACCGCAGGTTTGACTTTAGCCGAAATATCACCAAAGTGCTCAACTGCTAGCAGTCACGCTAAACTCTTAAGCCCGAAGCATCCTGGAAACTCGATACTTTTAGAACCCTTCTCGTATTTACAAAGAACATCAGGGTCAACTCGTCCGAACTTCCTCACGTCGCTTTCGTCCCGGAAAGGCATCCCATGACGTACCTGAACTTAAGCCCAGATCATGTGAACGTTGGTGAGACGGAAGAGCCCTCTTCGTCCTCACGTACGGCCATTTGATTGATTACAAAGGCAAAGGGATCAAATCCAGCCAATAACTTAACCTCTTTAGTCCTTCGTTATAATCTGATCATGTCGACCCCTGAATAAGCTGCTTAGCATTGGTGTCTTTCAACTAATTACTGGACACCCGCAATAAGTTTAATTTATTCACTTTTTATCAATCTCCATGATCCATTCGAAAGGACAATTGAGTATTTTGCCGCAGGGTTTCCGGTCCGCTATCGTAAGCGACCTTCAGTACAAATGGGTTCAACTGACCAACTTGCTCGCTGAGGTCACTCCCACTACCGGATGTAATTTCACGAAGTGGCTCATAATTCGGCGTTTTGGGATTGGAGGAAAAAGTCTTCCACCATGTCTGGTAGGCTGCCGAGGATCAGACAAATTAACGACCAGCTCTAGTCGATGAAACACACATTGACCTTACTTTGTGAGTCCTGACCTCAGGATCAGATTGGAAACCTCAGACATGATGTGGGCATTTTTTTGATACCTCACGATGTCGTTGGCATCTGGGAAAATGTTTGAATTCAATGACCGATTTGATCAAATGACAAGATCAATAGAGAGTGATTCAAGTACATGATGTGCTGCCTCGTGACGTACACCTGGAAACAATAATGTATCCAGCCCGTCTGCACCAAAACTCGAGGCTGTCAATCCTCATCCGTATTCAACAATAACAGACACATGTGATTCACATCGCAGTTCAACACAACAGGCTTCCCGAGAGATTTACCTCGTATACCCTCATCGATGCTGTGATACGACTGCTCGCCAATATCCCAAATCTCAACCGACGTGTGTTTATCTCACATCAGTGAAAACAATCAACATGTCAATGTGTGCCATCCAATTAAAGCCCTACCGAATAATTGTAATTGCAATGAAACGACGTGTGTTTGTTCAATCGTTTCTTTCGAGATTCTTCCCAAAATTTCATAAATTCAAAAGCAACATGACTGCGTGTGCTATCCCTCTAAGACTTGAGCAATTTCAGCTCGCACACTGGATGCTGATGGCTAGAATTTTTTGCACAAATTCTGTATCGACCAAGTCATCCGCCGTTTTTCTTGCTTCTCGTGTGAAAGCGATACAGCGGTGCATGAAGGAGGACAAGCTGCGGGCTACACTCTGGGGGCTTGCTCAGGAACAAAAACAGGAAGTGATGTCGAGAGTGAAGGGATGCTGGCGTGGAAATCTCTGCCGTACGTGGCGACTTTAAACTTTAAGAAGCGAATAATCATGATAAGTTCCTACATCAGGGACTGCTTTGCCACTATCCACTTCATCCAGCCGCTTTTTCATCCATGCCATCGTTGTTTTTTTTTCGACATGCTTGAAAAAGCATGTTGAATGTTTATTTTCGATTGCCCACAAATTAAAAAATTATTCACATACACGATGGATGCGGAGCCTTACATCAACGTTTCGATAGACTTTGGAGGCTCAGACTAAGTTGCCGTTGATCCTCGGAATGATAGAGTTCAGCTTAGAAACTGAAATCACGCGTTGCTACGTTGCAAGAGGCGTGTTTGGCGGCTGAACTCGAAGGGTCGCGACTGAAAACATTCTACTGTGCGGACGCCGAACACAGAGATCAGTTCGACCAACGAAACTCTCGGTAATTGCTTTTCCACGGTAATTCGAGCAACATCCAAAGCTTGCTGAAGGGAAGGTCGATTTCGCACCGCCATAGGTCTCGCTACGAATTCTGTGTTTTTGTTGCTCACTTTACTTTATGGCTGCGGTACCAAAAACGGTAACGTCATCAGATCTTCGTAATAATGCAAAATGTAATCTCCGTCAAAGTTTATCGCTGAATTGGATTACCTGAACGATTCGCATTGTGAATCCGCCAAGTGCACACTGGGTCATTTTGACCCCAACAATGCTGTGTCACCTATTATTTCGCATTTCATGGCTTCGGCATTTGATTTTCATTTTCGTAAAAAAAAAACAGAGCCGTAAATATCGACAAATTATTACAAAAAATTTCTCAACAAAAAACAGAACAAAAATGTATTTTTACCGGAAAACAACGGCTTCAAAAACGCCTTGGGTCTGATTGACCCATTATGCACTCATAGGATGTGTGCAATCGAAGGGTTAATCCAAAATATTTCTTCTTATTATGGTGCGGTCCAGATTTTGAATATTGAAAAAAGTAGAAAAGAAGAAAGAAAGAAAAGAAAGCTGACACTTGTTTTCGCAGGGTATAGCGAGTGATTGTTGATCGAGAATGTTGAGAAATTCTTCGATACTCGTTGTAAATATTCCATATTGTCTTGCAAGGGGAATTAAAAAGTGGATGTTTCAATCCTCGCGAATCGGACCGATATATTGATTGCAAGGCCGCCAACTACATTGGTAAATAAATATTCTTCCAAACAGTCTGCGATGAGAATCCTGCAGCCCGGGATGCTGAGCGTAAGCACAAATCAGCGTAAATCTGTGCAAAGCAGCCTCTCGTTATGGCTTACCATCCGAATGGAATACTTTCCGGTGAAAATCGGAAAGAATTCTCAGTCCGAGTGATAACGCGTCGACGGTTCTGTATTTTACTTTCGTATCAACGATCGTGTCTGCACGCCATGGAAACTTGATAACAAAATTCTTTTCGTTTTGTGTTTCCTTTTTCTGATCATTAACATTAACTGTCGCGAGACGAGGAAGCTTACGAAAGAATTATTACAACGGTCGATCAATATTTTCCATTGGGTCGTTCGTTTCAAGGACGTCGTGAAGAATTGGTATTTTATAAGAATTAAGAGCCGGAAAACGGAAAATATCTGTGTCGGAACTGGAGAAGAGATCGAGACTCGTCCGTATCGTTTTGTGATAATCTTGAGAAGCGGTAACTTACGTAATCATTGAGTGTACGCTTCCGAGATTGACAAGAAAGAAATAGAACGCTATGCTATGTAAAGGTGAATATATATTCGAGAATGAGTAAACAGATCGTGGAATGAAATTCGAATCAATTAACTGTTAATTAATATTTTACTTGCAAATGAAATTTGTCCCCGTTGTTCGATGTAGTCGTTTTTCAACTTAAGTCGATTTGTTCTTTGAATGAATTTAACAAGTTTTTCTTGGAATTTATGCCAGAGAAACTTTTCCCTAATTATTCGCGGGGAATTAATCTCGGGCTTTAGACAGTCTTACTCCTCGTTCCTTCTGGATCAATGAACACCATTAAAACCCCCTAGAACTCGGTAGAAAGCTTTCCACGAGTGTTTCTGAAATGATTGCCGCCACCCTTGATAATCAGTGTTACTTTTGTTTGGTCTTTCTGAAGTGCTTCTTCGAGCGATGTCGTCTCGTGTGAGAGAGATCTGACTTACACGAAGTAATTGGCACTTGGGAATTAAATGTAGAAGATCGACCAACGCGATGAGGATTTCGGCCAACCAGCAAGAGTCCGCGACTCGATTTCGATGACACAAATCACTTTGAGCACCGTCGGGAGTTTCAAGTGCTTTTCGCTACTTCCTCGTGGGATACCTCTGAATATTTTTTCCACACTCTCCTGAATCGTCGGATGGAGTACAGAATGACGAAATGCACATTGGGTCTGCCGGACCCCACAGTGTGTAGATGGGGTTGACCCTTCGAGTGCATACTGGGTCATTTTGACCCCACCAATTTCCTGTCACCGCCCGTTTGGCATTCAATGGCTACGAATGTGTTTGCAGTTCATTTTCGTCGAAAAATAAATTTACGGCTATAAAATTTGAATTATTTATTAAAAAAAANAAAAAAAAAAAAAACAAAAAGGGCAGATTTACTGGAATGCAACGATTTGAAAAACGCCTTGGGTCAGATTGACCCAATATGCACTTGTAGGAGGTCTACACTCGAAGGGTTAATCATCATCCGCGATTAATCGTTCGCGTACCACCGTATTATTAGCTTTTTCATGATCGTATCCAACAAAAGTGGAGGATTGTTCAATTTCGAAAACAAAAACTTGGAGAAAAATATGAGGGAAAATGATGGAGGTATAAAGGATCTGTTTTTCTATCAGTACCAACGTGGAAGCAATAAAGTCATAAATCATAGCTCGAAAATAAAATGTTGAAATAAACAAGAAAAGCTCGTTTCCATAGCTGGCGGCATTAATATTTCTCTTGGGTAATCTCGGATGTTCTTACCTCTCATTCCCTCGGGACCGAGGGTCTCGTTTATGTAATAGGGGTTGAGAGTTCAAGATGAGATTATGGATCATGTGAAATTTAAGATTTTGTCGATATTCTAGGAAAGTCCTATTAAACCTGATGAGAGGGAATGAGAGGGCGATGCTCAAGGCGATTTTTGGTTACCGCTCACGTTGTCTCTGCGAAGACGTATTGTGAGCGATCGAGTTTGATAGTGACAAAGAATTCCAAATATTAATATCGGCGTGTTAAAAAAAAAATACAAAAAAAAACGTACCCGATGCCTATTTACTGGAATACAACGCGATTTAAAAAACGCCTTGGGTCAGATCGACCCAATAAGCAGGGGAGTATGGGGCAAAGTGGCCTACTTAAGGAATTAATCGAATTTTATGGGTGAGCACAGGACCATTTACTTATTTTGAAGTCCCAAAATTGATTCCGGCTGCTTGTTTCCCGAATTTTGGCAAGAAAAAAAATCGGGGCAAAGTGGCCACCCCCTCGAGTCCGGTGAAAATCCATAATTGTCAATTCTACGACCAAAAAAGTAGTTGAAAATCATCGTGCTAATTGCACGATGATTTTCATCCTTCTAGGAGTAGACTGCTTTAAGTTTCTCGGAAAACAACCATTTTTTTCGGCGCCAGTTTGTCTCAGATATCAAAATTTTCGAGTGGCCACTTTGCCCCATAAATCAAATTTTAGTGAGTGGCCACTTTGCCCCATGTGGCCACTTTGCCCCATATTCCCCTACTTATTGGAGGTCTGCACTAAAAGGGTTAAGGTTATTCATATCTGTTCCTATCATAGCGGCTGCAGAGGCTAAATGATTTTCTGAAAACGTGCCCAAATGGTAAATCGTTGCAGGAATTTTCTTCGCTAGGATATGATTTATTATCCGCTGAATCTTTCACATTAGTCTAATCGTAATGACAATAATACGAATATGATGTTCCTGAGATTAATTTAATTGGCCAACTGGCTAAACATTTACACTAGACCAAATCCTAAAAGTTCATAATAAAGACTTGAGGGTGGAAGTCAAGGTGACGTTGGTACAAGGGTTGTGCAAGTAGCGCAAACTAACTAGCCGCCTGTACAAACTGACGAGCACAGTGTCAACGCTGCGGGGAGACTAGGAGCTAAAGGGGTTGTAGTACCGAGACTTAAGTGGCACTAACCCACTCTGACTGATCCAATAGTCCCAGTATGTATGCAACAAGAGGGACTCGACTTCCACTCTTGTTACATTGGTCAATTAGTAACGAACAGCTCTCGAGGGCGCTTAATATCTCGTAATAACTAAAACTACTGTTCAGTTTTTAATATCCATCTCTAAGTTTTTGAGGACCGAACGTTTAACGCCCACTCAAAGTCGAGTAAGAACGACGTCCGGACTATAAAAGAAATGATGAATCCCCAAGCCTTCTTTTTCGTTTCTGCTTCGGAAATTCGTTTCTGCTTTTTGCTGAACAGGAAAGAATATTTCGCAGCCACTCTTGCATTTGGAAAAATATTCAACCTTTCGAGGGTAGACACTCAAGTGCATATTGGGTCAATCTGACCCAAGGCGTTTTTCAAATCGTCGTTTTCCGGTGAATATGAAGTTTTCGTTTTTTTTTTTTTCAAGGACGTTTTCTATAGCAAATTGTTCATATTTTAAGGTCCTGAATTGATTTTTCGACGAAAACGAAAATAAAATGGCAAAAAAAATCGTTGCCATTGAATTCAAAAGAATCGGTGACAGAAAATTGTTGGGGTCAAAACGACCCAGTATACACTCGAAGGCTTAAAAAAAAAAACAAAGTTTTCATTCGTGCCATTCCGACGGAACCTGCTCTTCCGTTGTCAGGCTCGTTTTCATTAGACCTAGATTCGGAAATTGGGAACAACGTTGGAACAGAACGCAGAGCGAAATTTTGATGAATTCTATGTCCGTAAACAATGCTTCGGAAACGCATTTAAGCTCGAGAACCTCGCAGTGGAGTGAATAGAGAGCCACTAATAGCATTTGCACTGCATCTCTTTAGTGACCACTCCCCTATTTCCATAATGCAATTAAACTGACACATTGCCCATGATAATAATAAACAAAACTATTAGTGAATGAAAATTCCTCTTATAGTCTTGAATAATCAACAAAGATCAAATAAATCGCGATGATAATTAAAGGATACTGGGCAAAATAAACAAATACGATATTTTATGTCGACAACAAATTCGCCATCAACCTTAACGAGTTTTCAAACATTTAAACTTCTATGTTTTCGCACTACAGCTAGGGTTTCGGACAAACCGTAATCATACAAAAAACGCTTATCGTGCAGTACCAAAAATAGCACATCGCTAGATCCAGATAAATTTAGATTGGATCCGAGTTAACGAATAAAAAATTATCATCAGGTTCATTGACTTCAGAGAAATCTACCAACCAGTCGATCTACTTCCACAGTCTTTTCGGGTCAGTTATAAATCGAAAAATTCAACAACATGTCACGAAATAAATACGAATTTCAATTCTCTCCTAGATTTGTTCGATTTACTGTTCCTATAAGTGCATATTGGCTCAATCCCACCCGATGCGTTTTTCCAACTCGTTGTATTTCGGTAAACATGCATTTTTGTATTTTATTTTTTATTTTGTAAAGAAAATTTTTATAGGAAATTATCCAACAGTTTAAGAGCCTAAATCAATTTTTCATGAAACCGCAAATGAAATCCCAAAACATTCGTTGCCATTACGTACAATCGGTGACAGAAGTTTTGTTGGTTTGTTTGTTGTCAAAATCCCACCCACCGTGGGGCAGGCACTCGAAGGGTTATGTTCCTCTTATCGATGTAACGAGGTTGATGAGATACAACAGGAAAAAACGGATCAAACCTGAGTTATCAAGCTTCTATTTTCCCAACGAAATAATTCAACCATTTTATGATGTTTTTTCATGTTTTTTAAATGCAATTATGAACGTTGTTCAGCGAGGGAAGTAAAGTAGTAAGAGTTCTACTCCGAACGCATGGCCACTGCTGCACGGACGTAGGGTGGAGCGCTATCAACCATTAAAAAAAAAAATAGTGTTATTATATCTTTGCCATCTGTCAGGACTCCATAGGGCAATCGCATCGTCCTAGTCTCTCTCCTCTCTCTCTCTCTCTCTCGCTTGCTCTCTGCTGTTTTATCCTCTCTAGAACTGCCTCCCTATCTGTTCATTGCATCACGTCAATTTCGAGTGGTGCTGCTTTCTTTCACGCGTACCACGCAAGAACTTTATTAATTATCGAACGTCAGAAAACACACGTGGCCGAAATATTGCCTGGAGTAAAAGTTTGCTGGCTACGGTTAGATAAAAAATAAACATCAAAGTAAACAGAGAAACATCAGAATGAAGGGATAATCTGAGAGGTAATCTGTTTTCTTGGCCGAGTTATTTATCCGCTTCGCTAGACTCTTCGGATCAAATAATAAATTATATGCGAATGTAATGTTTAACGAGTTCCTTTCGTGATTAATCAAGATATATCATTAGAAATGTTTCGCAATACAAAAGTCTGTCTTCCGACGTTCTTGCACGAACTTTCAGTCAATATCATTCAGACCTTATATTGTTCCAGCCGATCGCAATTTAGGTGAGGGTTACGTAAAGTTTACAAGAACCTGTCTCGATCAGCTGACTTATATAAATCGAGCTACTCTGTTCAAAGGCATTATCATCATCAGGTTCTGGAGCAACTTTGCATAATGCTTATAGCAAAATGGTCACGTTTCCTTATAATGATGGAAAACTCATGCTTCCTACTCGTGCCAAAAATCTTTCGATAAATATCCTTTTTTATTATTGAACTTTGAAAAATCTTTCATGAATAAAAAAACGTAATTTCGACTGGTTTTTTATATGGGGCTTGATCCGTAGCATGGATTTCGAAGCGTCCCATTGAAAAAACGGTCTGTCATTATCGATACCAAATTAAACGAATAAGAATTCATAAATAAATTTAAAAAAAAACCATTTAAAAAAATAAAGTTCAGAAAAGGTCCTTGTCACGTTCAGCTTTAGGGAACCTGACGAGGACTCGGTCGTTTCACAAGCTTCAGAAGAAACTGTAAAATTTTTGTTCCAGAATTTAGCATCGAATTTTCAATGGTCCCTGTTGAACGCTTGCAATCCCATTTTTTTGGTCAGACACCGGCGCTCTATGGTGGCAAGTAAGAAAATAGAACACGAAGGGTGATTGACTGGAGCAGCAATTTGAGACCTCAAGAAGAGCTTCCTTGTCTTTCAGGCGTAATCACTGGAAGTGCCGAGCGTTTTTTACTCCGCCGGAAAACTCTTGTGGTTTCGCTCTTCAGTGCTGGTGAGATGCGCGTCAATTCACGCGAGATCTCGTACGAACACTTGAATGAAGAGCTCGATCGAGACATCGAGATAAAGAGTACAGTGAGAAAGTTTGAAGGGTGCTGGAGTTTGCGGAATAAAACACTTGGAGGTTTTCATTCAATTCTTTATCATTTTTTATGCAACTTACAATTATTTAAGAGGAGGATACTGGGCTCGATACTGGGTCGTTTTGACCCCAACAATTTTCTGTCACCGAGTGTTTGGCAATCAATAGCAACGAATGTTCTGGCATTTAAAAAACGTCTGTAGAAAAAAAAAATGCATATTCAGCGGAATACGACGATTTGAAAAACGCCTTGGGTCAAATTGACCCAAGATGCACTTATATAGGAGGTGTGCACTCGAAAAGTTAATATTCATGCAAACAGACAAATTAGAAAATGGATTTATCTACCGTTCTTCCATTCTATGCCCCCGCCTGTTCGTAACAGAATATATTCATGGAATGCCACTTCATCCTCATGAAACATTACGAAGAATTTTATATTGAAAAAGTCTTTAGAGAGTCGAGAGATTGCAGGACGAAAAAGGAGACGTGGGTGTTTATTTGTTAATATTCTTGGGGAATTTGTACTCAAAATGCAGAACACGGAGAAAAAGAAACAGATTATAACACAGTGGTACACATTTCGCATTGGACTCGAAGCGATTGCACTGCGATATTCACTGAAACACAGTGCTCAAATTACAGTGCAGTCCAAAGTAAATTTTAACCGATTTTAACAATTCAAACACTGTATTTTCAATTTATCAAAACTCGAAATTTGACAGTTGGGGAATGCGCCAGTAATACCTGCATGAATTGTGTCAATTCATGCAGGTATTACTGAGAACACTGATATTTTCACAGTACCAAAATGTAAATAAACTAGAGTAAACTGTAAAAATCTCAAAGTGTACAGGTAACGTCACAAACTGTCGAAAGAAAAGTAACACTACCATGTGCCACACTGTAAAATTGAATCAATCACCCTGTACTCAATACAGTGTACACTGTAACTTTTGCAGCTGCGTACAGTATGAAAATCAGTGATCTTGTGTTAATTTTACATCGGAGCAATTTTACTGGGTACAATGGCATATTGACAGTACTAAACTGTGAACAAGCCAGTGTAACTGTGAAAATCACAGTTTTTACAGGGAAATTCATCATTTTTGGATACATTACTCTGTTTTACTGTAAAATGAAATGTGGTTCCCGGTTTTTTAAGCTATTTATACTGTGATATTAACTGTTTCTTTTTCTCCGTGAACACGAAAAATTTGCCCAACGCATAACGCAGTTTTTGTTGCAACTTATTTTTTCGAATAAGACTTTTTTCTACACCCTGCTATACAAGAATGTAGAACCTGTTTGCGCATTGCAGCATGATGTGAAATGCATGTTAAACGACGATTGACGATGAAAACGTTTCCAGAGAAAACGAGAGATACGGAATGCGAGAGAGGAGAAGCCCTATGCAAAAATGAAAAAGAGAAAGCGAACCTAATCGAGAACGGCTCATTTCCTGCAAATCGTAAGACTAACAGAATAAACTCAATTACTCTACTCCTTCATTTCGTAGCCCTTCTCTCCAACCAATCTCTTTTACAAGTTCCAACTTTGTATCTTTTCCATTCCACTCTAAAAATCTCAATGAATCATTTTCCCCGTCGATTTCAATCGCCCGCAGTAGTCTCCTCATTCGTCTCTAGGAACAGACTTTCTCTTACAGTTTCATGAGTGAAATTGCTGCCTTGTTATTCCTGCATCATTTGTATTTTGACTGAAGCTTCCCGATGAAAAATCGTTTCGAAAACACAACAAAGAATTTGTTGGTTTAACCTTTCCAGTACATACTGGGTCATTTTGACCCTAACCATTTTCTGGCAACAAATTCTCCGGCCTTGACTTTTCGTTATCGTCAAAAAATAAATTTGGGGCCATAAAATATCGACAATTTACTGCAAAAATGTCTCTACGAAAAAAAAAAAAAAANAAAAAAACATAAAAATCATGTTTACCGGAATATACCAACGTTCTGGAATACGCCCCGGGTCAGATTGACCCGATATGCACTTACAGGAGGTGTACACTCAAAGGGTTTACAACAATAATTGCTCTCGTAAACGAAATTCATTTAATCTTGAAAAGTGTACGTGATTGGGCGAATCAAATGTCTGTTGGTACGGAATAATCTGGTGATCGAGAATTTTGTTAATTCAACAAAATTCCGTTCCATCCAATAAGTTCAGGATCCGCGGGCAAACTCAATCGCACAACGATCAAATCAATCGGAACAACACTCAATCGTACTATCGAGGATTATTCAATCATACGTGATTGTTCAATTCGCGGACATAGAACAGAAAAAAACGAAATTATCCACGATAAATTTGACAAAACGATAGCAGCCGGTGAATGGNACATAAAAATCATGTTTACCGGAATATACCAACGTTCTGGAATACGCCCCGGGTCAGATTGACCCGATATGCACTTACAGGAGGTGTACACTCAAAGGGTTTACAACAATAATTGCTCTCGTAAACGAAATTCATTTAATCTTGAAAAGTGTACGTGATTGGGCGAATCAAATGTCTGTTGGTACGGAATAATCTGGTGATCGAGAATTTTGTTAATTCAACAAAATTCCGTTCCATCCAATAAGTTTAGGATCCGCGGGCAAACTCAATCGCACAATGATCAAATCAATCGGAACAACACTCAACCATACTATCGAGGATGTTTCAATCATACGTGATTGTTCAATTCGCGGACATAGAACAGAAAAAAAAGAAATTATCCACGATAAATTTGACAAAACGATAGCAGCCCGTGAATGGCCGGAAACGTGCAGTCAATCTCCCTGGAAATACATTCCCGGACCCCACATTCATATCGAATCTGCAACAACCCAATGTCAAAATTCAAACCAAAGGAACTTGATACAATTCATTTGTTTCTAGCTGGTCGAATCGTCTTGCATCAAATACTTAATAACGTAATTAGAACGGATATAAAAAAAAACAGAAAGGTCGCGTTTCTCCAGCTCGAATAGCGTGACTCGAGCTGAACGCCGGTGATTGCGAAATATATACTCCACGGCCTGAGAAATCCTCGAAATGGTATAGCTTAACGTTTCTGAGGAAATTCAAAATTTCGTTTTACACAAAACCCAAAAAAAATGCACAATTCGAGGTGCGGATTCGTGCAAGTGAATTTAACGTAAAAAACACGAATATCCAGGAGGGATTTTGACAAGTAAAAACAGAGAGACATAAAGAAATCGCAGTTCTAAAATAATTTGTTTCCACTCGGTGCTTTCATATTCTATCGTATGGCAAAATTCTTTAATTCCAGTAAAATTTCTTTCGACTGGAGACCATGCGGTATTTCTCGTGTTCCGTCTGTCATAAAATCTTTCATTCTGAGGGATGGAATAGGGGGAACGTGACGATCACGTAAAATAGCCTCTTGTTCCTTTGGATGTTACTAACGATGATATTAAGGGGCAAAGCTTGATAATGAACAGCGAATTGGTCCATTTTTTCTAATATTTCTTAACGAAGAACATCCGCCACGAATTCTGAACTGTTGTTGGCGAGCACGTGATGAAAAAAATAAAATAAAGTAAGATACTCCGCGCGCAATGTGTGGAATCGTTGGGAACGACCCGGAGCTATGTGTGAGGGTGAGAACCGGAGGAACGATCGATATAACAGGAGAAACGCGTTGTACGTACGTTTCTTGCTCGGTTGCGTGAACAAGGCAACTGGTAACCCACCCCGTCGCCTCTTCTCCTGGAACGAACCCCACCTCTATACCAGCCCTTGCCTTTTCCACCGCGTAACTTGATAAATTATCTTCAGAGCTCTGCGCTTTTTGTTCTTCGACACTTGCCATCGAGGATCGAGTAAACATCAATGAAACACACGCTGGACACTCGTTTCTTCCCCCCCCCAACACAGTCAAATTAGCCACAACAAAACCGGGGCTTTCAAATTTTTGCGTTATCGAGTTTCCCATTCATCAGAGCAAGATTAAACCTCCGAAAAAAATTTCATATCGCTATGACGTCATCAATTCAATCAAATTCCGATCACAGACAATATGTGAATTTAATTTAATCAGAATAGTTGGTCAGGAATCGATTTAAGGTATAACTATCGCAGAATGGGTTGATTTAGGATTTTCTTGAAATTTAGTGTAAATATTCTTGACATTAAAACGAACAACTTTCCTATGAGACGAAACATTTTCTGCCGTCTAGAATTTGAGATATTTCATTTCCAATTTTATATTTTTCCCATCTAAACGCATGTAAATTGAAGTGACGTTTCGTTAAAAAAGTTGCAAGAAAAAACAAAAGAAACGCGACTTCAATTTACATGCGTTTAGATGGGAAAAATATAAAATTGGAAATGAAATATCTCAAATTCTAGACGGCAGAAAATGTTTCGTCTCATAGGAAAGTTGTTCGTTTTAATTTCAAGAATATTTACACTAAATTTCAAGAAAATCCTAAATCAACCCATTCTGCGATAGTTATACCTTAAATACCTAGAAGCGCGAAAACATTGACGATCAACTAAATATTTTTGGGTGAAAATTTTCGTAATTTTTTCAGTATATTTGGTTTCTTACGGTACCGGTCAGTGAAATTTACGATTGGAATGACACAAATTTGCTTTCCGAAAAGATTTTCTAAACTTTTTGTTGCGGCAATGACCAAATATTCGGGGATTATTCAAAAAACTTGTAGTTGAACGTGTCGATCTTTTCCAAAATAATTTTGTTTTCAGTGATTTATTACAGAGTAGACAAATTTTTGACCTAAAAACATTCATTCTCAATAAGATGCATGAACACGTATGTGGAATAAAATTATTCAGCATTTACTGCTACAATATCATTAAATTTTCTTTATTTTTGTACTCGGCGAGTAAACATCTGTTTACTGCGCAGTAATTTCGATGGAACGTGCTTAAACAACTCGAAGACAAACCCCAAATCTTTTAGACTTAAAAAATAAGACGAAGAATTATTCACTCCGTGTAAACGAGAACAATGGGCGAATTACGACGATCACTTAGTCAGAGCGAGAATTATTGTGTCTGACATCAATAGCCTTGTACTACTGGCAACGCAACAAATCGCGAGGATTCCATTCCCCACGGGTGTAACAGTTCGTAAACTTTCAACCGTATCCGAAGTCTAATTTGCTGAACAATCAATTAATTCAATCGAATGAACAATTATCCGATTTTCATGATCTTTAAACTTATCATTATTTTGTTGTTATGGGGGAATGGACTTATAAGTGGTTACAGAAATCGAGGATACGCCATCACATGGTACAAGAAAAATGGTTAGGGGAGTATGGGGCAAAGTGGCCTACTTAAGGAATTAATCGAATTTTATGGGTGAGCACAGGACCATTTACTTATTTTGAAGTCCCAAAATTGATTCCGGCTGCTTGTTTCCCGAATTTTGGCAAGAAAAAAAATCGGGGCAAAGTGGCCACCCCCTCGAGTCGGTGAAAATCCATAATTGTCAATTCTACGACCAAAAAAGTAGTTAAAAATCATCGTGCAATTAGCACGATGATTTTCATACTTCTAGGCCTAGACTGCCTTAAGTTTCTTGGAAAACAACCATTTTTTTCGGCGCCAGTTTGTCTCAGATATCAAAATTTTCGAGTGGCCACTTTGCCCCATAAATCGCATTTTAGTGAGTGGCCACTTTGCCCCATGTGGCCACTTTGCCCCATATTCCCCTAGCATTTCTAGTCAACATTTCGTATGACCTATTTTTTTCAAATAGTCCCACGAGTGCGATGTTTTTTCTGGACTCACGAAATTGTACCGAAGCAAAGAAAATAATTTGCTCAGAGCAACTTTTTCACAGCTTATTCAGATCATCGTTTTCCTGATTCTGAGCAAGTTTGAAAAGTCCCAACGACTTATGTTTCATCAAGGATCGAACGACCATGTACATAGATTCGGCTTTGTCGCAAATTACCTTAGCCATAACCTCCCTTTGCTTGATCCCTGGCCCTAAGACACCCAGTTTACTCGGGAAATTAGTTCCGCAGTGGTTCCTAAGATCACACCTCTCAGGGTCTTAAAGATCCAGGAAGACGTGTGCCTGAGGAAAATAAACTTAACGACTACCTCCTCATCACATTCTGGTGGTTCTGTGCAAACACTGTGTTATCAAATAAGCGTTTACGAAGCGTTTTACCAAGTAAATGGTGGATGCCCAAGAAACGCAGATGATTTGAGATTGTGAAATAATTCGAGAGTATCGGAAAATTAACCCTTTGAGTGCATACTGAGTCTTTTCGACCCGAAGAATTTTCTGTCGCTGATTGTTCGGCATTTAATTTTCGTTTTCGTCAAAAAATAAAGTTAGGGCCATAAAATGTGCGGAATTTACTACAAAACAAAAAAAAATGTCTACTTACCGGAATATAACGATTTTAAAAGCGCCCTGGGTCAGATTGACCCAATTTGCACTTATAGGAGTTGGGCGCTCGAAGGGTTAATAATATTCTTATAGGGATGAAAATTTTCTCATTAAAATTCTTTGGTTGAGAATATTTGGACCTGTGGAGTGTAAATCAGTTAGAAGAGAAAGTTCGACTCATTTTTCCATGGCGACCTATGATCTAAGCAGCGATCTATTATGAGAAGGCCGGAGCGCGAGTGCATGGCCACTGGACTATTATCGATTTGCATTCGAGCTGCCCAGAGTGTGTTGCGAGTAGAAAAGATCAGCTCGTTCTTGTTTATTTTTTTCTCGCTTTTGCACCGCCCGTTTTTTCAAACCAACGAGGTCACGGACATGCATGTGAACTATTGTAACTGCTTGTGATTTTTTTATACGGTAATACCCCCGTGAATATCCTCGTCGATAGTGACGATAGAGAAATTGAGTAATGAGTGAACACGTTCAAGTTTTTTTAACCCTTCGAGTGCATACTGGGTCTATTTGACCCCAACAATTTTTTGTCACCGATTTTATGGCATTAAGGTATAACTATCGCAGAATGGGTTGATTTAGGATTTTCTTGAAATTTAGTGTAAATATTCTTGACATTAAAACGAACAACTTTCCTATGAGACGAAACATTTTCTGCCGTCTAGAATTTGAGATATTTCATTTCCAATTTTATATTTTTCCCATCTAAACGCATGTAAATTAAAGTCGCGTTTCTTTTGTTTTTTCCTGCAACTTTTTTAACGAAACGTCACTTCAATTTACATGCGTTTAGATGGGAAAAATAGAAAATTGGAAATGAAATATCTCAAATTCTAGACGGCAGAAAATGTTTCGTCTCATAGTAAAGTTGTTCGTTTTAATGTCAAGAATATTTACACTAAATTTCAAGAAAATCCTAAATCAACCCATTCTGCGATAGTTATACCTTAATGGCAACGAATGTTTTGGCATTTGATTTTCGATTTCGTCCAAAAATCAATTAAGGGCCATAAAATATAAATAATTTACTACAAAAACGTTTCTGCAAAAAAAAGGAATATTTACCGGAATTCAACGATTTGAAAAACGCCTCGGGTCAAATTGACCCAAGATGCACTTATAGGAGGAGTGCACTTGAAGGGTTGAATCTTCTTTTATTTTTCTACCGATTAAAATTTATCGATTAAAAAAAATTGTTCACCATGAATCTTCAAACTTTAAACCTTCAACGTTGGGAGTCATTCCAACGCGAATTTCACCATAGAATTGACTTCAACCATTGATATTTGCAGATTTTTTCAGGGAACGGAATCAATGGGCAAAAAAGGAAAATAAAAATAATTGACACAAAACTGAAAGGAAACGATGAAGTGGGTCATTGAAAAGTACATATTGGCAGAATAATCATCCTTTATATTTACAAATGAATTTCTACTTCTCCTCTAATGCTTGCCCCCCAGGAGTTGGGTTGGAATAATAACAACGACGGAAGGAACATCGTTGTAACGCGAATGTTAACGTTTCGAATCTGTATTGAAAACCGTAAGCAAACCTGCTGCATGGTAAATATACAAAAAAAAAAAAACAAAAAAACAAACAGAATCCGCAAATTCGTCCGTATTTACCTGATGTTATTTCATGTCGATCAACATCCGAGCTGCTGCGAGTTTCCTGCGTCAGCATTGCTTTAGAGAATAAAAATATCCCGAGGGACTGCACGATTTGTAGAAATGAGGTCAAATGGCAGTTATCTGCTTATATATTTCGAATAAACTGGACAGTGACCTTACAGAACTCCACAAGTTGCTGGAACGTTTTTTAAAAACGTCAATTGGATCCGGATGACCTAGTCACGCTGGTTCCTCGCACTACCTCGTATTTTCTAGCCAAAACCACAGAGTAATTTATGCCACTTTTAATTGAGTATTATGGGAGTAGCTCGCGTTAAGGATTATATAGCCAAAACGTAGTTTCTGTAGCTAAAGTAGTTCGAATGTACAAACGTGTGTTACATCTTTAGGAACATCCCTCGAGACAAAACATCGAGGACAAAGGCAGCACAGCTGTCACAGTTGTTTACCGAAATGGCACAAAGACCTGGCGATCTTCTTATGTTTAAAAAGTCGCTCAACCGACCCCTGGATTCGGTGTAATTACGAACAACTTCGAGAATCTTCTGTGAGCCAGACAAAATGAAAAAAAAAACGCTAAGAGATCCAGAAGGTTTTTGTCGGGAAAGGAAGAGGAGGCCAACATAAAAAAAGAAACTATTTTCATAGAATTTATTTGACACGGTGAATCCGAAAAAAAAAATTTAATGACGTATATTGCTCATGGGAATTAACCATAGGATGCAGAACTCAGCCATGCCCTTACTTTCTGCTAAATTATGCAGTTTTATTAGTGAACGGTATTTAAACATACGAATGAGCAAGAGAAGACTAAGAAAAAGCGGACCTTTCGATTCGGAGCAATCCAAACTTTTACCGAACAACATCGAATCTCCGTGATATAAACTGCATGCCTCTCGTTTTTGCAATCTCATCCTCGCCATATGCATCATTCTTTCTTTTCTATTTTCCCTTTAAAACATTTTTCCCCGAGAGATATTCAACCAATCATTCGTCGTCCATAACATATTTTTCTAGAAGAACAAATAATACATACAAACTCGCTGACCAGCCTTTGCTCGTACGATCTTTGCATTGTAATCTCTTTCCACTTAGGGGAATATGGGGCAAAGTGGCCACATGGGGCAAAGTGGCCACTCACTAAAATGCCATTTATGGGGCAAAGTGGCCACTCGAAAATTTTGATACCTGAGACAAACTGGCGCCGAAAAAAATGGTTGTTTTCCGAGAAACTTAAGGCAGTCTAGGCCTAGAAGGATGAAAATCATCGTGCTAATTGCACGATGATTTCCAACTACTTTTTTGGTCGTAGAATTGACAATTATGGATTTTCACCGACTCGAGGGGGTGGCCACTTTGCCCCGATTTTTTTTCTTGCCAAAATTCGGGAAACAAGCAGCCGGAATCAATTTTGGGACTTCAAAATAAGTAAATGGTCCTGTTCTCACCCATAAAATTCGATTAATTCCTTAAGTAGGCCACTTTGCCCCATACTCCCCTATTCAACCAATCATTCGTCGTCCATANTGATTCAAAAGTTTCGTTTTCACAAAATCTAACGTAATTTCATTTTCCGTGATCGTTTCGAGTACCGTAGAAACGGTCTCGTACGCGGAAGGAAGCGAGTTCAATAAATATGACACCATTTGATTTTCTTCCACGGTAGCGCCAATCGCGGCTAATTCTGTCATGAGATCGTCAAACGTTTCAAAATGTTCTTTCAGGGAAGTTTCACTTTTCATTTTTAATTTATGCAACCGATTCCGGACAGACATTTCAGTAGCGGCACTTTTTCTTTCGTAAACGGCATCGAGACTTTGTAAAATTGATTTCGCGGTAGACTCTGGTTTATCGTACTTGAGATAAGCGTCACCAAGATATTGCACAATAGTGCATCTAGCAACTCGTTCAGCTGCGTTCCATTCACTGTCAATTTTATCAGGAATTTTCTCATCGATCACTCTAATCACATTTAATTCGCGTAATAAATTTCTTATTCGGTGTTTCCACGCATTGTATTTACTTCCGCTGAATGCTTGGATATTTCTCGAGTCTTTTGATTTTTCCATTGTCACTTCACTTTCTTCAATCTTTTTACTTCACTCAAAACTATCAGATTCTTCTATAAAATACACAGTTAATGCACAAAGTGAACTGGGCCCATAACCTATTGGAAATGGGTTGTAAAATAATGTTTTATACGCAGTGGAATAAGTTTAAATATTATCTTTATTAAAGAGTGCGCAAGGAAGGAACGTCTATACTGTTCAAAGATCTCGACGAGACTAGTCAAAGGACTTACAACGGAAAAACCCTTCAAGAATAACGTCACCGTATGCAGAGAAAGAACTCTCAGTTTCCTCTTTGTATACGGTGACTGTTTACATCGACCCTAGCGTCGATTGGTTTTTGAATCATTAACTTATATTTACTTAAAGTATTCTTAGGCCTAGAAGGCCGTATTATCCAACAGTAACTTTGTTAAAAATGTTTATCTGCAATCGTATGATGTAAATATGAACGAAACTAAAAACGGCACCGTAAGCTATGGTCGCTTTTTTATGAGGGAAAAAAAGCAAAAAAGAGTGGTAACGTTGCGGATCGGAGAGCTCTATCTCGCGCTGGTATATGTCGATTCACTTCCAATTCACATCGTGGCCTGCGGTTTCTCGGTTATGCGGGAAATTGGAAATCTCTGCCCTCTCATTATCACCTCTCCTCCAAGCCCCTCTCTCGCCTCTGCGATCTCCTTTCCGTGCGATCAGAAATTCCGATCCCGCATTGTTCACTTTTCACTCTTTTCAACCGTTCCCGTTTTAGTATTGTTTTTCTTTTATCTTTATTCTCTCGACTACGGGGCTAAATAAATCCTCCCCTTCATTCGCCTCTCCGAACTACCAGCATCGTTAAAAATTTCTAGTTCCATAGTTCTATTTTTCAAATGCATGTTTCTGCATTTTATCGGAGCCGACTTAGGTGTAGCAGGCATCCTCGGAGCGCAATGTACGTTTCTGTTGTATTCATTTTATCACCATTTCTTAACATGACCCACTTGTCTGCACAGATTTCCTGGCAGGAATGCGGCCAACAGATTTTTCAATTATCATAAGAAAAAAATGGTGGCATCCGAGAGACTTCGAACTTTGTGAAAACAATATTTCTTCTAAAGTTTGGAATCGCACAAATCGCATTAATTGGAATTTTTATTTTATTTTTACTCGGGCTTTCGTTTAAAAAATAAAAATAACTTATTATCTCTTGCCTTCTCGGGACTAGGCCTTGGTTTCCAATAGTCTTTCTCAACATTATATTTTAATTTTCACCGAACTGATCCGTTCGGTGGTTCGACCACTAATGACTCTAAATTTTTCCGATTAGCCTCTGTAACTCGATAGAAATCGAAGAGGGAGAAAATCAGGTGTTAAGTCCCAGTATATTTTTTAATTATATGGTGCGAAAACTTTGTATTTAGTTTCCTGTTACAACTTGAACTTCTTGATCTCGAGTTCGATCTGCATTTTTTAACCCTCTGAGCGCATACTGCCACGGAGAGAAATGCCGAGAAATTTATATCACATATTACTATGCCACCACACGGAGAAAAAGAAACAGATTATAACACAGTGATACACAGTTCGCATTGGACTCGAAGCGATTGCACTGCGATATTCACTGAAACACAGTGCTGAAATTACAGTGCAGTTCAAAGTAAATTTTAACCGATTTTAACAATTCAAACACTGTATTTTCAATTTATCAAAACTCGAAATTTGACAGTTGGGGAATGCGCCAGTAATACCTGCATGAATTGTGTCAATTCATGCAGGTATTACTGAGAACACTGATTTTTGGACCGTACCAAAATGTAAAAAAAATAGAGTAAACTGTAAAAATCTCAAAGTGTACAGGTAACGTCACAAACTGTCGAAAGAAAAGTAAAACTACCATGTGCCACACTGTAAAATTGAATCAATCACCCTGTACTCAATACAGTGTACACTGTAACTTTTGCAGCTGCGTACAGTATGAAAATCAGTGATCTTGTGTTAATTTTACATCGGAGCAATTTTACTGGGTACATTGGCATATTGACAGTACTAAACTGTGAACAGGCCAGTGTAACTGTGAAAATCACAGTTTTTACAGGGAAATTCATCATTTTTGGATACATCACTCTGTTTTACTGTAAAATGAAATGTGGTTCCCGGTTTTATAAGCAATTTATACTGTGATATTAACTGTTTCTTTTTCTCCGTGCATAGTTTTCTGGTGACAGTGTCGTACCCTCTGAGAAATTTGAGCAAAAACATAGTGATTTTTATTAAAATTCTATCGGAAATAGCGGAAATTTGACATCTTTCGCCCAATTTTAGATGAAAAATTACTATGTTTTTGCTAAAATTTCTCAGAGCGTACGAAACTGTCACCAGAAAACTATGGAGCATAGTAATTTGTGATGTAAATTTCCCCGCTTTTCTCTCCGTGTGGGTCATTTTGAACCCCAACAAATTTCGGTCCCAGATTGCCTGGCATTTGATCGCAATGAATTTTCGTTTTCGTCAAAAAATACAAGTACAACAACCCTCTGTACGAAAAAAAAAAAAATGTATATT
Organism: Hyposoter didymator; assembly: GCA_037952995.1. Taxonomy (NCBI): domain Eukaryota; kingdom Metazoa; phylum Arthropoda; class Insecta; order Hymenoptera; family Ichneumonidae; genus Hyposoter; species Hyposoter didymator. Next base: position 3,302,186 of record JBAJMU010000001.1, on the reverse strand, counting down.
TACCGAAATACAACGATTTAAATAACGCCTTGGGTCAGATGGACCCAATATGCTCTAATAGGAGGTGTGCACTCGAAGGGTTAAAATTGCTTGAACTTTATAGGTCGAACGTTTGAAAATGTGGATGAAAATCTGACGTTTGGAAACACCAACACTGCAACACGAATCCTCCTTCCATGCATATCTATTCAATCGTTACATTTAACGTGGCACAAAATTATTGTGCAAATTTCACACTTGGTTGACTGGTGCAAAGCAGCTTCCTCACCCTGATTAGGAATTCATCACACCATAGATTTTGGTGTGTATTTTGTAGAATTTTTACGTTTCTTGTCCCAAAGATTCAGCCGGCCACCAAATCTCACCAGACACGCGAAAAAAAACGTCCTGCGGTAAGTGAGTGCGTTTCTTTTTCATGAAGTTTCGTATGTTATTTATCCAACGATCTCGAACGTTCCAAATCAACCTCTGAAAATTGAGACTCCACGGTAATTCTTCAAGCATAATTCTCTCTGTAAATGCATTTCCGATATGATTTTAGAATCATCAGCATAGCTGGATGATACAGATGAATAGAGTATATGCTCGCACTCGTCAATTGCGATGTTGCATTATGCTCGCCACAGAATTCCGTGCTCAGCTACAAATAAGCGAATCCAAACTCGTTCAATATTCCGGTCCGACGTTCGGGTACATCGCGTAAATAAATAGAAAACTAAAAAAATTCTACGAAAACGTAGAAGCGTTAGTAAACACATGGACCAAAGTAGAAACTGTATGGAGAAAATTGGACTGTGAAAATATCGGGTGTTCGCTGGCGCTACGGTTTCTGGTTTCTTCAAATGGCGACCATTTCGTAAAAACGTCAAAATTGTGAGCTGAAAACGTGAAAAAACGAATTTTTCTGAAGCCATTCGGTCGGTATTTTCATTCAAATACACGGGAAGCACTGAAAATATTTCTTCGCTTCAAAATTTTGTGAAAAAAAAGTTGAAAAATGTTGCTCACTTTTTTTCGAAAAGGGGTCAGAGTTCGAAAAAAAAATTCAACTACCTTGTTTCTTCGGCACTTTATAAAACGAGTTTTCAAAAATCCGAATTATTCCCGATTTCCGAGTCAAAAAAGGAGCTAAAAACGTGGATTCGAAACGAACGGACGCAAAAAAATCCTTCAAATTTCGTTAACAGTTCGATTTTAAAAATTCTTACGATAATGAACTTCGACGAATTCAACTAGCAGAACGAGCAGCTTGTATACGTGATAGTTGCAAAACAAACTTGATTCGACATTTTGCAAAGAGACCAGTCGCCCAAGAGCTTTCGTAAAAGTTTACCGTGTCAATCATATTACCACACTCCTGAAGTTTGTTTCAGGTACAGCAAGAGGAATTGCCAAGAAGAGTTCTAAGACAGAGAACTAACATATGCAGCCGCAGGGCTTGAACTTACGCGTGAGGAACGCGTGAGTGCGAGAGTTTCCTCACGAGATATTATGCTACCGATGTTAGAAGTATGTTTGTAGGAAATGCCTGCAAGCTTTTTGCACATAATTGCAAAGGATTCTGCTTCTTATTGGCATTTCGACGATATTATTAATTAATAAACAGTCGCGAATTAGGCCATCATGAGAAAAACGTTTACGACGGATATTTCGAGTGAGTATCCATAGAGATTTTTTTCTTTTAGAGTGCACGTCGATCGTACGTGTGGGACTGAATTTCCGGGCCCAAGGATATGGGGTTTTTGCCCGTATTTTGAAATTGAAGGTGCACTCAATTCCCCCAATTTATATCGATGGTCGCGACGTGGAGTACATTATCGTATTTTTTCTCAAAAGTTCAAATCATTCAAGTGTAATCAAATGATTGCCGACGTGTCTAGAGGAAACTACGTACTGTACGATGAAAATTGCGAGAATATCCATCAGGCATCCTGTCCGAAATGCGTTTATGATTGTTTCCCAACGCCTATTAATAATCGCGATTGCTAGACACGTAAAAAGCTGCGTACAACAAATATTCCCATTACTGAGTGTTCATTAATCAGTAGGACCTGTCGCGTACTATTATTACGAACGGACCGTCGAGAACGCCTCTCGTGAATGGTAAGCGTCGTGACTTCGGTACCAGATGCGATCACTCTATTATGCGTGTCAAACATTTCTCAATAGACTGATTGCATCCCGTGACACATTAATAATAACAATTATTATTAACCCTTCGAGTGCACACCCCCAGACCTCAAGCGTTTTTTAAATCGTTGTATTCCGGTAAATATGCATTCTACGTGTTTTTTTTTGCAGAGACGTTTCTTGTAGTTAATTGACCATATTTTATGGCCTTAAATTTCTTTTTATACGAAAACGAAAAAAAAATGCCGATAAATTCGTTGCCATTGAATGCAAAACAATCTCGTGACAGTAAATTGTTATGAGGTCAAAACAACCCAGTATGCACTCGAAGGGTCAAGAATAATAATAATAATTGTTATTATTATCATTACTCATAATAATAATAATTATTATTAATTGTTGTTATTATTATTATTATCGTTCCTATGACATACTTGCACAACAATCGAATTGATTGACAGTAGACATTCCTATCCGTACGTACAGATATTCATGAGAATGTTCCATATAGAATTGATGCAAACTTGTTGTAGTCACAAAACATCGGGGTCACGAAAAATCGTATTACTTTTGTTGTTGAATCTTTTGAACAGAGCAAAATTCACTGAGACAGAAATCAAAGGTAATGGACTTTGACGCGTTATAACCACGTTCGTTACGCGATCTGCGTGTGGCTTTGGCGATCGCTTAAATTGAGCCACTTTGGATGAAGCGAGTATGTATAGATGGATACCGACTCAGCCATGCACCTCGTTGAAGCATCGATCGTTGAGCGAGAGGAAATTTTCCTGGGTTTTTGACTATACTATTCAACTGAGACTCGCAAAAATATCGTACCAGCTCGACAGTTCAGAGTTTTCTTGGATCCTTGGGCAAATGCGATGCAGCAGAAGATTGTGAAAGGACCGCTGAAGGAAACGATCCTCTACAGAGTTCAGAAATATGCCATTCATAGTGCGAGGAACGCAGTCCTCATCAGGCTCCGGTCGACCAAGTCAGCATGATCGCGGATAAAATTTATTCAACTATCGCCAGGTGTACCTGATGAGGATTCATTCAGGACCAAGTCAACATCCCCATACAACCATTTTCTGTGAGTATCGCAATGTCCACGTGATGGGGATTCATACAGGACCAACTCGAGATAACCGGTGATCCAATAGTGGAGAAATCCTGATCGGAACAAGCTGAGAATTGCCTGTTTAGAACCTGATGGGAAAAACTGACAAGGACCAATGCTGTGGGAAAAGATGCAGTTCTCGTCATTCCTTGATAAGCTAAACGTGATCAGCTCCTTATTTGAACCCAATCGGCTTTTTTATCTGGACCTGATGTTGACCCTTCGAGTGCATACTGGGTCGTTTTGACCCCAGCCATTTTTAAATAACCAGTTCTTTGGCATTCGATAGCAACGAATGCTTTGCCATTTAATTTTCGTTTTCGCCAAAAAATCGATTCAGGGCCACAAAATTCGGATAATAATTACTACAAAAAAAAACGACTGTACAAAAAAAATGCATATTTACCGGAAGTGTGCACTCAAAGGATTAAATTCGAGTGGGGATGCGTATCACGAATATTGAACGCATGATCGGTTGATAAACTTAAAGAAAGACTCACTTTAAAAAGAAATTTTCGAAGAAATTCTCTTGAGATGCGATTATTTCTGTCACGGCTTCATGATCCTTTTTTCTTCATTGACGATCTAAAAATATTCACCCTAATATTAACCACGCAATCTCAACGCTCTCAAAACAGAGCTTTTGTACACTTTCCATCCTCATTTTTCCCTGCTCCGGAATCTCGCAAGATACACCAGAGGGAAGGAAACTAGGACGAAATCGGAGATCAAGGAGATGTCTAACAGCGCATACCATGTGCACGACATCGTCGCTATTAAGCTGATACTTTAATATGTAACCGTCACGTTTACTATTTATCTTTCCATCACTTTCCTCGTTTTTGGTAGACTGTGGCACTCGTTTTACACGCCATAAACCTTCCTGCAGAAATGGAAATAAATTTACACATTCATCAAATATATTTGTATATGTTACTAGCAGCCCCAGTAGTTTCAACCGTCACGAGAAATATAACTTTGAATCTTTCTCGTAAAGATCTATAAGCAAAAAAAAAATGGCGCGGAACGAAATACCAAAATTTTCGAGTTTTCGTTTCATTCGCAAAATATCGAGTCCAACTTTTTTTCCTTTCGAAATTCGGACACAAACCACCGATTTTTTCATTTTTTTTAGCAAATAATTTGGAATTGATAGCGGAAATATTTTGTTGTAATTCGGAAAATTTCCCGAATGCGTGCTTTTTTCGAATGTGAAAAAAAAAATAAGAAGAAAATGTTTGATGCACGATTTTCGCGCGCCAAAAATTACACTATTTTATTTTCTTTGATACTCGACAACAAAAAGGTGAAAAACGAATGATCAGTCGTGCCGAAGGACAATGAACCGAAAAATTCAGATTTCTAGTATAATAAGTGGATTTTACGTTTCGAAGGTTTATGTTTATTCTGAAACACCCACCAAAGTAAAACATCGATAAGGCGATAACAGTGAAATCGAGGATACCGAACGTAAGGCTTGTAAATGAGGCTTGGCGATAGTTTCGTTATAAAACTCTGAGTGACAGGATAGTCCCCTTTACTAAACGTTCAGAGTTCCGCGCGCAGCGATGTCATGCATTTCTGATTTATTCCTTGCATCCATGCATATTTAACCGGTCCCGGTCGATTCATCTCCGCAAAGCGGTAGACGCCAAACGTTTCACGCGACCTTAGAACGTATGATAGCGTCGAAATTTTGGATTCCGAGTTATCGCTGGAAATCCGATCTAGAGGCAATATTCCGTTTTACTCAATATCACGTGAAACCTCCGAGATTATGAACTTATACGTTGAAAAGTGTGAATGAACAAAGAATATAACGAGCAGAAACGAGCCGATAAATCAGATTTTCTCCATTGCTTGACTCTTCGAGTGCACACATCCGATAAGTGCTTATTCACCGCCTTTTTGTATTTTGTAGAGACGTTTCTTTTAGTAAATAATCCTTCTGTTATGGTCCTAAATTTATTTATCGACAAAAACGAAAATTAAATGTCAAACAGTCGGTGACAGAAAATCGTTGGGGTCAAAACGGCCCAGTATGCACTCGAAAGGCTCTCGGCTCCTGTCATCATTCCAATGCCTCTAAATGCAAAAATGTCAATTTGCTTCTTTTCCCTGGGCCTCAAACAAATGACACTCTTTATTTGCATTCACTCTTCTCAATGAAATAATGGCTCCAAGTGATTACGATCCACTCATCACGATCTAGGGATACTGTCGTCGCTTTTTGAAGGTTATTGCGGCGATAGCCAAACCAGCTGTGCAGTTGGAGAACTAAATGGATTTCAAATGTTCACGAATCAATTCCACTCTCTCAACTTTGCCACAGCGATTTAATTGCGCCGGAAGAATTTCCTCATGACGAATCAATGAATTCTATTAAAAAATCTCTCCTAATCCTTCATACGAAGAGTTCATTGCTGATGTGTAAACATTCCATCAGTCATACTCGCTTGAGGTCTTCCACTCGCCCAACAAGAATTCGCCATGGCGACCAGATCAGGTTCTTACAAGGTTCAGCTTACCAAAACCATAGAGACTCACAGCTTATCATTCAATAGCAAGACAGAACGATATGGAATTTAAAGAATTGCTGTCTGGTAACAAAAAGTGGCGTCGAAATTTTGCTCATCAATAATCGCGAAAATTCCTGGTTGTCACTTATTACTGCGTTGTTTTTTTTTCAACTTCAATTCTTCGTGCTCTTCTTTATTAATATGTCTACACCATGAAAAATGTATATCATTCGGAACGAAAGCAATATTCGTGTCAAGTTCTGTTACTTCGAGACGGTGCCTCGTCTTCGCAGATGTGTATCTCATCGCCCTTCTATATGAACTTGAAATATCCAATTTCTCCAGGAACGCCGGATATTTGTTGAATAAGTTCTTCTATTTTCCAATCACTTTAGGTCATTCTTACGAATATGTCAAAAGTAAAAAACAAATGGAGAAACGTTCCCTTAAAAATCAAAACATATTCGATTAACCCTTCGAGTAGATACTGGGTCATTTTGACCCCGCCATTTTTCTGTCACCGATTGTTTGGCATTAAATGGCAACGAACTTTTTCGCATTCGATTATCGTTTTCGTCAAAAAAAATTAATTTTGAGCCATAAAATTTGGATAAGTCACCACAAAATAAAAATCCTAAATACAACTATTTGAAAAATGGCGGGCGTCAGTTTGACCCGATATGCGATTATACCACGTGTTCACCCGAAGGGTTAACAATACCATGAGTAGAGACTTCTGTTATCACTTTCATTCAACTTTACGTCAGTGGGATCGTTTCATAGAATTTCCATGCAAAAGTATTGAGGGCATTTCGGGCATCTGAAACCTGCTAATTCGATAATTATGAACTTGTGTATATAGAGACTATTCCTTGAACTTGGATTGTTCATTATTATCCAATGACAAAGAGAGATTTCTTCTATTTTATCAAAAGGATCCAAAGTCTCGACACATCAATAATGTGAATCTTCTTATGTACGTGAAGGTCCCTTAATACGAACTTCAGGACTTCTCGAAAAATTCCTACCGCAAAATGAATGATGAGTTACTTTAATCAATTGAGACTAAGGCTACGTTGGAATATGAATTATTAAAAAACTCATGAACGTTCTCGTGAAAATATTTCGCGAGTGTCACCTCGTCGTCCGACTAAAAACGATTTTCTCTACTGGAAGTCCTATCTCACATTTAACATCATGATCTTATTGGTCAACAGCAAACGCAAGAACACGTTCCTTTTGCCTTATCTCATCGGATGAATTAGGTCAGAACTTTTATTCAACATGTGCAGTGAATAAACTATTCATCCGGTCCGGTCATCATTCATGCTACAGGGTTGTTCCATACTCTATGAAAATATTTGTTCTACGAAGACCAGTTGAGATGGCGAACGCTTGAAACTTTTGCACGCCTTTTCAGCATAGCTCATTAATTAGCTAAACTGTAGCTTCTCCTACGCACATATAAATTATTATTTGAAATATGAACTCTTGGCGAGAAGCTCATGTGGTGTCCCGCATAAGTATGACGTGGATCAATGGAAGTATATCTAGTGGTAAATTCAGTGAGCGTCAGACCAGACCGAACCAACATTTAGTAACGTTTTCTGAACACGTAACGGAATTCCATACGAAAGACGTAGTTCAGCGTTCGTTAGCTCGCGTTTGACCTGATTTTTCCTTCCCCACCTTCACGCACCTGCTTTCGAACGCACTCCGATGAATAACCCCAAGAATTTTTCTGCTCTTCGACCCACTTGTCCATGAGTTTTATTTCACATCACCACGCTTTCCGCAATGAATAACACATCCGTTGTCAGCCTAAGGCAGGCAATCAATATCCATACGTATGGCTCCCATGGAAAATACGATCCGAGCTACTTCCAGCTTCAATGAATTCGCTAATTCATTCAGACACTCGCTAAATTTTGTGCAGAATAAAAAAAAACACGCTAGCGAAAAAATATGAAAAACGCGCTGACGAGAAACAACACTGAATAAATAACACAATCAAGCTGCTGTATCACCTCCTCCTTCTCCAACACTGAACCCTTCTTAACTGTTATGGGAAGCAAATGATTTACGACCAGCAGATCAAGAAATCTTGCCTCGCCATTTCTTCCAAAATGTTTGACACTTGGATCTAAAAAGCAATAAATATTACGACTTGACACTGCTCTTTCTCGCAAAACAACGAAATCAAGAAATTGTACATCGAGTTATCATTCGGAAATATGTTTTTAACCCTCCAGTAGACACACATGGGTCTGGGTGTCCAGACGAATGACGTGAATTTTTTTGTATCGATTACCATTGAATAACAAGAATAAAAATACTTTTTATCCATCACCCAGTGCAGCCTCTTCTTCTATAGATTCAAAACTACTTTCCTGATTTTTTTTCCGATTTTTTTGACGAGTCCAATTACAGTAAAAAACGGCAGGACCCTCTAGACCCATGTTAGTCTAGGCAGGTGCGATAATTCTACTGTGTCTACGGAGAGCTGACATTATCATAAAACGGTTCTTTTTTCTTCCATGTTTCAATCTCCCATCGAATAATTAAACAACGTATACGGAAGCTCGGAGGAGGATTAATTTTCAATAACGCTGCAAATCAATCTTCACCATAGCCTTCACCGTCAATGAATTTATCTAAATTGCCATTTCCCGATCGTTTCGCTCCAATCAACGGATCACTCAAATGTTCACGAATTTCCTGTTTACTCAGCAGTCAATGCGGTGAATATTATTTCATTGCTGTTGTACGCATTATCTCTTCTAAACTGGAGCACGAGCTTCCAATTTGTATTTTTACGATCCCCTTTCGAAACGTTTTTCCTCATTGAATATAAACAATTTTTTTTTTCTTCGTCTAAAAATATTTTACTTTCCAAGCGATATTTTGTGGAAAATTCAAAATACAAATAGTTCCATCGTGAATGAGTAAATATTAATGAGTGAAAAAATAAAAACGCGGAATTGAGGGGAAAACGCACGAGGGGATATGCTAGTAATTTCCTTTAATTAACGTAATTTTTCAGGCTCGTCATCTGACGGAGTCAAGGGTCATTAGTTATGAGTTTCGTGACAGAAAGTTCAAACATATGGATAAGAGCATCAAATTGCCTGAAAATTAATTAACGTACCGAGCTGACTTAATTGTAAGCTTAATAGAAAAGGCTTCGAACGATTTATAATTAAACTCCTTGATCCGGAAAAAAATGAAAAGGAGGAAGAATTGCGAATGCCTTCCACCATATGGGGCGTTTTTTTTTGCACGAAAATCATCGTTTTGGAAAACATTTTTCACAAAGGATTGTACGAAATTGTATACCAAATTATAATCGAAATTATAATTACGAGAATCCCAAAAAGAATAAATGTTTTTTCAAATTTTAGCCAAACGTGTATTACACGAGCCGTACGAAATTTGATAAAGTATATTTCAGTCCCTTTGGGAATACCAAAGCTCCTAGCGGGAACGGTGAAATCAACCACTTGTAAAACAATACATCGCCTATATCGAGCCTGCTCTGTGTCTCAATCGCGAAACACCCCTTGGTGATAGTATGCCTTGACCCATTTATTCAACCTTCTCCCAACATGTTCGAGACTTCCATCCACACAAGTTCCGCTTACGCAATAAAGTGACGAATCATCGTCCTGTGAAGTATTTCCAAAAAACTTATTTTTTCTTAAAAAGAAGATTCTTAATTCGAGATTACATAAATGAAGAAGAAATTGCATACTTGAGAGGAAACTTCGCAAAAAACATGAATTTCCATGACCATCGAATGGTTAAAAAACGAAAAATTGAGTCAACCATCTCGGTCTTTAATTTTTAAATTATTTTTTCAATAGATTCTCGCATTTGTGTCTCCAAAAATAAATTCAAAAGCTTCGTTTTTGTGTATACAACGAAAAAATTGTCGAAGGAAACGATAAAACAAAGTTCAAGTTTTCAGCAGCGCTTTTGTGCACGTCACTAGTTTTTTGCTTGTATAAAAAGCACGCTCGTAATGTTTTCGAACATTGGAACATCGGAAATGTGTAAACATGGTGGCAACAAGTGAGTAGGAAATAAAGGCAGGAATGTGAACTCACCGGTATGGCAACTGAGCAACTGCGCAGATTAATTCTCCCAGTAGATTAGAGAGAAACGTTCATCCACATATTAATAAAATGAATATTTATGTATACAGTTGAGAAATAAATGTTTTTCGATTGTCAAAACTACTCGACACAGTTTTCACACTTGACCGAACAATCTATTGATACCATTTCAAACTTCCGCGATTCATTTTAATCTTTAAAAATTATTCCGGACATTGCATTAAAACCGAACCAAGTTTTCATCGGAACTTGCACAGACTCCGCGTACGATTTGTCAGTGATCCATCAGTTTATTGGAAATTAACAAACATCCAGACAAATTAAAATTAATTAGGATTCGATGGGCTAATTTGGGAAATTAGTTCGATGGTTTAATGCAATAAATAATGTCGAACATAAACTGCACAAATGGAAATATGGTCGCCGGGAGGTTGGAGAAAAAGTCACGCCGAGGTCGAAAACTTGCACAAATGTCACGACTCCGTTTTCAACGGAAGAATAGCAAGCGGGACCACTTGTAGCGTTTGAGTGTGCTATAAAGAAAAATCTGATGAGAGGCTGCAAAGGCAGCGAATGACCGAGCGCGTACACCAGACTGACGGCCTGACAAACAGGTGAGAAGCTCGCGTGTCTCGGCCGAGCCCCCATAGCAGTCTTCCCCCACTTTTTCACCGAACCCCCTTATCGGAGATAAGGTTGGAGGGGATGAAAGGAGAGAGAAACCAACCCTCATTCACTTTCTTCATTCCTCTCTACGCCATCAGAACTTTGTCTATTTTTAACCTTTTTTTTCCTCGCCCAAGAACTTTTTTCTACGCCCTCCTTTTTTCTATCTTTATGGTATTTTTTTTTTTTCAAGGCCTCCAGCTCTTTATGTCTTTTTAATCCTCAATTCGAACCCTTTTCAACGCTTAACGTTTAGGGGTATATCGATTCTTCTTAAGTCTCATTTTCAAATGCCAAGTCCTACATTCCACTTCAACCCCTATGCTCCATTTCTCTTTGCGTCCGCAACCCCTTGTTTCTTTGTGGAATTATTCCTGTCGGACCTTACTATTTCGGGATTTCCAACAATTTAAAAATGTCGTTTTGGTTCCACGGATTTTGAAAGATTCTAAAATATTTCTACAACTTATTCGCCTACTTTGTCGTAAATTTATTTTCGCCCTTGACAAATACATTTTGTCATTTACTCGCAAAGTCTTACGAAGCTGTCGGTCCTTGGCTTTTGTACTCCTCTGAATCGTACATTTTTTATGCTGATCCGGAAATCGTTTCTCTGCATAAAGAAACCACTAGTCTCTTCGTTTTTTTTTTTTTTTCATCCCGTCTGTCTCTTTTTCTTATCAACACATTATCCACTGACAAATCGCTTTTTTCATAGCCCACTTTTCCTTGTACAAATCCTGCATCCAGCAGGTTTTATTGCCAGCATGGCTTTCCTTATCTTGCCATGAATCTCCCTCCTCCCCATCCACAGACTTTCAACTCTCAAAACTCGCCACATTCAATAGCTTTTTTGCATATCATAATGGAAAGGAAAGCAGTCTGCATTATCAAAATACTGTAACGTTTATTTGGAGTAACGCTGCCTTTCATCGACGAATTATTCAAGATTCTGCAGCTATAAAGTTCTCCATCAAGGAAATGTAAAAATCCCAATACTGCAGAAAGTTTTTGACATTTTATGAAATTCTCTAAAATTAGGAACAACGAAAATCAACATTGATTAATTAAATTGAAAACTCGATTGATTAAATATTTTTAATTCGTTCGTGTTTTGTAATTTATTCTGTTTTCGACAATTTTCAGTTTTCCATGCGACACGAAATGTCAGCAGGAGACAAAAATGCATGGGATTTATTATTTGATGGAAAATTACGGCGTTGGTATGTGATCGAACCTCCAGAGCTATGGCGTCATCGAAACGTGAATGGGATGAAATGTTTCGATTCTGGACTGGATATGATGAGATTTGAAAGATGTGCAAATCGAGCAAATCGTTACGAGGCAGTTTGGTATTCGCTATAGAGATTTCTGAAATTTTGTACCGACGAAAAAATCGATTCTGGGCATGCCTGAAAATTCGATCTCGAATTCCACGAGCCAATTTTCTGGGCCATTTAGTGCACGAAATTCATAAGCTAGCAAAACGAATCCCGTACGTTTCAAACTTATTGCCTACATATCGATCCCAACGGTAGAGAAAACTGGAGTGAAAAAAATATCGGATACGATTGGACGGAGAATTGGAAATACGCAGCAGCATCAGCATCAGCGTGGATTTTATTTATTTATGGCAAACGTTCCTTAATGAAGCTTTTGAAAAGCTGTAAAAAACAATACATCATGTTGTTCGAATACTTCACCCTAATGGTTCGCACAAGGGTTCCCGTATCAGAGGCGTACCATAATAAAAATATTGTCACGAAGCCCCTGGGGTCATCCTTCACTCTGCCTGCAGACAGGCATGAAAAAGATCCCCAGGCTTAAAGTCGTTTAGTATCTCTCTTTCTTCTTTATCCACTTTCTCTTCCTCTGTCTCTTGATCTCTCCTTATCTCACTCTCACCGTCGCTTCGCCTCATCTTAGTTCTGGCATCTTCATGAAGTTCCTCGCACCCTTTTGCTTTCCTCCCTCCTTAATGCGTACGAAAGCTTTCCCTCTGCGAAGTAATCGGTGAAAAGATAATCAGGACATGACTCTGGCGATTGGAAACATTTTTGGAGCCACATTTCAAAAAGAACCTGTAAATGTTATTTTTCCCTTGGAGCAAGTATATAAAATAATCGATCATCTGACTTTACCAACGTCCGAAACTTTCCCATTATAATTTTAATCGAGTGGTTACTGATTTTTCGTCACTTCAGATTCTCCATTTAACGTTTGGTCCAGTAGTTCGACGTTGTTTTTGTACCAATTTGTGTTAACAATCTCTGTTCTGTTTTTGTCAATGTTTTTGTCGCCAGTAACTGTATCCACGCTCGCAGAGTTAATTTCGACGGCTATTAGCTCGTGCTTTTAAATGGACAATGACTGTATGGTTGACACAATATCCCCTACTCCAACGAGGCAAAGCTCAATGTAGCCCCTGGATGTCAGCCAGGCAGGGGCTTGTAACAGAACCTATGGCTACCCCCTGGCCTATGTGCTTTGCCGCAGCCTGGCTGTGGCCACCCACCAACAGCGACGATGTGAAAAAGAACCTGCGTGCGCAACTCGACATCGATCTATCGTCCTCGCGCTTCCTGCTGCTGTTTCTGCTGTTGCTTTTACCTCACGTACGTTCAGCCTTTCATTCACTACTCCAATGTTGTTTTCTCGATCGTTTTTTTTTCTTTCTTTTGCTTCGAAACATCTAGCATATCAGCTGATGTTGCGTGTACTTTTATTCGTCGATCGCACACTGTATACGGTGATTATTGTCGATGCGCTGACTAGATTCGTTTGGAAAAGCCTTCGTTACCATTTTTTTAAAATCCATATCTAGAAAAATTAGCCATCGATTGTCTTTCCCTAATTACAACATGAATTATCATTAATTTTTCATTTTCTGCTAGAATTCTCTCGCGTTCATCAGGCTTCCAGTTTTTATTCAACTTTTCCATTCTAGAGTTTCGTTCCATTGTTTTACTTGCACTCATATCGTACGATCTAGAAAGTAGTACTCTGCAGATCCCTCGATTGATATGTAAAGTGAGTACACATTAATTTTGCTAAATAATACCTTTCGTATTTATTCCAATAGTTCACAGTCCTCGTTTCTCATTTTATTGCACGATGATTCATTCAGATTTCCTTTAAAAAAACAAAATCCCTTGGCGATCGGGTAAATGTTGTTTTTTTCTTTCCATCTCGAAAGATTGTACACGATACCAATTAGAAGGCGTATTTTCATCGGAAATTTAAAAACTCACTCCGCAAACAATGCGGAAGAATAGTTTTGTGCGCGCATAGTTTTCAATGTCGTACGAAATTTTACAGAAATTTTTGCGTTATGCTAAATTCTATTTTTTTCTAATGCCGTTTAGTGTCGTGCATGAAACTTGATCAGAAGTCATTATTCTGTATGGCGTCACGTACGGCGAAGTAATCAAATGTTTTATACCAAGTGCAGAAAAAATTTAAGGGACAAAGCACGGTGGTTTATTTTTTTTTTCATTACGTAACCACTTTTCCTTCGCACCCATACAAATTAAATAAAAAATGACCTCTTGTTTCCAACTGTGAAGAAACTCGTTCGCTATTTTTAAATCTTCAAGTGCATACTGGATTGTTTTGATCCCAACCATTTTCTGTTACCGATTGTTTGGCGTTTAATGACATCGAATGTTTTAGCATTCAACTTTCGATTTCGTCAAAAAAATTAATTTCTGGACATAAAATATAAATATTTTGCTACAAAAAACATTTGTACAAAAAACATTTGTACAAAAAAAAACACACACAAAAAATGCGTATTTATCCGAATGCAACTATTCGAAAAACGCCTCGGGTCAGATTGACCCGATACACTGCACTCGAAGAGTTGGATAAAAACTCGAATCGGATGTTATAACAACAATACGCTGTTAATAGGCTCGGGCAAAAATATAACGTCAACCGTTATCGTGCTTTTGAGTAAAAGCCCTCGCAGGCATAACTTTTCTAGAACTACGAGATATCGTTGCTAATTTTATTATTCGCGTGCTGGCTTTGATCATTAACGCAAAAAAAAATAGAGAAGTGAGGGTTATTCTTTCCAGACTCAATAGAAACAATGTGGGCGAGGTGGTTAAATAAGAAAACGTGCAAACGAGTAGTTAAAACCAACGTGCTTTACGAACGCTTGTTATTCAGAGCCCGGTTGGTCTCGTTCTGCTAAAAAATCAACCAAAACTAAAAGTTGACTGAGATTAAAATTCTTCTGGTGATAAAACATACGGGTGCGTATATATCCGTGGCGAAGCTTGTTTGAGCTTTGACGAAGCATTCCGTCGACTAGTAATGAGCGGACTCTGCCTGACTTTAACCGTTACCTTTGCTTTCTATTCTCCAATCTTCCTCACATTGCAAATTTTACCTACTCCTAGTCAATCTTTATTTTTATGGCATTTCTGTCAATTAATTCCATTCCCGTATCTCCGTTGATCTGGTTAGAAGCATTTCTTCAATGTTTCAAAAGTCATTCATCCGTTCAGTAAAACTGCATGATTGAACAGTATGTGAACTTCCGAAGTTTTGAACGACTGTCCTGCTTTTTTATTCCGATCTTTCCTTTTTGCATCTTTCACTTACACGGAGAAAAAGAAACAGTTAATATCACAGTATGAATAGCTTAAAAAACCGGGAACCACATTTCATTTTACAGTAAAACAGAGTCATGTATCCAAATATTATGAATTTCCCTGTGAAAACTGTGATTTTCACAGCTACACTGGCTTGTTCACAGTTTAGTACTGTCAATATGCCATTGTACCCAGTAAAATTGCTCCGATGTAAAATTAACACAAGATCACTGATTTTCATACTGTACGCAGCTGCAAAAGTTACAGTGTACACTGTATTGAGTACAGGGTGATTGATTCAATTTTACAGTGTGGCACACGGTAGTTTTACTTTTCGTTCGACAGTTTGTGGCGTTACCTACACTTTGAGATTTTTACAGTGTACTGTAGTTTATTTACATTTTGGTACTGGTTGAGAGGCAGTGGCTCAGTGGTAACGAGCCCGGCTCCCACACAGCGGGCCCCGGGTTCGATTCCCGCCGCCGACACCAATGGATTTTTCTAAGTGTCCCAAGCTGTACTCTCTGTGGTTCGGAACCCACGTAAAATAGTAGGTCCATCGAGTTAAGTAGTGTGGAATAAAAAAGAAAAATTGGGAGATAATAACAAA
Source organism: Hyposoter didymator (assembly GCA_037952995.1). NCBI lineage: Eukaryota > Metazoa > Arthropoda > Insecta > Hymenoptera > Ichneumonidae > Hyposoter > Hyposoter didymator. The sequence goes on along the minus strand of JBAJMU010000001.1, from coordinate 3,286,425 downwards.
AATTGTGAGATAATGAGAACTGTGGAAAAAACTCGAACATGTAAAAACCCGAGAAGGGTATGCATGGGAAAAACTCCATTACTACTACTACATTACTACATTTTGGTACTGTGCAGAAATCAGTGTTACCTGCATGAATTGACACAATTCATGCAGGTATTACTGGCGCATTCCCCAACCGTTAAATTTCGAGTTTTGATAAATTGAAAATACAGTGTTTGAATTGTTAAAATCGGTTAAAATTTACTTTGGACTGCACTGTAATTTGAGCACTGTGTTTCAGTGAATAACGCAGTGCAATCGCTTCGAGTCCAATGCGAACTGTGTACCACTGTGTTATAATCTGTTCCTTTTTCTCCGTGTATTTATAATTTTTAATACGTCCAAAATACGCTTCCATGGTCCAAGGATCGCTAATATTTCTGGCAACTTACATATAAAATACTTCACTTGGAAACGATTGGAAATAAAATTTGTAGGCTGTTTTTCTGAGAATGCATTTTTTTGTTCTCTCATTAAAATGCGCGTGAGTTTATTTCGATTTTCTTCACTGTCGGGATTCGCGAGCTGAACGATGTAATTTTCGACGAAACATTTTCTGATTTTGTGTTGCAGGCCAATGGGGGCAAATCTATCACTGGAAGCGTTCGCCATGTCACTTTAGAAACCTCGTACGTGCTGCACGTTCATTGTCGAAGCGAAAAAACAAAAGAATCTTTCGTGCACTTCGGCAGTCGTCGGATATTGTATACAAAGTTTTATTCGCGTGAATAATAAAAATTTTGAGGGAAGAAAATAAAAACTCGTCACTTATTTGCCTTATAAACATTGGACAATTCCTTCCCCATGATTCTACTGCATTTTCCGTTCGATTGGTTCAGACAAAAAGTTCGATGCTGCTGCTGGAAGGATCTACGAGGACGTGTCAACGTTACGGAGTCACAAAATATGTCGCAATTATTTTCACCCTCCGCGAGTGCATACTGGTTCGTTTTGACCCCAACAATTTTCTGTCACCGATTGGCAACGAAAATTTTGGCATTGAATTTTCATCTTCGTCAGAAAATTAACGTAGGGCCATAAAATATCGATAATTTACTACAAGAAACGTCCGGAAACGTCTCTGAAAAAAAAAAAAACAAAAAATACATATTTAGCGTAATAAAACGGTTTGAAAAATACCTTGGAGCAGATTGACCCAATATGCACTTATAGGATGTGTGCACTCGAAGGGTAATACGGAAACATTCCAATTCATGGATTTTTCTTTTAAAAATATTCAGCACGATTGACCAATCACCCTAATTATTTACCTTTCATTTGACTCCGATAAAAGTACTCATCGTCTCGCAAAAGTTTCAGACCCAGAAATGGTACACGCAAAAAAAAATGAAATAAATCGCTTGGTTCAAAAATTCCACTTTGTGGTTGGAATTAATAATTATTCGCCAATAATCTTGAATTTTTTCTATTACGCCACCAACACTTAAAAAAAAATCGCACTTTTTCCATTGGTCACGTTTTTTCTGCGTGTTTCCCAGACGAAAAATGATTCTTATCGCAGACTAACCCATTTATTTCAAGTGCAATGTGCTCCTCAATTGACGAATTCGTGAAATGTCGAAATGGGTTTTTCCATAGCAGGTAATTTGACGTCTACACGATTGTGCGTACCTATCGAAATATTTTTAACTTCTAGAGATTATTTTGCAATGCTTCGGGAGCAAGAAACGTGATCCGATAAGAATTTTTCGTTCTTCGCATCATCAAGTAGCCGGTTAGGAGATATAACTCCTAAACAGAACAGACTTTTGTATACATACACAGGTTCACAATCGCGCGGAAGTACGGAGAAGATGCTTATCCAGTTTCATCTATTTTGGCGGTTCACTGATCAAATGATACGATTCGTGAAGCCTTGTTTATCAATATGTTGCAATAAACTGTGATGGAACAGGCCAAACGAAAAAAAGAACAAGAGTGGGGGACTGGGAACATGCTGAGGAGGCAATCGCTTAAAAGACAACTCTCCGCGAATCCAGATCACACTTGGATCTGCCGCGGGTCTTCGTTTCGAACCTCGCGGAAACATCCCAAAATTCGTGCCATCGGAATCCCCATCGTTTCTTCTTTTCGGTTGGTAAGTTATTTTTTCTAAACAAAAACTATCAACCATTTCGTCATCGCTTTGATGATCAATTGCTATAGCAATCGCAAGGATTAGACTATCGTACATGTGCCGGCGACTTTTAATGCACAGCACAATTCACAACAACCTCAACCTTCACCCGCATGCAACCGGACGAGTGCATTCCGACCAGCAATTTTAATTACTGCGAATACTATGAAACTCCATGTTAATTAGCCCACGAGCTGAAAAAAGAGCCTGAGAACTGAGCAGATATTAAAAAAAAAAATTATGAAAATTCCATTTTATATGAAACTTTTGAATGCTATTCATTTTTCATATTATTTTCGATTACGCTTCTGGATCATTGCGAAAAAGATGCTCAAGAAAGTGTTGAAAATTATGAAAATTTATGTCGATTTACGAAAACATCTGCAGTTTTTTTTTTTTTTGTTAAAAAGGAACATGAGCCAGTATTCTTTGTACTTGTTTTTGAACCATTTTAAATTGGTCATTCACTTTTTTATTTATTCGCAATTTCTGCGGAAAAATAAAATTGCAATTCTGTAAAAATTAATTTATCAGACCGTTACCAAGCTCACGTGGTATACGTGAGCTCTTTTATAAACCTCATACCCCTCAAAGATTATTTTTAATCGGTTCAGTGTTTTTCGCGTGAAAAACCGCCCAACCTATTTTTGCAGTAGGAGATTTGCGTGTGTATAGAGATTAATATTTCAATCCGGAATCAACGCCGTAGCGATGAATATCGTGGAGGAATTATTCAAACGAATCTTGTTAAATAAACAACACAATGTGATGCTGAATCGTGACGGCTGTTCGAACGATCAACGAATCATTGTCGTTGTGAAACTATTCGTTCGGTTGTTATAGAAATAACTGTTCGTTCGATCATCGTTGATCAAACCTGATGGTATATGACATGACGTTACAGGGAAAACCCAATTCAATTTTAAAAAAGTCGGTTATTTACTTTTTCAAAATCTACGTGCCACTACTTTTTAGAAACTCATTTTCCAATCGATGATATTCGAAATCGATAATTTGGTTTTTTTTTTCTAGACACAAGATCAGCAGCCATGAAGGTTCTTCTTGGTTTATTCATGGCCATTTTCATCGTTGCGCAGGCCACCGCGACGTTCAGTCTCTTGAAAGCTGATTGGTCCTATTTCAAGGTATTTATTAATTTTGTATTCATCAAAACGAATTATCTCTTTAATTTTCTGTAGTTTTATCAACTTTCTGGTAAAGACTTGATGAATTTTTTAAAATTAGGAACAATGAAAAATGTGGATAAAGCCGTTCATCTTTAAGCGATATTTTCCCAGTCTTTTTTTTGTCCGATTTCTGTGAAAGTTCAACTCGAAAAAAAAATGATTTGATGGATGACGAAGGTCAATTTTTTATGAAACATTTTACATTGAGTTTTGATTTACCCATTTTTTACGAAAAAGAATCGCAGGTCGTACACGTAATTTTAGTCTAACGTTTGATGCATAATCGATAATTTCATGGCGTTTTCTCGAATTGAATCCAATTTTATGATCAGAAGGAAAAATAATTTTCTCCTTTCAATCATCGTGTTTGATTTTTGTATATATATATTTTTTTTTTTTTTTGCTGATGAGGCCGTTGAGTTAGAATAAAGAGATTCATACGAACACCTCGCCTGGACAGAAAGAGAAAACTATTGCGACTTATTATAGTCGAGCTCGAATCCGCAAACCGAAAATGATGGTTGCGGAAAAAGATTCATTTTGCAGTCCTTCTGCGACAATTAGTAACCACCTGCGATTTAAGGACGTTGTATGCAAAATTTTCTATCTATAGAATTCCTTTAAATTTGCACCACCCGAAGAGGATAATCATATCTAATGGCTCGCGCAATTTTAAGAGGCTTCACCATGTAGAAGTCGAGATATTTATTTATAAAAATCACAATTTTCAGTAGTTTCTCATAAGAGCGCGTGTTAAAAGTTGCAATTTTCAACATTAAATATTTCGATTCCTAAATGGTGAAGCCTCTTAAAACTTTGCATACACTTTTATGCAACATCGAAGAAGATTTATTGAGTTTTTCAAAAAAATCGATCGTAAAATATTTTCGAAATTTTGTTTATTATACAAAAAATACAGATTGCCTCGGACAATCTTGGATTTAGAGTATGTTGTTCTTTAGTCAATTCGTAACAACTTTTCATAATGAACTTGGGCTCGCAAATCATTTTTTATGTGAGAAAAACTGAAAAGAAAAATTTAGATTTGATCGTCGCCATACAACGTCCTTAATTCCAGACAAGGCATTTCGTAATTTCTTATACAAAAAATTGTCGATACACAGACGAAAATGATCGAAAGAAGAATTTGAACAGATTATCGAGATCGAATCTGCGATAAAAATTGAGACGGCTGAAGAAAGCCACGATCATCATTATTATCGTCTCGCTTTATCTCACACGAAATGTTTCCCCATTATTTCTCAAGGATTTTTAACCGATTGACGAAATCGATCGAAAAATAGTTTCAACGTTTTTTCGAACTTTGGATTCTCAGAAAATAACATTGCGATCCCTTCAAAAACTCTTTCATCGTCTAAAGTTGAATCATGGATGAATTTATTTTCTATGAATTTCTCCTCTATCAGCGGATCACGTATTGAAAAAAAAACTCAGTGTGACGAAACTGTCAATTTTCGGACGTAATACGATTATAAACGGCCAAGATTTTTCATTGAGCGATTAATTGTCTCCGAGCATAATTAATTGTCTTCGAAGCATTAAACGAGAATAAGCGGACGTAATGTCGACGTTTTCCCAGCCAGATGCACTCGTTGTCGTGAACTCCTTGATTCTCGGAACTTTTCTACAATAATAAAAAAACAAAAAAACAATTTTTTCCAGTTCGTCCACAACAAAACTTACGACGCAGTCGAGGATGATATGCGAATGAAAATTTACTTGGAAAACAAAGAAAAAATCGCTGAACACAATCGCAAATACGAAGCCGGTGAAGTTTCATACAAACTCGCAGTCAACAAATTCACTGACGTGGTGAGTATCCTGGTCTGCTAATAATATGCTTTTCTCTTTTCACGTACACGGAGAAAAAGAAACAGTTTAAAACACAGTGGTGTACAGTTCGCATTGGACTCGAAGCGATTGCACTGCGAAATTCACTGAAACACAGTGCTGAAATTACAGTGCAGTCCAAAGTAAATTTTAACCGATTTTAACAATTCAAACACTGTATTTTCAATTTATCAAAACTTGAAATTTAACAGTTGGAGAATGCGCCGGTAATACCTGCATGAATTGACACAATTCATGCAGGTATTACTGAGAACACTGATTTCTGAACAGTACCAAAATGTAAATAAACTAGAGTAAACTGTAAAAATCTCAAAGTGTACAGGTAACGTCACAAACTGTCGAAAGAAAAGTAAAACTACCATGTGCCACACTGTAAAATTGAATCAATCACCCTGTACTCAATACAGTGTACACTGTAACTTTTGCAGCTGCGTACAGTATGAAAATCAGTGATCTTATGTTAATTTTACATCGGAGCAATTTTACTGGGTACAATGGCATATTGACAGTACTAAACTGTGAACAAGCCAGTGCAACTGTGAAAATAACAGTTTTTACAGGGAAATTCATCATTTTGGGATACATTACTCTGTTTTACTGTAAAATTGAACGATTAAACGAACTTACTTGTAAGTGATGTTTNTTCCCGGTTTTTTAAGCAATTTATACTGTGATATTAACTGTTTCTTTTTCTCCCTGTATCGAGTCAAACTTTCAGGTAATTGTGTAGCCGTAATTTTATAACAAAACACAAGAAATTTATTTGCGAAAAAAAAGCAACTTTCTGGTGCATTCAATTTTCCATTTGACAATTGCGATACAAAAAAATTGCAAATATGCAAAAAATTTTGCATTTCATTAAGAAAATTTCCCACGAGAGATATTCATGTAGCAGTGACTGAGGCTTAGAAACATACATTTTCCAGTCACTGAAAGATTTTTAACCCCCGTAGACACACTATACAATTAGTGCACCTCCCTAGACACACATGGGTCTGGGGTGTCACACAGTTTTTTACTGTACTTGGAGGCGTTTAAAAAATCTGGAAAAATTCAAGAAAGTTGTTTCGGATCTATCGAAAGAGAGGCTGCACTCGGTGATGGATAAAAATTCTTTTTTATCAATGTCATTTAATGGTGATTGATACGAAAAACGAGAAATTCACGCCATTCCTTCAATGGGCTGGACACCTCCATGTGTCTCTACCGAGAGAAGTCCCCTGAAGTTCGTCTATATGAAATTTTGAACAAATAGTTTCAACTTGTAAAACTCATGGGGCAGTTTCGAAAGACTTTGCATGACAAATTCGCGTGCAGCTACACTTGTTGAACTAATTTTGGAACATTTATTTTCAATTTTGTTAAACAGCATCATGAAGAATTCGTTAGAAGAATGAATGGTTTTAAAAGATCAGCAAGGACCATCTCGGGATTAGGGAACAAACGTATGGGCAGAAAGTTCATCGCACCCGCAAATGTTGAACTTCCATCGAAAGTCGATTGGAGAAAGAGCGGAGCTGTTACACCTGTCAAAGATCAAGGAGGATGTGGATCTTGCTGGGCCTTCTCAAGCGTGAGTATTCAAAAAACTAAGAAAACTTGCGATCTTTCCGCAGTTTGTTTTTCATTCATTAAATTACACGTCCAACTCCGAATTGTACGGGTTGTACGGTTCCGAAAATCCTCTTGCAGTACTTTGTAGTCAATTATTCATATTTTGTGGCCCTTTTTTTTTCTTTTTTTTTTGATACATGAAAATAAAATGTCTAAACGTTCGTTGCCATTAAATTCCAAAGAATCGGTGAGAAAAAATTGTTGAGATCAAAACGACCCAGTATGGACTCTCGAAGGGTTAGAGTTCAAGTTTTGAAATCGTTGCGGCCTGAATAAAAAATATCGACTAACTTGATGAATTGTCGTGCCTAGACTGGTGCGTTGGAAGGCCAAAACTTCAGAGCCACCGGTAAGCTGGTCTCGCTCAGCGAAAAGAATCTCATGGATTGTTCCCGGGGTTACGGCAACGCCGGATGCAACGGTGGTCTCATGGATCTTGCTTTCGAATACGTCCGAGATAACGACGGTATTGACAGCGAAAAGTCATATCCTTATAAGGCCATCGATGGCAGGTGCAGGTGAGCTTTTCCCTCAATTTCCTTCTCGCCCAAAGAAACAGGAATTAAAAAGTCATCTTAAAAAAAGGAATCTGCATAAAATGCATTTTTTCGAAATCTCGGAATGTCCGAAAGCCTTCGACCTCCTTAAAACTCCAGTGGGAGGTACAAATTCCCGGACCAGCCGATTTCACTGAGACAATGATCTTTCGGAACCCATGCGAAGAATTTGTATTTTAACCCTGCGAGTGCAAACCTCCGATAAGTGCATATTGGGTCAATCTGACCCAAAGCGTTTTTCAAATCGTTGTATTCCGCCAAATAGGCATATTTTTTTTTTCATTTATTTTTGTAGCGACGTTTCTTGCAGTAAATTTGCCATTTATTGTAATTTGTAATTTATTTTTCGACGAAAACGAAAATTAAATGTCGGCACATTCGTTGCCATTAAATTCCAAACATTCGGTGACGGAAAATTGTTGGGGTCAAAACGACCCGGTATGCACTCGAAGGGTTAATAGTTTTACGAGTACTCGCTCGCACGTTGCGTAAACGAGATCATCAATGAAAATAATAATTGTGCAGATACGATCCTAAATACCGGGCTGCTACGGACACTGGCTACGTCGACTTGCCGGAAGGTGATGAGGAAAAATTAAAAGCGGCAGTGGCAACCATCGGACCAATTTCGATCGGGATCGACGCTTCGCCATGGACTTTCGCCTATTATTCCGAAGGTGTGTACAACGAGCCTTCTTGCTCGAGCACCGATTTGGATCACGGAGTGTTGCTCGTTGGATACGGAACCGAGAAAAACGGCGAGGAATATTGGCTCGTGAAAAACAGCTGGGGCGCAGATTGGGGTGTCCATGGATACATAAAAATGTCAAGGAATCGTAATAATCAATGCGGTATTGCCAGTTCCGCCAGTTATCCGCTCGTTTAAGAAATTTCTCATATCTATTTCCTCGCGAAACCACCCATCACTAATATACGAAAGCTTGCAAAATAGCAAACCAACATGTCTCTCGACTGATGTAAATATAAAACAATTAAATAAACGTTATTGCAAATATTCGATTCTCCAATTAGAAAAAAATTTGCAGCATTTTTCTACTTTCTCGTATTTGCATTTAAATTCAATAATTCCGACAAGTTTGCTCGAAAGTACNGTCAAGGAATCGTAATAATCAATGCGGTATCGCCAGTTCCGCCAGTTATCCGCTCGTTTAAGAAATTTCTCATATCTATTTCCTCGCGAAACCACCCATCACTAATATACGGAAGCTTGCAAAATAGCAAACCAACATGTCTCTCGACTGATGTAAATATAAAACAATAAAATAAACGTTATTGCAAATATTCGATTCTCCAATTAGAAAAAAATTCACCAAGTTTTCCGTTCTGCAGAGGTGAACCAAAAAACAAATCTCTTGAAATCCATGTGTCAAAGTCCCATCAGGAAAACCTGAAGATTGATAAAACATCAAACTACCTCGTCGAAGCTGGCTCACGATTTCCAACCAACCGAGCCTGTCAGCTTCTTTTTTGGAAAGCTAGCTATTTCCCAGGAAGGAAAATTGGATTGAGTAGGGAAAAAAAGCGGAAGAAAATTTCTTGTTTAACTTATTCACTTTATTTTGATGATTTTTTAAATTTCTTCTCTTCTTTTTAATCTCTTCGATATAAAATTTGTGTCTAACGATGCCGCGCAGCGAACAATCTCATCCGGAGGGAAAATCGTTAACCGTAACACGTTTATTCCGTCGTAATATTTACACGACTAAGGTCTAAGGCCGTAGACGTTGAACTCGTTTTCTTCGTTTAGGTTCATGTTTTTTCTTCTTCTTCTCCTCCCCCTTTTGTTTTCAGCATCATTAAACAGCGTTAAAGTGCTTACGAATTCTTCGATAATGCGACACTCGTCGATTAAACAACATCTCGCAAATCCGTTGTTCCATTTAAATGCAAGAAAGTGTGTGATATTTTCTGTTATTGCCTCTCAGTTGGTGGAGTATCAGTTGTCGATTATCCGATTATAAAACAGAAACATATCTACGGAATCGGGAAAGACTCAAGTTAGTTCTTGATCGACAAGAGACGATGAATTACGTTTTAATTCAGGTGTTTCAATTGTCGTTTGTGTTACTTTATGTTTCTTTTTTTTTCGTAACTTATTCCAACGATTCACTCATTTATTTTTCCTCTACACTCGCAGTCGCTGAATCATTCGACGGCCTGGAAAATCGATAGTATTTCCTTTTCGAGTTATTGTTCCAGTTTTTCTTTTCTCATAATCCTCCTTTCAGCATCTTTCAACAACAAAAAAAAAAAGAAAATCAAATCCCAGTATCAACAAGTTGGAGAGCCGAACGAATTGACCGTACGCGTTTTATTTTTATTTAAACGCAATACTGTACTAATTCTTTCATAACATTGAGACTTTCATGTCTTTGTCGAGTTTTCAAACCCTCGCCGGTTTTTCTTCTTCTTCTCATTCAATTTTTTCATCCGTTGATCCACGTCACGCTCTCGTTTTCCTTTCTTTTTTTTTCTCTCTCTCTCTCTCTCTCTCTCTCTCTCTCGTTCAATTTTTCTCTCACACACACACACACATTCGATTTTTTCTCATGCCTGTTTCTCGAACAGAAAACTCTGAATGGAGAAACAGACGAAGGACACTCTTCACTTGAAAAGAGGTCCACTCTTTTATTCGGATCTAAAGTTTTCATGAGACTCCAAAGTGCTTGACTTTGATTCAGTTATTTTGAGCTCGTTAGCCAAAGTTTTCAGTTTTATTTTTGCGATGTTTTTGTACGTTCGACTCGACCTTCAAATGCTCTCTCCTTCCCTTCGGCCCCGCTCTTTCTTCCCCTTTGAAATTTCATTTCTTTATAAATTCGTCGGCATATTACCAGTCTGTGACGACTTTGACAGCCGCTTTCGCGATTTCCCACTCGTTGGGCGATCCGCAGCAGAGTCAGTGAGAAAAATTGGAAAAAATGGTTTGAAAAAAAAATATTAGCCTCCATCTCGATTCGCTCTGGTCAGCGCAGATGATGAAAATGTTTTTTATTTTTCCTGTGATCACGATTGCCTCGAACCGAAGAGACGTGTACCGGCAGGAATTGAAATTCAACCGTTATCGATTTTTCTTCTTTCTTCGCTTGTCATTCCCGCAAAAAACTTATTGGCTCGGGAAAAATCACTGAAAAGCAACGTTTTTCTTGCATATCGTGACGATGAAAAAAAAGCCAGACGTTTCGGCAACGAACTGTCTTTAGGAATTGCGGTGAAATGGAAAGGAGGTAAATTTCGGTCACGAAGAATGAAGCGATTTCCATGACAACGAGACTGAATCCGAAAAGTGACGGAGAAAGAGACTGGGGCTGTCAAGTTTCGAAAGGAAAGTCAGATGCTGGCATCGAAAGTCGTGTCTCGAAAGTTTCGAATATTCTCATGATTTTGTTCGCCAGGTTTGTTTGGGTTTGACAGCCAGGCGCTCGGTATACCGTGTGAAAACATATGATATATGGTACGTGTGCTGGAACGCCTTGCGAGCAATATTCGGAAAACTTACGTGACAGCGTTTCTGAAATTTTTGGAAACCCCTGATAGAATAGAAAATGAGCGCATCCGAATGAAAATCGAATCGGAGCATTGGAGGGGGGAGTGACTCCATTGAACTAAAATAATAATTAACGGCGAGGTGCGAATCTATGTGCACGGAAATTTCGTTGTTCTGATGCAACCGAGTTCGGTAAAAAAAAAAAAAAAAAAAAAAAAAAAAAAAAAAAAAAAATGGCCACGTTATTCCGCGGGCACGAGGCGACTCGAAAAAGTCGTTGCTCTCGTATTTTCTTCATTTATCGTTTTTCACTTCATCGATTTATGAATCGTATGTCTCGTGACCACAAAATGGTATGGGCGAGAATGCTCCTCAATGTTCGTTCGTCCCAAAGACGAGATTTAAATTTTCTCGCTCTCTGTCTTGCTGATGTTGCGCTCATCAAAATGCTCGTCGCTTTTTTCTCCTTTTTTCTCGCCTCTCCACTCAATTTCCCAACTGTTGCCCGTATTTCCAGTGTCTCTCTTCTCCTCATCATCTCGTTCATCTCGTTCTCGAAACCCTCATCGCTCGTATTCTCCGCGTTTTCGCGGTCGGAGACAAGAAAAAAAAAAGAAATTACTAGCGTTCCTCTCTTCTGGTGTATCGCCGTTGCTACTGATTGTGAGGCAATATTATCGTCTGTTGAGCTCCGGGCGGTGGCTGGGGAGGCAGATACTGCATATGCTGGGGCGCCATCGGTATGTGAGGCGGAATAATCGGACACATTATCGGGTAACTCGGTGCGTGTCCCTGCGGGGGTGGCTGAGGATACGACGGTTGTGGAGTGCCCGGTGGATTGTACGCGCCGGGAGTGTGCTGTTGATTTTGGTTCGCTGGAGATTGTGCCTGGCTCGGTTGCTGCTGGCCGACGTGAGGATGCGGATGGCCATGGGGGCCCATGTACTGTATCCCAGGATTCTGGGGACCGGGTGACTCGTGGTGATGATGATACGGCGAGGCCATATGCGGTGGCGGTGGTGGCGCTTGTACCATTCGTACCATTTGCTGATACGCTGGTTGTCCTGGATAAGGCACCTGAAACGGTGGATGTAACGGTGCAGGTGCTAACAATGGCTGACCGGTTGCAGCTGCCACTTGCATTTGCGATGCAATGTCCGGAGCTCTGTGTTGCATCATTGGCACTGGAAAAAACGTAAAACGATTTCTATATCAAGCGTCCGATTCAAACAATGCACTGAGCGATCAACATGCATTTTTCTTTACGTCCGATTGAGCTTGAAATTAGTAGCCAGGACTTGGGTGAAGTCGTTGAATCGAAATTTCGAATACGAAACACTGTAAATTCATTATTTCCTCGATATTTTGCAATTGACCTTGAAATTAATAGCCAGAATCTGTGAAATCGTTGATTAAAAATTGTAAATTGATTGTTTCCTCGTTATTTTGCAATCGACCTTGAAACAAATAGCCAGGATCTGTAAAGACGTGGATCAAAAATGTCGGATATGAAATATTCTAAATTGATTGTTTCTTCGTTATTCCGCAATTGACCTTGAAATTAATAGTCAGGACCTGTCAAAAGTCTCGGCTTATATATTTCGAATATGAAAATTTCTAAATTGTTTCTTCGTTGATGTGCAATCGACCTTGAAATTAATAGTCAGGACCTTCATAGTCATTGATTATAAATTTTGAATATGCAGTTTTTTTCATTAATTGTTCTTCGATTTTTTTATAGAAACACCGCTTAAAAAATAATAATGGAACTATTTTGTAAAATTGTGCGGAGTTGTGGAGCTTCCGAACAAGTGATATTTCGATATCATTCAGTTCAGTTGGAAGTGGATTATTTTTTTCTTTTCGTGAAAAAGTTCAAAATTCGACTGTTTGTTCGTAAACGTCATCGGTGCAATTAACACGTAACGATTATTTTATTTGAGTCGATCATGTGAATGATATTCCTTGGAAAAAATTTCATTAAACGTCCGAATGGGATTGAATGGCTTTCCTATACATTTGGAGTTGCATTTTCCCATTAAAACCTCATGACACAGGGCCAGACACAACTCTTAATGCCCCAGGGATCATAAGGAAAAGTCTGCTTCTAATTAACTACGAGACTTGCTTTTCCCCCGAACGGAGGGTCCNTTGTTGTGCAATCGACCTTGAAATTAATAGTCAGGACCTGCATAGTCATTGATTATAAATTTTGAATATGCAGTTTTTTTCATTAATTGTTCTTCGATTTTTTAATAGAAACACCGCTTAAAAAATAATGATGGAACTATTTTGTAAAATTGTGTGGAGTTGTGGAGCTTCCGAACAAGTGATATTTCGATATCATTCAGTTCAGTTGGAAGTGGATTTTTTTTTTTTTTTTTCGTGAAAAAGTTCAAAATTCGACTGTTTGTTCGTAAACGTCATCGGTGCAATTAACACGTAACGATTATTTTATTTGAGTCGATCATGTGAATGATATTCCTTGGAAAAAATTTCATTAAACGTCCGAATGGGACTGAATGGCTTTCCTATACATTTGGAGTTGCATTTTCCCATCAAAACCTCATGACACAGGGCCAGACACAACCCTTAATGCCCCAGGGATCATAAGGAAAAGTCTGCTTCTAATTAACTACTTGCTTTTCCCCCGAACGGAAGGTCCGGTAATGGGAAGCGAGAAAATCGCCTGGATCAGTAGATCCGTTGATGGTGAAGCACTAATGACTCTCGATGTTTGTCTCCGAGTAATATTTTCCGGCGAGACTATGGCGCGTCTCTGTATACGAGAAAATCTTTCTCGACTTTCGAGCTCCGATGACTTTTACTTGTGTCTAATATTTAGAAAATGAATCTCTCGTCCCGCGAACAATCGACGAACGTTCATCGAGACCACGGAATATTTTGAAATGTAATTTCGGGATATTTACAAAAATTGAATTGTTTTCCATGAACGTTTTGATGGCGATGTTCAACATTCACTTGTGAAGTGAGGGTTTTTTTTTGGGGTTGAAAAGATTTTGAAAAAACGGCCGAGAAATCAATGGGATTTCAAATTTTCTTGCTCGCTTAGTTTGTAGGTCTGGAGCAAGTCTATGTTAGCAGTTATGTTATGAATAATTAATAATATATTTATAAAAGGATTGACGATTTGCTACGATACCTAGATATTGACCCTTCCGCAGCCTGGTCATGGGTTGGGCTTGCGGTTGAGAGAAAGGTCCAGGTGGCTGATTCGTCATGACGTAAGCGGGCATAACAACGGTGGTTGGCATCGCAGCGGTCGAGTATTGCGGGGTCTGGGGCGTATGAGGTCGGCTGGGTGTTGGGGTGCTCGGTGACCGCTGAAGAAAAAAATACGATTTCGAGTTTTCTTTTTTCAAAGACTTGACAAAAAAATTTCATGATTTCTCTGCAGGGCGACGATTTTAAAAAACGATAAAAATTTCGTTCCGCGTTGCTGAAAGCGTTTTCGTTTCCTGAAGACTCTGCAATATCGTGTAAGCCCTTCGAAGGCATTCTTAAGGACAAATTGGCTCAATTGGACCCAAGGCATTATTTGCAGTAAATAATCCAAATAATCGAAATATTCGTTGCCATTGAATGCGAAACGATCTGTGACAGAAAATTGTTGGGATCAAAACGACCCACTATGCACTCGAAGGGTTAAATATTTTTTTCGAATATTCTAGAAATGACCTTGAAGTGTGTATGAGATGAAAAAGAAGAAAAAATTGCACCAGTTCGCAAATTCGTACTAACCGGAGTAAACGGTTTTGCGTTAGGATTGAATTCCTTGGCATTCGGATTGAGTGTCGACTTTTTGAAGGCAGTGGTGATCTTTTCGACAGCGGGTTCGACCACCGGAGTTTGTTGCATCGGCGGGGATGTCTGTTGTTGTTGTTGTTGTTGTTGCTGTTGAATTTGCTGAGAAGGACTGGAAGTTCTGAGTGGAGTCGGGCCCGGTGGTGGTTTGCTGGTGACCGAAGTTTCTTCCTGAACAGGTTGGTGTTGTTGTTGGTGCGATGGCTGTTGCTGCTGCTGTGATTGCGGTTGTTGAGGCGGTGACTGTTGAGGCGTCGATGGATGCTGATGAATCTGCTGGTGATGGGACAGCGGTAGTTGAGGTGAAGACTGAGCCTCCTGATGATGTTGCTGCGATTGTTGTTGTGGCGAAGTTTGTTGTTGCTGCTGTTGTTGTTGTTGTTGTTGTTGTTGTTGTTGTTGTTGTTGCTGTTGCTGCTGCTGCTGTGGTGGCGGTTGCTGTTGCTGTTGCTGTGGCTGATGTTGATGTTGTTGTTTACGAGAATGAGGAAGCGAATCTTGGCTCGTTGCTGACTCTGCTAATTTGAAATCCGATGAAAACTGTCGGAGATCCGAATGTTGTTCATCTCTTCCCCGTGGCGCCGGTATTTTTCTGTGCTCGGGTTTCGATGTCACTATTTCGCTTCTCCCGCCGTCAACTGAATTCTGCTGCTGCAATGGCGTGTGTGAAGAATGCGACGACTGTTGTTGTTGTTGTTGTTGTTGTTGTGGCTGTTGCTGCTGCTGCTGCTGCTGCTGCTGCTGATGATGAGAAGCCGCGACGTTTGCTTGAGGGAACGGAGCCGGTGGCGCTTTGTCGGCTTGATACACCTGCTGCCTCCCGGGACGCTCACGTTTGTCCAAATTCAATTTGTTCGGCGGTGGTACTTGCTGCTG
>JBAJMU010000001.1:3243555-3270375 GCA_037952995.1 Hyposoter didymator | reverse complement strand
AAAAAAGGGGCATCCTTGGCTTACGTGGAATTGGTGCCCCCGGTGGTGGTTGAGTCGGCGAAGGAGGTACAAAAGGAGGCGGCGTGTTGTACGCTACGACACCGCTCGGCGGCATACCCATTCCCAGGCTTCCCGGATGCTGTACAGGCGGATGAACGGGTGGACCACCGACTGGAATGTTGCTCGTTTGTGGGTTGACCGTCGGTGGCGGTTGGTTAAATACATTTTTGCCACTTGGTACGGGTCCAGGTGAAGCAGGAGGCGGTGTCGAGCGCGTCAATTTTCCCACGTTCGTATCTTTTCTCTTCGCAGGCGGTAAATATTTACCCTCGTGTGGTCTGACCTGAATTCGTATATTCCACAGAAAAAGTTAACGTCAATAAAATTCGAAATCAATAAATTTTTTAGTTACACGATTTTCACCAAAATCTCAAAATAAAATCGGCCCAAACGTTGTCGAAGCTCCATCAAATCGACGTTGCTTACGAAAAGTAACATTTTTTAATTTTTTTACGAAATCTAGCACATTATTCATCACCGGGAAAACTAGCACATTTCCAATCATTCCCCGAAAGCTAGTACATTTCAGGTTTTGACGCGAAAACAAACACGTTTGGATATGAACCTCGAAAACTAGCATTTTTCAGTTTCCACCGCGAAAACTAGCATGCTGTTTTCGCGGTGAAAACAAAAACGTGCTGGTTTTCGTGGTGAAAAATGGAAGGTGATGGTTTTCTTGGCGGGATTGAAAACGTGTTGATTTTCGCGGTGAAATCCGAAATATTCTGATTTTCGCGGTGAGACTGTTTCGTAAGAATTTTGGATCATGCTACTTTTCGTAAGGAGCGTCGAAATAATAAATCAACTGTGTACTTATTTGTTCAAGTTTTTTTTTCATGGGGATTTTGAACGACATAATCCGTAGACTCACCACCGCAGCGAAGCGCTCCTCCTCATCTCCATTTTCGAGTTCCAAGCGAACTTTGTGATTTGGTTGCGATTCGATCTCGCTCGCGATCTCAGCCGCTTTTTGTTCCTGATCTTTGTAATCCTTCGTGTCTCTACGTTGAAGCTGTAGCGTGTAGTCTACGAGTTGTGGATCGAACGTGGAAGTTACACCGAACATTTGTTCGTTCGTTCGGAACATGTCAATCACATCCCAGCCATTCTGATCGGTGAATAGATGGAAAATCATTTTAATTTCGAAAAAATCAACACAATTACGATTGCGACACAAGGCACTGTTTTTTTTTCCCTTTTTTATCAAAACAACATTTGCTGAGCATCTCTTGAGAAAAATAAAGAGCGGGACGTACGTTAAAATAATTCCAAATTTTTGGAAATTTTTTTTTTTCAATTCGATGAAAATGTGACACTCTCGAATTCTGCACATTTCAGTCTTTCGGCTTTCCAGCCTCCAAAAAAATTTCGATTGTAAAAAATTGGGAGTCACTACGACAGTCTGAATGGGCATAAATTTCTCGTAACTTTTCCATCGCGAAGGGTGAATATTTGTTATTTGTCAATTGTAAGTACTGAGAAAGAAATGATTTTTTTGTTATGAAACTTACAGAGGCTCCTCCATCCAAGGTGAGTTCGTCACCGTTCATAGCGATCGGTGGTACCCAAGGCTCGAGTTCTTTCTCACCGATCATGCCATTGAATTTACTGATGGCTGTATCCGTTTGGAAAGTGTCTTTTGTGGCGTACTCGAGATCAACGTCCTTAGCGGACATGGTGATGATATCCTGTGGTTTGAAAATGAGTTTTTCGACGACGCTTTCGACCGATATTTTTCCTGTGTCATCGACTCGATGTGCCATTTCCAAAACTACGTCAAACTGACTGGAGAACGTTCGGAATATTCCCTCGTACAGCGAACCATTTTGAGTTTGTATCTGATGGAGAAATATCAACGAAACCATGTAAATGTACAGCTTCACGTGTCATCAAATTAAATTCATATAATTATCAATCGGAACTTCCCGATGATATTTTATTGCACGTATGCTCGTGTCGCGATCTATGCGTGTGGGTAGCTTTTCACGGCATCGTTCCCAACTTCCGGGCTTTGTATGGCACGTGTATATCTGTAGCAGGTCGTCAATTTATTATAACCAACACACCAAACTGCTTGATGACCTACTCAGGGTTCAACATTTCCCATATACGTCGAGTAACGGATCAAAATTCATTCGGAACAAATCATCACTATGAAAATTGCATTTTTTAAATATCGATAATTATAATATTTAATAAATGGAAAAAAAAATGCACTCGCGATTATGACCAAAGTGAATTTATTTCTTGACGAAAACGAAAGTTAAATGCAGAAAATTCGACCAAACAATCGGTGACAGAAAATTGTTGGGGTCAAAACGACCCGGTGGGTACTCGAAGGATTAAGAATTAGCTAAAAAAATTTGCATATCCGGACATCGTCACAAGCATTTGGACCCAAACTACAATCCATGAAAAAGAATCCAAGTCAATCCATTACAACGAATTAAACTGTTCTGAAAGACCGAACAAGCCACCGTTCGGTGAGACTCCCTCCGTAGAGTGTACGAGCCTCATGGGCAGTTTCTAGCCAATGTCATTGTGAATCGGCGGTTAAAACTTTTGTCTTATGAATTTAATAAATAACGGTAATGAAAAATAATTTTCATCCAACACCCGGTGCAGCCTTTTTTTCTATAAATCGAAAACTGTTTTCCTGAATTTTTCCAGATTTTTTAAACGACTCCAAGGTCAATGAAAACGGTTGAACACCTCAGACCCATGTGTGTCTAGGCGGGTTCGCTAACTGTAGAGTGTCTACCGAGGGTTAACAGAAAATTGTTGTGAAAACGGCAGACTTGTCCGCAGAAAACCGCAGAAAAAAGGATAGTCAGTAAAATGCAGATTCGTGAGGCTCGCAGAGCCGGAGGACGAAATGGCAAGCGAATGAATAAAATGCTACAATAGAGGGAGATGAAAAGCTTTTGAGTTACCTGAACTATGTCGCCTACGTGACTGGTAATGGCGTGCATGAAGTGAGCATTGTTATAAACTCCTTCGGCGGCGACGCATCTTTCTTGCGGACCCCGAGCCCGCGGGGACCTGAAATTTGCGAGAAAATGAAAAATGAACTTTAGAGATGAGGCGAAGACTGAATTTTTCTATTTGCTTCACAGTTTGCTGGGGAATATTGCTATCTGTTGATTTGAGAGAATACGTCTTTATAAGAGACACAATGATTTTTTTACCTGGTTGGATTTGAACGCGTTTTTCTTTTGCTGTTCATCCTGCTAGTCGACGTTTCGTCGCCGGTTCGCGGATATTTATCGCCTTGTCTCTGGCCTCCTTCCCGTTTCCTAGTAGGGACCGGAATTTTGACTAATTTAGCGGTAACTTCTTGACGCCGAAAAAAAACACGCGTGCTTATGCGTATATGTATATTTTTCGTGTGTCTATACGTGTATGTATATACACGTTTGGAAATATATATATATATATATATTTGTGATTTGAAGCAGGGCGAATTTCGTCACAAAGAACGCCGATCCGCTCGTATTTCTCCTGGAGAATTATCTTGATCGGTAAAACGAAGAGAGAGTTCGAGTGAAACGCGATAATTCAAATTTCGCGGGTTTTTATTTTGTCCGGCTGTTAATTATGCCCCCGAGTGAACGAGTGGCAAAGAGCGACACGCACACAAAACACGAACATACACAGAGGCACACGCGAAATGAAGATGAAGATTTCTTTTTATCAGACGGGAGAGAGCTCGTTAGTATTGAACTGTTTTTTTGTCTCGATCGCACATTCGAGATTTAACAAGAGGGCTCTGTGAGAATTTTCGCTTTTTTCTCGTTCGCGACACTCTTTTAGGTTATGGACGACAAAGTCATCGGGAAACAAGGAAAAAACGTTTTTTCACAACGATCGGGGTTGCGGGAAAGAGACTCGATTTCACGAGACGTTAGGCACGATCTATATCACACGTTCGAAACGTTAACGCGACTTTATATGTATGTTTTTTTCCCTATCTCTTTCCTCCTTGACGCGCGGGGAGGAGCTCTCACTCTTTCTCGGCTAGACGCGGAAAGAGTCGCCAAGACACAAACGTCGCTCGACTCTTTAATCGAGTTGTGGTGTATGTTCGATGGACGCAACAACGCGCGAAGATTTTCCTATCCACGGGATAGAGATACCTCGCTTCGCGAACACGAGAATTTCGTGTCGTGTGTGTGACGTAACGCACGACCTCACTTAGCTCACTCTCTCTCTGTACACCCTTCACTCCGAGGGGTACACGGGTTGCCACGAACTTATAAGAGGGGGAGAAGAAAGAGGGGGACACAAATCGTGATGGCGATGGGGCGCGAGGGTTCGCAAAGATTACGATTCTTAATCTTTCTTTTATGCGTTTATGTTTAGGATTTCACAATATATCCTTGCGTACGTTCTTGGCGTCACTCTTCCACCAAATAAACCGCTTTTTATTTCATCGCCGCATTCATCGAATCAACATGTGGCATACATGCAAGAATATTGTATATATTTATTTCTCATGCAGATATAGGATCGATATTTCATATGTATATATTTATGGATCGTATATACACACATATAGAAATGTTTACTAAATCGAGAAATAGCAACACAGTCACGTCGCCCGATCGGCCCGATCCCGCTGACTCGGCTGACTGTTTTCTCTCTCTCTCTCTCTCTCTTCTTTCTTTCATTAATTCTTGCCATTTGCGAACCGAGTGACAAGGGGCAATCACACCGTGCGCACGGCCCCAACGGAGACCAGCGATCGGTAAGTATTGTGATTCACAAAATATGATGAAAATGTGTTCAACGATGTAAGTCCCATACAGTACACGCTACCCAATAAAAAAATCACACATCCAATGGATTAGGGAAGCTCAAGAATCCAATAGCAACATGTGCAAGTTCGGTTCCGAGCAGGAAGTAGATCCGTTTCCCGCCATCTCTGAAAGTCTATTTTAATTCCGTAAGATAATTGTTTCGAATTCGGGTCTCATTCAAGAAAACAGTGAAATGGCCGAAAACACTGATTGGTTCTTTCCAATGTTGAAACAATTATATAGTTCCGTCGCACCGGAAACAGACTTTCATGAAAATCAGTCTTGATTGGCATCCAGAGTTTCTTTACCGCCGCATAATTCGTTCGTGTCCAGTTAAATTTTCAGAGAAGCCCTTGGCTCGACAATAAAAACAAAAAAAATCATTCCGCTCACCACCAAATTTGCTTATTTCGAAAGAAACAAAAAAATCTAGTGATTATCACGCCAGCAGACGAGAGAGCTGTCGCAAATGGACTTGTCGTCTCGAGAAACTTGCCCTACGTTATCGGCGGTACTCGCGCGACACTAGCCAATTTCCCCCCCTCAGGCTAGGGGAAAACGAGCGTGGTATTTTCTAGTTACTCGGCAGTTCGACAGTTGCAAGCGTGTAAAGGCTGCGAGAGAGAGGAGGGGGTACGGGCGGTTCGCTTGTTCCTTTGCGGAGGCTCTCAGTCTCTAAACTCTGCTGCATCGAGGCACTACGGAGTGAGAGAGACGGGAATATCACAAAAGACATAACCGTGCCCAGTGCGTTAGTATACCATCCGAGGGAACACATATAAAGTGTACGATCCTCGTGCAGTTTGATAAACTTTGAAATTTCGTTTAATTAAGAAAAATTTCGGTAACAAAACACTTATACGTACCGAGTCGAAACTTTGCCACATATATGCACATACATATGTGGTGTATATATATGTATATAGGCAAGTCGTTCTACTTTTATCACGAGCCTCAATTCGAATAGCCGCGTTTACCTCGAGGACCTCACGTATTTTTCGTTTCTTTTTGTTATCGCACTCTCGGGCTTCGGTGCCGCGATTAAGCCCAGATTTAACGAGCTAGCTGAGACTTATATCCGCGAGTGTCTTCGCAGATCCCATGTATCCAACGAAAACAACAAAAAAACAACAAATCTATCATTTGTTTATCAGCGTTTTTTTCTTCTCCGTGAATTCAACATTTGCCACAATGCCGTGAATGTAATATGCAGTGCTTTTTTCTTCGTGCAAGAAATTTGATTCTTGAAAAAGAGCTCTCGAGGAA
Organism: Hyposoter didymator; assembly: GCA_037952995.1. Taxonomy (NCBI): domain Eukaryota; kingdom Metazoa; phylum Arthropoda; class Insecta; order Hymenoptera; family Ichneumonidae; genus Hyposoter; species Hyposoter didymator. The sequence goes on along the minus strand of JBAJMU010000001.1, from coordinate 3,264,250 downwards.
GGGGCATCATCGAACCAAGTGCATCGCAAGTGCGGGAAAGTGCTTCTGATACCGTGAACCTTGTGGATTAAAACAAATTGATATTTTCAACGAGGGGCCCCCGTGGGCGTCACAATCTTGACGCTCTTTTTTTTTTGCTCTCTCGCTCGATCGTTCTTTATCTCCCTCTCTCTCTCTCTCTCTCTCTCTCGCTCCCGTGGTTCATCAATTTGTGAAGCGGCTGCTCCGGAGACCGAGACTTCTCTTCGGGAAAAAATCCTAAAAAAGTGTTACTGTGTGTTCTCGTAAGTAATTTTCAAGATTTTTTCTCGGTAGCGTGCTCGACAGGGAAATGGATTTTACCCTCAAAAGTCGGCCCTAAAGACTATAGAAACGATCGTAGAAGCGCAATCAATAAAAGTTGAATTAAAAAAAAAAAAACGTATATCGCCACCGAGCCTCACATTTTAGCGAAAACAAACCAAATAATCATTCTTCCTTTGCATATTTCGAACAAGCCTTTCCTTTTCTTATCGTCTATGCAATCTCGTTAGGGTTAAAAGTGTGTGATGTGTGATGGTAGTAATTGCGGGATCTTGGTGCTGCGAATCTGTGCGATTAAAACCGTGTTGAGATCGAATCGCCTGGCCGTCGCCATCGGAAATCCTCGGAGCAATATTCCGTCTCGGGCATCGACTGGCTCTACGCTTCGCGGAAATACACGCAACATTTGCTCCAAAATTCTTCGAGATGCAGTAAGTCTTCATAAATGTTTATGAAAACTGTGGAAACAGGATATTGAAGTTGGCATCGTTGGAGTCCAACGAAAAATTTTCAAGATTTTTGGAATCTCGTTAATTACATTCAGATTTTCCTTTGCCAATTATTGTCACAGACGGACATTGTATGAAAATTATTTGCTCTGCTTTAAAAAAAGTGAACAAATAAGGAATTCCGTTGCATGGCAACGATGCAAACTTCAAAAACATCGAAAAACACGATATTGAAGTTCGCATTGTTGGAGTCCAACGAAATATATTTAATCCATTGACAACTTTTTAAGATTTTTCGTATCGCCTCCATTTTTCTATGACATTCAGCCTTTCATCTGCCAATTACTATTATATCACGGACGCGGCAATTGCATGAAAATGTTTGGCTCTGCTTTCAAAAAATTGAATGAAACAAGGGATTTCGTCGTTGGATTCCAACGATGCAAACTTCAACGTCATAAAAAAACGATATTGAAGTTTGCATCATTGGAGTGCAACGAAAAATATTTGATCCATTTTCCGTTTTTTTCTTAGTTATTTCCGGAATCGCCTCAATTTTCCTTTGCCATTTGGTTTTTGATTTGCAAAAATTTTCATAGTTGCTGGCCAGTGCGTTTCCATTTTTGGCTCTGCTTTGAAAAAATAGATTCGAATAATGAATTCCGTTGCATTACAACGATGCAAACTTCAGCATGATATTTCGTTAATTCTGGCATGAGGTTCGTACGTAATGTTCGTGGACACGGTAGTAGCGAAGAAAGGTTCTGATGTGCAGAATTCATCGTATTGAATTTTGCCTCGTTGGCAGGCAGCATCATTTTTTTTTCTTTCCAGTTTTTTTGATCCGTCTCCAGATTTTCGTCAGACTTGGTTTTTTAGTTGAAACGTGTGGACAGCCGTGCATCGAATGACGTTTCGATGAAACTGAACAGTCTTAAGCGATTCATTAATATTTCACTATCGACAATGCCGATAATTTTTTATATCGCGCTTGTTAAAATTTGTTGTTTATCTTTCGTTGTTCTCAAGAATTTTAGAATTTTCTTGGATTGCCTTGTAAATTGCGAGTTTTTCGGTTATGAACGACGATCGCGCGTTGGCTACGGCTCCTCTTATTCCAGCTAAACGCTGCGTATGAGTTTACAGTAACTCTGCAAACTCCAACATCTCCAACAATCGGAGATTGTTTTTTTTTTTTTGTATAATTCTGCATGATGTGATTTTTATATTTTTGCTTGGACGTAGGAAAATATAAATAAGTATTTACTGTGTACAGTTTTTTGTAATACTCCAGATTTACGTAATTCGAATGTTGGACACGAATTTAATTATGACTCTGAAGTTTGCAGCGTTGAGATTCAACGAAAAACATTTTGTACATTTATTATTTATTGAATTTTGAAAATCATGGCAATTTTTCGTGTCGATTGAGTCTTTAGGTCGTAAGAGAGGATCGTTTTATTGTCCAGACCAAATATTGAATAATAATTATGAGCTCTATCGAAAAAATAACAGAATTTCGTTGCATTCCAACGATGCAAACCCTCAACATTATATTTTATACGACGTTGAAGTTTGTATCGTTGGAATAGAATAGAATTCATTGTTTTATTTCATTTTTCGAAAGCAGATGGAAAAATTCACACGCAGTGTCTGCCTTTGACAATTTTTGCAAATCAAAAACTGAATGTTTTTATGGTTTGATAGATTCTGACCACACTGGGTCTACTTCTCGTTGGGCTCCAACGACGCAAACTTCAATATCGTATATTTTATATTGCATCTTGTGTAATTTTATAGCTCTATATAGAGAAAAGCAATGGAAGGGTTCGTCGCAAATCATGGGTCGCCTCGTTATGAAGCATCTATACGCTAGGCAATAATGTGAGTTTTCTCTGCAGAAACGCGTTAAGGTGATCTAGCAGTCGCATGAGTGCGAGAGAGATAACCAAAAAGCAGATACACGGTTTTCTAAGAGACCCTTCATATTTCGAGAAAAAAAAAAAGTTACACCTTTTTCTCTGGTGAAAGGAGAACAACGTGTAACTAATATTTTTCTTGAAATATTCGGTCTGTCTAAATAAACCGTGTAGCAGGATTTTTACCGACCGAGCGAGTGATAGAGCCTCTTAATGCACAGAGATACATGAAGCTGAAGTTCGCAACGTTGGAATCCAACGATCGATATATTTAATTTTATTGACGATTCGTTTAATTTTCAAAATCATCCAAATTTTTCAAGCTGACATACTTCTTGAGTCGCGAAAGTCGATCGTTTTATCGTCGGAATGAAATAATGCATTTGAATAATAAGCTCCGCCACAGAAAAAGGAGAATTTCGTTGGATTCCAACGATGCAAACTTGAGCGTCATCAGAGAAGCGAGAACTTGTGGCTCGCGGTGGTTTTTCATTGGCGTCGCGGCGAGGAGGAGAACCGATATAATCGTTATAACGAAAGGAACGGCTACTCGTGAGAGCAAGATGGAGCTATACCGCGACGCGCTGTTGTTGAGTGAGAAGCAAGCCACACTCGAGGCATACCACCCGAGTCAACGCACATTCCCTCGTACCGGAAGAGACACTTTTAACTGTGAGGTGGCACGGAAAAAGGCAATGAAATGATCAATTGCCCATCTCTCCACCGATTAGACATTTTTTGGTTTCTCTCCTCAGAGTAAAAGAATGCTCTGTCCCCGGTTCTGGTCGCGTTCTTCGACTATGAAACCTTTGATTTTGAATTTTATTCAAAACCAAATGCGAAATTCTCTCCTGCCGTCCGCCGAAGTATGATCCTTAAGTTTGCAACGTTGAGATTCAACGGAAAATATTTTGTATATTTATTATTTATTGAATTTTGAGGTCGCAAGAGAGGATCGTTTTATTGTCTAGACCAAATATATTGAATAACAATAATGAGCTCTACTGAAAAAGAAGAGAATTTTGTTGCATTCCAACGATGCAAACTTCAATATCATGCCAAAGTCAAGAAAAATAAAAGAGAACAATGTTGATGAACGCGAAGAATTCTCTTCCTGCTTTGTCCTGAATACGATTTCAGGCCGAACCAGAGTCGCTACAAAAGGAGTCAAAAGATCGAGTGGCGTTCTAACCCTGGGAGCAATAATCAGTTCGTCCAGAATTCAGGTTCAGCCTGAAAAATATAAACTCACACTGTAGAAATAAGTGAAAACATTTTCATGCGTTGAAAATGATTTTTTTAACTCGATTCAGCAGAAATTGAACTTTCAGGAAAACACTATTGCGTCGCATCTGCCAAAGTGCACGAGAGAAGAACGAAGTGTTTAACGAAAGAGATTTTTATCGACCCACGTTGTAGGTCGTGCCCCCTTAAGGCGTCTGGACTCCATTTTGTTTCGAGCACGAAGACTAGTCTCAAAAANTTAATCTTACATCGGAGCAATTTTACTGGGTACAATGGCATATTGACAGTACTAAACTGTGAACAAGCCAGTGTAACTGTGAAAATCACAGTTTTCACAGGGAAATTCGTCATATTTGGATACATTACTGTGTTTTACTGTAAAATGAAATGTGGTTCCCGGTTTTTTAAGCTATTTATACTGTGATATTAACTGTTTCTTTTTCTCCGTGAAATATATTGAATAACAATAATGAGCTCTACTAAAAAAGAAGAGAATTTTGTTGCATTCCAACGATGCAAACTTCAACATCATGCCAAAGTTAAGAAAAATAAAAGAGAACAATGTTGATGAACGCGAAGAATTCTCTTCCTGCTTTGTCCCGAATACGATTTCAGGCCGAACCAGAGTCGCTACAAAAGGAGTCAAAAGATCGAGTGGCGTTCGAACCCCGGGAGCAATAATCAGTTCGTCCAGAAGTCAGGTTCAGCCTGAAAAATATAAACTCACACTGTAGAAATAAGTGAAAACATTTTCATGCGTTGAAAATCATTTTTTTAACTCGATTCAGCAGAAATTGAACTTTCAGGAAAACACTATTGCGTCGCGTCTGCCAAAGTGCACGAGAGAAGAACGAAGTGTTTAACGAAAGAGATTTTCATCGACCCACGTTGTAGGTCGTGCCCCCTTAAGGCGTCTGGACTCCATTTTGTTCCGAGCACGAAGACTAGTCTCAAAAAGCAGCGCGCGTGCTTTTTCCCCAAACAAATCCATTTATACCCGGATTTTTTGGAATCTCGTTATTTTTCTACATGGTTCTTCATTTGCCAATTATTGTCACAGACGGACATTGTATGAAAATTTTTGGCTCTGCTTTAAAAAAATTGAACAAATAAAGGATTTCGTTGCATGGCAACGATGGAAACTTCAACATCATCGAAAAACACCATATTGAAGTTGGCATCGTTGGAGCTCAAAACGAAAAATATTTAATTTGCACACAATTTTTAAAATTTTCCGAATCTCCTTAATTTTTCAATGACATTCAGTTTTTCATTAGCCAATTGTTGTCACATAGACGCGAACATTGCACGAAATTATTTGGCTCTGCTTTCAAAAAATTGAATAACAAGGCATTCCGTTGCATTTCAACGATGCAAACTTCAACATCATACAAAAAAGTTTACGAACTATAAGCAACGCAATGAAATAAAAGTAGAAAACGAGAGTTGTCATAAAATTTAGAAATGAAATATAAAAATACGCGTTTTGGTCCACGACGCAGGACAAATAATAGTTTGATGAGAGTTTTCTGACCCGCGTGAGTCTGTCCTATCGCCAGAAATTAAAACACGAAAACGAAAAAGGAACACAGAGATAAAAGAGAAAAAGAGTTACATACGCAAAGTTCGTAGCGGCGTTAAGAAAACACTGGAGAGGGTAGAAAAATCCTACTGTCAGTTGAAAGAGCGAAATTAAGAGAGCGAACAAGTTGAAGGGCGGCGAATAAAGCGCGTTCTCTTTCCAGCACAGCGCGACAAAGAGAGAAAGAAATAAAATGACAAAATAAATGCCCGAGAAATATACAAGAATATACGAACACGACTGGTTGGTGGTTATATTTAAACAAATCTATTCCAAACTATGAAAAAATAAGATTTCAATGCGGAATAAAGAAATTAAGAACTTTGAAGGAAACAAAAAAAATCTACATGTGAGTTCCGCGAGTTAATTCTTCGAACAAGAAGGGCGAAACGGAAAATCGCTTCATGAATCGCATTTTCCTTCAGTTTTTTCTTAAACTTGTCTAGAAGCTGATTCGCTAAGGAAATCGCGAAGAATTGCATCTCGCGTGCTGTACTTGTATCTTCCTTTTATGTCTCGAGAACTGATTTTTGCTTCCGATGTTCGGAGGACACTCCCGTTTTTTTTACTCAATTTCTAAGACCTCTTTTATTGCCTCAAAGTTGTGTCAGAGCTAGTGACGACGGAAATAAATAGTGACATTCCGGTTGGTTGCGAATAATGAAAAATATTGTTTTTATTTTTATTTTCAAATCATCCACAAATTATTCAAGCGGATAGACTTTTTAGTTCGCGAAAATCGACGGTTTTACATTCGTAATTACATTCTGCATTTGAATAATAAGCTCCGCCAAAGAAAAAGGAGTGCATTCCCGTCAACGTCATTGAATTCGAAGCAATTTAGAAAATTCACTTAATATCTTTCGATTACATTTCTTAACCAATAATACACGGTTGTTTATATAATGTTGAAGTTTTCATCGTTGGAATGCGACGAAACCCCTTATTTCATCCTATTTATTGAAAGCAGAGCCAAAAATTATGTCCGGCTATGACAATAATTGGCAAATGAAAAACTTAATGCAACGCAGGAAAATTGAGGAGATTCCGAAAATCTAAAAAATTGTGAGGGGATTAATTATTTTTCGTTTGGCTTCAATGTCGCGTTACTAAATTCGTTACTTCTGAAGTGTAACGTGGAGAGAAGCATCTTCGACATTGTACTACGTGACCGTCCGTAGCTTGGTAATGGCCGAATCCAACGATCAATGTCCAAGTGAAATGGTGGAGCCTTCGGGCATTTCATTTTTTCATTCATCATTTTCGAACGACACGACGCGAGGTTCAAAGAAAAATTGCACCCACCTCAAAGATTACAAGTGATTCGTGACTGCGATCCAATTTTTCAAACGTCCAGTTCATTTCCTGTTTTTACTCAGGGCTCGCAAAGTTAGAAATAGTTTTGCGCATTAACGACGTTTTCTAATTACGAGCTTGAGTAGAATCGTGTGTTTGCAAATAATTTAACCCACTGCGGGTAAAATGAATTTACGATTTCGTACGTACGCGTGGATACGAAGTATATACAGAGCGAAAGAGACACGATGCTGAAGTTCGCATCGTTGGAACGCAACGGAATTCTGTTATTTTTTCAGTAGACCTCGGAATTATTATTCAATGTTTGTTCTAGAAAATAAAACGATCTTCTCTTGCGACCTAAAAACTCAATTGACACGAAAAATTTCCATGATATTCAAAATTCAATAAACAGTCAACACACTTAATATTTTCGGTCGAAGGCTAAAATCAGGCAGCAGTTTTGTTCTCTCGCTCGCTTAAGAAAAAAGTGCAACGTTCCTCAAGAATATCTCCAAGGAAAGTGTAAATCTGTTTTTTCGTCAACTGTCTCTCACTGACGCAACCGGTGGATCAGCTCAAAAAGAAAGTGCAAAGTTGAGATTCCACGGGTATCCGAATTCGAAGGGATTTATGACACTGAAGCATCGTTGGAACGAGAAATATATTTTTTTAATTCATTATTTTCATACTTGATGCACTTGTTGCAAAATTTTATAGTAAATTCTGTTTCCGAATAGGATTAAAGACTCTCCCATAATCGTTGACAAATACTGTAGGAAAATGTTGGCCGCTGCTAGAAAGAATAATCAGTTTTCGTTGCAATCCAACGACGCGAACTTCAACGCCGTGGGAATTTTTCGTGTTATTTTAACTTTGATGCTGTAATTTTGACTGTAGTGCATCCCTCAATTCGATAGTGAACATAATGGAAACGAGATGTGCGATGTACGTGGAAGCATAGAATATTCGGTCCCGCGCGGCCGAACGCTCGCAGATAGAAATTTAGGTCAATTCTATATGCACGTGCGTGTCACGTTGGAGCTCCAATGGAATAAATCGATTAGCAATTTATTCATCGCTTGGAAATGAAATCTTTTTGTTTTACCACGATCTCGGTCATTAGAGAACAGAGAGACGATTGAATTACCGTGTGGCGATGATTCAAGCGTTTGTTTATATTTGTTGTACACTATCGAGTTGTTTTCGTTTTCATTGATTCGAGTTTGTAGATACGAGCGTATGATTCGAACGAAATATCGTCGGAATGAGACTTCTTGATGCGTTCACTACTCTGCAACATTACCATTCAACTTGATTACACATGATAAATCATCCATCACGAGGCTACAGGGATTACAAGTATGAATTTCGTGATACCAATGACAGGTGGCTGGCTCATGTTCCTTCCGCCAGTGATCCTCAACGCGAATTTCCGTTAATTCCAACATTGCATAGAAAACATCAAAATCCCATGACGTTGGAGTTTGCACGATATTGAAGTTCGCATCTTTGGAGCCCAACGAAAATATTTATAATCCACTAACAATTATTAAGATTTTTTTAATCTCCTTAATTTTTTTTAGGGTCCAAAGACGAAATTGGTAGGAAAATTGTCTCGGTTTTTAAAATTGAATAAATAATTTATAGAAAAACGAATTTTTTGTTGGGGCCCAACGTTGCCAACTTCAGGGTCATACGAAATTCCGTAATTTTTTCAGTAGAACTCGTAATTATTCAATTTTTTCAAGATTTTCAACATTCAATTAAAATGAATACATACAAAATATTTTTCGTTGAATCTCAACGTTGCAATCTTCAGAGTTATAACGATGAATTCCGTTGCATTCTAACGATGCAAACTTCAAAATCATATATGTTTTCGTTACACGGAGAGAAATGCGGGGAAATTTATATCACAAATTACTATGCCACCATCGTTTTCTGGTGACAGTTTCGTCCCTCTGAGAAATTTTAGCAAAAACATAGTAATTTTTATTCAAATTCTATCGAAAATAGCGGAAATTTGACATTTTTCGCCCCAATTTCAGATGAAAAATTACTATGTTTTTGCTAAAATTTCTCAGAGGGACGAAACTGTCACCAGAAAACTATGGGGCATAGTAATTTTTGATATAAATTTCTTCGCATTTTTCTCCGTGTACGTGATAACGATTCGAACTTCAGCACGATTCAATAGTGAATAATCCTGCTTCGGTACTCCAGTCTCTATGCTTATGATTTCGTCGAGAACCCCCAATATAGGACAGAAAAGAAAAAATGGTACAGACGTATTCGAAAAGTATCTATAATATACTGGACACCCGCACACCCCGCATCCTCCATATCTGTGCCCGTATTAGCAGCCACCGCTGCTGCTCTTTGGCACGATGAACAGACTCGAATAATTTCGTGCAACGGCGAAAGAGAGACGGCTGGAGCAGAGAGAGTCGGCTGGAGAGCCCTTGGCATCAAGGTGGCCACACAGAGAAAAGGAGGCTCGTTTTCACGCCAGCCAGAATATTCCCAAAGCCTATATACCGTCCGCGCACTCTTTTGGCTTAGCTCCTCGTTCAATTCGAACCGTTCTCTCTCGCTCGGTGAGCGATCAAGTTTTTGTGCATGCGAGCACAGCTTCGCGAGGGTGTGCGCTGCTGCATCAAGGGAGGCAAACTCGCCTTATTCGTCCGAGTCTATGCTCGCTGTACATTTAAATATGTACACGAAACCTCCTGCTTCTCGATCCCGCAGGAAAAAAAACTCCAGCCTCGCATTAGTTCAACCCTCACAGCTGTACGGTCCGGCCTCATAGAACATACATCCATTCAGTTCTCTGCACACCCCTCTTGTTTGTTGTACTCCGGGTTCCCCCAATTCTCATTTTCGATCCGAGGGCATGAAAACTCTCATACGATCACTCCCGATTGACGCAGAGTTTCTAATTGTAATTTATTATTTTCGCTTTCAGTCATTTTTCCAATTATGTTCCATCTTAATACGAAACGTCAACTAGCGCGGCTTACGCCCTTTTGACTCTGAGAAACTCCGAGAACAGCTCTGAACTCTGTGGGTTGAAATATAAAATGATTTCAAAATTCTGAAAATTTAGTATGTCTTCGTAGGAAGTATTTAAGAGGTTTCGTAAAAACTTTACGACGATCAGCAAGCTCGTTATTAAAAAAATTAACATTTTGTTAAGGACAATTTTTTAAACAAAGACAAAAAATATTTATCAATAAACTTCACTTCTACTGATCTACTGATTAACCGTTGCGTTTCGTTGTGGTCCAACGATGTGAACTTTTCGATGTCGCGTTGTTTGCTTGAAAAAGAAATGATGTTGAAGTTTGCATGGTTGGAATGCAACGAAATTCTGTTATTTTTTCAGTAGAGCTCATAATTATTATTCGATATTTGGTCTGGACAATATAAAACAATGCTTTCTTGCGACCTAAAAATTCAATTGACACGAACAATTGCCATGATTTTCAAAATTCAATAAATAATAATGATCCAAAATTGTTTTCGTTGAATCTCAACGTTGCGAACTTCAGAGTCATAAGAAGAAACGTAATTGGATTTGAAGGATGCGATTCGAAGCATCATTACTTATTTGTCGCGATGAAGATGCTGGTATGGACCATGCAGCACCTTAAATTATGGGTCGAGGAATCTTTTGGTGTTATACTACGAGAATATATCGTGCACTCGTTCCAAACACCACGGACACAGTATTTGCGGTGGGAGAATTGTACGTGGAACGTACGTGCTCCAATGTCGTTTAGCAAGCGTTAAAGTATGAACAGCTCGCACAGAGCGTGCGTTATCTCTCTTTCTCTCTCCCTCGCTCTTTCTCTTGCGGCATATCATGTCCGCTCTTTACAAACACGCTACTCCGGACTGCATACATGTGCGAATTGCGTTTACATCTATTCGTAGCTTAGTCAGCAACGAGCAACGCTTAACGACCGAGAATCCATCGAATGTACATACGATTTATCTTTTTTCGTCCAGATTGTCATTTTTTTTTTACATTCAAGCGCAACTGAGCTTATCACGAGTGATAAATTCGAGACAAAACACTCGATTGATCAGTTTTTATTCATGCGTCGATACAGTTTCCCACGCTATTGGAAAAATCATTCTCTCTGCGACTAATTATGTGCAGCGGTGAACCACTCGACAAAACAAGGAGCTACGAACGAGGCGTATTCACGCGCGGAACACGCAGGGAAAAAATTCCGTAATTATGTCAGTATTTCTTTCCTTTTTTTTTTTTTTGCAAGTGGCAACTCTACCCCTTCGTTTTAAATGAAAAAAATCGAATTCGATTGGATTTTCGATGCAAAATTCCATCAGGAGGTAAACCTTGGCTGTTTACATTCTCACCGCCCAAACAGGAGACATACCGCGAGTGAGACCGAGACTCGTTGAGATTGAATTGTTTTCTTATGATTCAGAAGAGTTCGTACGATTTGATGAATTTTATTTTCAAAAGAAAATAATCTTTTTGAAACTGTGGCTGGCTGAACATTGAACTCACTGAAACTCCATAGCGAGATAGCTCGATTAAGAGGAACCCCAACAATTAGTTCCTGAAATATTTTTCTTACCGATTAACCATCATATTGAAGTTTTCATCGTTGGAATGCAATGAAATTCTGTTATTTCTTCAGCAGAGCTCATAATTATTATTCGAAATTTGGTCCGGACAATAGAACGATCCTCGACTCTCGCGACCCAAAAACTCAATCGACAAGAAAAATTACCATGACTGATAATTCAATAAGTGATGCATAGAAAAAATATTTTTCGTTGAATCTCAACATTGCAATCTTCAGAGTCGTTTTTTCGAAAAAACTCAATATAACCAGAAGAATATTTTCATAATTTTCGTTTTGTGTCTCACAGAAATGTGAAAACGTACAACCTTCTAGAAAACAGTTGTATTGTGAAGTTCAAAGTTTGAGAAACAGTCATTTTTCTCTCGTTTTCTCTCCTCGATCAAATTCTATAAATAATGAATACACAATACATTTTTCGTTGAATCTCAACGTTGCAAACTTCAGAGGCATAATTAACCGATCGACCAAGCTAGAGAATCTCTAGAAAAACAACACCAACGTTGGTGTTTTAAAATGATGTTTATTGCCACGTTGGGGTCCAACGAAGAATCCTTTTTCTATTAATTGTTTGTTAAAGTTTGAAAACCACGACAACATTCGTACCGATTTTGTCTTTGGATCCTAGAAAGAGATTGTTTTATTGTTCTGATAAAATAATTGGATAAGAATCATGAGCTCTGCTAAAAAAAAAATAGAATTTCGTTCCATTCCAACGATGCAAACTTCAACATGGTGTGTTACAATACCTAGAGAAATAAAAACAGATTTTTATTTAGCAAATGTCCATGATAATGGTGACGTCGTGAAATTGCGCATTGTTGATAATATTCGTTTTAATGGGAAGTGCAGCATTAAAAATCCGGCTTCAATTAATTCAACTAGTACGAAGCTTTTGTATACGAGTTACCGCGAGTGTCGGAAGGTTTTTAAGATGAAAAACAAGCCATAAAGTAATCGAAACGTATGAAGCACCTGAAGCTATGAGTCTGAAGTTCGCAACGTTCGGCTCCAACGATAAATACGTTTTTCTACTAATGGTTCGTTTAATTTTAAAAATTAGAACAATTTTCGCACTAATTTTGTCTTAGGACGCTAAAAAATCATCGTTTTATTGTCTTGACCAAATATTCAATGAGAATCTTGAGATTTGCCCAAGAAAAAAAGGGAATTTCGTTGCATTCCAACGATGGAAACTTCAACATCGTCTGAAGCTGACAATTGAACGACGTCAAAATAAACACACCCGGTGCCCATCGATGCCATTGAATACTGAACTCAACTAAATACGAGAATAATACCCGGTCCAATCGCGGACATTAAGAGAACGTACGTGCAAAACGATTGCCACGCTTGGAAGATTGTTATCATGGAAGCTGATTGTTTATCAGTTTATCGCTAACATAATATTATTGAGGCGAGTTCTTAAAAGCGAGAGTGACGCCGTTAACAAATAATCGTATTCACGTTCGTATACGTCTGCACGGAGCAAGTTACGAATTTGCGAATCTCAGTGATAAACTTTTGAACAAAGCAAGAAAGACAATAGAAATTTGGCATTGCATAGAACGCCGGAACCGAGAGATAATCTTGCAGGTAAAGCCGCAAAACCGAGAGTAACAGTACCGTAGTTTCGCGCTTGTTGATGGAAAAAAGGAGCGAGTCGAGGGCGAGAGTCAGGGGAGGGAGTTAGCACCGCTGTCGGAGGGACGGAGAGAAACGTTACGAGCGAAACGAGACAAGGATCGTGACAGGCTGCGGCAGAGGAAGAGGCGACGAGGGTGAAGGGGGCTCAGCACACCCACCTACGGTTCTCTCGGATCCGCACGTCTCAACGCGCGGTGCTGTCGGGCCTCGGCAACGAGACAAGGTTTGCTCGAACCGACCGAGAACCCGTAGAGCGTACACGAACCGTTCGTTCTCTCTGGCACGGCTTTGCTCGCTCCGAAGAGCCTTCCGTGCGCGTACCAAAACGACGGTTCTCAACTCCGTATTTAACCAAACAAGAAAAACCTCACTTGATGGCCGAGCGACACGTAGCACCGAGCCTTTCCAAGTCGTTGCTGAACGACGAAATAACGGCGCGATGCAACGCGGAGAACGGATGAGGCACTTGGTACAAGCAAAAACATGAGACACATCAGCGGCTCTCAACCACCGGGGTTTTTCATCCAATTTTCCACACTTCCTTATTCACTCGAGATGTTTCGAATCGACAGACTCCTCCATATAGACCGATTCTCGTACCGAGCTGGCTGTATTTTCTATTTTTCTGAATAGCTCCGATAAAAATAAACCCTGCTGCACCTCCGGCGAAGGGGTATTTTCAATTTGCCAAACTATATACACCTGCGCCTCGATCTCATTAATTTTTTCAACGATACAATGGTGTGTCGAAGTTTGCATCGTTGGAACGCAACGAAATTCTGTTATTTTTTCAGTAGAGCTCTCGCTGCGACCTAAAAACTCGATCGACACAAAAAATCGGCATGATTTTCAGAGTTCAATGAATAATAAATAAACGAAATACTTTTCATTGAATCGCAACGTTGCAAACTTCAGAGTCATACCCAAACCGACTCTTCGTCATCAGATTATTTTTCCCATTTTCCACAAATGCCTACAGCCAAACGAACCCGGAAACTCATATGAATATGATTTTTCGGTAAATAATAAAACAGGCAAGACGATTATTTTCGTTACCTATAGCCTCCGCGGATGATGCTCAGCACTCGACGCTCTTAAGGTATAACTATCGCAGAATGGGTTGATTTAGGATTTTCTTGAAATTTAGTGTAAATATTCTTGACATTAAAACGAACAACTTTCCTATGAGACGAAACATTTTCTGCCGTCTAGAATTTGAGATATTTCATTTCCAATTTTATATTTTTCCCATCTAAACGCATGTAAATTGAAGTGACGTTTCGTTAAAAAAGTTGCAAGAAAAAACAAAAGAAACGCGACTTCAATTTACATGCGTTTAGATGGGAAAAATATAAAATTGGAAATGAAATATCTCAAATTCTAGACGGCAGAAAATGTTTCGTCTCATAGGAAAGTTGTTCGTTTTAATGTCAAGAATATTTACACTAAATTTCAAGAAAATCCTAAATCAACCCATTCTGCGATAGTTATACCTCAAGAGCTTCTTCTTGTTCATTCTGAATTTCATCCAAAACTTTTGGAATACAATTCTTCAAATAAACTCGTTTCAATATTCACCTGTTTCCGTGCGGAATCACAATGCGATTAAAGCGATGCGAATACGAGGAGGCGGTGAGTCACGCGTGGGATGCGCAGAATACGTTTCGCATCAAACGTAATTGAGTTTGTTTAGCAATTGAGATTTATAACTCGGACTAGAAATTCTGTCAAATACTTTTCGTTGCTGCGAATCTTCCTCGATTACCTCTTTCCTCTTGTGAATTATTGGCTCGCATTGTTGATTGTCTCAAACGTTTCCTCACGTTCTCCCATTTTTCAAGCACGGACTTTGCATTCCTTAGACTTTTCATTCGTAGTTTTCTTTCGTACGAGTTTCCTTCTGTCTATAAAACCAGCATCTGTGATTAAAAATTTAAAGACTCGACCCTCTTCCTCCATGTAGTATCGACTAAAAAATTGTTTCCTATAAAAAGAAATCCAAAAGCTCCGAAAAAAAGTTTTTCATCACGCACGCCATCGAGATATTTAGATTAGAACGGAATAACTCATTTTTCGTTAGAATCGGGATCTTCAGCAGAGATCAAGCGAATAACAGAAACGAACATGTTGCATTCTCTTGTGAACGAGAGAGTCTGCAGTTACAGCTGCAGTTTGTTTATAAAATTCTTGACATGCGTAACACTTGCGATGAGTTCATTAATAACTTGCTTGAAAAAGGGTTCCGCGACCTTCCAGGACATTCGTCCTCTTATCTCAGCAGAATCCTTACGAGGAACCGAGGGCAAGTGACACAGAAAGAAAATAAGAGTTAGTGGAAAACGAGACGAAGGGAGAAAGAATATGAATGACCTGGCATGGAACACGTGTTCGCAATCCCTTGTACCACTTATTCTACTTTTCGCTGAGGAAGGAGCGCCCTTGGGGTCTTCGAAGTCTTCTCTCTCTCTCTCTCTCTCTCTGGTTCTTTCGAATCGCTTTCTCTTCGCGCCTTCTACTCCCCTGAGAATTTATAAACAGGTCCCTCCTCTCTCTCGCTCTTTCTACCTTCCTTCTTTATCCTCCATCTACGTTTATTGTCTGTAAACGATACTCACCTGCCACTTCAATCACCGACCGTATTTACTTTCTCACTGAGGAAAAAAAAAAATCTCAATTTTGCGGCACTAAGTATCAAGTAAGTGTTGAAACATGGACACACAGATTCTATGACACATTGGGCAAGAGAGTGCGATCTTTGCACGGTGCTTTGGATTTTTTTTGGACCGAGGTCGCGTTCAAATCGCAGCAGCATTATTGGTTTTTCCACTTTTGTACAATAGTTTCATATTTTTGGCAGGTCCACGTAAGATAGATATATATTCGTCCCATGACGTTCAAGTTTCCATCGTTGGAATGCAACAAAATTCTATTTTTTTCTGTGGCGAAGCTTATTGTTCAAATGCAGCATGTAATTACGAATGTAAAACGATCGATTTTCGGGACCTACAAAGTATGTCCGCTCGAAAAATTTGGATGATTTTGAAAATAGAACAAATCTTCAATAGAAATAAATGGTTATCGTTGGATTCCAACGTTGGCAACTTCAGCTATATATATAGGGGAAGATGGGGCAAAGTGGCCACATGGGGCAAAGTGGCCACTCACTAAAATGCGATTATGGGGCAAAGTGGCCACTCGAAAATTTTGATATCTGAGACAAACTGGCGCCGAAAAAAATGGTTGTTTTCCGAGAAACTTAAGGCAGTCTAGGCCTAGAAGGATGAAAATCATCGTGCTAATTGCACGATGATTTTCAACTACTTTTTTGGTCGTAGAATTGACAATTATGGATTTTCACCGACTCGAGGGGGTGGCCACTTTGCCCCGATTTTTTTTCTTGCCAAAATTCGGGAAACAAGCAGCCGGAATCAATTTTGGGACTTCAAAATAAGTAAATGGTCCTGTGCTCACCCATAAAATTCGATTAATTCCTTAAGTAGGCCACTTTGCCCCATACTCCCCTATAATCTTCTTAGAACCCATAGTAGAAACGTAGTAGACTGCTGCCTAGAATAAATGTGAATTGATTCACTATAATAGTGTAGACCGAACGAAAAAGATGTAAATATTTAGTTCTATCCGCTGTTTGCACGATCCTCTTCGATGTCAATGTCATCAGCATCCAAGATGTGCAATAAAATGGCTGTCTCATTTAGCTGTGCTCATGCCTTGTTGCTTAACGAGGCGAGTTATCGCTTATCGTCATTGTTTAATCGTAGCAAACGACGATTGACGTGTGAATTCCTCATGACCACAG
The DNA here is from genome assembly GCA_037952995.1 of Hyposoter didymator. Lineage (NCBI taxonomy): Eukaryota > Metazoa > Arthropoda > Insecta > Hymenoptera > Ichneumonidae > Hyposoter > Hyposoter didymator. Next base: position 3,247,370 of record JBAJMU010000001.1, on the reverse strand, counting down.
AGGTGCCGTTTTTTTCTGTGCTTTTTCGCAGACAAACGGTGGAAAAAGCGTGCCCCTGTCCAAGAACCTTTGGCAACGAGTTCTGAAAGGAAATTCGGGCGGGAGGTTTTAACACCTTGCTTCCGCCAGCACCGAAGAAAAGTTAAATAAAAAAAATAAGTATGAGGGAACGGACGCCTTCTGCGGACGACACCCCGAAACGGGCCCCACCAGCTCCGACCCGAGGTGAGTCTTTGGTCTCCCCTCCGTCCTGATATCCAATGTTATATAATTAGGAACTCATTTTTCCCGACGATGTATAAACGAAAAATCAAACGGGAAGACAAGCGTTTTGTTTGCCATTTTTATTCGTTCGTGTTAATTTTTTTTTTTGTTTTTTTTTTTTCATATTCGCTTATCGGAACGACGTCGCCGCGTGCCACATTTCTTAATCGGACTAAAACTATACCTATTCAGAGACCACCGTAAATTAATTAATTTTGATAATTTATTGATGACTGAAAAATGCAAAACTTCGAAAATGAAGCGTCGTACACCACGTTCGTTGTTATCGGGCAGACCAACTTTCGGGGTCTTATTTGACGTCTCCGTTGCTACGATACGTGCATATCTGAGTAATGAATACACAAGTGTTGCCTCTGCTCCGTTGAGACCATGGTGCAGCCATTGAACGTTGGCTCACCAAGTCCCTTATATACACATTTGCATTTCTGTATGTGTGCCGCGTGCGCGTCAGTCTTCGTGTCAAGTATGAATTACGCAACTTATACAGTAGTAAGCACGGATCCAAGTTCTGACAGTGTATCGCGCGCCGACTGCGAGAAACAGATAAGGAGCAGGAGAGACAGAGAACCGCGAGAGAACGACGAAGCGGGCAATAATTCTATATACGAGCCTCGAGATATAGTCTACAGGGCGATTTTCAAATTGCCATACGGCTTGAACAAATTCATTTTATTATTCGGCTACTACACTGGGAATGAAATCTTGTTAAAAATCGTCGATATTTTGTTGAAAACGGTGAACTAAATTTTTTTTTTTATAATTTTAAAGTTTCCGTTGTTTTCGCAATATGTTTGGTTTCTAACGGAATTGTCAGCGAAATTAACGAGTGGAACGCCAAAAATTTGCCTACGCAGAGATTTTCTAAAATATTTCTTGCTGCAATGACACATTTTTTAGGATTATTCAATAAAACGTTTGGTCGAACGTACCGAACGAAATATCCATCTTTTTCAACAAAATTTTCTTTTCATTGACTACTTACGTCGATTATAGCTACGTCAGAAAAATAAAAAATCATTAAACTTCATGCATGCTGCGGAGAGTAGCATCGTTTTTTTTCGCTGATTGCTCACCCATTTTTACAATTCCCGCGATTTTTGGGAGAATTCGTCGATTAGATCGAAACGAAAATCTCAACAATATCAAATGTTCACGCAAGATGATAAAAATGGAGGTAGAAGTTGAGGAAAGAGAGAATGATTGATTGAAGAAGCGCTTTCGCCGCTGTTGCTATATGAATTTTTCAATCGCACACGAGGTCGAAAGGCATTAATCGCACAGATTTAGGGCGCTAGTGGTCACCGCCATTCTTCGGCTTTTGCTACGACTCATGTGCCATGCGGATTGTTGATAACTGCGACATGTCCTACCAAAGCTAAAACTATCCTACGCTGGTTGCTGTCTTTCCTCTTCTTTCTATCTCTATCTCTCGTTGGGTTTAATGGCTGCTGCCCAGCTAGCGCTCCCAGGGCTGCTATATGGTAGGTCGCATCGTCAAGCCGTTGGTTCGATCGTCTGGACGCCACGATGGAGGGTGGGGTCCGCCACCCACGCTTGTCCACTCTCTCTCTCTCTCTCGCGCTTATTCGCTTTTTTTTCTTACTTTTCTTCCCTGGATATCTCTCGTCCTCTGCTGCGCTTGTCATGCCTGAACAAACTAGGGAACGTGGAGCTTCCATCCTCGGCTCTATCGTCTCTCTCATCTAATGCGTCACAGCGAGAAAATTCTTCATCTCTCGTTCTTGGGGTTCCACGCACGTCAACGTCATTCATACACACTGCCAACATGTCAACATGTTGCCAACTGGACTCACCATTTCTGAGGTACCTTGTCCATCAGTTCTGATGCAATACGAGTCCAGAAAGTAATTGTGCCCTTTCATTCCTTGCAGAGTTACTTTTTTCATTTTATAGTTGGAACAAAAATGTTCTTACTCGTAGATTATTCAGCCGTTTCTTAAGCACTCAATAACAATTCGACGAGAACGAAACGACAAACTTACGATAGTTAGGCACGGAGAACAAATCTCGAGCTAGGATCATACGATGAGACATTGGCTGGATGGTTTCAGGAAGATTTATACGCACTCGCAACTTTGAATGATAAAACATTCCTCGTCGGTCATTATCGATATAGCAACGCTGTTGGCATCACGAGAACTTGAGCAATGGCCACCTTTCTTCTCGGAAATATATATTTTCACACGTACACGATGGCGGACGTTACGCTCATCTGTACGCTTCGTTAAAGTCGCAAGTAATTAGCAGGTGATAATTATCACACTGCTACGTACCCGAAGTCTGGTTAAAATCTATTTCCTCATACTTCCGGGTCACTCGCCGCTCCATCCATTATCGGGTGAGGGCGAACGAATGTTTCGTTCTGTTCAGTTATCAATATTGTTTTTTTTTCCGTTTTAAATGAAGGATTCGCATCTCGGACTCAATCAACTTTCTCACTCGGCTTTCCAAAAAATTTCCATTTGCATAATTCGTGTCATCTCGCCAATTCGGACCACAGTCACGTTCACCTGTTTGCTAATGGATTTACGTTGTTGAAGTTTGCATCTTTGTAATATTACGAATTTTGTATGAAATGCTATTATCGCTTCTCATTTTTTTTTTTAAATATTAAAAAGACCGAAAACCGAACTCGCGACGGAAGTTGGGATGATTTGGAAACTCGAAAAAATAGTTGATACTCGAAACGTTGTCCAACTAGTTGTACGAAAGTTTCGACAACGATTATACTTTTACAAATTCTTCAAATAATTCCGTCAAAATTGACTTACCTACTTTGCGGAATTCTGGAACTGCTTGATCGTTACGAAGACTGACTGAAATTATTCGTCCAGGGAGCGGATTAAAACTAAAAATTATGATGTTGAAGTTTGCATTGTTGGAATGCAACGAAATTTTGTTTTTTTTTTTCAGTAGAGCTCATAATAATTATTCGACATTTGATCTGGACAATAAAACGATCCTTTCTTGCGCCCTAAAAACTCGACACGAAGAATTGGCATGATTTTGAAAATTCAACAAATAATACATATACAAAATATTTTTCGTTGAATCCCAACGCTGCAAACTTCAGAGTTCATTTCGTTAAAGTTACGCGAAGAATGGGAAAGACAGAAGTAGTCAAGTCAAGAGAAATAAGATGGAAACTGGATAAAGCCTTGGGTGACTTGTGTGTCCGATGCAGAATCAACGATATGCCAGTTTCGTAACTTTCGAGTGGCGCGGCCCTGGTGGCGAGTTCAAACGTCATATATTATTAGTCCGTCGCGAGATGGACGTTCGTGTATAAATATGTATAGGGCGTTTCAAAAACTCGACTTGCATGAAATGTGCAATTAATTTAGCGAACGCACTCTAATGACTATTCTACTGATTGCATTCTGCTCGAGTCTCTCAACGGAATTGAGGCTCGCACGTCGTCTGTGTGCATCGCCATTTTTTTTCGCGTTGCAGACCATGTTGAAGTTTCCATCGTCGAAATGCAACGAAATTCTGTTTTTTTTTTTTTT
>JBAJMU010000001.1:3203046-3243406 GCA_037952995.1 Hyposoter didymator | reverse complement strand
TTTAGATGGGAAAAATATAAAATTGGAAATGAAATATCTCAAATTCTAGACGGCAGAAAATGTTTCGTCTCATAGGAAAGTTGTTCGTTTTAATGTCAAGAATATTTACACTAAATTTCAAGAAAATCCTAAATCAACCCATTCTGCGATAGTTATACCTTAATTGATTTTACGAAACTTGCAATAACTTTTTTTTTCATAAATACTGGTACTCTAGCTGCGGCTCATTATCTTCGTTTTCGAATTATCTTTGAATGGATAATTAGCTATTTTTTTATATATTATCATTTTTTGGTTGCTTGTGCATTTTGAAAATGGAAAATATGACGAAAAATGTGATTTTTTGGCTCGGGTTCCCGAAAAAATGAATTGTATCGGAATGCAATATAGTGCAATAATACCTATTCCGATCCATGAGCTTCATTCCTGTGAAAGATTCATCAAAATTGGTTAAGTGGTTTTTGCTTGTGGAAAGGGCACAATGCAATTTTGTGTTAGTAGAGTTTTATATAAACGATCGTTATGAGAATTGAAGATTCATCGGAATTATATATGATGCAGTGAGCCTTACGTCGAGTGCTTTGCCTTGAGCTTTTGCCATTAGCGACGTAGTAAAAAAAAGCTGAGAAACGAATGTTGAAACAAATCTCGTGCATACGATAAAAAGTTGAGACTCGAATCGATTTTTTCAGAGCCGCATGAATGGAATTGACGTCGACTCATAAGTTTAGAAACTTCAGAACTTGAATACTTCGTACCCGGACGTACGTCTTGAAGTTTTGGCCTCAAGTTTCCCAACGACGTCGTCGTTTTCGATGAAACGTTCTATATCTCATTCATCATCCATATAGAGAAAATTGCTCGAGCTAGTTTTTTTTATCTTTTTGCAACAGCCAAGCAAAATCTGCGTCTGGAAGCTCGCAGCGTTGCTCGTGTAACGGTGATCCCATTACGCAGTCACTGTGGAGAGACTTCCCCTCCAAATTGCGTTCACACGTATATACGTTTCCATTTTCGAGACACGCGCAGCACTGACGCGCCATCAAGACTGAGTTTGCGAGCTTTCGCGTTGGGAAAACTCTCTGAAAGCTGTGGAAAATATCGAAGCAGTATAAGGAGTGACATTAATTCAATATGAATTTGAACCTTTTCGTTATTAGTATATGTGTGCCCAATTTTTAATACGACGCACAGAAACTCATTATCGATACGACGGAAAAAATATTTGCTCATAGATCGATACGAACGTAAATATAAATAGTACAAGAAAAATATCATCAAGATCACGTTTTCCTTTTTCTCGAAACAGCGAGGATGCACGAGAAAAGCTCGGATTTGATTTTTCATTGTCCCTGGTAAACCAGTATATCGAAAAAAAAATAATAATTTATATATATACGTTCCCAAACATTGCCCATTGGGAATTGAAACAAATTTGAAATATCGACACGATCAAAAGTTCCAGACGTTTTTCGAATTATTGAAATTTCCCAGTCACCTTCATAGCAATGACGTTACGCGTTAATTATCAACGGGAATCTTTCAGACAATCGAGTACGATGTCCAAATATAAGTTCGCAGCGAAAATTTATCATTTTTTATAGCAGAGCGCAAAATTTCCATCCAGTGTTTGTCAACGATAATGAGGGACTCTTTTTTGCCATTGGAAAACTGAATTTACTATAGAAAAATTGTAAAGATCACATTCAGAATCACAATAATGAATAAAAAACATATTTTTCGTTGTTTCCCAACGATGCAAACTTCGGTATCATATGGAATGTGTTGGAACCCCTTGGGATCGATTATGTCGAATAATTGCTGTTCGTTGCAGATAATTAAATAGATTCATGAAACTCCGGTTGCACGATATGCTTCCTTGTCTCTCGAAAGAGTATTATGCCTCAGCAATCTATTGAAAATTGCAGCAACGGTTTAACAAACGAAAAACATTGACCCCTTTTCAATGGTAAACTGGGACAGGCCAACGAATGAATTTTTTTTTTCGGTAAAGTGTATCAACGATGAAACGTTGAGAAATGAAAAAGAACTCGAGTGGAAAGCTCTGTGAGTGTAAACAAGGATATGGATGAGGAAGAGAGAGAGAGAGAGAAGAAGACAATTTTTTTTCGTCTGCAATACAATCGGAAGATTTCTCTCGCGTTTACAACAAATATGCAGAGGAACTGTGTTCTCGTGTGCGTATGTGCATGACAAAACCACGCGAGGCCGTAGAAAAGGAAGCCTCGGTGTTTAGTCTCTCTCAACAGCTCGTTCGAGACAAGCTTTGGAAAAAGAAAGAATAAAAACTGGTATGCCTGGTCCATTCGCCTCTGGTCGTTCTCACCTCGACTCGACGTAGCAAAAACTACGAAAGACCTACGAGACGTGGAAAGAGAGCCTTTTCGATCTTTTATGTACTTCGCTCTTCTCTTTCACTCCAGCATCCCTTTCACTATCTTGTGACGTCCACTTATACCGTTCGCTCCAACTCGTTCCTTCTTTCCCTCTTTCCAATGGACTTTCACACCTTCCCGACAAAATCCAGCTCATTACCAATGGATCATTTGTCCCACCTGCTTATTTCTTTTGTCATTGTGTACGGAAACATCCAAACAGCACGTTGCGTCGGCCTGACTGCCCGTTAGAATCGGCTAATTGTCAAAAATTTCCATAATCTCTAGCGAGCTTCTAGTGAAATATTGAAAAAGCAACTCAAGACGTAAACATTTTTTTCTTTCACTTTTTTATTTGGAAAAATGCCCTGAAGAGCACATTCCATGAAAATAAACGTTAACGTTTCCCGCCATGTAATAATGGGAACACTGAATTATCAAAAAGGATCGATACTTGAAAAGATTTTGAAAAGTTGTTCCAAATGCTGCGTTTTCGAAAACTGATTATCGCTAAAGTTGATGGACAATGTATAGAGGATCATACTTGCAGTGTAAAGAAACGGAAGGAACGTCGTGAAAATCCCGAATTTCTTTTTTTCTGACCGCGAGTCTTACAATTTTGATTTTAATTTCGCAAGGTTACGGATTGGCTCCAAAAGTTGGTTGATCAATATCTTCAATGAAAGTCCTAATCAAATTAGTCCCCAAGGAACTCAAATTAACGACGAAAAATCAAACCCTGAGGAATGTTTTTTTTTCGGTGTCGATCACAAGCGCGAATTCCTGTTCACGTGGTTTGGCGTTTCGTAGCCTCGAACTGCATATTGGGTCAATCTGACCCAAGGCGTTTGTCAAATCATTGTAGTCCTTTGAGTATGCATTTTTCGTTTTTTCTTTTGTAGAGACGTTTTTCGTGGCAAATTATCCATATTTTATGGCCCGAGATCGATTTTTCGACGAAAACCAAAATGCCGGAACGTCCGTTGCCATTAAACGCCAAGCAATCGGTGACCGAAATGGCCCAGTATGCACTCGGAGAATTGCATTTGCATTCGTGGTGAAGCTTCCTCACAGACAAGAGTCCATAAAAATGTGCAATAAAGCTGCAAGTATACGTATGGGAACTTTATTTATAAACAAACATTGATATTTTCAAACACGTAGAGAGAAGGCTAGCAATACGCGATGCTGGTATATCCAGGGTAGAGTCGGATAGTGCGCTTCCCTCCGTAACGATCGATTGGTATTCGCAACATACTGGGGCGGAACCCACACAACATGTTGTAAGAACCTGACGAACGATATACCTTTTGCCCTATTCCCATGACTACGCATTACTCTCCCACAAGGATGTGTTCGAACATGCACATCAATATATACCATACGATTCATCAAAACTGCCGACAATGAAATGAAAACTGTGCATGGAATTATGTTGAAGTTCGTATCGTTGAACAGCAACAAAATTCTGTTCATTCTTCAGCAGAGCTCATAATTATTATTCAATATTTGGTCTAGATGCTAAAACGATCCTCTCTTGCGACCCAAAAACTCAATCGCCCCGGAAAATTGCCATGATTTTTAAAGTCCAATAAATAATGAATAAAATAAATATTTATCGTTAAGAACTTTCGAATCATTGCATCGAGCAGAAAGCCTCGAACGAAAAGTCCTTGCTCATTGGAGCTCCGGATGCATCGTCGATGAAAAATTCATAAAGCGAAGATAGCTAATCCGATGCATTGATAAGAAGCCATGGAAGAGTATCCTCTGGAGTCGTTACTTCATGCAGGTTGATTGGATATCTGCTGATCTGTCTCTCCCAGCAACGCCATGCTTTGATCAACGGTACGTTTGATTCGTTGTCTTTTATCGACCGACAGTCCATTGCCGCCGCATCAGGAATAAAGGTGCACGAGGACTAAGGCCTACGATTTTCGGGATCCTCTCGTTCTAGGATTTCTAAACATTGACTTTGGAAGACGTTTCAGATGTCATGTTGAAGCGTCGTTTCAATGCAACGAAATTTTGTTCGTTTTTGTTCAGCAGAGCTCATAATTATTATATTCAATATTCGCGACCCAAAAACTCAATCGAAACGAAAAATTGCCAAGATTTAAAAAATTCAATGAATAATTAATAGAAAGAAATATTTTCTGTTGGATCTTAATGTTGCTGAATCCAAAATAATTTTTAGATGTAAATTGCGGAATAAATCTACGAAATAGCATTATGATTTACAGTCATGTTCGTCAATGTGTTGACCGGCGGTATGTGTTGATGGGATGACTGATGACAGGGGGGGCAAGGCTTGCCTTTAATGAACTGTTGCTCACTAGGCTCGAATGTTGATTGAGTTTCAATTTTTTGAAAGTTGTTCCATTCTCTCGAGGACATAATTCCATACAACGTTGAGTTTCAATGAGAAGTTCGATGTGAACAAAAATTCTTGAATTCATCGACGCTGCGTCTAAGGTCGTGAAACGAACTGTCGTGGGGTAATACGACTTAGAAGAGCTTGCGGTTCAGCGAAACGCAGAATGTAACAAGCCTCCATCGAAAAACAGCGGCATTTCGTAATTTGTAGAGCTCAGGAAGATCCTTTTTCAATTTTTCTGTCTCGGAAGTTTGAGCACTTCTCAGGTACGTTAGAGGCGGCAGATTGCAACGGGAAATTGACGTTTTCAATAAAGTGTTTGTGTAGCATGAACACAGGCGAATTTACTTCTGTTTATGGAAAGTTTCGGCGATCGAAAATAACGCAAAGAAAAACGTGGTCAAAATGGAGAAACTGGAATGAACGGAAGTTGTTTGCCACGAGAAGTTTGCAGGACTGTTTCCATTCAAAATGGCTGACCGGGCGCTACACGACGACGACACCAAAGCCCCTCGTGTATATTCACGAACCACATACAGAAAGAGAGGCACACTGTGTATGCGTGTGTCTGCGTGTGGATGTGTGTGTGTAAGAGACAGAGAGAGAGAGAGAGCGCGAAGGGAGAGACCCCGTTGTTTTCGTTGAGATTGGACGCTCGCGCTCTGGAAGCTTTTTGTGCGTACGTGTGCCTTAGTTTCTGTGCAAGTATGTAAAATCGTGGATGCGTTTGTGTACGTGGTTTAACTTGTTTGCCAGTGGGTCTTTGCGTGCGGCGAATGGTTCTCGCTTTATTTCACCCTTAAAGTGTAGCCGTCGGACGTTCTCTATAATGCCCCGTGAATATTTTTCATTTCTCATTTATTTTTTCCTACGACTTGACCACGCCGTACTTTGTGGTTATGTCGTCAAATTAAGATAATGATATGTACATAGGGGACGACTCTACAGACGTTTCGTTTGAAAAACTTGATACTAAATCTTTCGAAAAATCAATTCCTCCATTATTGTTCGACAACGCAACAAGCGGATGACTTTGCACTTTTTCCAATTACGAGCACGACACTTTATCCTCGCGGAAATTTTTATAGTCCGCTAAACTCTCGAATGACTTATGACACTGAAGTTTGCAGTTTTGAGATTCAACTAAAAATATTCATTATCAACTATTTATTGAATTTTGACAATCATGGCAATTTTTTGTGTCGACTCTCGACGTTCAAACCTGAACTTGCCCGGAAGTAAACCATATGCAACGCACTCAAAAATGACCCGGATGTCGTACACCATTTTTTCCGTTCTTTCATGACAAAATGACCGTTCGTAATGAAGCCGCGTTCCTCTTCCAATATGATTCCGCAGCGTAGTGCGGAAACTTCGGTCGAATCCCCAACGGAAATGCTTGGTAGGAAAAAAAAGGAAACACTTTATTGGAAACTCGTCTCGGACCAGTGACCTGAATTGCCAATAATTCATGCTGGACGAAATGTGTAGGAATGATTTTCCATTGGAAATTTCGTGCAGAATGAGTATCATTTAATCAACACAGTTTCGTTTTTTTTTTTTTTTTTTCAACGGGTAAAAAACATATTTCACCGAATATTATGTCAGTTTGTGAATTTGAGAGAATTCCTAAAACCACTTATGTTGCAATGTTGCAGTTTGCATCGTTGGAATGCAACGAAATTCTGTTATTTCTTGAGCAGAGCTCATAATTATTATTCAATATTTGGTCTCGACNTTTTTTTTTTTTTCAATGGGTAAAAAATATATTTCACCAAATATTATGTCAGTTTGTGAATTTAAGAGAATTCCTAAAACCACTTATGTTGCAATGTTGCAGTTTTCGTCGTTGGAATGCAACGAAATTCTGTTATTTCTTGAGCAGAGCTCATAATTATTATTCAATATTTGGTCTCGACTATAAAACGATCCTCCCTTGCGACCTAAAAACTCAATGGATACGAAAAATTGCCACGATTTAATAAATTCAATTAATAATGAATAGACGAAATATTTTCCGTTGAATCTCAACGCTGAAACCTTCGGACTCATTAATACATGCTGATCAAATCGCGGGCTATTTAGTCACATAATTGTTACGTGAATTACGGCGGATTCGTATGTGTACGTATGAAACGTGGAATTGCCTTGTGCGTATTCATATATACATCGAGGTATGTGGACATGGAAGTCATATACTCGAAGCACAAGGTAGTAACCCTTTTGGCGCTCAAGTAGTGGGGTTGTTATCGATTCCTAGCAGCCGTAGCAGCAGCAGCAGCAGTAGCAACTGCTCTTTGTGCACGAGTTACTATGTGAACCGTTCTCTCAGTCTGCGAGGCCTTCAACTAATACGACTTCTTTGGATGTTCGCATGAAAAGGGGCGCTAAATGGAGTTGCCTGCAAATGAGACTTCGTCGTGTAAAGAATCCAAGCAAATCGATGTTTTTAATTTCACCTCCAAAAACTCAATGAATCATAATTGAATAATCATGTTGTGAAAAATCATGGAAAGGGAGAGAAAACACACAGTACGTAGTCACTAGACATTTCTTCTGACTGTTTCCGACGAAGTCTGATCGTCCTTACTTCGCCTCAATTATAAATTAGGAACATAACTTCATTTTTTACTAAAAGCATCAAGGAGCTCTTTGGCGAATGAGATTCTGGATTCTCTAGAATCAATTACAGCGAGTGCCTTTATTCGATTGACCTCAATAACCGTTGAGTTTAGTTCTCGAAATGCTCGACATTGTTTTCGCACTGCGAATGAAAAAATGTCGATCCGTCGTTTCATTATATATGGCGAGGCTTGCTTGTCGCTATAAATTTCTATAATCCCGTGTGTTTACATGGACATCGCTAATTACATGTGTATGAAAATCTCATATTTGCTTCCTGTTAATTATACCATGACTTGTGGACCGTAGGATGTCACGTTATTCTGTGTTCTCGACGAAATAAAATTACACCAATGCCTGAAACGTATTATTGGATTTTTGTGATTACTCGAGTTTGCACCGTTGGAATATAACGAAATAGTATTTTTTATTCAATTTTTCGAAAATTAATACGATCGGTCCAATTTTTCTAGATTACCCACATTTTTCCAATGTCAAAGAAGAGTGTCTCATTGTCGTTGACAAATCCTTCGATGACAATTTTACGCTCTGCCATAAAAAAAAAAAAATAAAAAAAAAAATCAGGTTTCGTTGCATTCCAACGATGCGAACTCCAACATCGTGGATTTTCGGCATATTTAGCACGTTGTATAGCGACGGTGAAATCTAAATTTTTGTTTTCAATTTTTCTCACGTACAAAATGGTTTGCGAGGCCAAGTCCATTTAAAAAAATTGTTACAAATTAATTAAAGAACAACATACTCTAAATTCGAGATTTTCCGAGGTAATCTGTATTTGTTATTTGATAAACAAAATTTCGAAAAGAATTAACGACCAATTCGTTTGAAAATCTAAATAAAGCTTCTTCGATGTCATATAACAGTATGCAAAGTTTTTGGAGGCTTCGTCATTCAGAAATCGAAATATTTAATGTTAAAAATTGGAAATTTTAAAACGCGCTCATATGAGAATCTACTGAAAAATGTGATTTCTATAAACAAATATCTCGACTTCTGTAAGATGAAATCTTTTGAAAATGCACGAGCTTTTAGATATCATTATTCTCTGTGTGTAGTGCGCATTTTAAGGAATTCTATCGATGAAATATTTGACCTACAACGTCCTTAAACTTTTGACTGGATTCATCGTCACTAATATTTGCACCTTGCCAAATAGACGTTCTGGAACTTTACGGCGCATTCAAAATCAGCCATCTTTCCGATTCGATGAACATATATGCTTCCGAACCAGTAAAATCAATTTTCCACTTTTACGATGCAAACTATAAAAAAGTTTGCTTCAATATCGTTTCCATTCAATTTTGGTGTTTGGCCCTCTCGTAGAAGGAAATGACAAACAGCAAAGCGACAGGCGTGACTTTTAATCTATTGGGCGTCCGATCTCTCTATCGTTTGCTCGTCTTAATCTTGAAGTCTTAATGCCGTCAGAAATAATGTGTATCATCGAGTGAATTTCCGTTCAAATTAGATCGAGAGAGCTTTGTTATACGCTCTTGCACAGAGAGAAATGCGGGGAAATTTATATAACAAATTACTATGCCACCATAGTTTTCTGGTGACAGTTTCGTCCCTCTGGGAAATTTGAGCAAAAACATAGTAATTTTTATTCAAATTGTATCGGAAATAGCGGAAATTTGACATTTTTCGCCCCAATTTCAGATGAAAAATTACTATGTTTTTGCTCAAATTTCTCAGAGGGACTAAACTGTCACCAGAAAACTATGGGGCATAGTAATTTTTGATATAAATTTCTCCGCATTTTTCTCCGTGTGGCGCACGTGAAAAACTCTGCAAAGTGCACATAAATAATACATGAGTGCGTGTGCTCGTGTGTTTGCCATGCAACAAACATCGTGTCCACTGCCTTCTCACTTATGCAAATGTTGAGTGATTTTTTCTTTCACCTTTTGTTGTCATTATGCCACGATATTATATTTATAATTTGATCATTATTGCCTTGCATCGTATGCAATGGGTTCGCTGTGCATTTATAAACCGCGTGGGTCCAAATTAACTTCCTCCTTGGCGCGGCTCAGGGACACGCGATTAATAAAGCAAAATTAAAACGGAAAAAACATCGTAACAGAATTGAAACGAGGCATGATCGTGATTTTGGCAATTTTTATTATGCGACTTGTACATTTTCGAGAAGTCAGAATACGGTTTCGAAGATGTACAAATAAAAATTGATTTTTATCGATGAAAATTTCCATTCTTTGCTGTGAATATCGCCAACGATTCAAGGTCATCGGCAAAGTATATATTCCGTAACAGATCATAATTGGCAACGATGAGATTAAACGGAAAAATCATTTGTATATTTATTATTTATTGAATTTTGAAAATCATGGCAATTTTTCGAGTCGATTGAGTTTTTGGCTCGCAAGAGAGGATCGCTTTCTTGTCCAGACCAAATGTTGATTAATAATTATGAGCTCCACTGAAAAAATAACAGAATTTCGTTGCATTCCAACGATGCAAAATTCAACATCATTGGAATTACAGAATTTTTCCAAATTTCTCTCCCTCCGTGAGATGCAAGTGGCAAGGGCGAAAGGTATCATCCGGAATCCCACAAAAAATCTCATATGATCTTCGCGAAGGCAATTGCGTCTTGCAACTTGAACAGCCAAGTCATCACCGCCATGTCGATCCAAAATAATTCAACGTTCATATCCAAAACGACATTAATTAAATTGTAATGGCCTGTCAGATGCACCAAAATGCAAGTGGGCGTGGCCAACGTGCAGCGAATATGCTCGAAGTGATCAATGCTCGAACAGTTGCGATAACAAAATGCATACGAGTAACTATCGCGTTTGTGAACCTGCATAACCGGAGCAAGATGAGAAAGACGTCCACCCCCCTTCGAGTCCACACCTCCTATAAGTGCATACTGGGTCAATCTGACCCGGTGTGTTTTTCGAATCGTTGTTTTTTTTTTTCGGACGAAAACGAACATAAAATGGCGAAATCTTCGTCGCCATTGAGTGGTGAACAATCAGTGACAGAAAAATCTGCCCTCGGAGAGTTGAAAATGACTTTTCTTTATTCTTAGTGTCTATGGAATTCAATCGAGATTGCTCGATGAATGAGACACCTTTTTCTGGGGAAGCGTTACTGCAGTAATTAAATATTCATTCCGCTTTTCCGCGAAGAAGCGAAAACAATTATCGTACTCTTTTGCGCTTGTCAAAAACGGATTTGAGCTGTCATCGACCATATGATGAGACACGAGACTCACTGATTGTGCCGGCGCAACGTCGTCGCGAACCAATCAGAATCGCTGGGCGATGATAAAACGGCAATTCACCGGTTGTTTTTTTTTGTTTTTTTTTTGTTTGTTTTTGTTTATCGATTTTATGTGAAAGGGAGAATTTCTAAAGATCGGACGATAGAAAGAGACTGAGCACCGATTTTCGATTCTGATAGAACTTTGTACGAAGGGCAAAAACGAGAATAGAAAGGGAGTGAGCGAGAGCGAGAGCTATCTCTTTAGGACATCGATCTCTCTCTCCATGTCACTTTATATATTTGTCATATTCCTACGAACTCACCGATGCTGACGAAAGCTTCACGAATGACATTATTCAAGTAATTCACGTAGCAGCACACAGTTGTTCTCTTCAGTCCCTCACAGCTGTTCGAAACATTCCGTCACGATCTGTCTTTGAAGGAATTTAACTGGCGTTCATGGAAATGTTCATGAAATCGTCCCGACACCTGAGTCCTGCCTCGTTCGGTCTGCAGTAATGAGCTTTTGTTTGAATCAAAGAAAATCAACTGACAGATTCTGATAAACCAAGCAAACGAAGCTGAACGTTGCTATCGAATACAAAATGAATTTCCCAAATCATCTTGTTTTCTGTAGCAAGTAATGACAATATCATTATCTCATTACCCGAGACTTTAAACAAATTATAATTACCTTGTAAAAAGACTCTGACGAAATTCGACCTCTTATTGCAGTCTTATCATTTTATTTTCATCATTTCTTTTGAAAACTCTTCTGGGGATAAGTATTTTCTACAAGTAACTCGAAGTCTTTGAGCTAAGGGTAGTTTTTTTTTGTTTCTTCGAAAACATTGCTTCGAAGCAGGAAACCCGGTCGAAAATAAATATCAGAAGCTTGTCCTTATTTTCGAATTTCTGGTTTCTCTCGAACGTCGGTTACTCGTGTCCCTGTGACATTACGCTCGGGGATTTGCTGAATTCCTGAAAATAATCGTCGCGTTACAAATGTCTTCAGTCCCGAGCCAGCAGTAGAGACATCGAAAGGCCATTTTTATTTTTCACACGGGGCTAGTTTATTTATACAAATTATAATCGTGAGTTATTTCACTTTTTTTCCTTAAAAAAAAACCGAACGTCTTGTCAGAAAAGATTATTATTACTCTCAACATTTTTTGTTAATTCATTAGTCATTTCAAGAGTGAGAACACAATTGCTTCTTCGTGTACTCGAAGAAAAAAAATCGAATTTAACCCTTCGAGTGCATACTGGGTCGTTTTGACCCCAACAAATTTCTGTCATCGATTGTTCGGCATTCAACTTTACTTTTCGTCGAAATAATAACTTTAGGGCCATAAAATATTGATAGTTTCCTACAAAAAACGTCTCTAAAAAAAAAAGAAAAAGAAAAATGTATATTCACCGGAATACAACGATTTGAAAAACGCCTTGGGTCAGATTGACCCAATATGCACTTTTAACGTGTGCGCTGGAAGGCTCAATAAAGACGAACATAAACAGAAAGCGATTTAGCTCGCAAGAAATATTCCTGCCAAAATAATGGAAGAATCATTAAAAACGATTGTTTATTTGTCATTTATTCACAGAAGCAGCATCGGCAGACGTGCTAGTCGACGGGAGATCGAGGAGGGTTGCTACGGACGATTCGACCCGTATTCGATCGGGACTTTCGACGATCACGCAAAGGAGAATAATAATGGTAGCTTCGGAACAGAGTCTGGATAAAGTAATAACTAGTCAATTGGCGACACAAAATCGTCAGCAACAGCAGCAGCAGCAGCAGCAACAGCCTTACAATTATCACGTGAACAATCAGCAGCAGAACAACATTAACAACAGTCAACAGAGTTGTCAGGAAAGACAGATAATTTTGGGTTACAAATCGGCACAGACAGCACAAGACAAAAGAAGTCGACTTAGCAACGTAATTAACAATTTACGAAAAAAAGTGCCGAACGATAATTCTACAACAACGAGAACAACGACGACGACGACGACGACGACGACAACCGAAACGACGACCACGATCACGACCACCGTTACAACGAGCATCAATGATTCGCGCAGGAAAAACGATACGAATTATTCTCGCGTGAGTAAACGACAAGAGGACGAAGCGAGAAACAGCGTTGAACGTAATCTGGCTAATCTCGAGAAATACGTTATGACCGTCCTAAATGGTGTGATCAAAGACTCCGAGTCCAAGGGAGAAAACAAAGTGGAAGCTGATCGCGAAAAATCCGCCACGTGCGACTCGGTTAACGAGAAAAAAGAGGAGCCCGATGCGAAGCACGAAAAACTGCTCGCAAAGGACAACGGTATCGATGTTACTCGGACGTACAGTCCGGAGCCATCGAAACCGAACGAAAGCCGTTTGGAAGCAGCTGTGCCTGGAACGACCAAAGTTATATCGAGCGAGGTGTCGTTCGAGGAGAAAATTATTTCCGAGAATGAAGAAACTGATGACGTTTACGTTTCCAACATCGTAGCCAACAATTGTCGTCCGGACAATGAAGGAATTGCCAAAAATCCAATGGATCAAACTTCCAAAGACGTCAAACTTCGCGAAGACAAATTAGCCGATCGTCTTCCGGTCGTATCTGACGTACAACCGGAAGTCGATACGAATTTGTCCGAAATGGATGATTTGTGGTTCGGCGATTCGAGCAACAGCCTTGCCGAATCCATAAGTATCGCTACCTCGTCCAACGATCCGACCGAGACCAAGTGCAGTCTATCCTCCGAGGACTCTCAGAATGGTGGAGCGAGAGACTTCCCCATAATCGAGCCAACAACGATCGTCTCGTCGATATCGGACGACAAGCGGAATAATCGTAGCTTGGGAACGTTGATTCTAGAGAGGTTGGATCACCAGATCCTGCCTCACGAAGATTCGCCATTCAACTCGCGTCTCGAATCGGTAGAGGAAGATTCGGAGAGTGTCGAATTACGAACGATTTGTAGAGACTTGTTGAACGAATTGTTGAATGATATTTGTCAGCTGATGAGAGATAAACCAGTTAAGAACGGAGAGACTTTGATAATCCCGGACACGAGCAACGACCTTTCCAAGGAGACTCGAGCCGCGGTACAATCTTTGAATACCGGAATACAATGTAGCCTGCCATTGGACAAAGTTGCCTCGATGTTGCACAATTGTCAAAGCTCGCCGGAGGCCTCGCCCTTATCGCAGAGTCCACAGCAAAGCTCGAAAAGTCCAACGAAATCAGTCTCCCCGACAGTCAGACATTTGTGTTTATATTGCGACCGGAAATTCCTTTCAATATCGTTGCGTCAGCGTCATACCGAAAGAGTACACCAACTCGGTGGTGGCCGCAGATCTGACCGAAATTCCCGCAAAACAAGCCAGAATTGTCAATATTGTGCAGAGAAATGTGCCGACAATCTTGATTCCTTGTTCCAACACATGATCCTCAGTCACGCGGACAAATATCACGCTTGTGCGCAGTGCGCAACGAGATATTCCACGAGAGACACCCTCGTGACTCACATGACCGAGATGCACGGTTATTGCTCCGAAAAACCGGTCGAAAATCGTGAGAAAACTGGCAAGGAGACGACTTCGTTATCGCGCGAGCAGGCCAACCAGTGCATCAAAGAAAATTTCGATGGAGCTGCTGCCACCGGCGAACGACGAATCGACGATGAACTGGAACAACGTGAAATCGATAAAATACCGATTAACACTGCAAACAAAAACACTATCAAGAGCCAAACGACCAACAGAGATGCTGTGAGCAACCCTGGCAGCCCGGAATTCGACAGTACTTTTTACAGCAGCGTCAGTTGCAACATAAGAGATAATTTACTTCATCATCTCGATGGGAAACTCCAGATTTGTAATAATCCACCGGCCAGTGCAACCAACGACGTTAAACCTTTCCAACAAGCCCAACAACAGCAGCAACAAGCCTTTTACGATAATGGTACTAACAATCAAATACAATTTCCTATTGATATATCGCTCACTGCGGCTACTCCAGTTTACAGCAAAGAATACGTCACCGAGGAGTATGAAAAAAACTCGAGCGAGTATGCACAAAAAGCTGGGAAAACTGGACGTTCTCATCCGAGGCGTGTTTCCTTTGAGAAATATAATTTCCCCCGGAAATATGACGGAAAAGAGCAGTTGACGTGCTCGATCAAGGATCTCAGTAAATTTGATATATCGACGCAATTAACGGTGAGAAAGAAACAGCAGCTTATTAAGGAAAGACTGATGACAACAACCAGACTGAACAATCCGACCTTAGGAACCGGAGGTATCGATATTTTTACAACGGAAATTCAAAGTTCCACGAATACCAACGTCACCGAACAACAACATTGCGATCTAATCGACGACGACAGAATCCCTGTGGCTCAACCAGCCAACTCGACGGATTCCAGAACACCGGCACATTTGCCTGAGCTCGATCAATTCACAGACGATCGTACAGCTACCCCTCAAAGGATCGATGCTTCTTCCGACGTTACCGAGTTTACCGCAGAATTCAGCCATTTTCTTAAACTCAAGAAATGGAACGAACCCACTGTCGAAAACAGAAACCAAGAGGAAACTGTTTACGCTGAACTCACCGGGGAATGGTCCAGGCCCAGGGTTTATATATGCGGTGCTTGTACCTCTAAACACGTAAGTTTATTTATTCCGCTCATCGCCCATCATTTCCCAAATTCTTTCATATTTATTTTCACGGGTATTTGCATTCTCCCGCAATCTTATTTTCTCTTCGAGACTCTTCACTTTTCCTTTGTTATTGAAGAGAAAATCGCGTATCGTTCAAAGTCCTCAAACTTCGATTTTACGAAATTCGCTACAAGTTAAAATTTTTTTTTTTTTTACAAACTTGCACTCAAGCTACCGGCCATGATTTTCGTTTTCGAATTATCTGTGAATTGGTAATTAGCGATTTAAAAAATTTATTATCATTTTTTAGTTGCTTGTGAACTTTGAAAGTGGAAAATATGACGAAAAATGTGAATTTTTAGTCCGAGTTGCAAAAAAAAAAAATTATAATTGTCTGAATGCAACACAGCCTAATCGTGCTGAAGTTTGCATCGTTGGAATGAAACGGAATTCATTATTTGAAAGGAAAACCAAAAATCAAAATGTAGTGGCCATCGGCTATGAAAATTTTTGCAAATGAAAAACTGAATGGGGGTGGGGGTTAATATTACGAATAACCAAATTGTCGAACAGCTAATAATTCGGAATTTTGGTATTCATAAAATTAAATAAAAGAAAAGTAAGAAAGTCGAAATCAAATTTTTCAAATGACTAAAAATTCGAAATACAAAATAGCGAACGTCAAAAATGGCGAACGTCAAAACGGCGAGCGCCAAAATAACGAACGCTAGAATAGAATAGAATAGAATTGAATAGAATAGAATTCGTTATTTTGGCGCTCGCCGTTTTGACGTTCGCCATTTTTGACGTTCGCTATTTTGTATTTCGAATTTTTAGTCATTTGAAAAATTTGATTTCGACTTTCTTACTTTTCGTTTATTTAATTTTATGAATACCAAAATTCCGAATTATTAGCTTTTCGACAATTTGGTTATTCGTAATATTAACCCCCACCCCTGAATGGGAAAGAAAAATTGAGGTAATTCCGAAAATAAATAAAAAATGGGGAATGGACAGAATACTTTTTATTATGCACTTCCACGATGCAAACTTCAATATCGTTCTTGTGACAGATTCATCAAAATCGGTTCAGTCATTTATGCGTGAAAAGAGCACAAAGATAATTTTACAGTAGAGTTTTATACAATATACTTGGAGATTTATTTATTTTTCTGGCGTTTCAGTTGACTCTTCGAGACTTGGAGGAGCACAAAACAGCTGCACATCCGAACGTTTGGTGCTCTCATCTCGAGTTTACAGGCGATCAACGCGAGCTCTACAAGCATCTATTTCTACCAGGTCGCAGTATCGCGACGACTAAAGCAAAAAATGCAGTGCTTTCGGAAAAAGTGTGCACAAAGTGTTCGAAAGGTTGCGGCAGTCTTGCCGAGCTCCATCGACACATGCTAGAGTGCGGCGGTGATCAGGCGTGGCTCTTGGGACTTTTCGGTAACGGCAAGAAAAAGTGCAAGTGGAGGCCCTTTGGCAGTCGCAGTAGAAGGCGAAGGCAGCGAGGCATGAAGAGGAACATTCAAAATTCACAGACCCCAAAATCCAATCAACCGAGAGAAAGAAATTCATCGGGACCGAGAGTTCGACCCAGCGATCGTACGAAACATTTCATTTCCATCCATTTTTTCTCTTACCTCAGTCTCGGACGAAATCGATCAAAATTAATGAAAAACAACATATTTTATTTTAATATTTTTCCACATTTCATAAAACATTTCATTCGAGTAATTCGACAACTTTTCAAATACCCGCGAAATTACTTTGAGAGAAATAATTAAAAAGCGTGAAAAACCTACGATTCCAAATACCGGTGAATCTCTAAATTTGCACGCTCATCCAATTCGGAATATTTACAGAGTCTGTAAACTTTTCAAACCTTATCATATTTTACGATATCCAGCAGAGATTTAGACTCTTCAAACTTCTGTGGAAAACGTCGGTAGACTTTAAATTCGATGAAACAGTCTAAAAAATCTTCAACACTTTGGCAAGCTGTTCGTTTTTCAATCTTTCATGTTATCGTTAATTAACAGGTGAGAGTATCCAGAAGATGCTTGCAAACTTGCCCCCAAAAAGAGCGAGCAGACGAGTAGTGCAAGACACAACGGTACGGACACAAGGAAGATTGCGCAAGGTCAGTTTACACCTTAGAAACGATGTATCATTTTTCCTTCCAACTGCAGTTGTCACCGCAGCATCTCTCGTAGGATTGTCTGCAGGAGTCTAACAGCAAGAAAAACTCATTAGTACATAAATGTAGCAACGCAACGAACCAATAATATATTCGAAGCGATTCGAAAAAATGCAAAATTTTCATTTTTTCATTTTTGACTATGTAATTATATTTTTATTTCTCCGCAGTGGCTCGAAATTTCGCGAAACTGTATTTTTAACGTAGAAATACAACAAAAACTTTTCTATTTCTATGAAAAAATGATTTTTTGAGATGGACGTTTAAATTTGGCGAATATGGGACATGATTTAACTTTAGTAGATTGAGAGGCTCGCGAGTCCCCGTTGATAAAACTATTATCTGCAATCGCGAATGAAATAGTCGCTAGAAGTAACGAAGGCCATGTAGCGCGAGACTCTTCGATTAACCATGCATTATCATGAACATGAGAAAGGCCTCTTTCATATGGCAACGCTACACCGACGTAAGCCTACCGTGGCGACGACCGGTTGTCTGTATATGTGTGTACTCGTGTGTGTTGGTGCGCGTGGCTTGCAAAGACTTTGGCTCGAAACGATGCATTGCATGAGCACAGCGCAGCAGACGCGAGCGTCGTTCACAGCCTGACCACTGGCTGACCCAAATACTATCCTGCTATGGCCAACAAACATACACGTACTAATTACACTATATACGCGCTCACACACGCCCAAAGGATTTTTCTATGCATTGGGTATGTGGGCGCGAGCAATTCCTCGTTAAATCAATTCACTTCCCCATCCTGGGATCTCTTCTTGCGCCTTTTTTCAATTCATTTCCTCAATTCTTGTGAAAAAAAGGTAGCTACCTCGTTATTTTGCAAAGAATTACGTCGTCGGTTTTCATTTCGTTAATTTATTTTCATGCTCAACATCATTTTTAGAGAAATTTCTACATTCTTTTTGCACAAGTTGTTTGCACCGTTCACTCTCACTCGGTCTCAACGCGAGGCTCATTTTCGTTCAAGAATAATTCGATTTCTCTGAGGACTGTGATACTCGTTGCTTCGCCTTGCTCGGTATTCATCCTAATTTTGAAAATATCTAGAAACTCACGGAAGCACGATGTTGAAATTTGCAGCGTTGAAACGCAACGAAATTCTCTTCTTTCTTCAGCAGAGCTCATAATTATTATTCAATATTTGCTCCAGACAATAAAACGATCGTCTCTCGTGAGTGAAAAACTCAATCGACACGGAAAATTACCATGATATTCAAAATTCAATAAATTACTGATATACAATATATTTTCCGTTGAATCTCAACGTTGCAAACTTCAGAGTCACACGGAACGTGGGAATTTTCGGAAATTTTTACGCCGTTGGTCAAATTTGAAAAAATTCAATCAATTCAATAAAGAGTTTTGTAACTTGGCTAAAATTTTGACAATATTACGATACATTCGCCGGCTTCGTCTGTATACAGAATGCATCGAATATAGATCATTGATGGGTGCAAAAAAAGCGAATAGATGTTGCTCTGCACGAAAAGTTCAAGAATCGATCATGATAATTTCGATTCGGTTCAGTTATATGCACGTATATGGATATGATATGTGTATGGGCGATCCTCTGGCAGCATAAGTAGAGTATTGATTCTGGAATATAGCCACGCACACCGACACACACTCGGAACGTCCACATACACACATATTTTAGTTTCAACTCCCTCGCATCGTCGCGATTCGTAGATAGTCTATATTTACCCATGATTTATGATTCGCATT
The DNA here is from genome assembly GCA_037952995.1 of Hyposoter didymator. Taxonomy (NCBI): domain Eukaryota; kingdom Metazoa; phylum Arthropoda; class Insecta; order Hymenoptera; family Ichneumonidae; genus Hyposoter; species Hyposoter didymator. The sequence goes on along the minus strand of JBAJMU010000001.1, from coordinate 3,224,141 downwards.
GTACCACTTTCTCACATTGCTCTCTTTCAACACGATGTATTCGCACTGGGTGTCGAGATTTGTTGAATTAAACATTGCTATGGAAACGAAATTCAGGCTAAAATGAAATCATCGTTCACTAATTACTTAATTCGTTCATCTTGGAGCTGGATAGCATGGTCTCTGTTACACCCCTTTTTCCAATATTTATATCGTTACTCGTCTTACCTCATAGCTTTTCATTACGAGACGAGGCATTTTTGCTTTTACAATTTTACGTCAGTTTCGAAGAGTTCGTAACAACCAGACTCTCCCGTTAACCGTAAAACGGGGTAACCTGGGCTCAAAAACGACCCCAGGCGACTTTAAATCCCGAGGCTTCTCTCCCTTCGTTCTCCCGTTTTACCACATTTTTCACTAATTTTGTTTTTTTACTTCAAGCAATATTGCCCCAGGCTCGCGTGATCCTGCATTGAAAAACAAACAAAAATTAGCTAAAGTTCAACACTTTTCGAAATTGAAGTCTTTTGTGACCCCAAGTTACCAGAATAATTTAAAAAAAAAAAGAAAAAAAAGGTTACCCTTCTAGGGTTAATTATCAAATAGATATTTCGTGACACGATATTTCAGTTGAAAAGAAGAATTATTACACGAGAGCAAAGGAATGAGATTATAGTGGGTGAAACGTGATAATGAAAAATGGCATAGAACAAATTTGAATTGAGCTCTCACCAGAAATCGCAAAAGAATGGAAATCCAAAATACAAACCTGCGTACACTGAGAAACGATTTTTTCTTGTGTACTGTCAAACCTCGCAAACTGCTCTAAACTCTCAGCAAAGTGGCCATTGTTTCGAATCTTTCTAAACGATTAAAAATAATTCATTCCGTACTGCGGTACTTCCTACCATTGAAAATGAAGGAATCTGAATATCTTGGGAAAATACAAAATTTATAAAATCGTCATTCGAAAAGTCAAAAACGTGAAAATCTGATTGATTATTTTTTTAATGAAGACAATAAACTGTCGGAATGACGATTTTTCATTATACTGAAGTTTTCATTGTCGGAAAATAATGGAAATATATATTTTTTGTTCATTATTTTGATAAATTAACGCGATCGATCCAATTTTTCTGGTAAATTCAGTTTTCCAATGGCAAAGAAAACTGTCCCATTATCGTTGACATATACTCTATAAAATTTTGTACTCTGCTATACGAAAAATAATAAGTTTTCGTTGCATTCCAACGATACGAACTTCAACATCGTGATTTTTCCTCCGAGCGGAAATGCGAAGGTTTCTCAATCTTCAGCAATATTTCAAGTCGAAATTCATAAATTTATCGATTTTTGATAACCTCGCGTGACCCATGAAAATTGATCAGAAAGCTTTAGCCTCGATAAAATCCCCTTCGATCGTAATAGTAAAAAAAAAGCGAATAATCGGCAATCTCATAGAAAATATTGGGTGTATTTTTTCCTAGATGCAGACCAGATCAAGACCCCGTTTGGTGGATCCTACGACTTCGACCTCGCGTTTATCGCAGAAAGCGGTGCTCCGTAACAAATTGCTGAAGAATGCAAAATCGTTCCAGCGCAAACGTTGTCGTGGCGACAACATAACAGCTGCAATTGAGAGTGTCGTGAAGAAGAGCGAGAGGAGTGAGGATCCGGATGACGAGAACGAGAATGATAAAGCGAAGGAGGAGGATGAAGAAGCTGAGGAAGGAGACGAGGAAGAAGAGGGGGGGGAGGAGGAGGAGGAAGAAGAAGATGACGACGAAGACGACGAAGACGACGACGATGAAATGGAAGACGATTCGGGTCTCTTTAAGGAGTCTCGTAAATTCGAGACTCCAAAAGCCCGTGGTGAATCTTCCAAATTACGATGGAATCTCGAATCGAGTAATCGCTCGACAAAAATAGTGCGAGGAGTGCGAGTTGTGAGTAAAAAAAGAAACGTCAAATCGAACAACTTGCATAACACGGTGATAACAAAATGTCGAGTATTGGGCAACAAACGCGGTGTCAAAATAGCCACCGTACAGAATAAAAGATGCAAACGAAAGATTTTACAGAATCATGATAAAAGTGCAGCCTCGAGGATCGCCTCAGAAAGCGTGGATGAAACGTCACTCCCTTCGAATTCCTCCTCACCGAGTCACTCGGCCATATTGAGACGTAAAAAACACGTTGATCCTGTGTTCTCGTTCAACGCTTCGTTGAGAGCTCGCTCGCAGTTGAGAACTCACGATGGCAAATTTGCTCGAAAAGAAAACAACGCAACGAGATCCACGAGCGAGGAAAGCCCCCGTGTCTCAACGAGAAGGAACAATGTTCACCTATTACGTGCCACTAATACCGAGATCGCCGGGGTCAAGCAGAAGCTTACGAGAAGAACAACCACTGACCTGGAAAAATCCTCGTTCAATACTTTTACGAATGACAAACGCAGTAGCAATCTCACGAGCAGAGTATCGACGAAAAAAAATAGTTCGGAAAATGAAAAATCATGCAACAACGATCTCTCGTCGTCTCGAGGTTCGAGCGAGTCAATCAGCAAGAAATCGGCAAAGAACTTGGATGAAAAACGTCCAATGAAAGTCACGAGGAAATCTTTGATGAAAAAAAACTCATTGGATGTGGAAAAGGATTCCAATTCGAGCGACGAAAAAATGGAGAAAGAGCAAGATTTATCGGGCAGGATCAAGCCCACTGAACTCCCATCCAATGCATTGACAAAGTCGAAGAAATCTAACAACCCCCGGCGAAGCTCAGCTGGTCAACAAAATAACAACACCGAGCTTGACCTTGACGAGGCTATTTCAAAAAACGTAATTGACGTTACGAGGATTAAAAATTCTGTACAGGACGTCGATCGAGAACAACGTCCTACTCGTGGACGTAGAAGAAAGAACGGGGATGAAAAAGCTCCAAAGGATACGGAATCACGGTCGACACCGGTCGAGCCGAGCGATTGTAAACCAAAAAGTCGTCTTCCGACCAGCAAAGGATCGAGCAACATGGATCAAACCGACGAATCTTCCAGGCGAGCCAACTCCAGAGACTCAAAACCTCAAGACGTCGAAAAAACCGAAGATTCCTTAAAGAAAAATGACAAAGTAGAGAATGAGAGCATAATCAGAAAAACGGGACTTGACAATTCGATGGAAACGAGAAAAGCCAGACAAGAACGTAGAGCTGGTTCACTCGAGGATTTTTCTAAAATTCGTCAAGTTGCCGACGAGGTCAAAAGACTTTTGGGACCGAGCGAAGATTTGTTAGCGCAGATTGGTCTGAAGACTGATCGGAATCAGCCGATCACATCGCAGACGTGCGTGACGAAAACCAAACTCAACAGCCCGAGAAACAAAGGAGCGAAGAAAATTGCTGATGAATCGGAAAAAAACCTTCCGAGAGTATCGCCAAGAAAATCCGATAAAAAAGAGTCCAAAGGCCCGAACGAGGACGAAGCTGATGAAAACATCCAAGACACGAAACTCGAAACACCGGAGGACAACGGGGCAAGAAAAATAGAGAGCGGTGTTGCGAAATGCCGAGGTCGAGTGAAATCTCGCCTCGAAACGGAAAATACAAAGACGAGAGACATAGTTAAAGAAGACGAAGAACCAGAAGAGGCAGCGAATAAAAACACTGCGGACGATTCTGAAGAGTCAATCGAGATCGTCATCGATAAAAGTGACGAAAAATCAATCAAAATTTCTATCAATGAAAATAGTGAAAAGTTTGTCGAAACTGTTGACAATAAAAATTCTGAAAAAATTCCAGAAACGCGTGTTTATGGAGCTCCTGTAGAATCGAACGAAAAAGTTTGTGAGAAAAATGCTGAAACGTCATTAGTAAAAAAGAATGACGGTAAATCGGACGAACCAATAAAGCAGATATTCAATAACAAAATCGATCAATCGATCGTAAGTAAGCATCTCGACGAGTCAATTGAATTGGCTATAAAGAGACATCTCGAAGATCCGATCGAGGCAGCGGTCGTCGATGAGAATCCCGAGCAGCCGATTGTCAAAGAAACGATTGAAAATCCCGAGAAAGAGATGCAAGCAATCGTCGATAAAGATTTCGTAAATTTATTGTCAATCTGTGATAAAAGTACCGACGAGGCGGACGCGATTGCTGATGAAAAACCGGGAAAGTGTACAAATACCGTGGACGACAGCGGCGACGAGTTGCCGGAAATAATCGATGAGAATGCAGCAAGCAAAGCAGTGGAGAAGAAAATTGACGAGGCAGCAGGCGAGAAAAATATGGGAGAACGAGTTGCCGACGTTACGATGCCAGGCGGTCGGACCAACGTCGTCGCATCCCTGTGTTTCGAGCACCTCCAACAAGAATCAAACAATTCGAATCTCGACAGTGGCAAAGAAAATTCATCCGAAGGCGCGATCAGTGCGCCCAAGCTAAAAGTTGTTCGACCGAAGAAATGTCGCGGCTCGCGTCGCGATAGAATCGGCAAGCGAACATTGAGCAACGTCATTGGTATTTTAACGGAGGGTGTAAACATACCGGTCGAGATACAGCAGAATGTCGTACTAACGGTACAAACGACGATGGACGCAACGTCAGAGACGGGAAACCCGAGTTTTTCCGGTCAAATAACCGGAAGCAACGCGGCTGCCTCGGAAGCTTCGGACAATAGTCGATCGAGCGTAAAACCAAATGAGAGTAGCGATACGGCTTGTAGTTCAAGCCCGAGAGCCGAAGAGTGTGAAACTAGTGCGGAAATGGATAATAAACGAGAAAACACTGAAACAGAGAGTCCGGAAAACACAGTAAAATGTGATAAAGCTGAAAAAAAGGAAGAAGAAAACTCAAAAGTAACGAATTTTAAAGACGCTGCTGAACCCTCGGAAACTGGACGCGAAATGACAATAATGCCTTCGGTTAGAGCAACGTCGACGAAAATCATCGAGCCCCTGCGAACCACAGCGATCGAACCGGCGAACGACATTATTTTGGATCTTTCACGTCGAAAACAAACGGGCAGAGGCTCTTTTCTCGAGAAAATCGTGTCAAAGATAGCCAAACAAAAGGATGCTATGCTCGAGAGCGACGTCGGCTGTTTGCTCGATAACGCGGCCGATGAGTTAACGCACGTACTCAGCGACGTCACTCCATCAATCGGCGATCTTATGGAAACTTCCAAAACCGTTTCTTCCGAGAAACAATGCCAAAACGACGACGATGCTATTCCCTCGAAAAGTGACGTTCCTGATAATACAACGAACGCTCTTCCGATCTCCGTCAAAAAGGACGTTGTCGTCGAGGCCCCCGAACGCAAGACTGGAAAGGGGAACGAACTATCAGCGACGTCGATTTCCGAAACAGGAATATTTTCCTCATCCGTTGAAGAATCGAGCCCCGATCGCGATATCGACTCCAATAGAACTTCGAAGAAACGAGCCCTCGACGCGGGAACGCCAACGAAAAACAAGCGAAAAACAACGGACGACAAAGTGACGGAAGAGGATTCTTCCGAGGAAGAAATTTGTCTCGCCGATATAATGAAATTGATCAATCGAACAAACCCGGAAACTCCAAAACTCGTGGACAAAATTGCAGAAAAAATTCCATCGGTGAAAAGAAAAATCGTCGACATCGACGACGAAGGGAACCCGAACTGCCCAGCTAAATTGGAGCCTTCTATTGAGCAAGTACTCGAGCCACGGGCCACCGAAACCGAATCGAAAAAATCCAAGCGCGGATGTACGGAAAAAATTCAAATTGACGGGGATCCGAATCTCGGAAAAATCAGCAACGATCGCAAACCCGAAGCGTCGGAGATTGTCAAACCGCAAGTTGAAATATCGAAGCTTCCCCCCGGTGCATTAGCCGATCCACCGATGACAAGGAACTTTGAAATGTTTCTACGAGAATCAATGGAAATCACTGAGCCTCAGAAGCCGTCGGCGGAAAAATCAAAATTACGACCAGCTCGAAAATGCGCCGTGAAAAAAAAATCATTGGCTGACGAACATTTGAACCTTTCCGGAGACGAGGATCCTGGAAAAATCTTGTCTCGCTCTTCCGATGCTTTTGACAACGATGCGAACTTGAATGTTTCCGTTCAATCGACAGAATCGAGCTTTCAGCAAATTACCGAAGTCGCAAAAACAGCCTCGCAGAGTTTCAAGATTCCTCGTCTTCACGACCTTGTTACATCAAAAAAAAGAACTACGAGAAAACAATTCCATCTCGAAAGCTCGCAGATTACGAATGAGAATACGGATTCGGCACAAAATGACCTCACAGCCGAAGATAATGCATCAGAGTATAAAATAACGGATCCAGAAAGCGGAGAAAATAACACGAATGTGCAAAAAGAAATCCACGATGAGGACGACATCGTCAAAGAAAAATCTCCGAGCGTGCCAATGGAAGCCAATAATCAAGTGACAAAATCTTTACAAACATCGGATTCTGCGACGACAGAAAAAGGAGAGACAGAAAAATGTTGCAAAAAAAGGAATCACGTTGAGAGCGAGAAGAAAGAAGAGACTATTGATGAAACGCAAACCGACAGTTTTACGGAAGATGAAACCGAGAGCGATGGGGCTGGTGGGGAGAGACGACGTAGTTTGACGAGACGTGCCAAGGAAGTTCCCTCGAGCGACGAAGTGACGCAATTTTCAGATGCCAAGTTACAGCGTAAGTTTGCCGTCGTTCACACGAAATCCGGCAAGATGTTGATCGTCGAAAAGAAAAAGAAATTCACGAAAGAGGCAGCTAAATTTTTTTGCGAAATATGCGCAGCTAGTTTCACTCGGAAAAGCTCATTGAAGAAACACAATTCGTCGCAATCTCATATGATGCAAGTTTCGAAACATTACGAGGAATTGGATAAAACGATCCCCGAAGATATCGATTCGTTAAAACAGTCCGAGGCGACAGCCTCATCTGCGACTGGTTCCTGCACGAACGATACACTGAATAGTGAACAAATTGAAAGCACTAATGACGCGGAGACTGATGTCAAGGCCGAATCGAAAGAATTGCCAAAAATAAGTAACGAGGTGGGTCCATCGGAAAAAAGCGAGAAGACGGAAGAGAACAAAAAAAGCAACGATGGTGGAATTTTGATCGAGCAAGAATGCGGCAACGCAATTTCCCTCCTCGAGCAACTTCCCTCGATAAGCGAGTCTCGAAACTCTGCTATACCGACCGATCAAACGGACGATTGTAATTTCGATGAGAATAAATTGGACGTGGAAGATTTCGAGGATGAACTTTTGGACGAGGAGATTTGTAAAATAACGGAAAACATGACTCACGACGAGTACGTACTAACTGATCACGTGAGTCCCGTTGTGCCGGAAGCTTCCTCGACACCGGTTGACAATATTCCGACGCATCCACCGGATACTCCGGATTCCATTAAAAAAATCAACGCCGTCAAACTCCTCGATAAAACGAGAGACGAGACGTCCAAGATTAATCTCGCTGATGAACATTTGAGCCTCGATTCGCCAGAAAGCAAAAAAGTCACAACAAACATGAAAATATCGAGTCCTCTCGAAAGTCTGACGAAAGAACCATCGGAAAGGGAACCGGCCATTCTAAAGACGTACAAACCTCCGAATTCGCCAGAATCGATAAATGCTTGCGGAGAAAAATCATTTCTACAAACCACTGAGATGATTCACAATGTTAAACTTGACTCGTCGCTCTCTCACGAGGAACATTTGTCGTCCGAGAAACCATCAAAATCAAAGAAAAAGAGCAAGAGAATCGTTGTCAAAGGAGAAGACGATCAAGTCGACATCGACGAGTCTTTAGCGGAGAAATTAGATGCTGCGACAGAAAATATAATTGCTGAAGAATCTATTATCGAAAGCTCAACATCAAAACGAGACCAAGCGGTCCTTTTGAAAAGTCAAGAATCAAAGGAATTTTCAACGAAGAACGAATCGATTCAACCTGCTAAAATCAAAACTCCGATAGTTCTTGATTTCTCGAATATTACCGAGAAATTACAGTCGCAGACGACAAATATGGCGAAAGAAATTGCCTGCAGCGTCGAATTCGAAAGTGACGAGGACACTTTAGATACAAACATGTCCGACGACATAAGAAAGATTTTGGATGATCCGGAACTCGATACAGACGCCAAGTTGATTGAGACCGAAAAAAGCACGAGATCGGAGAAGCTAAATAAATTGGAGAAAAGATCGCGTGCAGTAATAATCGATGCCGAACAGCACGATCATGACGTCGTCAAAGCAAACAAAAGCAGGCAAAAGGCAAAGTCCGAAGAATCCCCGAAGAAAGATAAAACGTCAATGAAAACATGGCGTAAAAACGCAACGAGAGACCTCGTGAGGCGATCGAAAATCTCAAAAAGTCGAAAAAGTGGAAATTGTTCAAAAACGAAAATCAACGAGACGAGCGAGAGCGAATACGACGAGGAAAACGACGTTATTGAATCGCAGAATAAAAATAAAATAGTCAAATGTGTTTTCGGTCGCGTTTTTGGTGGCGAGAAGGTCGACAAAGTTAAGGAGGTGTTGGACGACTGGGTCTCGAGATCGGAGGGTGATTCCCGTGACGAAGCACCAACGAACGTTGATCCTGAATCTGGAAACTCGGACGAGAACGTTTCGTTGCCCATCGCTTCGTCGTCGGAGTCTAAGAGAGTGCGACCTGCTGCATCAGAGAAATTGGCTTGTTCGATTTCTCAGAATAACTCGATATCGGGGACACCAAGTCCGGAGAGTGAGCGAGCGAAAAAGCGCGGACGTTCGAAAAATAGCGACGTAACGTCGGGTACGGAGAATACGGAAAATGATTGTTCGAAGGACGAGGCACGATCAAGATCAAAGAGTAGGACGATCGGTCGAAGGAAAAATTGGAACAGAAAAAGCGCAAACGATTGTAAGACCGAGAAATCTTACGAGGAGCCTGGTGCCGGTTCGAGATGCAGACAGAGTAAGAAAAGGGCTGAAGAACGTATTTCACGAGCTTTTGAGGATGAATCATCGATCGTATTTGACGAGGTTGATTTGTTAAGTCAGATCGACGCTTCGATGACCTCGAGTCATTCCCGAAGCTTCAAGGAGCCTCGCGGAGATTTAGAGATTTGCGCAGAAAAGCAAACGTCGATGAGCAATATAAAAAAACGAGCTCAAAATGACGTTACGAAGGATACGAAGGAATCTGATGTGACCCACAATGAGAAAAAGGTTGATTCATCCTCGAAAGACGTCTCGAGATCCAAGACGGAACGGTCAATATCGCCGCCGGTAAATTCTCACAAAGAAGCTAAGGAATTTTCCTCGAAAGTCATTGAAGCTGATAAAGGTGAAGGTGACGAGGATGAGGACGAAGACGAGGACGAGGATGGAATTGCATTGGGCCGCATGTCTCCTCTTTATGCTTGTAACTCGCCCGACAGTTCAATCGGAAGTTCGTCAAACAGCGACGACGAGGAACCTAGCAGGGAAGAAAAAAATGGGCGTGTTACAAGTCAATTAAACAATGACAAGGTCATCCCAACATCACCAGTCTCGGTAGCCTCGTTGCATGACGAACGTGAGGAAACCTTGTCGCGAGGTATCAACGACGAGATCCAAGACAAAGCTCTCGTGGTTCCCCGTCCGGATCATCCAAACTCACCGAGCCAAAAATCACGCCAGGGTAAAGTTTTGAACTTTGATGAGGAACTCTTCGTCGAGTGTTGCTCGCGACTCAAAGCCACTACCGAGAACGAGCTCCGAGGAACGAAGAAAATAAAACTTGATCATAACGAGTCGTACGATGGGACCGAGCAGCAGGAACAGAGCTTCAGGGCGAGTCGAGACCGATGGAGAGACGTCGAAAGTCAAAACAGTCTTGGCAGCTTGCTGGAATCTGTCAATCAGGTTCGTAGTCATTTTTTTACCTTTTCCCTCAATATGACACCAAGAAACTGAATTTAAAAAACTACTAAATCTTTCCTCGTTTCACGCTCGCCAAATTTTCAACATAAACATAGCAGCAACGAATATACTGGGAAAAAAATATTTTCGTATATAAAGTCGCCCTGATACTCGAAATTCTTGTTCGATAATCAAGTACAAGTTCCAAAGTATTTTTTGTGGGATGCAAATAGAAAATTATCAACACGGTTTGTAGCCTCGAGTGACGTCTTACGAATACAGAGAAGGCAGCTCCTTTGGGACGCAAAATAACACATGAATTTTTATTTCGATTTAAATTATTTTCCCTATACAATCGCAGAACGTATAATAATTCATTGAACTGCAACATTAAACAAGTTGATGCTTCCATTTTTCGACAAGATTGAAATACCAAAATAGCTATCGATTCATTTTTTAACAAAACTCAAACCAGAATCATGTTAATTTCCGGATAGAATGAAAATTCAAATATTCTCATTACAAAATAGCATTCAGGGTCGATTCTGCATTTTTAACATTTTTTCATCGAACACACAATATCAATTTCGATAAATAACAAAAAAAGAAGCAATTTGCACCGTTTTTTGCATTTGCATGTGAATTATAAAATTTGACAACTTTTCTTCAAAGCAAAGAGGAAGTACGGACTTGTACACAATATCTTCGAAAATTTAGTTTAAAAAACTCTGTTAAAAAAAAAGAAAAAAAAATGTGTAATAAAATTTAAAATTTGCGGAAATTAGAGCGTCGACCCCTTTTTTTGAAAATTTCTTTTCTATAGCAATTCCAACAAAATTCCCAGAGAATTAAGAGCTTGTATAGATCAACACCTGTGCAAAAGAGAGTTTCTTCGATTAATAGCAAAACGGCGAGTAAATATTTTGCAGAATTAATCGTCATCCTCTGATTCTATTCTGAGATTATTAGTTTTCGATTTTCATGCTTCTCGTCTATTACTCAGGGATTTCGAATTTCCCATGCCCATGGGTATCGATTTAACCGTAATAATCCGGGTCACGATTACGTCACACTCTTCGAGTCATATTCCCGTACGTACTATATCGTCGTCAAATCCATTACAAGCGTAACTAACATTCGTAGATTTGGTTGAGAGTGTAAAGATGTAAAAATGATGTATTGCTGAGAGAAATTCGCAGATCGTAGCTGCACAGGCGTATGCAAACGACGTACGAGGCTCGTCTGGTGCAATCGATTTTGCAGTCTGTTGCGACATTAACCCTTCGTCTAAACCCACTAACACTATAACGTGTTCTCAGTGGCTGAAATGCCTCTCACCCCTCCTAACAAATGCAACGAGATGTAATGCACCGAAATGAAATTGCATTCGCGAAGGATTTGGTGCACACTTTTTTCCAAACTGACTTATGAATGACATTACAATCTCTCAAGCCGTATTCATTCACGTAAAAATGCTGCCTACTTGTCTCTGCCATTGCGTCTCGAGCGGATAGCTCCGGTTCATCATCAATCTCCAGATATTTCACCGACTTTCGAAATTTCCCCACATTCTCATTCGTAGAATCGATTTTTTTCAAAACTCGAATCCCTGCTTTTTGAATTTTGTTCTTCGAATACGTTGAATGGAGGTTCATGGAAATAACATTTGACACACTTTGTATATTTTTTGTTTTTTCAGCTTTTGGGCGAAGAAATGTGCAGTGGGAATCGTGCAAATGATTATGCGAAACGTGGAAGAACTAACGCGAGTGAGAGATCGAGTCGTACGGCGAGTCCAGACGTCGAGACGAATCGTCAGGAAAATTTGGCCTACGAAGACAGTCTGGACGTTGCATTTGAGCATAACAACAAATTACGCGTCAAAATACAGCAGCGCATGAAAGAAAGCGAAAGTTTGTTGGCTAGTACGTTTGGCCAAAAAACTAGCGGTGCCAACTTGCATCGCCATCATCATCATCACCATCACCATCACCATCACCACCACCGCGGTTCCAATCATCAGCGCCACCACGATAGCTCTCACCATCACAAACGTGAAAATCGGCAGGTCGACGAGTCCGTTGACAATGACGAAAATTACGACGACCGAAGCACCGAGAAGACGGTCGAACAGCCTAGCAAACATGTTGACATTGATTGCTCCGGTTTCCGCAGCAAAAATCCAGCTCTCGGAGGCCTCATCGATAACCTGCTACACAGCAATGGGAAGCACGATCACAAGTGAGTTATTTCGATAAAACTTCTTTCTCCTAAGGCGTCATTCCAAATTTTCGAACCGAATTACGAACGAGAGTAAACAAGAATCCTTCTGCATTCAAAGTTGGTGATTAATTCTTCGTGCCGTTACTCACTCACTCTTACGATCGTCATTAAGTTTTTCTCGGAGACTGCAAAGTCCGCTGCATATATAATTATGAAAAAATTAATTAACGAAGAAAAATGACTCTCGGGAAATTACTCAATACTTTCTTTACATTAAAACAGCCCGCAACAAATTTAAATTATGTTTATTTGCGATCCAAATGACTTACCCTACAAAAACTGTATGATTGCCGTTATAGAATTGAATTCAAGGACGACCTTGGATTTTACGCAATTTTTACTCCGCAGACTGTAAAAGTTGTCAAAAGTTGAGGTCATTGCTTGATCCTACTCCGTAACGGTAATTCTTCGATTTTGAAACTCTCCTTTTGATAAAATAACGATCTATCAAAAAAATGGATGGAAAAATGAATGGATTTCCGTTTCTGCATGAAAAACTAATCAAGACCCTTTTTTCGTTCTCTTCTTTTTTCTTTGAACCCGATTTCGAGGTCCCGACGCGACTCATGAATTACAAATGACAAAGGAGCACAGAATTTTCTCCTCCACTTGATTCATTACTCCTGAAACGAACGAACATTTTTAATGCCACAAAAAAATGGCCTGCTCAGTGCTCGAATCGGTATTTTTGTTTCATATTTGATTTCCATTTTAATAATTAAAAGAAAAAACTCGAATAATGAACGAGCGTATGAATCGGAAGAAGTTCAAGGAACTTGAAATGTTTGTACGATCAATGGACCAAATTAGAAAGAGAGACAGGAAAAAAAACGAGATAAAAAAAAGCTCAGAGCTTATAGCCACAAAGCCGAGGTTATTACATCGAACGCGGTTACCCTCGGTTTGCCATGGTTGCCGGTCCGTATTGATCCCATTGCTTTGCACCACCCATTCAAGACAGCTCCTTCGCAGACCTCTGCTCCGTGCATCATATGAAACACACGAGCTTTACCGACAGCGATCTAGCATCAATTTTAGACTCATTCCTTATTTACTCGACGAGAGTGTCATCGCTGGCCGGCCCGGGCCAACCAATTATTCTAGATCAAACCCTCTCCGTTATTATAAACTTTAAAGTCGATAGAAAAGTAGATACTGAACTCGAACTTGTTACTCCTTCGAACAGCCTTAAATATTCACACAACATTTTATTCAGCCCTTTATAAAAACCGCTTTGTCACTCCGATTGAGTTACATCAAGAGGCGCGACAGTGGCTCGACGCCAAGTATTTGAAACAAATTGAAAAGTTAAAATTCAGCAATTTGCAAGTTTCGCAAAAAATGAGCATCGCTCGAGGAAGATATTTGCAAATTTCAATTTGCAGCGTTTTTTGTATTTGCATTTGAATTATATAATTATTTCGACAAATTTTCTAGAAAGTAAAGAGAAAGTACAGACTTATACACAATATCTTTAAACATTTGCAAAAATTTAGGCAGTTGAACCATTTTTCGAAAAACTAAGCTTTGCGTAACATTCGACAACCTATTAAATTTAAACCGTTCAACCGTTCTTCCTATTATGATACTCTATTTATAAAAAAAAAAATTATTAATAAATATTAAAATTTGCGGAAGTAAGAGCGGTTACACCATTTTTTGGAAAATTTCAAAATGCCATGCAATTCGTTTTTATTTTTTTAGCAATTCTAACAAAATTCTCAGAGCTGGTATGGATCAACAATTGCGCAATACGGGGGAGCCCTGTAGCTCAAACCGTTCTCGAGTTATAAACGTTTGAATTTTACGGTGCCAGAACATACACACACACACACACACATCCGGAAATTTTTCCTCGATATGATTCTTCGATGGTTTTGCGACATTTTGAGCACATTGACATTGAAAACTAGACGAAAAAAAAATATCATCGTCACATAGCTTCCTCTATGATGAGGAAGCAAAAGAGCGTAGCGCGAGCCCTTCCGCACTCTTGTATACAGTAATTTTTACGCCATCACAGAAACTTGAAATCGTACGCACAGAGAAACGGGCTGAGGAGAAAATTTCATATTATATGTGAAATTTCTACAATGTCTAATCTTTCGAATGATCCTTGGTTCAAGAAAATCCGTTCAGCCGATCTAGAGAAATGTAACATTTAAGATTTTGGCAACTTGTCTGTTTCTCGGAGTTTCTTGGATTTTTTACCACAATTCGTCGCTCCATTTCATCATCGACGGAAGAAAGAACAATCATAATGTTCCGCATCTTTCTCTCGTGGTTGTCGGTACAATTTCTTCCAAGTTTCCAAAAATGCTCTTGACCGGGCTTGAAAATTGTCAAAATCATTTTACTGATCGCATCAAATGGAAGAATTGGAAAGATCGCTCATTCAAACAATAAACAAACATGAACTTGTTCGGCATTCAGAAATTCCTGAGTTTCACAAGAGTTGCTGGAAATATTTCGCTATCCGATAGTCTCATCGATAATTGAACACATATCGAGTATCTCGGTCGAATAATTATGTACTAGTGACGGAGCAACGGTGAAGCACAAACGGTGGGAAGGGTTCGGCTGCACAGGACACTGTACTGCGGCAATCTATTGCAAAGCATGTGCCCGATATATATAATATATAGTACAATTGTATATCAGTCTGATGGCCAACCCATTTACTTCGGTTAGTCGTCGAACAATCTTCTTTCTCTCTGTTCGCCTTTCCATCCCACTACGATTTATTTTCGTTCTAGCTTCTCGGAACAACTCTGTTCAATGAAAATGCACTCCACTATTTCTGACTGATCGAAATTACAACTTGCTGGGAAATAAAAATAATAAAAAAAAAAACAGCAATCTCTTTGTTGCTAAAAAAATCTATGTGATCGTCATGAAGCTGAAGTTCGCAACGTTGGAATCCAAAGGCGAAATATTTATTAATTTTCAAAATAATCCAAATTCTTCGAGCTGAGATACTTTTCGGGTCGCGAAAATCGATCGTTTCATCGTTGTTATTACATTATGCATTTGAATAATCAGCTTCGCCAAGGAAAAAGGAGAATTTCGTTGAATTCCAATAATTATGCCAACTTGAACGTCATTGTTCGCTCAGATAATCGGAAGGAAATTTCGTGCGTAGAGAAATAAACATAGAGGATGAATTTTTTTTTTGAAATTTTCCATTGATTGGTTGGTAATTTATAAAATAGATTGTTATGCATCCTGCTGGTAATATTCGGCACTCATTTGACTAGCACAGAGCGCGTTCAATGCATTTTTCAAAGCTGAATAAATGTTTTATGCATTTTGTGTATTAAATGCTGGGAATGATTTGTTCCAGTGGGTCAACACCGATGAACGTGTTGGCAGAGCTCGCGTGTGCCCGAGTACCAACCTCCACTCTACCGGATTCGAACGCACCGTCACGCGAAAAATCCATAAAATCACCGTCCCGAACGCGTGACCCGAGCTCCGAAGATCATCAGACGAGCGTCAAAGAGGCGGCATTGAAAAAACCACGAAATCCGATCAGAGAGTTATTCGAGAGAAAGAAAGAGATAAACGACCGGAAACATCACGAAAAATCCGACAACGACGTGACGTTGAGAGGGATCAACATACAGAGATTGAAAAAATCGAAAAAACCGAAAAAACAACAACAGCAGCAACAAGATTTTCCGCTGATAAGGAAAAGTCAGTTGGGCGGCATGGTAGAGAGAAAGAAACGTCGTGACGATAAAAAAATATTCTCTAGTAATATCGGACAAGAAAGGATAAAAGACATTTACGAGTTTGACGATGACGAAAGTCATCAGGAGGCGAATACTGTTATGTCGTACAGAAATAAAAATGATAAGAATCAGGAGATTGCGGCCGAAACGATAGGCGGGACAACAGACCTCGACATGGCGGATCTCATGACAAAGACGATCGGTGATACACTGAAAAACGGAAAAACAAGTGACGCATTAGGAGGAAGATTGGAATCGATGATCGATCGAAAGTTCCAAGAGATTGAGTCGTTTCCGCCAAAAACCAAAGGCGCTCTCAAGTCTTTTCACGTTGAGGAGAAGCAACGGCATCGCGAGATCGGAAAACAGGTCGATGTGCAAAAAGAAGCGGACGGAAAAGACGGGAGGAAGAATGAAACAAGAGAAATCATCGGCCCGATGGACGAGCACGTTGAGCGAAAGAAATCCTCGCGGCAATTAGCCGAGCAACTGTCGAGCAGGCACGGTAGATCAAAAAAGAGGAGCAAAAACGGCAAGAAAAAATCTCGCAATGCCTGGTACGAGAACGACAGTTCCGATGAATTTGTAACCGCGGCTAAAGCCGAGGATGTTGGAGTCGGCACGACGAAAAGCCAGCGAACATGCTCCAAGGGTAAACAAAATCTATTTGCCGAATTGTCAACATCTTCCGAGAGCGATTACGACGATTTGAATGATGATTATGAGTCCAAAAGACGAGTCTCCCGCAAAAAAAATAATTCAACCAACGAGCCTCATTGTGAACAAGTAAAAGCTGATAAGATTGATACCACAGTTGCCGACATTTCTCCGGAGAACCAAGACAATGAATCCATCGTCGATAATTGGATGCACGCGAATGCGAGAACGAATGGTAACAACGAGCTCGAGCACAAAAAATCAGAGTCCGAGATGTCGGATCATCCGTTGATAATCGACGAGAGAAAGAACGAGACCGATGAAGCGAAAAACAGCGACGACGATATGGAGACGCGTTACGTTCCGACTTTTGAACTGGATGATCTCTACCGCGAAGATACCACCGATGAGACTGACGAAGACAAAAACGAGGTCGAAAACGAGAAGGATAGTTGCAACAATCAAGTTGCCTCTGCCGAGGCAATTACGAGAAGCACGAATCCGAAGAAATCCTACGACGATGAAAAAGAGCTCATTCCTCTCGAAGAAGCGCTAGATTTGTTGGACAATAACGAACATCTTTTGGCCATACCCGAAAGAGCTGTAGTACAGCAGGCTCTTTCGAGGTGCGAAGAATTAACGTTAGAAAAATCCGAGGATTCCAAGAGTACGGTGGATAAAAACGACGCCCAGAGCAGTGTGAGCAAAGCGATCAATGACAAAGTCGATAATTGTTGCGATGCTTTGAACAATGAAGTGTTAGATGAGGAGTCGGATTTGCCGGAAAAACTATCGAGCAACGTCAAACCCCAAAAAGAATCGGACAATCTGCCGCTGCACATATTTCTCAGTCGCAAAGTGCAAGAATCTAAGAAGCGGAAGCAACAGCAAGCTAAGAAATTGCAAGAGGAACAAGAGCGTATATTGATGGATTTTCAACCGACGAGGAGACAGAGGAAATGTGCGATAGGCAAACAGGGCTTGCTCGCAGAAATCAGCAGTTCCGATGAAGAGCCTTACACGAGAGAAACTTGTAGACGCGCGTCCCTGCCGAGCGACAAAGCGGAGAGCGACAAACAGTCGAGGAAACCGAAAAGAGAATCCAAGGAAAAGCGAAAAGAGCGTTACATGGAAAAAAAACATGAGCAAATAATCGCAAAAGAACAAAAAGCTATTGAGGAAGAAATTTTACGGGAACTTGAAAAAACCAAGGGCAACAGCGGTAAGAGCGATGATTCCGAGTCTGGCAAGAGCGAGAAAAATTTCAAAGGAGATTTCATCACAACGGACAAGTCTGAGACGGAGGAGAGTCAATCGATGAGGAGCGTCGTTAAAAAGAAACGTCAGAAAAAATGTCGAAAGTCTGCAACTTCCGAGATTTTGAGCAAGAGCGTGGAACGACAGCATCGGGATGAGATAACAAAGAAAGAGGAGCCGAGTACGATCTCGTTCGAGGGACAAAGCAAAAGTAACGAGAATTTCGATTCCAAGGAACAAGATTCTCCATCGAAACAGAAAAAACAGTCAAAAAGCGGACAGAAAGCGAAAAAATCGAATAAAACAACGGAAATGAAAAGTCCGAGCGCCAATCGTAAGAGTAAAATCTCCAATGGTGACAAGAGCAACAAACAATTGAAAACTGCATTGACACCGAGCAAAGATCCTAAAGAGCGTAGATCTTCGTGCGGCAGACATGACTCGGATGACGAGGAGCTACGTACAACGAGGTGCTGGAACAAAGTAGATAAAGGTGTTGGTGTCGCGATAGGGCGTAGGAAGAGAGCAGCTGCCAATCAGCTGTACTACTGGTCGAGTTCGAGCGACGACGACGAGCCTGCTCCACCCCCGATGCCCGTTGTCGAGGAGGAAGACGATCGACGAGAACAACATGGCTGGATAGTCGGTGATTCTCACAAACGTATGATTACTATGCTCGCTATGGAAAAACAACTGAAAGAAAAACGACGGCGTAGCGAGGACGAGTTCGAGTCCGGTAAAGCGAAGAATAAAAAGCACAGGAACAGCACCTCTTGATACGTCTTTCACGACTAAGAAATAATCTTTTATTTTCCCCTGCCGAATTACGCGGCGTTCGATATAGCGCGTTCTACAAATATTTCATTCTAGAAAGCCTGAACAAGCAAAAAAATCCGTAGAGTTTCAAACTCCATTGAAATCAATAATATTTTCCTTTCGTTTTGGAATAAGTTTGTACAGTGTGCTCCTCCGTTAAACGTTCATTCGGATTTCCATGCATGTTGAATTACCGAAAAACGTGCGAATCATGAAGAACGATTTACTGCATAGAACATTAACTTTTCATTGTCCTTGTTCACGATGAAAACAATACTAGCCCAAATTTGCTATATTTCATTGAGTTTAAATTGTCATTGTTTTAGATACGATGGTTTGACGTTACGATATAAGAAACAAGAAATCATATAGAAAAATTGTCTGACGTATAAAACGAGAAAGGACCGATTTATCGTAGTGACTGAGGAATTAAAAAAAAAAAAGAATAAAAAAATGCACTTTAGACAATACTAAAAAATTCCTCCTACGTTTTAATTAAAGGGATTAAAATATTAGCTTTAGATAAGAGAAAAAAGAGAAATGAGGGGTTGGAAAACCGGGGCGATAATGCAAAAATGAAGCAACATCGAAAGCGGTTTTCTTATCCATTAAACGCTGCTTGTTCGTAATTCCCAACATATCGCAGGATTGGCAAGATACTCCATTGAATCGATTTAGGGACAAAAAAACTTACATAAACGCATAACATAAAACAGCAGACTAGAAAAGAAAAAGAAAAAAATGTTGAGCCCGTAGCATCTTGGAGAGAATAAGAAACAAAACTGATATTCGCTTGGAATTAAACTTTCTGTTGAATCTTTATGAGACTTTGAGCTTTAACGATTCCATTCAATTTTTCGTTCAACATCTCATGAAGTAACGACAAAAACGCCGCGAAAAAAATGCTTATTAATCTTAAATGGAATCATTACGAGTTATATATAAATACATATATACATAATACGCGTATTATGAAAGAGTAAATTGACATTTTTCGTTTCTTTTCGTCAACCTACACCTGGTGCACGGTAGCTTAAGATTGCAAGATTTCATATATTGAATATACAAAAGTAAAATACGCTAAATAACGCAAAAATCATAATTATAATACATAAATACGTTATATATGTATACCTTAAGATGGATGATAATTATATTAGACTCTATTGTAAAACTACTGCCATAATCATATATTATCATGCAAAAGCCTACGAGAATAGTCTATGAAATATTATTCCTGTAAAGTTATAATGTTAGCACAAAAAAAAAGTAACTAGGTACATCCAATGTAAATAGAGCATATTTTCAATGTGTCTGGAAAAGTATGTTTTGTAATATATGCATTGCGAATGAAGAATAAAAATCGTATAAAGTAAAGCCGAGGCTTTTACATTTCTAGCATTATTTACGAAATACCATTTTACTGAATCACGACAACTTGAATCCTGCTAAGGGAGAGAAACGTTTTTGCAACCGAGTGATTTCATTAGTCAACATATATGCATAAGGATTTGGNCTGCCATAATCATATATTATCATGCAAAAGCCTACGAGAATAGTCTATGAAATATTATTCCTGTAAAGTTATAATGTTAGCACAAAAAAAAAGTAACTAGGTACATCCAATGTAAATAGAGCATATTTTCAATGTGTCTGGAAAAGTATGTTTTGTAATATATGCATTGCGAATGAAGAATAAAAATCGTATAAAGTAAAGCCGAGGCCTTTAAATTTCTAGCATTATTTACGAAATACCATTTTACTGAATCACGACAACTTGAATCTGCTAAGGGAGAGAAACGTTTTTGCAACCGAGTGATTTCATTCGTCAACATATGCATAAGGATTTGGAAATATAGTTTCCGGAGAATCCGTACGTGGCAGCACCTTCCGGTCGTAGAGCGGCTCCACTCTGCGGCTCATAACTTGACTATATCGAGTTTGTGTATGCTTATATACAATTTCAAGGAAAAATTGGCTCGGCTGGGGCTTAGGAATAAGCAATAAGCAGATCGAGTTGATCGAATACCGGAAAATAAGTTTCGTTCGTCACGATAAATAATGAACGTCGTACAAAATTTCGCACCCTCGAACGTTGGAATGATGGAATCAATGTCTCCGGACTGGCTCACATCAGAAGCAAGCACGGGTGTAAGTAAATTATTCGGCTCAAATCGACGAAAACTCATCTGTTGTTTTTTAGGTTAGAATGACAGTGCAGTCTTTTGAAAAAAACAGTAATGATCGGAAAATACGTTTCAAATTTCGCCTTATCATCAATGTTTTTTAACAAAAATCATAGAAGATTGAAGAATTTGAAGAAAAAAAGATCCCACTAAACTAGAAACTGTCATTCGTAGACATCGAACTTTGTCTCTGCATGACAGTTCGATATTACCAATTACGTTGCGACCATTCACTTGGAATCGTCGAAATAAAGTGCATCCGTCATACAGATCATTATTTTTCGATCTTTTCAAAA
>JBAJMU010000001.1:3119968-3196084 GCA_037952995.1 Hyposoter didymator | reverse complement strand
CCTCGTGCGAATGCGATACAGTAGTGCATTAGGAAAGAGTGGCTGTGGGCAACACTCTGGGGGGAACTCCCGGAACTCAGTGACATTGGGAATTAAGTGGGGTTAAAGGGAAAGGATCGTAAAAACCCGCAAGGGTATACGCAGGAACAACAATAAAAAAAATAAAAATAAAAAAAAATAAAAATAGTTGTTGAGTTTAGTTTAGTTATGTTGAGTTGTTAATTGATCGAAATTCGGAATTATTCTGTTTCAGTTATCAATAAGCTTGAGTGCTATTCACAGTGGTCCATCTTTGGGAATTTTCACTATTGGAGTTTTGCTACCATGGATTAACGCGACGGTATGGTTTTGTTTGCACATAATACTCAGTATTCTCCATTTATGTTTAACCCTCCGCGATGACCAGGGGTCAAAATGACCCCAAGCACAGCTTTGAGCTAGAATTACTACAAGTTAATGGCGGGCAAGACGGTTGGCATCCTCTTCACCAACGGTGTGCTTCGTGATTCCCGAAGAATTTTTTTTTTCTACACATGGCCTCCTTGCTGATTTTTTTTCACCATTTTGAAAATTGGATAAAAAGTTTTTGGCATGATATTCTGCATGATTTCATAATGATGAAAGGTTCAAACTCATATTCTGTATTGTTATGTGTCGTTCATGACGTTACTGGCAATGTAGCAAGCGTTTCAACATGACTGGGGTCATTACGACCCCGTGTGACCAGCGCGATATTTATAGAACGTGCAGCCACGGAGGATTCATTTCTGAATATTTTTCAGAGTGCTCTTATCGGAGGACTCGGTGGATTAGGATTCATGACTTGGATAACAATCTCGGCCCAGAGTGGCATCGCGAGTGGCTCGATCAGGTAAATATAGTACTTTCTCGAGTACTTTGCACGCACGATGTGGGGAAAACATGACCCTGAAGTTTGAAACGTTAAGATTCAACGAAACATATTTGAGTGTATTTATTATTTATTGAATTTTGAAAATCATGGCAACTTTTCGTGCGTCGATGGAGTTTTTGGGTCGAAGTGAGAGGATCGTTTTATTGTCCAGACCAAATGTTGAATGATAATTATATGAGCTCTACTGAAAGAAGAACCGAATTTCGTTGAATTCCGACGCAAACTTCAACATTATGATAAGGCCGGAACGAGAAATCATTCGTTCTACATACCATGATCTCAGGGACCAACCATTGAAGAGGGCGGTCGATGGGATTATGGATATTGAACGATGGGATCAAATGAGCCTGAAGTTTGCATCGACGCAATGCCACGAAATAAAAAAAAAATTAAAAAATGATTCTGCACTTTTTTATTTGACAAATCGATTCGTAAGATTTAAAAAAGGTAAGAAAAAAACTGAGGAAAACAAATTCGTTCCGGTACAACCCTGTCCAGGGGGTTGAATTTTTTTTTTCATTTCGTGGCATTGCGTCGATGCAAACTTCAGGCTCATTGGGATCAAACCAACTCGAACTGATATCTCGAAGCAGGCTTCATTCTTGTTTAGGAAACGAATATGGAAAATTCTTATAATGAGCCAAAAGAACTATAATTTTCGTGAATCGCATTTGGTATTCCAATGTTTTCACATTTCTGGTAAATCTCACAGGTTTCAGGAAAAACCGATAACAACAGAAGGGTGCACTTACTGGTTCCAGCAAGTTGAAAACATGTTGCTTTTCATTCCTCCTGATGTGACAACGAACGGCACTGATTCGAGCAACAGTGGGCAAGTGATTCTAAACACCAATAAAATGTTGAAAAAAGTATCGATGACGAGAGCAAAAAAAAACTGCAATTATTTCGTAATAAAATAATAAAGATTTATTAAATTTGGCAATTACCAAAATGCAGGGAATCCTGGGCTCTCTATCGTATGAGTTATCTCTGGTACACCGTAACTGGTGCCATGGTCACCATCAGCATCGGTCTTGTAGTGAGCGTCTTTACACCGAGCAGAGTAGAAAAATTGGATCCCATGCTGGTGGCGCCATTTCTACGAAAGTACATGAAGGGTCCGGAACCTACAGAGCTGTGCCACGTCATGGTAATAAACAATAAAAATTCCACACACGTACTGTTCGATTTTATTTATCGATGGATTATCCATCCGGAATACATTCATTTTATATTTTTTCTCGGGTAGATTCGAACTCAAGGTACGAATGGAGTAGCGATTCCTTCAACGACAAACGTGAAGCCATCAGTTTAGAATTCGTAACAGCAAATTTGAAATAATGTTTGTATTGAAGGGAAAAGCATGTGGCGAAAAGTAAAAAAAATGACGTGGTCGTTTTGTTCGTTTTATTTTTCATTGGCATGATTTATTTTCATCAAAATTATTTTTCACATTCACGTGTGCACTTGTGCACGTGTGCAAGGTGGAAGAAAGCGGTGCACAGTGCTTTACGTGGTGTCTGGGATTAGATTATAGACATCGCGACAAATTTGTTCAACATTGACAAATTTACTCACAGACACGCTGAAAACACAATAACTACCACTTTTTTCCATACAGTAATGAAATTATATTCAGTACATTAGGTGAAAAAAAAGCGTATTATCGATCATTAAATTCGTCACGAGCTGCGACTTAGTAGAATCTTTTCTTATCAATACAAAATTTTCATAGCTCAAAGGGAACAACGAAAAGAGTCCAAGCTGCTCGTGTCCCACTATAACTCGATAATACGTTTTTTCGGCTTTCACACAGTTTCGCTTTCGCTGAAGATATATAGCGAGATAAATTTCGATCCTCAATTCGAACTCATTTTTTCCGCCCCGAACAAGCAAACGACTTGAAATCTTAAGGGATCATCGTCAGATATGAATCAGCTGTATTCATTTATTCACTGTAAAGTTTGGCAGAATGAAACGAAAACATTTTTCTTCCTCGTGATTGAAGAACCACGTTCAATTCCTCCAGATTCCATGCATTTCTAATGGCAATGTGATACGAGCTCATACTTTTCGTTTTTCCGTCTCTTCATTTTTGTCTTTATTTTCTTATCTTTAGTCCTCCTGTTTCGTCAACAAAATCTTTGCTCCGAATTTAAAAATCAAAATGTTTTTAACTTTATCCTGAAGTTTTGATTTCAGGGACGTACAAAAATGCATTTGTCTGCTTGATTTATATATCATGATAAATCCCGTTGCCGTTCATCGATCACTTACGGAGGGCAGAAAAATGAATGCA
This sequence comes from Hyposoter didymator, assembly GCA_037952995.1. Classification (NCBI taxonomy): domain Eukaryota; kingdom Metazoa; phylum Arthropoda; class Insecta; order Hymenoptera; family Ichneumonidae; genus Hyposoter; species Hyposoter didymator. Next base: position 3,192,872 of record JBAJMU010000001.1, on the reverse strand, counting down.
ATAAAAAAATGATTTCGGTATAGAAAATTAAAAACAAGATAAGAAGGTTCGCACATGTTAATATAAAAATTCCAGGTTCGTAATGACCAATAAGAGAATCAACGGGTTTTCCACCAATCCCATTTTGTCTATTTTTATCGATTTTTATCTACAGAGAGGCTTAATTTGCTACATCAATAATAGTAAAAGTAATTAATATCCCATTTTTTAATTTCGTATTGTTACCATTACCCAGACGTTTTTTACGGATTCTGTTCTCCGCGGATAATCGAAAGTTCATACGATTTTCCGCACCAGAAACTAATTTTAAAAAATAAATAAACACAAAATTCTATTTTTCGATCGATTAAATGAAAATTTGTACGCGAGGAAGCAATGAATGAATAATTACAAACACAACGATTAGAGAGCATTGGTGGAATCCGAATATTGTACAAATGTAGCGAATGAATAGGCAGTAAAAAAAAAAAAAGAAGGATTTTGCGTTATTTTCACTGATTCAAACAGCAATTTCGAATTATATCTAAAATTACGAGCACAAAGTTTATAGTATAAAATATTTCACGTGTTTACGACGAGATAGATTTGTGTACTGCGTTTATACGAGACATTCATCTATATTGATACACGATATAAAAATATAACATTAATTCTCTATAGACAAATGGAGGGGAATGTATGTTGTAAATTTTCGGAGTATCGAGCAGTATCCTTTTCGGGATGGAGTTTAAATGCCTGAACATTTGTATATGTGGAGGATAATGTGTTCCATTGATTGATTGGCAGTGAAATAGTAAATCCGCATTGTTTTTGTACTTGTTAATTGTTCAAAATACCTCGAGATTTATAAGTCAAATACGACAATCTCACGAAAGTTTGGACAATCGTTTAATTTTCGTATTAATGAATAATGTCTTGGTTATTTTTCGAACGATCCTCAAGTCATGAACAATGTTCAAAAAGTACTTAGAAAAGTGTTTTCTTTTCATACTGGTCCCGTCTATTTCTATGTTATATATAGTCGCTATGTGTTAAAATCGTTTGCGATTATTACACGAACGCACAAGAGAACGCACAAGCGCCTCTGTGCAGTGAGGTCACTCGGTCAATTTATATGTATATATTTACACACATTTCATAATGTGGTTTATTCCTGACGTACAAATTGATTTTCCTGTTTGAACGGGATGGAGAAGGTGTTCGGTTTGATAGCACGGTTTCTGTCTGTCTCCTCATTTCTTCAATCTCTCTGACGAATATGTATATCCATGAGTGTTGAATAAAGACTCGATCGCAGCGTTGGAAAGGGTTTTTTTGCTAATTTCTCGTACGAAGGACTTTGGGCTTCAAGAATTCTGATAATTGGGCCTCAAGTTGAGTAATGAATCTGACATTTCGACTTGACGATTAACGACAGTTCATAAAGTTATTTTTCTTCGGTATGCGGAAAGTTTTACTACCCTACTCACTTTTTTAACCCTTCGAGTGTACACCTCCTATAAGTGCATATTCGGTCAATCGGACGTAAGACTTCTTTCAAATCGTTGTATTCCTTTAAATATGCATTTTTTTTTGTACATACGTTTTTTGTTGTTAATTATCAATATTTTATGGCCCTCAATTTATTTTTTGGCGGAAACGAAAATTAATCAAAACATTCGTTGCCATTAAATGCGCCACAAACAGTGTGAACATTTAAATCGTTCTCACGAAACTAAACAAAACCAGTTGCCCGTCAATAGACGCTCAACATTTTCCTCTGAAGTAAACACTCAAAACTATTCATTGTTATTTTTAATAACAGATTATAGTTGTAAATAAGGAAAAAATTTTTAAATAAAATTAAATGCGAAACAATCGGTGACAGAAAATTTTCCAAGTCAAAATGACCCGCCAGTATGCACTCGAAGGGTTCAAAAGAACTTTTAATCTTATCTCTTGGCTATGTAGTTCACATTTCTTTTTTTTTCACGATACATCAATACTACACGGTTGAATCAGACACTAACCAATCTACGCGGTATTTATAACCTTTCAGCTACGATACGTATATCCCTTGGTTTATGAGTGAATCTTGTGGTTTGTTTCTTTTTAAAACGAATATGTCTTTGGAGTAGCTTCATATGTATCAATTAACGCAATCCCGGGTTTCGGCAGAAGGTCTGCGTACAACGAAAACAGCCTATGACGCAAACCTCGCCGTAGCTGAAAGGTCCATGGAGCTAAGAGGATCTTGTAACAGATGCAGGAAAATACTCAAACTAACGAAATAATATAAATAATAATAATTTAATACAATACTAAGTAAAGAATAATATCACATCAAAAGCTTATTTTTAAAACATTAGATTTTAGTTAATAAAAACCTAACTTAGGATCACTTCTCCCATCAACATTCGGTAAATATTCAGAAGTGGGGCTTTTCCGATAAATAATGGGAAACTTTTTTTTTCTTTGGAAACTAGTTTCTCGCAATGCAACAAGTGAAATTATCTTCCAAGATTACTTGTGAAACAAACAGAAATCAATTAGTCAACTACATTTTTATTCTTCGTCGTTTCAATCCTCCCTCAAGCAGCAGCGCGACGTCATGCAAATTCAAAAGTTAACAAAACTGATGATTTTCATATAGAATGACACGAATTCATACAATCGTGGCGAATCCCCTTCACCTGGAAAAAGCCCAAAATTTGCGAAAAGTTTCCAAATTGCTCCACATTTTTTTCTGACAATTACTGTTGTTGCAAAAGGTATTCCATACAAGATTAGAGGGGGAAGACTGACAATCCCATAAAACCCCATAAACTTCAAACATGAAAATTTCCGGTTATCATCGATAATCGTCGCTTGGGTCATTTTTTCATGAAAATTCTTTATTGCAATAAATAATGTTAATCATTAGTATCGCGTCGCCAACGGTTTTCTTGAAAAATATCATTTTTACAAATTGTAAACATTTACCAAATATTATTTGTGACTAGTGTTTTTCGTTTATGATGCACCTCCGATGCCTAGCTTTCGATCGAATATGCTTGGCAAGTCGAGAAAACATTTCGACAAACGTTCTAACTTTGCCAAACTTATCAACAATATTGCACTTTTGTTAGGCTGATGCAACAAAAAAAGTCAAGGTTATTTTTCTTTCAATGAATCACGAGTTGGAATATAAAAAAAAATCCTCTGTGAAGATGAAAATGTGGGCTACGTCCATGATGTGACGTAGCAAACGTATGAAGAAATAAAAAACTCACATTTGAGGAAAATTACATTTTGATCAATCACTAAAACGTTTTTTTTTTTTCAACGTTCGGAAAATCGACATTCCGTTATTATAATCTTTAGTAGAAATTTGAAGATAACATGAAAAAGTCATTTGCACGGGAACCGATAACGTTTTTGGAGAAATCCAATTTTGGAAAAAATCTCTCAGTTGTAAAATCCTATCTCTGCGCTGTCGGAAAAAAAAATCGATTTTTCTTGTCGTCCAAACTGTTAAATATAATCATAAACACATGAAACATGTCACAGGTTACTGCTTAATATCAAAAATTCAATAAAAATCGGCTGCCTGATAGATATAGTTACAGATTACCGACATTGCTGAATATCATAGTTATCATATCATCGACTCAAAGAGTTGTTCCAAAGATCATCACTTTTTTATATCTTGTATAAAAATATTACTCATTCGGGCAGCTGCTCTATAGGTGACATTAGAATTTTTTTATTATCTAGCTGGAAACACTATAAAGGTGCATCAATAACGATTTATGAGAAAAAGAAACTCATAATGCTCCGAATTTTGGCCAGATTATTTTTCACGCACCTGACTCGTGTTTCCAGGGAGGGGCCCCACTTCTAAATATTTACCGATAATTTTTCTTTCTTTCGTGAAAGGCAACGGATTGAGGCTTCGCTCGTATATTCGTTGCGAACCCGAAGTGGCTCGTTATATTGGAGGAAGGACGAAACATATGTAACACTGCGCCGCTCGAACAAATCATGACACGCTAAATAAAAGGCAAACTTACAAAATACTTGAACATTGAAACCGACAGCGATGGATACGCGGTCAATACATGGCTTCGGTGATCACACAAGTTAAGCAGCATCTACTCGGGTCAGTACTTGATTGGATTACCGTTTAGCCATGTACCGGCTGGTGTATCAATCAAGAGGCAATTTTGGCTGAGTTTCTGATGGAGTTTCTGAGTTATTACCAATGGAAACTCAGTGAAAATCTAGCCGCCTGTATCGACCAAGGTTTTCCACAGTTTCCGTTGGTCCTCGTGCGTGCGAATGCGATACATTAGTGCATTGGGAAAGAGTGGTTGTGGACAAACGATCTGGAGGGGGGGAGAGGAGAACTCAAGGAACTCAGGAACAGTACAGTGGGGATTAAATGGTCATAAGGGGAAGGGATCGTAAAAACCTGCAAGGGTATATGCAGGAATAATAATGATATATACTTGGACATTGAATTCCTTCTGTTTTCTCTCAAAATCGAAGCTTGATGGATTCGTCGCACACCGCGTCGTAGGACGATAGCACTTTTAGCGGCGTTTGTCGTGGTGTCTTCCTTGTGAAGCGCGTCGAGCGTCATACAGCTTCAAATTTGAATCGCCGCTTGTTATAGTTTTAGCACCTACGCGGGGCGCTTCACAGAATCCTCTCCCTGCAGTCCTGCGTCTCCCTCGGTTCCGCTTTGACTCATTTATCATGTTATATTAGTTTTAGGCTTTCAGTTGAAATTCTTGCCCGAAGAAAACAGGAAGAGAATCGATGAGTTTCTATTGTTGATAGAAATACGGAGAAAACAAGCTAGGCGTTAAAAAACTTGGAGGAATCACTGAACGGATTTATCAATCAATTTCCAAAAATGTAAATTTGGGATTCATCATTTCGTCCTGACACGATTTAAAAAAAATCTAAGCTCACAAAAATTGTACAGCTATTTAGAAGAATTCGACACAACAATCCTGAAATGTTGCGCAAAGATATGTAAAAAAGAAAAACGATTTCTTCAAAAATGTGGCTGACAAGGAAGGTCACCTTACTGTACCCCCACAACCTGGGTCAAAAAAATTATATTTTGTAGTTCACACCAAAGTATAAACCCTCACAAAAAATTAGCGGCCCACTCGCATATTTAAGGGGTGAAATTAATTCTCAAAAATCGGTGGTTTTTTCGTTTTTCAATGATATTCCAATTTTCGATTACATGTTATTGTAGAGCACTGAAAAATGAACAACTTTGCTATTTAAACTTTTGGCGTATCTATTTTTGTTTCAAAGATATCAGCGAAAAACGAAAAAACCACCGATTTTTGATAATTAATTCCACCCCTTAAATATGCGAGTGGGCCGCTAATTTTTTGTGAGGGTTTATACTTTGGTGTGAACTACCAAATATAATTTTTTTGACCCAGGTTGTGGGGGTACAGTAAGGTGACCTTCCTTGTGAGTGTTACCCACGAAGCAGGTAATGAAAAAATTAGTGGATGTTTTTCAAGAAATGAAACAAAAATATGCCTATGTCCTGAATTTTTAAGAAGTACCGACTATGCCACATATTCTTACCTCAACTGCAGGTGTACGAAGTTGGTCAAGAGCACTGTTCTCGGCCTCACTATTAATCGATGGGTCAACTTTGCAAGACATGAGCTTTGCGAAGCACTTAACCTTGCTGAGCCCCATGTCTGAGCACATTTGTACCAATTGATCGCTCACCATGGACGGCTGTGTGACTCTTCTCAAGAACTCCATATCGGCTTTGAGCACTTCGTTCAACGATTTCTGGCTTAATTGATAGCGATATTTCAAGTGATCGGTTATTTTAATGCTTTCTTGCTGCGGTGGCCCTCCATCCAGTTGATCGATCTGCATCTCCCCATAACCCATGCAATTCGGCAGAGTGTTCTGTATTGGAATAGAAAAATATTTACATCGTCAACAGTTTGGTAGATGGAAAAGGTGCTGAAATTAATTTTTTGTTAGAATTAAAACATTTAATTCTAACCTGTTGACGTTGCGCAACGCTTTTTTCATTTTGGTCATATCCAGTTTCGGTGCTCTTCGACAAGAAGCTGCTATAAAAACTCGAATCACTAGAATCTTCGTAGCTCGAATTGGGTTGACTGTTGGTATTGATTTCGGGATGAGTGTTAGGCAGGAGACTCGAGCATACGCCGTCGATGCTGATGCAAGACGATGGTCGTTCACCCAAAGAGACTTGCTGTTTTTCATTCGGTAGAAAAAAAAGACAATCATTGACATCTATACGATAAATTCATGTTCCAAATAAAAATGTGAAAAATAATCACTCACTTTTTTTGTATCTTCGGACAATGCCATTGAACTTCCAATCTCGGCTTTGAAACTCGTCGCTTGCGACGCAGGACGTTCGTTCCATTCAGACAAATTTTCTTGTCCCACATTTGCAAAATTCTTTTGTGGTGTTTCTTGATGAATCGGCGCTGGTCTCGGTATTAAGAATTCGTCGTACATTCTCGTCACCGGTTCAGGTCCACACAAAATTGGAGGATAAATAACACTCGCCAGAGCTGCCGGAGCGTAGGAAATTTGGGAACAAAAAATATTGTTGATAACACAATTAACACGTGATCGAGCATTTAAAATATAATTTGTATCTCAGCTTGAGAGAATTAAAATGGAAATGGAAATTTGACGATTCGTTCCACGTGAACATGCAGTTCAACATCAAATGACGCGGAATGATTCTTCTTGGAGTTGAATTTTTCTTTATGTGACGAACAGCAGGCCCATTAAAAAGATTAGACGAGGCTTATTGGAAATATCGTAATTACCATAAGTAAGCTGCGGCGATTGACTGACGTGCGATGATTGATTGGCGATGGGTGCAACAGTTGCTACGAGATGGTTATGAATTTGTTGCAGCGGAGCGCAATAGACTGGAACTAAAAGCGGCAACGCAGGATTTTGGGACTCTGTTATTTTTCCATTGCTGTAAACAAAAAGTCGAAAAATTAATTATGTTGAAATTTGCATCGTTGGAATGCAACGCGGAATGCCTTATTTTATTCTATATTTTCCATGCAGAGCTGAAAATTTCAATGCAATGTTCGTCCATGACAATTGTTGGCAAAGGAAAAATTGAATGTCATAGAAAAATGAAGGAGATTGCAAAAATCTTGAAAATTGTGAGTGCATAAAATATTTTTCTTTGAGCTCCAACGATGCGAACTTGAATATCATAAAAATGATGTGGTTTTGAGTCCCAAGTAGTATCACGAGACATTAATCGGGTTTCAAGAGAATCGCGGTACCTCGGAGCTGCCACGTAGAAATGAGAGCGGGGTGGTTGCGAAGGTTCGGGCAACGTGACAGGCGGCCGACTATTGAAATTTTGAGTTGGTGCTTTTTCAAGTGTTGTTTTATCCTCGGAATTGACTGGTGCTTTTGTCGTAGCAATAAGGACCGAATCTACGGTATGCGCTCTGTCACTTTCAGCGCATTTCGGAATCTGCCAATTCACACAGAACCTTACGTCATCAACAGTCTTTTAACATTTTTTTTCACTCTATGAATAAACATTTTTCTATTTCGAACAAAAAAGTTGTATGTTCGTAACGTACATCGTACGGAATCGTATGGTTTTAGTCCTAATTCTTAGCTGTTCGGAAGTTATTGAAAAATTTATGGCAAATCAATAATAACGATGATAATCGAATTTTTATAAAAGATAAAGATTTAGAAGAAAAAAAAAAGTGTTATCCACGAGCGTGAGACGTACCTTGCACCGTCCCCCTTCGCAAGGCTCATCGGCCTTGCGTGTTTTAGGCGAAGAAGCCTGCTTCGTTTCATCTTTGCTCCGTTTATCGTTATTGTTTGATTCCTTGTTTTTCTTATTGTTTTTGTTCTTAAATTTGCGGTTTTTGGGTTGCTGTAAGAACAAATTTTCCATCTCCCAATTATGTTTCTTTAAGACTGATTTCGTGAGTGTCGGTAGTTGCAAATCTTTTACAGCAGGCGTTGCGTTGGTGTTGTTGGAATTGTCGTTGTCATCGCGGCTGTCACAACTGGTACGGCTGTTCGACCCGCTGCTCGTGTCCTCTCGGCTGGGAGTTATGTTTTTCGTGTCTGTGATCGACTCGTTTTCTGTGTGGCATTCATCTTGAATAGCACTCATTTGTTCTATACGTGCATATACTTCGTAATTCGTTCTATGAATTGTAGTTCTTGTGCCTTCTGAAGCCGTCCATGGCAAAGTGGACGGATCAATCGTTCAATCAATCTCTTATTTTTGAGCTTTCGAGTGCATACTGGATCGTTTTGACACCAACAATTATCTGAACCAATGTTTTGCCATTTTATTTTCGTTTTCGTCGGAAAAAAAATTTACGACCATAGATTGAGGATAATTTATTGCAAAGACCGTCTCTAGAGAAAAATAATAAAACTTTTTTTTTATAATAACGTATTTACCGGAACACATCGATTTAAAAAACCCACGCCCCTGGGTCAGATTGAACCAATATGCACTTATAGGAGGTGTGTACTCTGTAAGCTGCGAGTATAATTTTAAAATGTCCGATCAATATCGATCTAAATCGATATTGTGAAAATGAATCGATAATCTAAACGCTCCAATCTTCACGGATGCGTGAGTGAGAGTGTGAATCGAATGTGTGCATAGTATTGTTTGTCAAATATAAAAGAACAAAGATTATTGATGTCATGAATTTTCATCACCAAACAAAAAAAATGTATAAATTGAAGTGACAATTTTTCCAAACTCATAACTCGAAACTCATAACAAGTCTATTCAGATTCTCCAAATCAATGATTATTGTATATAGTGTCCATTGTACACAAAATCTTCGCAAATTGGCAAAAATTAAGGGGGTATTACCGTTTGAAAACTTCAAACTTCCATTTTTATTTCTTTGCATTTTCTTATCATTCAGGGTTTAGAGAAAGTATCTGTGAAATATCAACTCGAAATTCATTGAACTCCCATAGTTGCAGTATCAATAGTTAGTTTACTTTTGAGCTGTGAACAAAGTAGGGGTGCGAATTTTCAAATATGGATCGGAAAGGCAAGCGTGGTGGCCATGCGCGTCAGCCGACTCCTCAAAAACGAAAATTTCAGGGTAATCGATACACTGTTGAAGCTGATACTCAGCATACTAGTACGTCAGCAAAAAAATTGAAATATACGCGAGACAACGACTTCTGTGTAAACAGAGAACACGGTTATAGTATTCTCAACTTTTTTCCTGTCTTCTCGGCTATCAGCGCACACCGAAGAGACAACGAGCGTATACAACGGTCCAACAGACGGGCGTCGATCGCATCGAAAGAGGCACGGACCGCGAGAAGAGAAGCGCGTGCGGCTCAACATAATTTTTTTGAAGCCGAGGAAGACGGTCTTTATGGTCCCGGTATAGCCGATTGAGGGTAAGTTACTTAAGGTATAACCATCGCAGAATGGGTTGATTTAGGATTTTCTTGAAATTTAGTGTAAATATTCTTGACATTAAAACGAACAACTTTCCTATGAGACGAAACATTTTCTGCCGTCTAGAATTTGAGATATTTCATTTCCAATTTTATATTTTTCCCATCTAAACGCATGTAAATTGAAGTCGCGTTTCTTTTGTTTTTTCTTGCAACTTTTTTAACGAAACGTCACTTCAATTTACATGCGTTTAGATGGGAAAAATATAAAATTGGAAATGAAATATCTCAAATTCTAGACGGCAGAAAATGTTTCGTCTCATAGGAAAGTTGTTCGTTTTAATGTCAAGAATATTTACACTAAATTTCAAGAAAATCCTAAATCAACCCATTCTGCGATAGTTATACCTTAAATCAAATTTCAATTTCAAATCAATGAAAACTTTAAACGCGTTTAAAACTCGAAACGAAATCTTTCAAGTCGCGACGCACGTTTTTCTCAGAAACTATCGGACCGATTGACTTCTGGTTTTGCACACCTTTCGAGCGACTTGTCACCTCTCGTGTCACCTACAATGAAACCGAAATCTCGAATTTTTAAGCTCTGCCGGCATGTTTTCGTTGAAAATTTTCCAGGAAAATAACAACTTAATGTTCAAACGGCTGCGATTCCGATAAAAAATGTTGTACTCGGTTGAATCTAGGTCAGACGATAACTACATTCATATAGATTGGAAAAAAAATTTGGTTTTCAGTTTCCGACGACTAGGACCACCACAATCTTTGCGCCCAATTGGACGACCGTCTTACGCTGCAGTCTGAAGAACAGCGCATAACTTGTATATATTTCAATAAAGTATTTCATAGAAATTCGGGATGTTAGTTCAAACATGTCTCATTATGGGTAAAAAAAACCAGGCACTGTAGGATTGACAGTTTTCGCAAAAATAATTCCTGAAAATGACTTTAGAAACACTCCCCTTCTGGACGGAAATGCCCCCTCAAAGCTTTTAGACGATTTTTCGAGAAACGCAGTTTTCCGTAAAATTTAAACCGTTGAACCGATTGTTCCCAAATTGAATATCAATCTTCCCATTATGATACTCTATTGATAAAAAAAAAATTGCTAATAAATCTCCCAATTTGCGAGAGTTAGAGCGGTTACACCCTTTTTTCGAAAATTTCAAACGTCGTAGAATTCGTATTTTTCAAGCAATTCCAATAAAATTCTCAGAGAGTGGAATGTTGAATAGATTAACGTATGTGCAAAACGGGAGCCCTGTAGCTCAAACCGTTCTCAAGTTATGAACGTTTGCATTTTACAGTGCCAGAACATACACACGCACACACATTCGGACATTTTTTCTAGATATAATTTTTCAACGTTTTGGGACATTTTATGCACATTGACATTGAAAACTGGAAGGAAAAATGCGTTGACCGTCACATAGCTTCTTCTATGAGGAAGCAAACATTGTACGAACATTATATACGAAGTAATGAGACCCGGAAGGACAATTGAATAATCAGCATAGAAAAGTTGAACCTTGTGTAAATTAGTACTTAGGAAAAAACTTACCGGTCGAATTCGAGATCGATTTGCTATCATTCTTGTTGCTCGGCACACTCGGATTCATGATATCTTCAAAAGTCCCGTAAGCTCTGTTTATGACGAGATCGCTGTTGAAGTATCTCGTTATTTTGTCAATGAAATTGAGCTGACCGTAACTAGGAGGAGACTCGGTATATGAATTGCTATCGCGATCAGGTGTTTTAGGGCCTTTTATGGCGGTGTCGGGTTCCTGCAACAAGGGATTTTGTGATCCCATCACACGTATAGTGTAGGGAATTGGCGATAACCCTTCCAACCCTCGAAGGTTCTTAACGCGTTGCATCTGTGCTAATCAACTTTTTGTTTAAGCAGGGCATCGATTCGAGAGCTTAGCAAGGTCATTGGTCGTCCGCTGATCACCGACAATTAAGAGTTAATCTACTTCTTGAAGACGTTAAGGGCACGCCAGTATTATTTTATTTTCAACACCAACGAGTCAAATTGCGTTTTCTTGTTTTGTTTTTCTTGCATACTCCCTCCACGTCAGATGAATGAGGATGACGTAGCAATTTTGAATCTCGAAATGGATGAAAGTTTTTTCTTCATAGTGTTTTATTATTATTTCGTTAATTATCTAAAAATCCAGCAAACTACACGTTTTACCCCCCGAACCTTAAGAAACGAGCGCAAGCGAAATCAAATTTTCTCTACGTTCCAACGATTCAAACTTCGGTACGATACATTTTAAGGAACTCTATCAGTTGCACGAATGCGAGAGAAATAACTAAGAAGCAGTATGACGTTTTTCTCAGATGCGCTTAATATTTCGAGAGAAATAAGATTTTAACTCTGTCCTTCGATGAAACCTGAACAAAAGCGTATAACTTTTGTTTTTCTCCAGATATATTCCTTTCCGAACAACAAGCTTTACAGCAGGATTCATTCCACTCAACGTACGACTGATATAACACCTTAAGGATGTATATGTACGAGGCTTCGTTTCAGACAGAACTCTGACTTTGCTTCGCATTCCAGACGCGATCCTTGCTGTTCAACTTTTTTCACATCGTTTATCGCGCGGCCTTTGACTCGACACAACTAATAAACTCTACGCGTCTTGCGTCTGCGCGCGCTTCCCTGGCACGGTTAGCGCTCCGGACTCCGACTCCGAGGGTCCCCGGATCGAGTCCCACTCGGATCACCTTTTTATTCGCTATTATTGCTGGACCGTGCCTCGTCACATAAGTGAAGATGCCATTTTTTTCCGTTCACCGTTCGACGGAATGGCTTTTTTCCAACATGCATCCGATGCGCTCCGCACTACACCGGAAGTCCAATCGGCGCAGTAAGTTTTTAGTCAAACTTACAAATAGACGAAAAATTCCTTCTCCCTCTCAAATATTGCAATAGTTACGTTCGATGTGCGATAGATGCCGCTATCGTTGACCAACAAAAAATTGAAAATGATAGACTTACCGACAAATTGCCTACAAGGTTTTGAAATTGCCAGTGTGAATCCACTCGACGCCCTGAATTATTTATTGCTCTTCATTGTTCTCCTTACGTCCTCATCGGCACACCTCCATAATTAACCCCCTCACGTATGGGCATGCTAGACGCGTCAGAATTGGTTTGTCTCGGTACAGGCGCCTTATTGATCACGAATTATCACTGACGCTTATCCGGCAAACCCATGTCTCTCTCTCTCTTTCTCCCTCTCCCTCTCTCTCTCTCTCTCTCTCTATTCCATACGATCTACATACAAGCTACACAGCAGCCTTCGCGCGGCCAAAACATTTATTAAAAACGAGAAAACAGCAGAGATTGCGAGAGTCCCTCTGGGCTCGAAAAAAACAAAAAATATTTAGTATGTCACAAATACGTGAATCTTCGTGGCTGTTCGAATCCCGAGAGAAGGTCACGAACAGCCGAGAAANTCTCTCTCTCTCTCTCTCTCTCTCTCTCTCTCACTCTCTCTCTCACACACATTTTTCCCTTTACCTCCTTCTCGCTTTTTACTGAAGCAAGCCTTCTATGCGTGTAAGATATTCTCTGTACCTTTTTACCGAAATTTAGGAAGAAGTCAGGAAGCTGCAATGATTTACTTAATTATTTGTTGTTTGACTAATCGTTACTCACCGTTGTTCCCCTCTCGATACATTTCTGAAAGTCTTGCTAATTTTACCCGGCAATGGAAATATAACTAGACTAATGGAAAAGCATGCATTATCCACAAACAGCCAAAGTAATGTTGTGAGAGATTGTCAGCCTTGAAAGGAGAGAATTCAATTGAAAGCAAAACGGGCTCCTCTTCCAAATATCAAATTTGTGTGACACGTTCGAACGATGAGTATTTCTGGCAATGACGAATTTTACTATCATAGAGACTCGGACGATCAAATTTTACTAAATAATGGAAGAACCACGTGGTCTCGTCCAGTCTCCACCACGTCCGAACCATCTCACGTTTTCGGAGCAGGCAAATTCTGTTCCGAGACCAAATGAATACTCCTTGAAGGAGGAAGCCAAAGAATCTCGAAAGCCTGATTCTAATTCTGCGATCTCTAGAATGCTTTCTTGTAGCGTTCCACTCAATCGTTCGATCGTTCACAAACGCTGCTCGTTTCGTTTAGATCGTGTGTACTTTGCATTGCGATTGCACGATTTTCACTAAAGCACAATTACTTCTGCTTCGTAATAAAATATGAAAATGATTAACCCTTCGAGTGCATACTAGGTCGTTTTCACCCCAACAATATTCTGGCAGCCCGATTGTTTCCCATTTGATAGCAACGAATTTTTGCGCTTTCATTTTCGTGTTCCTCAAAAATAAATTTAGGGCCATGGAATATGGATAATTTACTACAAAAAAAAACACGAAATGTATATTTACCGGAATACAACGTTTTGAAAAACGCTCCGGACCAGATTGACCCAAGACGCACTTGTAGGATGTGTGCACTCGAAGAGTTAATACTCCACGAAGCCGTTCAGTTAACTTACTGGCTGAATATTTTTCTCGACGTACAGGAATGAAATACTTAATATGGCAGCGAGTTGCAAAAGTGAATAGTTGATGACAATGCAAAAAGAAAATTCTTGATTGTTTGGGTTTGTTTTTGTCTTTGATACTGAAATGAAGCTAATAGTCACCAAAATACTCTTGTCTTCGGTTGTGATATGCTCTTTGGAGACTGGAGGCGTGACCTCCTGCCGCAGATTCTTGACAAACTTGTCGAGATGAAGAGAGCTAGAGGTTATCTCGCAGACGTCGTGGTCTTTGGTTCTTTGCATTTTCTGCATCACCGTCGATATATTTCAAAGAAAAGAAGAGAAAAAACACAGACTCGTATGAGAAGAAATATTGTGTGATCCATGTGGTTGTACCTGTCGAGGATGGTGTTAAGTTACTCTTTGTTTTTTTAACATTTCAGTCAACAATCGTTTGACTTTGCAGCCACAAGTCATACCTGCTTTTCTTTCAAGTCAAGTTATTCCAATTTTTGTATTTTTGTGCTTGTGCATCGACATTAACATCTGAAGTTTGCAACGTTGACATTCAACGAAAAATATTTTGTATCTTTATTATTTATTGAATTTTCGAAATCATGGCTATTTTTCGTGTCGATTGAGTTTTTAGGTCGCAAGAGAGGATCGTTTTATTGTTCAGACCGCGAATGTTGAATGATATTTACGAGCTCTACTGGAAAAATAACAGAATTTCGTTGCTTTCCAATTATGCAAACTTTATAACATCATGCATCGACTACTTTTGCATCAATTGGAAATGAATAGGGGGATGGGGGAGGGAAGATCCTTGCCGATGGTGTATTACCTCATTGAGAATAGCACGAATTTCGTTCTGTATGATTTCCGACTGTTTACTGACATTTGCCAGCAAGCTTCTCGGACCATCGCTCGGAGTTTGAAAAACATTTGGATTTGTCGGTCCACGGAGTACTTCGTGACGTCCTACGACAAATTCTATTTTTTCAATCCCGGGATTGAACAACGCCGACCACTCGGTCTCCATTAAAATGTAACCGCCGTTCTGTGTTACGAATCTGTACGGTGTTGAGCGAAATGGCAATCCTTCCCTCTTTAGAACCTGTTTGTCAAAAACAAAGTCTTTCAAGAACATATCTCTCTCTGGATTCTTCTCAACAACCTCACTATGTAAATTTGAATAATTATTTCAGCAGTGATTACTGCAAACGAAAAGCAGAGCAGCATTTCTGATTTTAAGTTATTGGCAGAACAAATTATATTCCGCTTGTTTTAAAAGCCTCGTTCGAATCTCAACAGTTATATTCGCCTCTCAATTTCAGCTGAAAAACACAAAAATTTTCACGCAAAAACCACTGAACCAATTTCCATGAATCTTTCACAGGAATAAAGTTCATACATCACAATGCGTTCATATTTCGATGATTTTTTTTCCTCCTTGTTGGGAACCTGAATCAAAAAATAACATCGTTCGTCACATTTTCTACTTTCAAAGTTCACAAGCAACTAAAAAAATGATAATAAATCGAAAATCGCTAATTACCAATTGAAAGATAATTCAAAAACGAAGATAATGAGCGGTAGCTGGAGTGCCAGTTTGTGAAAAAAAAGCTATAACAATTTTCGTAAAATCAGAGTTTAAATATTTTGAAACAAAAAAATTTTGTCTTTTCATATTGTGCTAGCTGTACCCTTTATCCACGTCTCATACTGCTCGCTAAATCATTACTTCTCCTCTCTAAAAATGAAACCCTTGGCTGAAATGAAATAATTGGCGGAGAGTTATTATATGCTCACGGTCGCGCAGACTCCTTTGAGGAACGGCAGGTCATCGGGATGATAGAAGTCGAACAACGAACGACCTATCATATCCTGTGGCATGTAGCCGCAGTATTTGATCACGTCGACTTCGACGTGGGTCAAGATGCAGTTGCAATCATGACGAGTTGAAAACATCCACGGTGATGTCATCGCTTCGGGCACTGAATCGCATGCATCAATGAATGAAAAGTAAATCAAACAACTTGAACAACACAACGAATCATCGAGCTAAAAATCTTTCTCGTCACTGTATGCTATTTGAAAGTGGCACTTTTTTGCCAGCGTCATGACTGTGAAAAATATTCCACTGCTATTTCGTTCGGATGCAACGAAAATTCTTCGATCGATATTCGGAATTGTTCCATCGAAAACTGTCACACTTTCATTGCGAATTATTTTCTCTCCCAAAAAAATGTTTTGTTGCTCGAAGCAATGACGATTCTTCGATATTCGCAATTTTTTAATCGAACATTTTGTCACACTCACATTTCGAACTATTTACCCTCGAAAAAATTTTGCAATCGTGTATGTGAATAAAAAGTCGATAGAAACATCATTTTCAGGATTTTGTTGTCAAGTAAACGGATAATCGATCATATGGAAAAAAATTCCATGCAACGAAGCAAAAATACCGAAAGAACTTAAAAGTTTTCAATTCTTCTAAAACCAACACAATCTTTCGTTCAGGCATTTTTTATAGACGATCAATGACGAAACTTTAAGAAACAGTATAAAAAAAGGAAAATTTTTTAGCTGGAAGGTAAGAGTGACACTTTTGAGGGAAACCTTGATACTTGTAGTTTGCAATAAATATGGTACACGATCTACGCATATCTACCTTTGTAGATGGGCATAATATTCTCGGCTCTGACCATGAGAAACATCATTCGGAGTTTATCCGCACCAGTGAGTTCACGGAAATGTCCAATGTTTGTTCTCAAATGAGAAGGAACATAAAGATTGGACGTTGTGATGCAGGATCTGCTATCGTCGTTTGCACTCTCAACGCTTGATTTTTGCTCTCGGTTTTCTCGTGAACTGCAAATTATACTTTTCGGATGTCCACGGAAACCTAAGATAAAGTTCATAGGAGAGAAAGAAAACAAGCCTCTATAGTAATCAATCGTGAGGTTTAATTTCGCAATCTCCAAACAAATTTCTAAATTTAGATCGAGAGTCTTTGATCCTCAATGAAATTTGCCCTTATTGGTAGATGGATTTAGAAGTCAGTCATACTCAAGAAGATATACTCAAACAGATTGAGGCAGTTTTCGGCGGACTAGCTACGTCTTAAAAATTAAAAAATTACATAAAAATAGTTTTACAGAATTTTTTTTTTCAACGTAGACACTTGCTTGCAGGAGCAATGGATACATGTGTAACATTTCATCACTACAACTTCAACGCCTTCACAGTTATTCCAACCGAAAAATAACGTCAAAAATCTCGCTCTAGACTATATACTGACTTGAGGCTTGAATATCAGTTATTACAATTACAGCTTTCGAATCCTCGTACATAAAAAAAATCTACCGAGTATATCGACGTTGCTTACGAAAAGTAACATATTTTANATGCATATATCATCGACGAGAGTGGGCGCCGATTGAGGCAGTTTTCGGCGGACTAGCTACGTCTTAAAAATTAAAAAATTACATAAAAATAGTTTTACAGAATTTTTTTTTTCAATGTAGACACTTGCTTGCAAGAGCAATGGATACATGTGTAACATATCATCACTACAACTTCAACGCTTTCACAGTTATTCCAACCGAAAAATAACGTCAAAAATCTCGCTCTAGACTATACTGACTTGAGGCTTGAATATCAGTTATTACAATTACAGCTTTCGAATCCTCGTACATAAAAAAAAATCTATCGAGTATATAACAAATTGAAAAGTCAAATTTCCCACGTAAATTATTCGTGAATCTCTGCCCTTGTTGGTTTCTGATAAATCGAGTATTTAATCTACAGAAATGTATTGAAAAAATGTGTCGGATGATTCGAGCGTCCGGTACGATCGTCTTAATCCGTCAAGCCACCCGCCCACATTACCTCATGGCTAGCTATGGGAATTTACACGGACCCAAGTGAGCATTCTGCTGACAGAAAAGTTCGAGTACTTTAAGCAATATTCGTTAGTATTTATTAACATACAGACCTTTTTGTCATTTTCTCTATATTCCGTAATAGCTTTCGCTCTAGTTCTCCCGCGCTCTCTCTCTCTCTCTCTCTCCCTCAAGTCTCATTGATTTTCCCGTGTCTTTTATCGGCATTGTTTGTTTTTTTCTTCTGTTTCGAAAACTCGTTTTTTTTGCTCGTTTTGTGGCTGTAAATACACCATCACCACAGCGTATACATTTTATTTCCCACGACACGAACTCCGGCACGGGGATAAACGTGTCTTTTCTACGCTTAAAAATAATACTAACATTGATGTTAAAAGTCGAATCTTCCAGAGCTCGTTCCAGAGGGTTAGTAATCATACTAATTCCTCTGTCAAGTTCTGTAGAGCTAGTGTCGCCGTTGTGCTTCTCTATAGTTCGATATCATCAGCCAACTCTACATCGTCTATTTCTTCTTTGAATATTCCAACCAACAAAATACACACGTTACACCTAATTTTGTATAATTTCTAAATTTTCGTTATTTTGGCAGTATATTTGGTTTCTAACGGAATTGTCAGTGAAATTTACGAGTGGAATGACAAAAATTTGCTCCCGAAGAGACTTTATAAAATATTTCTTGCTGCACTGACGCTATTGTTGGGATTATTAAAAAAAAACGTTTAGTCGAACCTATCGAACAAAATATTCATCTTTTTCAACAAAATTTTGTTTTCAGTATATGAGAGTTTGTTTTTTTTTTTTAATCAGACATTGATCATTTTCAACGTAAATAATAGCATTCCAAAAGGATAACGTTCCTTGAACTTTCGTCCATAGGTAACAATCTGTTACGTCAA
Organism: Hyposoter didymator; assembly: GCA_037952995.1. NCBI lineage: Eukaryota > Metazoa > Arthropoda > Insecta > Hymenoptera > Ichneumonidae > Hyposoter > Hyposoter didymator. The sequence goes on along the minus strand of JBAJMU010000001.1, from coordinate 3,174,084 downwards.
CCAAAAGACAAGATTAATTAATTAAGTTAATTATAAAAATTCTGTTTATATCAACGCTTCGACCAATTTAATCTCGAACACAAAGAATCCATCGTGCACTGTCATGTAAATTCATCGCAGCACATAACGTCTGAAACGTAATAAATGAGTGCGTAACGATCCTTGGAAAAGCGAGGTCTTTTGCCCTGCGTGCGAAGGGTAATGTTGATAACGCGGATTACTAACGGGTCGGCCGTTTATTTATAATTACTCTCCAGCAATGTTAAAAGTAGAACGAGTTTCTTTCAGCCAAATTCTAAATCCATCACATATAAATTATGTATAGATAAAGTTTTCTACGGAATTGTTTGTGCTTTTTTAACGCAAAAACACCTGAACCAATTTTGATGCTTCTTTCACAGGAATGAAGCACATGAATCAGAATAGGTTTCAGGCTGTATTGCATTGTCACAAAAATCACATTTTTCGTCATATTTTCCGCTTTCAAAGTTCACAAGCATCCGAAAAATGATAATAAATCAGAGATCGCTAATTACCAATTCAAAGATAATTCGAAACCGAAGATAACGAGTGGCAGCTGGAGTGCCAGTGTGTAAAAAAAAAAGTTACAGCGATTTTCTTAAAATCAAAGTTTGAAGATTTTGAAGAAAAAAAATTCATTTTTCATATCAAGCTAATGTACCCTTCAACGCCAACTAGGTGTGCTGCGGGACGAAGCCCGCAGGCACGGCTATATATAAGTTTGATCGTAGTAAGTTTAAGGAAAGCCCAAAGTATTCCGTGAGTATTCGAGTCCCTGATTATACGTTTTCATTTATAGGTTCGATAGGCATTTTTGAAAGAATCGATCAGAAATTCCAGTGGGAGAAACGGAGGGATAACGAGAAATTTTGTATTGAGAAACCTAAAAAGATATTTTAATGGGAAAAAATCGCAAAATCCATTAATTCGCTCGTCATCGCGCTCGTTATCCAACTCGATTTTGTCTACTCAACGGACCTGCAGCTACCGGTTAAGCGATCATTACGAAGCTATTAATCAACATCCAAATCCGACCATAATTCGTTCACATCAATTGGCAGAAATGTTATTTAAAAAGTTCCATAATCATGTTATGCTACGCGATCTATCTGGGAAGTGGAATTATGAGAATCGGCCCGATAATTCTTGGACTTTGAACTATTCCGTTTTCTATGCATTTATCCAGTTGTATTGGACGGCAGTAAGCGTGAAATATTTTGTATAATTTCTGTGAATTGAGAGTTCCTTTTTGTCCAGCAAGTCATTCAAGTTAATAAGTTGAGCGTCATATATTAATGTTACTCTCTGTCACAGTAGTGCCTCTCGCTTTGTTTAGCTGCGAAGGAAAAAAGGGGGTTTGTGGAAAGATAATTAAGAATTCTTTTTGACCAACCTCTTTTTTTGCGATGAATAGCGAAGTCGGGAGAACCCCCATTGGAATCGTATGTTCCGACGTCGTTTTCTCTTCCTAACTTGATCCACGATCGAGGCTGGGTATTAACGTTACCGGTCGTCGCTCCTGTCAACGGTTCCGATGGTGTCGTTTTATGGCCGTCCTTGATTTTCCGCCTCTTAATCGGTTGAGATGAGGCGTGATTACTGCAATTTTATAAACAATCATTCCTCTATATGTAGGGGAATATGGGGCAAAGTGGCCACATGGGGCAAAGTGGCCACTCACTAAAATGCGATTTATGGGGCAAAGTGGCCACTCGAAAATTTTGATATCTGAGACAAACTGGCGCCGAAAAAAATGGTTGTTTTCCGAGAAACTTAAGGCAGTCTAGGCCTAGAAGGATGAAAATCATCGTGCTAATTGCACGATGATTTTCAACTACTTTTTTGGTCGTAGAATTGACAATTATGGATTTTCACCGACTCGAGGGGGTGGCTACTTTGCCCCGATTTTTTTTCTTGCCAAAATTCGGGAAACAAGCAGCCGGAATCAATTTTGGGACTTCAAAATAAGTAAATGGTCCTGTGCTCACCCATAAAATTCGATTAATTCCTTAAGTAGGCCACTTTGCCCCATACTACCCTATAAACTCTACTACAAAATTGTGTTTATGCCATTTTCACGCAAAAACCACCGAACCAATTTTGATAAATGGCTTTGATGAATGAATGACACAGGAATGAAGCTCATCAATCAGAATAAGTTTAAGGCTCCATTGCATTCGGTTAACTTTTTTATATTGGGAACCCGACCCGAAAAATCACATTTTTCTTCACATTTTCCACTTTCAAAGTTCACAAACAACTAAAAAATGATACTAAATAAAAAATCGCTAATAACCAAATGAAAGATAATTCGAAAACGAGGATAACGAGCTGAGGCTGCAGTTCCAATTTGCAAGAAAAAAAATTAAGATATAGTGATTTTCGTAAAATCAAAGTTTGAAGATTTTGCAAAAATTTCTTAAACTTTTCATATTAAGCTAGCTGTACCCGGCTTTACCGCGAACTAGGTGTAGGGCGAAGCCCGCAGAAACGGGTAGTCACCAATGAAATTAAAAGTTTTTCCTTTTTTTCATCCTCTTTCTCGCTTCCTTATCCTCGCCCTCTCTTAATTAAACCACATTTCATTCATCTCCAGGCGTAAAGATCAATCATGCGCAATATTCTCCCCGCGAGCCCGTTTTTACATCAGGTGGCAATTTTCTTTCATACCATCGGACCGTAACTTCGTATACCTCGAGATTTTGGTCCTTCAAATATTGACGAGAGTTCATGCCGAAAATTTGAAATGCATATCAGTCTCGAAATCGGACCAATTGTATAGACTTAGAATATTGCCATAACCAATTGAATAATCAGGCCCTATATAATTATTAATAACACTAAAAGTCTGGGTATTCGCACGCCCTTAAATATTCTACAGTGTTCCTCCGTCGTCTTTATATAAACCGGCTCTATTTTAGATTTATTTCATAACGAAACAACACGTTTATACGAAAATAGCTGCAGAGAAAATCTACATGTGCAGCTCTGTTTTCTCGTCCGTTCAATACAACCAATACGTAACGGTCCGAAAACCTCACGTTTTTCCAAACGCGGGGATGTGCACGATGTATCCACAATTACGTTTGCGGCGATTAAAATAAAATGGGGATTCATTTACTACGTTTATCGAGTGACACTTTAAACGTCGTTATAAAAATACTGCAAAATCGCATTTTTTCAATCGATTTGGGAAATCAAAGAATTCATTGACGGAATGATAAAGTTTCATTGAAAGCTCAGCGATATTAAAAGATCGGAGATTATTTATACTTTTCATGAGATCGATATTTTCTTAAAGTTTCGCATATGTTGTCGAAGTTCTGTCCCTTTCTTTCCGCATGCTGGTACATATTATTGTTGCTTTTTTTCATGAAACCTCGTAACAGGCCAGGTGCCTCGGTTCTATATCGACACAACACACCAATCGAACAGGCTTAGGTGCAACGAGGCACTCACGCACAACCGAATGCAACGCGAGCAGAACACGCGACAAGTGCATCTCAAAGACACAGAAACAAACGATGTCAACCCCTTCTGTCTCAACCTTATGCGTCATTACGACGGAACAGCCATTCAAAAGCAACCACGCTCTATAGATTTGAGAATGGACTGTTATTCGTATTTTTTTAGCAATTCCGACAAAATTCTCAAAGATGAAGAGCCCTTGTGGCTCAAACCGTTCTCGAGTTATAACGTTTGAATTTTACAGTCCCAGAACATCACACGCGGTAATGTACAAAATGTACACAGAAGATTTTGCTTATATAGTCGGTTTCGGAGAAACCGAATATACTGAAGGAATGAAAAACATATAATTCATTATCGACATCGAAAAACATTCAGTTGCGACTTTATTTGCAACAAAATGTTTATGTATTTCAACGAAATGGGAGTTCCAGTCAAAGACGAGGCCTTCCAAATATTCATTCCACAGGCAAAAAGATTTTTATAAAAATAAATCATGCAAATATTTGTATTAGAAAGTCCGAGCATCGCCGATTTGTGAGTTTTTCGGAATTCTTTGGCATTTTGAAAATTTCAAAAAAAAAGGTGCCGACGCTCTAACTTCCGCAAATTTGAAGATTCATTACTATTTTTTTTTTCTTCATATAAATAGAGTATCGATAATAGGAAGGTTGGTATTGAATTTGGGAAATATCAGTTGAACGGTTAAAATTTTATGATTTTTCGAATTTTACCAAAATCTGAGTTTTTTTAGAAAATCGTCCGACCGCTCTGATCTCTATGTTTGATTTTATTATTATTGATTAATTGATTATTTTTGATCAATTGTAATCTGGGGGATTTTAAAGACACGAACGACTGCTGCGTTGAGAACAAGTGCAGCGAGACGTTTTCAAAGCCCGTGCAGATCATAAGTGAGCCGCACACCTTTGCGATCTGTCCATAATATACTCACTCACACATTCAAGAATGCCAACGGCGAGACCGTATCGTACAGAGAAAAAGAGAGAAAGGTCTTTTATGGAAACAAGCTGGCACGCGGAGATACACGTGCCACGTACATCACGTGTGGATGCTTGGCATCGTAAGAAAAGTTCCGTCTTTGAACAATGTTAAGAGAACTGCATGCTTCTCAAAGCAAGGAAAAACCCGAGAATCGCGGAATAAGTGTAATTTACAGCTCGAGCTAACGATGATAATTCATTACAATAATTCAAATTTCTCGAAACGACTAGTCAATTGTTTTTTCTCGAATTTCCAAAATTTTCATTCAAAAATAACATCAATCACGCCGATGAAACAATATTACGTTCCAAATGCGACGTTTCGAACGCGACGATCAAAGTTCAATATCAAACCGGAATTGATCAGAAAAGAAATAATTTTCATATCCATTCAAGTTTTTTTCCGTTCTCCATTGAACCTGAAGAAAAATGTTTGCTCGTTGAAGTTTCTGGAGCACGATGGAAAACCAATTCTCTTGAAAAAGATTGACATTCCGTTGAATATGGTCAACTAAACTGTTTTTAGATAATAACAGAATTTTTGTCATTTCGATCGTGTGTTTTGATGACAGTTTTTCGAGAAAAGAAATCTATTGTTGGAATGACGAACAGCAGATCGTTGAATTATAAAAAATCATTGAATTGACCGTATTTTAAAAAATATCGAGAAGATTTTACAACGTAATGGTCGAATTTCAAGTCCCAGCAGCGAACGTCGAAGCGTACCGATAAATTATTGGAAAAAGCTTGGAAAGTCGAAACTTTCGGAAATAAATATATTTCTCGAAAACGTTGCAAACCGCTATCCGATGTCCACATATAGGTGTTTTTCGTCGAAAAATAAAAGCAGTCAGACTCATACACAATATCTTAAAAAATTTACAAAAATTAAAGCAGTCTGACGATTTTTCGAAAAACTCAGATTTTTGTAGGATTCGAAAAATCATAAAATTTAAACCGCTCAACCGATAATTCCCAAATTCAATGCGAACCTTCCTATTAAGATACTCTATTTATGGAGAAAAAAAAAATCATTATAAATCTTGAAATTTGCGGAAGTTAAAGCAATTACACCCTTTTTTTGTAAATTTCAAAATACCATTGAATTCGTATTTTTTTTAGTAATTCCGACAAAATTCACAGAGAACGAAGAGCTGGCATAGATTAACATCCATGCTTAAGGTATAACTATCGCAGAATGGGTTGATTTAGGATTTTCTTGAAATTTAGTGTAAATATTCTTGACATTAAAACGAACAACTTTCCTATGAGACGAAACATTTTCTGCCGTCTAGAATTTGAGATATTTCATTTCCAATTTTATATTTTTCCCATCTAAACGCATGTAAATTGAAGTCGCGTTTCTTTTGTTTTTTCTTGCAACTTTTTTAACGAAACGTCACTTCAATTTACATGCGTTTAGATAGGAAAAATAGAAAATTGGAAATGAAATATCTCAAATTCTAGACGGCAGAAAATGTTTCGTCTCATAGGAAAGTTGTTCGTTTTAATGTCAAGAATATTTACACTAAATTTCAAGAAAATCCTAAATCAACCCATTCTGCGATAGTTATACCTTAACGAGAGCCCTGTAGCTGAAACCGTTCTCGAGTTTATTTCAACGTGTGAATTTTATGGTGCCAGAACATACACATACACACTCACATATACGGACATTTTTTGTATATATGATTTGATGATGTTTTGGGAAATTTTAAGCACATTGACATTGAAAATTGGAGAATAAAATGTTGACAGTCGCATAGGTTCCTCTATGAGAGGAAGCAAAATAGCAAAAGGCTTGTTGTTTATAAATGTATAAATGGTTCTCCGTCTCGCAGTGGATATTGATTCCCATCCTGACTAAATATAAACAAGACGAGGGAATTCCCGTAATACTTGAAAAAAACTAATAGATATCGTTGCGTGTATTTCAGGACACGAAACGACTTTATTTAGGGTTCTTTCAAAGTTTTGTATAAACGTTCGTGTCACCAAAACAAACAGTTTTCTCCTATGAAGAAAAAATTTTCTGACGTTTAGAATTTTTCGATATTTAATTTCCAATTTTTCCAAGTCACGTTTCGATAAAAAAAAAAAGAAACACGACTTCAATTTTACACGCGTATGGGAAAAAGTAAAATGGGCATTTAAATATCTCAAATTCTAAGCGTCAGAAAAATGTTCTTCATCGGAGAAAACTCTCATGGTTTTGGTGCTAAGAACGTTTATAAAAAAATTTGAAAGAACCCTCAATAAAGTCGTTTTGTGGATAGTAATACGTTAATTCATTTAATCCATTTACATTGTTATGTATGCCTGTTACGTGAATATCGAAAAGGAACGTCAGCAAAAACGAACTCCGTTATATAAGGATAACAAAATATTAGTATTTCACAAAAACACGGCATAAGAATTGATATTGTTGATAATTTTATTATTTAAACACTTACCGTAAGTCGGATGACGAAGCATTTCCACCAGAACCGCTGCTGTCGGACTGGTTAGTGTTTTTTCGCTCCAACAATGAGCTGTCCCTACTGTTAACAAAAAATCAAAATGAAATTTATTTGTCTATTTTCTTTGTGGCTTATTCGCAGAAAGTGATTAACGAAAGAATGCACGGAGAGAAATGCGGGGAAATTTATATCACAAATTACTATGCCCCATAGTTTTCTGGTGACAGTTTCGTCTCTCTGGGAAATTTGAGCAAAAACATAGTAATTTTTCATCTGAAATTGGGCGAAAAATGTCAAATTTCCGCTATTTCCGATAGAATTTCAATAAAAATTACTATGTTTTTGCCCAAATTTCTCAGAGGGACGACACTGTCACCAGAAAACTATGGTGGCATAGTAATTTGTGATATAAATTTCCCCGCATTTTTCTCCGTGTGAACTTGAACTTGAAAAATTCGTGCCATCAAGACTGAGCTCTATAACGGCAAACGGTTGATAGCAATGATTTTATGAGAATTCGAACGCTCCCCCCCTCGATACCAATCCGAAGCTTTTTCCCTTTTTCATTTCATTTTGTAATTTAAAAAAATTCCATTTTTGTTCATCTCCCTAGTAAGTTGAGAAATCTTGTTTCTCCTCTACGATCAGGGAGGAAACGACTTTTTCTCTCATAAAAAAAAAAAAACAAAAAGAAAAAAAAAACTCAAAATATCAACCAATTGAGAGACGAGTTGCCAGTTTTTATTTTTTTACAAATCCAACATGCAACAACTGATGCTCATTGGTCCGTCTTCACGAATAAATTTTTATGTCCATTGAACCTACGGCTCTCGTTGCGATTCTTATAATCCGTCCCATGCCGATAAACAGACAAGCCTCGTACTTATATAGATCTTTACATTTTGTCACGAGGCAGAGAACCGTATACGAGAAATATGATTTTATTCGTATGATTGAGTTAATAAAAAAACGCATTCGAAATCTGAAGAGGTGAAAAAATTGGCAGGCAGTCCGTTTTGAAAATAAAAAATTTGTATCATTTGATTCGTCCAACCGATGGTAAAATTTTCACCAGGAAACTCTCGATTGTTGGGAAAAATGTACCGTCGTCCTTTTCGCACAGAAAAGAATATCCATCTGGACAATAAAAAATGCAGGAAGGCGAATAACCAAAAACTGATTTTCCAAAGTTTCTTTTATTAGAAATTTATACAAACAGTTAAATTATCTTAACAACACACCAAAGTACCGAACGAGGCCGCGCACAATCGTGTCCGGGTCTTCGGTTCAGCAGTCCCTTCTATTTCGTCCTTCCGCATCGTTAGGACAAACTTCCGGTGCTTTCTGACACCGAATCAATCATCGATAATCTGACATGGCGAGCGAATCACAGCCCCGAAACAATATACTGCTTTTTGACGTCGTTATCGTTTATTCCGTAAATTATTATTCTCAGCTATGGCAATGACATCAATAAAATATTCATTCCGATATAAAATCGAACATGAACTTACCTCCACCCGTTTTTCAAATCGTTGTATTCCGGTAAATATGCATATTTTTTTTTTTTTGAATTGTAAAATAAATTGGTTTTTAAATTGGATCTAGATTGATTTTTTCACGAAAACGAAAATCGAACGCCACATTCGTTGCCATTAAATGCCAAAGAACCGGTGACAGAAAATTGTTCAGGTCAGAATGACCCAGTATATGCACTCGAAGGGTGGAATCCTGCTGATAAAGATCGAGGATCTTTAGGAAGGCTGCGAATTCGGCGCTGATCGCGAATTCCAATTTTCAGTAAAATTGAATAAAAAATACCCACGTCCTTGTTACAAATTTGCAGCTCCGATTCTCTTCAACTTTCCGATATCCAAAGTAATCAATTTTCCGCAGAGAATTTGTATCGCGAGTAATTGGGCTCGTGTTTGTTCGAAGCCAAGATTTGGGATAATGCTCTGCCAGTCGCGATACTTTTAGCACTGTCACGCGTAATTGCTAATTACATTTAGCCAACACAACGAACACAATCGTCAGATTTTCCATCAACACCAAATTCATCGCGCTTGCACAGACACACATGGAAATGAATGCCTCGCCGATCGACCGGACTCGACTAACGGCGAACCAGTCAAATGAGCCCATGATACCGGCGAAAGTCGACACTCCTTACAGTCGAGCATTTTTACTGTCGCTCCCACTCGCTATACGAAATCCACCATACCTATAGCTAATGAGAATGGCAAAGAAGCGATATTTGTCACATGTTGACTAAACGTGACTTCGATATCATTCAAAATATGAAGTACTGTAACGGGAGTATTTTGTTATCACTCCGTTTTTGTCACTGAGGGATTTTGTTGAAGGGGAAAAGTTGTGCCGAATAGAAACGATCCTCATACGGAATCGTTGCAATTCCGACACATTCGCTTCCTGTTACGCGAAGAGAAAATTCCATCAAAATTTCTTAGCGGTCTCACAGCAGCGCAGTATCGGCATAAATTTTCAAACTTTACGAAAATAAGAGGATTAGTTGAGAGTTTCGAGCTGCAAATATATCTTGGAAAAAACGTTCGAATTTCTTGGTGTGCGGCGGCAAAAGCTGCGCTCGTTCATAACATTCTTGGGGAATATCTTTGTATGAAAAATATGTGTATCCCGAAATATTTGGGGTCTGAATGTCCTCGAGCTCCAACATGCTCAATTAGAAACGTTTTCGTCGTTAAAAATCGGTGATGCTAAAATGAATGAATTCTGTGATCCCACCATGTTCGGAAAATATTACAATTCGTATAAATATCGGGATGCTCAAACCTCCGTAAAAAAAAATATTTCATATCACGAACTATCAGCTAAAAGTAATAAAAACTATAATTAATCATTGCGCGCGACCTCGAGCGCTCAAGAGCCACCGAACGTCCGGACGTCACCTCGCGGCCAGCAACGATCCCGAAACATCTCCAAAGACAAACAAACGGCATTGTTACTTGCAAAATGGTTGCTTCGAAAAAATGAAGAAGAAAAAGCGACCGAATGGCCAGACAGGAAGAGGAGCGATTGCTCTTGCCTTGAGGTCGCTTTTTCGTTCGGAATAACCTCGGCACCCTTTGAGGGATTTTCGGCTTTCCTGTACGTTACAGGAGATGGCGATTGCAATAATTAAAAACAACGATATAACAATGAGTTTGTCTTTGAAGGTGTAACGGTTTTGCTACCTTGTTTAAAGCAACCCTCGAGCTAGGCTTTGGTTACCATTATTTTGGGTAGAAGCCATGGCTTTCTATGGTGCAGAGATCTAGAAAATAGCTACTGAGTCGAAATCTGACCAGGGGTCAGAATTTTGAAGAGAATTTATCTTGACCGAAACGAATTAAAGAAATTTTATAATCGAACAGAAGGAAATAATTAGTTGATAATTTTCTGCGGATTTCTCTGTGTGAGATGATTGCGTTTAAGGTATAACTATCGCTTAAGGGATAACTTCGCATCGAATGGGTTGATTTAGGATTTTCTTGAAATTTAGTGTAAATATTCTTGACATTAGACGAACAACTTTCCTATGAGACGAAACATTTTCTGCCGTCTAGAATTTGACATATTTCATTTCCAATTTTATATTTTTCCCATCTAAACGCATGTTAATTGAAGTGACGTTTCGTTAAAAAAGTTGCAAGAAAAAACAAAAGAAACGCGACTTCAATTAACATGCGTTTAGATGGGAAAAATATAAAATTGGAAATGAAATATCTCAAATTCTAGACGGCAGAAAATGTTTCGTCTCATAGGAAAGTTGTTCGTTTTAATGTCAAGAATATTTACACTAAATTTCAAGAAAATCCTAAATCAATCCATTCTGCGACAGTTATACCTCAAGTAAAAATAAATGACACGCTGTTCTTCTGGCACTACTAAGCAAAGCGTAGTTCTTATTTTTTTTTTTTCGGAATATCGAGCTTTTGTGAAAAATAAATTAATTGTCAACTTTTTAGTGCCTACAACTCTTGACTTTTCGCACTCATGCAATCAATCGAGGGCCTGAAATTTCTCCGGATACGTAATATACTCTGACTGCATAAACGACTGCTTTACACACGTGACACGCCGCAGGTCATACCCCACACATTGTTATCGATACGTAAAGCGACGAGCAGTCAGGAAAAACATTGGATAAGAAAAGCCTCTCGTTCACGTTCGAAGCCCCGTGACCGTGTGGCTCCGACATCGTAAAATACTCCAATCATATATTACTTTGCGAAATCGTCATAATTCGTCCACGTGACGATTTTTCAACTGAATTCTTCTTTATTAATGCAAACTGACGATTATACATTTTTCAAAATGACACCAATGTGGAAACATCGTAATTATTTTTTATTTTCTTTACTTTTATTTGTTTGAATTTATGAAATTTACAAAACATCATCATTCCCACTCTCAAAAAATAAAATCTCACTGAAAAATGTCGAAGCACTGCCTAACGTCGAAAAAACGGAATCGCTAATTTTATTATATTTTTTGAAAGCCCGTACAAACATTTTCATACAATGTCCGCCTACAACAATTATTGACAAATGATATCGTAATGTCAAAGGAAAATTAAGGAGAATTAAATTTTTTTTCGTTGGGCTCCAACGATGCAAACTTGAATATCATTGCAACAATTTTAATTCCCAACATGGACCACACTCTACCGCATCCCAAGACTTGCTCAATACATTTTTCCACCATACTCTGTGAATCATTGATGATTAACAAAACTCCTTACGCTACATTGTCTTCTTTGAAGGATGTTGAGTGTCCGTGAAACTTGTTCATGTTAATTGTTCAATAAATAGCTTCTCAATCGTCGTGAAATTTGTACACGACCTCCTCAATACTTCATGTGAAAACATACCAAATTGGAAGAATTATTTTATCATCACTTTAACCTCCTTAAGGCTTGAAATAAAAAATGATAAGAAAATTCTTCAAATTTCGTAAGTTTTTGCATGAAGTATTCGTGTAAAATTTTAACGACGATTAGGAAGCTCGTGCTTAAGGTATAACTATCGCAGAATGGGTTGATTTAGGATTTTCTTGAAATTTAGTGTAAATATTCTTGACATTAAAACGAACAACTTTCCTATGAGACGAAACATTTTCTGCCGTCTAGAATTTGAGATATTTCATTTCCAATTTTATATTTTTCCCATCTAAACGCATCTAAATTGAAGTGACGTTTCGTTAAAAAAGTTGCAAGAAAAAACAAAAGAAACGCGACTTGAATTTACATGCGTTTAGATGGGAAAAATATAAAATTGGAAATGAAATATCTCAAATTCTAGACGGCAGAAAATGTTTCGTCTCATAGGAAAGTTGTTCGTTTTAATGTCAAGAATATTTACACTAAATTTCAAGAAAATCCTAAATCAACCCATTCTGCGATAGTTATACCTTAAAAAATCAACATTTTTTTAAGTGCTATTTTCCGAACGAATACGAAAAATATTTATTAATATACTTTGTTCTGTTTCCGTTACTTCCATCATATTGTAGATAGATATTAAAAATTTAATTTCTTAATGTTAATTGTTCAATAACGCGCTCCCTAAATCGTTGTGAATTTTTTACATCCTTAATATTGCCTCAATATTTAATACAATTTTCCATCGTTAAAATATTTATATTTCTGTCGAACTGTTCTAACTTTGGCATTGGGAACATAATATTAATCCTCCCCGTCGGTATCCATACGTCTATCATTAAAAGTGTCTATTTACGACCGCGTTTACGATAAAACGAAGGAAGCAACGTGCTGTGGACAGATCTATATTTATGGAGCGTGTCACTATCTAAAGACATTGATGTAATCAGTCGGATCAATGGATTTGCGACTCGCTAACAAATCTCATACTAAATGTGCCAACGCAAAATAATCTTCGAGTCTCGTGGCAATATTTCGTTAATCAATCGAATTTGACATCGAAAAAAATGTGGTTTTCGAGAGTGAATGTACAAAATAATAGGAAATCGTTGTTGCATTGTAATTCGTGAAATTTTCAAATGCCAAAACGCATTTTTGCCACATATCGTTTCGGTGGTTTTCCTTCATTCCGTATATTTTAATTTCTTACTTCGAATTCGCGGCCCTCGCCCAAAATAATACAGAACACACCGAGAACAAAAATCTGCAAGTGACATTCGCATTTCTGCATATAAGCAGACTGCACAGTTTATTCGAATCCAGCAAATCACTTTTTCAATTTCTGTTCGGTTCGGAGTGACTTTTAAATTTCTATTGCTGGTTTTAGAATCATTTTCCTCTCCATCTTTAGAGAATACTCCCAAAATTATATAACGATCCCAAAATCCGGCGAACGTGGAGCAGTATATAAAAAAATCGTCAATGAGCATCGATCGAAAATTCACGGAGAAAGCGACAAATTTTTTTTTTTTCTGATATTATAATTGTTGTTTCATTAAATTTGAATAATAACTCAGTGACGTAGGGTACTCGAGCATGAAATGCTATGGCAGAAATAGGCAGAAAAAAAACAGCAAATGAGCCGTTCTAAAAACATTTTTAAGGCGATGACGTCCTTTTTATTTTTCCGGCACATTGGACAGCATTGCGCAGCAAAATATTTGTATATAAATATTCTAATAAATCAATCCATTTCCGCACGATGCGTGCAAATTTTTCTTCATGGATAGGATTTTAATGAAATATTAAAAAGTGCAAATTTTCATTGAAAATAAATTCTCGTCATGAGAAATATATGATTTTCCATTTTTCTTGAAAAAAGCTCCAAAAAATGTGCTGGACAAAATATTCAGAGTTCTCAAAATTTTTGCTGCGCCGTGTTTAAAAATCTTTTTCTCCATTGAAAATTAGAAGCGCATCGGCCAATCAGTCTCTTTGCTCCTGATAAAATAAACCACGACTCATGAGATTTCCAAGCTGATTGAACTTTCGGTATTCCAGAAAAGCTCTAGAGAGGCTTGGTAACCTGAAGGAATATATATTCGTTGACACTGACGTCCACCGATTTCCAGAAGTAATAAACGAAAAAAAAAAAAAAAACAAATATAAACGAGAGGTCATCGTAGATTGAAAACTTGTCACGTTTTCACGCCAAGTTTCACTGTACGCGAACACATTGATCAGGAAGATTACAGAGACACAGGGTGCCGACACCTGCGTCAATCCGCAAAGCGCTCCCGAGCAGCCGTGAAAAACTTTGAATGGAACGACTAATACACGGCGCCCGCATTATGGGGATATTTGTCGCGAATATAATAATGATAAGTACTCCACTAAAACTTTCAATGGTTCCATGTATTTGTATCTCTATAAAAACTTTACTACGAAATAGTGTTTATGTCCTTTTCACGAACAAACCACTGAACCAATTTTGATGAATTTTTCACAGGAATGAAGCTCACGAATCGATAATTTTTTTGTCTTTTCGAAACTTGAACCAAAAAATTACATTTTTCGTCATATTTTCCACGTTCCAAGTTCACAAGCAACTAAAAAGTGATAATGAATGAAAAATCGCTAACTACGAATTCAAAGATTATCCGAAACGATGTTAATGAACGGTAGCTACTGGCGTGCCAGTTTGTAAAAAAAAAAAGTTATAACCATTTTTGTAAAATCAAATTTTGAAGATTTTTAAACAAAAAAATTCAACTTTTCATATCAAAAGCTATAGCTGTACAGTTTACCGCGCACTTTGGCTGTGCTGCGGGGCGAAGCCCACAGGCACGGCTAGTTTCTCAATACAATATACTGCAAATCAATTCATAAAAGAGCAGGTCCAAGCAAACACCGTTTTTTCACTGCATTTCCAATCGACGAGCTGTCATCCGACACGAATGTAAATTTGAAGCTAATTTTTTCATGATAAAATGATCCTTCCAGACACGAATGTGATGCATGGTTAACCCTTCGAGTGCATACTGGGTCTCATTTTGACCCAAACAATTTTTTGTCTCACCGCGATCGTTTGGCATTTAATGACAACGAATGTTTTGGCATTTTAATTCTGATTTCGTCAAAACATAAATTTAAGGCCATAAAAATGGATTATTTAGTAGAAAAAAAACAAACAAATATTGCCTATTTGACGGAATACAACAATTTGAAAAACGCCTCGGGTCAGATTGACCCCATATGCACTTTTAGAAGGTGTGGACTCGAAGGGTGTTGGTCAAAGAGGTAAAAGAGGAAATATAAAGTGTACAACAAAAAGTTACTGACCTGCTACCCATTTGCGAATAACTGACGCTCGTATCAGCGTATCCGGAACCGTCGACCTTGCCATTATCGTTTGACGAGCCCTCCATGATGTTGCGCAAAAATTCTATCGTGCAGATATCACTTTTTTCTAATATTGAATTCTCAGCAATTCTCAAAATGCATTTACTGGTGACCGGTTTTTCCGCTCGGCACGGCTTAAGCACCGAGTCGAGAGGAGCGTTTAAGCCCGATTCAAAAATAATAGCAATGTTCTGGAAAATGTTCTCAAAGATTTATTTCCACGTTGAATGAATATTAAAATAATATTGCAAAACACAAATTGACTGACGTTTTCAACTGACCGAGAATTATATTCAAAACTGCGATCGAAAAAGACAACTGAGGAAAGCGCGTAACGCGTCCAATCTCATCGAAATTCGTATCATACAATACTGATTTCCGAGCGGGAATCCGGTTTATATACTCTCTTGCCGGTGTCCACGCAATCGCTTGTCCACGTGGTTCGATAAACCCCCACTATATTCACAATTTTGCAGCGCTAAGTAATCCGCCGCAAACAGACAAAAGCGTGTATCCCCTCCCAATTTCTACACTCAGGGAAACAATAGCCGCGCGAACGAGGACAAAGGCTATGGAAATAGAAATAAGTTTATATCATTGAAATTCGGCCGAATGCATTACGAAACAAAATTCGCTAATGAAAATTTATTGTTTCTCGATTTGACTTACTTGCTATACCTATAAATATCATTTCTTACGAATTCACAATGAACCAAAATATCGATGATATTTTTGTATACTCGAGCCGCGACGTTACGGTGACTGCGAGTCGCCATGAGTACAAAATATAAACAGCTCTGAGTTGCATTAGTGCAATTTTCTTAATTGTTCGTCTGATCGGAATTGGAAAATTTTTTCGTTTTTCAAATCGTCGAATTCTGATAAATATGCATTTTTTCATGTCGAGACATTTTTTCGTAGATTTTTTTTTGTTGACGAAAAAAAATGATCAAATGGCAAAAAACGTTCGTTGCCAGCCGAACAATCGATGACGGATGATTGTTTGGCTCGAAAAGACCCAATTCGCACTCGAAGGGTTAACGTCTAGTACTATCACGAAACGACTTTATTTAGGGTTCTTTCTAGATTTTGTATAAACGCTCTTGGCACTAAAACTAACGCTTTTCTCTGATGAAGAAACATTTTCTGACACCTACAGTTTGAGATATTCAATTTTCAATTTTTTATATTTCTTGCGTTGCTTCTTATATTTCTTTCGCAACGTTAAAGTTGCGAAAAAAAGCAAACAAAAGAAACGCGACTCCAATTTACAGGCGTTTAGATGGGAAAAATAAAAAATTGGAAATTAAATATCCGAAATTCTAAGCTCCAGAAAATTTTTCTTCATAGGAGAAAACTGTTAGTTTCGGTGCCAAGAACGTTGATAAAAAATATTAAAAGAAACCTAAATAAAGTCGTTTCGTGACAGTAATACCTTAATATTCATATATTTCGAATTTTCGACAAATGATCAAGATAAAAATGAAAAACTAGCACTTTATTGGAGGCACACGAGGAAGCGCGAATCGAGCACTTGCCAAAAGTCGGAAAGAACTCTAGAAAACAATTTAACGCAATGGAATCGAGTTTGACATTTTTTTACGAATGATTTCTATGAAAAAACGATGTCGCAGAACCGAACGAACAATTATTAAGTTATTAAAATGGCAACGAACGAAAAAATGTTCGTTTATTATATACAACGTATAAAAATTCTAATTTATGTTTTATAAATGCGTTACATCCATCTTTATGACATTTGTATAAAATATTCATTTATATAAGTCCAAAGCAATTGTGGATGTAAGCGATCTGGCAGGGGCGACGAGTCCGCTAAATTTAACGAGACGGTAATAGTATCACAGTCTTCAGGTACTTTGTTGCAGGTCGTTTTCTACATCCCGAATGATCCTGAAAAGAAGAAAGAATTATGTAGGAGCCATTCCATCAAATGATACAAGCATTGATTAACCAGTTATGTACTTATTAATGAACAGTCCGAGACTGGCAGGTCGATGGTAAGTATAACTTTTGCGTAACACAGTATTTCATTGACAATGTGACGTGAAAGGTAAATTTTGATCGATAAATCAAAATAAGATGGTCCAAAACTTAATAATTTATCGAGTAGGTATCTCAGTTGTTACATTTTCCTCCAATTCTAAGAATTTCTAATGTAACAAACTATTCTGGTAAAAGTTAAAATGAAAAAAATGTTGTAATTTTTTGTTTTTCGTTTCAGATATTTAGTGTATCTGTTAGAAAAATATGTAATGCGGCGATACGGGCAATTTGAATAGTATCTGAAAGAAAACCAAGCGTTTCGGAGAGTAGGAAAGATTTCGAAAAGATTTTTTAATGTTTTCGTTAGGGATGGGCGATGTTGAAAATATAATCGATTTTTCAGAAATCGATTATTGGAAAAACAATCGTTTCTGAAAATCGATTTTCCAGTAAAAAAAATCGCTGGATCGATTAATCGAAGAATAACAAATTATTGTTATTATTGTAAATTATTGTAAAAAATAACCTCAATTTTAAACTGCTCTCGAGAAATTCTTGATCGATTCTTAAGAGAATTCCTTAATTGGAATCCGGTTTTGCCGATATATTCAGTACCTGAGAAATTATCAACATTATTATTGATAATCGTGAATAATATTAAACATAATTTTTTCTGTTAACATAAATAATCATATATATTAAGCACAGCTTATCAATCGTCGATATTGCCGAATAAAAATCGAAAATCGATTAATCGGCCAGAAAATAAATCGACAAAATATAATCGATTATTCGAACAATAGTATCGGTACAATCGATTAATCGAAAATAATCGCCCATCCCTAGTTTTCGTTATTATATTTTCATTCTGGACTCGATCCAGACGCAATTTTCTTGCCATTATTTGTTACGACGCATTGTGAGTCAACTACGAAATGAGAAAATTACAGAATAATGTTGCCGTTCCATTCCCATTGCGAAGAGCTGTGAACGGAGAAACAATGACGGAAAACTAGGATCAAGTTTTGGAACATGCACGAAAAATGCTACTGCAAATTCTTGAGCACGAGGTCCTGACAGGATCACCACCGGCTGCCATAAATCCTGTATGAACGTAAATAAAGACAAAAACAGTATACGAGAGTGAGTGAGGAGTCAGTGATTTTTGCGTACAGCGTGTGTATTTGATTAATTCAGGCCACAGTCTGTTACAGTCACCTAGCATAAATGCTGCGTTACAGTCAAAAAGTCGAGCGCACATGTTAATTGGTGTACAGTTTAAATGATAATTTGTTCACTTAGCGATGACTGTATTTTTTTCCTTTTTTCGTATTTTCTTTATTTTTTATCATTAATATTTCTCGTATCAGAGATTATGAGGCACGGGCTTTTTGCGTTTCCTTTAATGTGATGTTTTTGGACGTTATCATTATATGTGACGTGTTGATGTATTTTTGTTTTTTTTTTATCTTTTTTTTTTTTTGCTTTTTTTTCATTTGAATCAAAGGCTATAATCCCCGTAAATAATTAATATGGGCACACAAATCGTTAATGTACAATTCTCACTACCCGGAATTTACAGGAACTTGCAATCTATACTCGTTTTATTATTATGCAAACATTGTCGTCGCGAGATCTATTTCGTACATGTATTTATACCCAAAACCTTTTTCATAATCTAAAGTCGCTCACTCGCATGTATTTCTCGTTTCGTTACTGAAGAAAAAAAAACAACTTGGGGTCCCAAGATTTCTGATACTATGAGATCTGGATTGTTTCCTGCTCGCCTAGTATATTCTTGTGAAACAATCTGATGTAAGTGAAGATCGAGTCGTATAGCGTTTTATTGCGTTTCGTTATGACGATCGATCGATTTTCTTTCTTTTTTCCATTTTTAATTATAATATATTTTATATATTATGTATCTTATTAGCGCGACGCGAGAAACATAATTTTTCCGTTACCACGCACGAGGAGCGCGAGCATTTGATGATAAAGTATTTTTACACTAAATTGGCCTGGGTTGGAAAAAAAATTCTCAAAAGTAATACGAACAATGAGGTCGGTCGGTGTTTCTTTCAAATTTGTCCATAAATCACGATACAGAAACGTCGATTTTTTCAGTCTTGCAATAAGAAATGGGTAGTAACGGTGAAGTGAGGTAATCTTCACGATCCGCGGGATATTTTTACATATTTTTTCATAATTTTGGGTAAATGGATGATGATTATTTTATCGTTCTTCCATGACGTTTTAAATTCACTTTCTAGCAATCAATGATTCTCTGTGATGGCAATAATTATCTTGAAAAACGGACAATTGAAGAAAATCTTCGGTGAAACTGATTTTCTTCAATATGAAAAATGAGTTGACTTTGAAACTTTGTAATCGAGATTTAATCGGTATCGAAATAATAGTGTTTGAAAGTGTTGACTCCTTTAACCAAATTCTTGGCAATTGCATCGAATACTTTTCCATCAAATGCCACGTCGCATGGCAAAAGAAATATCGTTTTTTATATCTGCATCACACTAACATTTGTAACGGATACTTCCACTTTCGGCCTGCAAATTTAGAGTGAATAATGCATACGCGAATTTTTGCCCCCGATAAATCGAATGGAAAAAACCAAGGGGAAAAGAGATGTGTCGAGTGATTACCGATTGTTGGACAATCGCTGCTCCATTTTCTACGACAGTGTCAACAATAATTGAAAACAAATAACCATCGTAATAACGAATGTAACTAAATTCGGTCAGAACGAAGTGTATGCAGAGTGAAAAACAAATGATCGAAAAAAACTAACAATTCGTCGGTCGAAATGAAATGTCCGAATTGAAACAGAACTGTTTATTACAACTATGATTTTGAAACGTTTACCCATTTTTATTTACAAATAAATGTTGGAGATTGACTTTCATTTTTTCGTTCTCGACCTATCGAAATATTTTTAGAGACTTCTCGTGATTAAAAGCTTTACCCTCGTCCCCCTCTTCCCCCCGTTGCTAGTGGTCGCGTCTCCAACTTAAAAATGATGAATGGATTCTTCGTGTTTCAGTAGCTTCGTAATGATAATTCATTGCTCTTATTTCGTATCCGTGATTCGACCACCACGAGACCCGAGGTTAAATACTTAATCTCATTTGTTTTCTCCGGAAAGAATGGAAAATGAATTTATCAATCGATGTGTGTCGATTGCCTTAGAAATTCTAAGGCACGATTTGTTCCTAAAAGCCTGTGCGAACAGGATATATTAATATGTTAAGTTTCTATGCATGTATATGAATATTTTCTTATTCGAGAACGATTCCACGAGATGTACTTTTGCGTGTATATTGCGAAAAAAGTCGTTTTTACTTTCGTTTCTTTTTTTCTTGTTCGTAGAGCGAAGAAATAATATTGAACTCGTTAACGAATCTCGCTGAAGACGAACGCACACAGCCTGTAACATTCAGTACAAAAATATAGATCTTTCGTACGCATCTCGTTTTTTTGTTTGTTTCCATTTTTGTGACTTTTATTTTTTATAACGTTCCTTCTTTTCGAGCTCCCGTCGTCAAACTTTTGAAAATACTTTCAAAGCCAACTTGTCTTTCGTGTCTTTTCATGCTTTTCCGTATCTCGTTTCGTTTCTTTCTCTTACGCTTTTCGCTCACAGTCCAAATGTTTTTGTAACGTGTCATTCAAGTTGACTTTTGTTTTAGTTGTACCGTCGTTTTGTGAATAAAAGCTTGCGATCGCTCTTCGCACAGGCCTATCTCAAATGATTATTCAACGAAATCTATGTCTCGAAAGTATGCGCCCATGTACGTGTTTCGATGATAAGTAAAGAATGAAGTAATGTAGCGTTGAAGTTTCAGTTAAGATGAAGTTTCGCGAACGTTAACGATATTTAGGGTATGTTTTGTTTTGTTTTTTTTTTTGTTTTTTTGTTTTTTTTTTCAGTAGGTAGTTGGAGTAGTTTTTCCTCGGTTGCAGGCCAACGATGTGGTCAAGTGAGTCTTAAAATTCGTCTCAATTGTTGCGTGCGTCCAGCTTGTGTGTACCAGTCAGTCTCTGTGAAGACAAATAGAAAGATTACATTTTTTTCTCTCCTTGCCCCAGTTAACTCGGTCGATACTTTTTGGCTATCGTCGAAATTTTTTTCTCTCACTATTGTCCCAGTATGATTTTAAAATGTGTGAAATATGCGTCTCTTTTGCTTTCTTTCTTTTCTGTTTGTGACGGTTGCGAGTGGCTTACTTACGAGACACACGAAACAGGACTAATTCTCGTCTTCGTCCATTCTCAAACGTTTTCGTCGATCGTCGCCAACGTTTCTTTCCTCGGCCTCCAATACTTTCAATCGGGAACCGTAAATCTCTTGTCCATGAAGTATCTGCCGAATAAATCGAAGCAATCCATTCAGTTATACATCAAAATCGATATTCCAACAAGCTTTTCATTCCTTTGTCTTTCCATTCAAAATTATAAATCACTCCAACTCCACGTTTACATTATTACCTCGTAACTGACGTAAAATTTATTTTGTCAATTATTTATTAATTCGTGCATCGTCATAAAATGGAATCATCGCTATTTGTCTCAACACTCTGAATGAGCCTGAAGTTTGCATCGACGCAATGCCACGAAATGAAAATAACAAATTAAAAAATGATTCTGCACTTTTTTATTTGACGAATCGATTCGTGAGATTTAAAAAAGGTAAGGAAAAGACTGAGAAAAAAAATCGTTCCGGAACAACCCTGTCCAGGGGGTTGAATTTTTTTTTCATTTCGTGGCATTGCGTCGATGCAAACTTCAGGCTCATCGTTCTGAAATATCCGAATCGATGGTCTTTGGAAAGAAATTCGCGTGAGCTGGCTTCTTACCAAAAATCTTATGCATGTTAATTCCGAATCAAAGTTTAGACAAGATTCAGTCTCGTCCGTTGCGTCATATGTTTCCCAATATATTGTTAACACAAACAAAATCATGTGCCAAACATTTGCCCCTTCTTATTACGGTTTTTGCTATTAATGTTGCGTTTCCGCCCTAATTTTCGTAGACAGTCGTGAAACACTATCCAGCATCGATACATCTTTATTTTTCGAATCGGCAGAAAAACACTCAACTGTTAATTATGAACGTAAACAACTTTGAAATATTAAACAGTCGGAAATTTTTTTTTTTCTCCGCAAAGTTTTACTGAATAGTACGAGGCTATGACAGGCAATAGTTTAATTTTTTTTCCGTTCGAAAATTTGATGCTTCGCAAGTTGAATTGTAAAAAAAAAAAAAACAGAAAAAAAATTGAAATATATTGTTCTGGCGAGAAGATCAGCTCTGAAGATGACATCTTCAACGACAAGCCTCAAGCCTGTTTCTATACTGAACATACCTCAATCGCTCTGTTGGCACTTTCGGCGTTGGCGTATTTAGCGTATCCACAATTTTTTCCCGGTAGCATATACACGTCGATGAGATTACCGAATCTACAAAAAGCATCCTTCATTGCGTAGATCGGTGGTACGGGGGGCCCACAAACGATGAAACATCGTTTCTCGACGTCGGCGTCAATGCTGGCCATCGGTTGAACAGGGGGCAATTTAACGGTCATTGTCTGCTCCAAACCTGAACAACCAGTTGTCGAAAAGACGCGAAAGGTTAAACAGTCGTCGAGGCAGCTTTTTTTTCTTTTTTTTTTCGTATCCACTGTTCTCTCCTCCATTTGTATTTTGAACTAGTAGAAAATAATATCTTCCCATGCTCCCGAAAAAACGAAAAAAAGGAGCTCAACAGATCGAAACCAAAAATTGATCCAAAAAATCCAAAAACAACGCTATTAGAGGTTTCCGAAATTTGTGCTATTCTGAGAGTTCGAAAAATTAAGTTCACACTCGTTGATAAAACGCAAAAATTCCCATTCCGGAAGAAAGTCAAAGAAAAAGCTTAACAAAAATATGAGCTGTTACAGAAATAACGTTTCGTAATAAAATCAACCATAAAAAAACTTTCAAAGCAATTTTGGGAAAGAAAGTTTCGTAAGTTGGACAAGACTGAAAAAAAAAGCAATGCGTGTAGCAGCGCCTCATTTCCTGGGATAATTGCACTTCCAAGTCCGATATAATTTTCTTTTTATACAGTAAAGTCACATCGAACCATTTGAAACAATTTCGATTCCAGTTTTTATATAATTTCTTCAATTACGTTATATCAATGTCATTAGCAGGCATACCAAGAAACTTGTCATTGGAATCGTGAATAGTACTTTACGCTTGACCAATTCAAATGGCTGATTTTCCTTTGATAGTTAAAACATGTTCATATTGAATGGAACATAGAAATTACCTCGTCATGGATATTCAACGATATACGGGGTCATAAATGACCCCAATTCTGAAAATTTCAAATCTCCGGTAAAGTTTAACGAAACGGTTCAACTTTGGCTCATTCTTTTCGTTTTTCAATGCAGGATCACGTGAACCTGCACGAAGAGAAATGCGGGGAAATTTATATCACAAATTACTATGCCCCATAGTTTTCTAGTGACAGTTTCGTCCCTCTGGGAAATTTGAGCAGAAACATAGTAATTTTTCATCTGAAATTGGGCGAAAAATGTCAAATTTCCGCTGTTTCCGATAGAATTTCAATGAAAATTGCTATGTTTTTGCTAAAATTTCTCAGAGGGACGACACTGTCACCAGAAAACTATGGTGGCATAGTAATTTGTGATATAAATTACCCCGCATTTTTCTCCGTGTGGGGCAATATCGCTTAAAGTAAAAAATCTAGTCGAAAATGCGGTAAAACGATAAAACCGAGCGAACGAGAGGTGAAAGGGCGCGGGATTTCAAATCGCCCGGGGTCGTTTTTGATCTCAGGTTACCGTTGTAGGGTTAATATTTCTCCCATTGCGATACAAAATTCTCCTAGCCATGTCCAATTTTTGAATGAGACTTGGCATTGCTGCTAAAATTCAACACTCGTTCGACCAGCTTATTTTGTAGCAGGAACCTCAAGATAACGTTGACAAAATCGTAGGAAAAATAGTTTATCAAGCGCGTACACTCGTGCTGTTCCCACAAACGTAGCAAAAAATATTGATGATTAAAGCGAGCTGGAAAAGAGTATACTTATGCACTCGATTACACATGGACTTCTGAAATATAAATGAGCAGAATACCGAAGGTCAGCGAGTTTTAAAGGAACAAAGTTCACGGGCTTGTTAAAACCGAACATTTGTAGAAATGATAAGAACGAAATTGACTGTGGGAAAAAAAAGCAGCAATTATCCCTGAGAACAGTAAAGCTACGCATGTTTTTCGCTAACATTGAAATCATTTGTTCAATCACATAAAACTGTTCAACTGTTGAACCAATTTTTTTGACGTATTCAGTTTATGAATTTTCTTAGTGACAAGTACGAACTGGTCGCGGAATGGAAGAGAAGTTTCATTCTACGGTAGGGAAGGACGACGTTCGTGAAAAAAAAAAAAGGAAAAAAAACGTCCTCGAACGTGGCTGACTGTTCGTAAGAATCGTGATTGGACTCGAGAAATGTGTTTCGTTGCTCAAACAAAGATGAAGCTTACTCACTTGGTGCCGTTAGTCCAGCGGCCTGAATCAAGGATGTCGCTTGAGCAATTGTTTCCGCCAGATGGGCTAGATCCGTTCTCGCACTGTTGATTCCAGCAACGCTAGTGTTGAACGGCTTGACCGTAGTTTTTTGTTGAGTGACACCCGTCAAGTCCGGCTTGACGATCATTCTGTGTCCGGGTGGATATTCAAAACCATGAAATTTTTCCCGCGCATAAGCGGCAGCGTTTGCATTTGAATAAACTACGGTTGCTTGTCCACGTGGCATCATTCTGTATCTAACGTCGGTCTTTAAATGACAATAATCCATACCGGGCACTATGTCGAATAGTTTCCACAATTGATCTTGATTCAAAGCCGGATGTGCGATTACTTGAAGACGCGTATAGCCCTCGGAATTCGGATAATTTGTCGCTATCTCGAGACTTATACTGCTTTTTCCAAAATTTGTATTTCCGTAATTACTGCTCAGATTCTCGTAGGGAATCGACAAACCGTTGCTATATTTTGTTTCCGTATGCTCTGGTTTCGGCTTTTTAGGCTCCGCGAATACGGCTTTGTACTTTCTATCACACTCTTCGAACGCTTTTGCTGCGCTCGATACTTTTCGAAATTTCACGTAACCGAAGCCCTTTGATTCGTTCGTATTACGATCCTTTACCACCGTCGCGTATTCGATCGCACCGAACTTTGAAAATTCCTGTTGCAACTCTCCATCCGTCATGGACTTTGGCAACACACAGAATAGGCGTACCCATCTCTCTTCCTCATTCGTTTCACGTACCGAACCCTGATCCCGGCTGAAACCAACATATTTTCTCCAACTCATTATTTTTTACTCACGAAAATATACGAAAACTCATTGATTCGACTCTCGCTACTCTACACCACCCGGCATTTATCCACAAAAACTATTTATGTTTCTTTATAAATTTTGTATAAACATTCTTGCCACCAAAACCAACAGTTTTCTCCAATGAAAACAAATTTTCTGACCTTTAGAATTTCATTTTATTTCCCATCTAAACGCGTGTAAATTCAAGTCGCGTTTCATTTGTTTTTTCTTGCAACTTTCAAGACGTGGAAAAATAAAAAATTGGAAATAAAATATCTCAAATTGCAAACGTCAGAAAATTTTTCTTCATAGCAGAAAGCTGTTAGTTTTCGTGGTGCCAAGAGCGTTTGTACAAAATTTCAAAAGAATCCTAAATAAAGTCGTTTCGTGGTAGTAAAACATTAAAATGAGGGACCAGTTGATACCTCGGGACTGTGAGTGCGAGAGACGAGCTGCAATTTTTATAATTGAAAATTTTTTGCTGGCGTTTATCGATTACAAAAAGCCCCGGTCAATAGGCCTTTTTGTGATTAGTCAAACGACATTGAGGAATTTTCATTTCCAAAACTGGCAACTGAGGTTTCGTGACTGATCCATCGTCTCAACGCTCAACAACTTGTGCACCGGAGATAAGAAAATATATTTTACGGAACATTTGCCGTTGTGTGTACGTTACATGACAACGTATGACACATTCTTGGCGACTTACGCTGTCCAAGATTCGAAATTTCCGAAAAAACAGTTACAAAACATTATATCGGGTCATTCTGACCCAAGACATTTTTCTAATCGTTGTATTCTGGTATATAGGCATTTTTTGTTTTTTTTTTTTTTGTACAAACGTTTTTTGTAGTAAATTATCCATCTATGGCCGTAAATGTATTTCTTGACGAAAAAGAAAATTCAATGCTAATACATCTGTTGCCATTAATATCCAGACAATCGGTGACAGCAAATTGTTGGGGTCAAAATGACCCATGCACTCGTAGGGTTAATTGTTGACACTACGAAGAAACATAATTTCGAATTTAGAAACAAAACTTACTTGGAAGCTATCATAACCTTGATGGGCCTGCCCACAGAGCCGAGCATCTTTCCATTCATCTCTTCCAGCGCAAAAGCAGCCTCGGACGTTTTGGAAAATTTAATGTAAGTAACTCCTGAGAGATGGAAAAGAAAGGGAATTTTTGAAGAACCAAAAAATTATGTACATCCTTTATTCATCATGAATATTAAAGCAAGTGGCGTCGATTTGACAATAATTTTCGTAATGTAACTTCATTAAGAGGTAAACATTGATAAGTGTCAACAAAACGTTCCAACAACAATTTTGAAGAATACAGCACAAGCATTTGGAATTGGAAGCAATAAATTAAAGCGATGTTAAAAAATAAGATTTTAAAGTAAAAAAAAAAACTAAACGTGCACCGTTCGTGCGATGTTAAGTCGTAATCACGCAACAAACTCTCGTGTCGACGAAATTCATGACTTATAAATATTCATGCATAGATGGATGGGGTATAAAAAACGTGTTACGTGTGGAGCAAATCTCGACTGTAATATAAAAAATAAAAAATCGATCATAGATGAAAGAAATGGTCCATTCAGCGAGAGGAGAGGACACGTACGAGAAGATATAGACAGAGAATGCAAAAGAGAGAGAGAGAAAAGACTTACCTTTATTTTCACCAGTGTTACGATCTTTGACGACCCATATATCCTCGATTTTACCAAACTTTTCGAAAGCTTTTCTGAGATCATCTTCGTCCAAGCTTTTGTGACAAATAACAAATAAACGTGAATTTGGGGGATCGTCGTTCTTTGATCGAGGATCGTGGATCGACGGCGAATAGTACGTGTCTCGTTCTCTGTGATCAGCCATTTTGCAAATGAATAGGGTGATACTGGAGAGCGAGAGACCGAGAGAAGGACAACGCAGCCGGCTCTCTGGCACGAGAGACGTTCGTATGGCCCGTACCGTAAAGAAAAGCCGACGAACCTTAGTACCGTAGCGGTCAAATGATGTCGCCACTTTTCAATCGACCAAAGTTTCAATTTTTTTAGCCTGCTCTTTTCGGAATTCCTCCGCTTTAGAAATTATACGTCAAGTGGACAATTCTGAATGCATCATCATTCAAAATGGATAATTAAAAAATACATTTTTACCAACATCAATGAACATCGTCCTGACAAAACTTTCGCATCGACTCAATAAATTGCAAAAAACTGCACAGAATTTTTTCGAAATTTCCAACGCAAAGAGCCAGAACAATTCGTGGAACTCTAATTTTGCTTCGGGCAAGTTGGAAATTTTATTAACACTCGTAACAAATTTCGTTCCCTGTACCAGTCCGATACGCAGGACGATTTTCAGCAACCCGGCCCCCTCAACGGGCTTGGAAAAGTTTCTTTGATAATTGCGAGTGAGCGACTTACTGAATCTTGGAGTATCTTCATCTTGACATTATATTCTTGTCAATCGATCCGGTTGAAAGGAGGGAGAAGCAAGGATATATTCGTCGAACAGGTTTTTCCTTAAACTGGAATGACCCGTTCGTTTGGGCCATTTGTGACAATGAAACACAAGGTCGAATCAGTTGAACAGTTGTTTATGTAGATCCTTGTACTAAATATAGATTATAAAAATAATTTACAGCATAGAAGCATCCGTGATAACTCTGTACAAGTTATAATTTAAAGAAATGTGAAAAATGTTACGACCCGCGTTTGTTTTCACCAATCGCAACGACAAAACCTGTTGGATTCGAAAAAAGTAACGGAAATATTTGCAATTGTTGGATGTGAATTATTGTCACACTCGCGATAATGTATCCACGAATTTTCTGTCTATCCCCTATTAAAAAATTTGAACGTTGGATGAATAACAATCAGCGTGCGCGAAAAATCTCCAAGAATTACGCGTCGTAGGTCGAAGCCGAAACATTGCCACCCCGTCCGGTCCAATTGGTGTGAACGAATTTTCCTTCTTCTCCGAGGAGCTCGTAAGTATGTGCGCCAAAGTAGTCTCTTTGTGCTTGGAGCAAATTGGCTGGTAAACGAGCGGTCCGGAAACCGTCGTAGAAAGCGAGAGCGGTCGACAATGCCGGTGTAGGAATTCCTATTGTAACTGCCGTTGATACGACCGTTCTTGCACTGCTTTGGCAATCCTTCATCGCCTTTGCGAAGAATTCATCCAACAATAAATTCGACAGTTTAGGATTCTTGTCAAAAGCCTGCTTGATGTTGCCCAGAAAAACACTGAAACGAATGAAAACGACATTTTTTACAAATTCTAAATCTTTGTTTTGATGATTTTCGTAAATTTACATTCTGAGATCGGATTTCAAACGGACACGCAGTTGACATTTTTCAAAGAAACAACAGAGTTCTTGGATTTACGCGCATTATTGAAAAACAGCTGGATACACTTTCCCAAATTACGTTCCGAATTCTGTGGAGAATCATTTTCTTTCCATAAACGATTTTTCAATTTTCAACAAAAACTAGGTTCGAGAAGAAACAAGGAACGAAAAGTATGTTTATAAATTCATTGAAACGTAGCGTACAGTCGCGTCGAGCACATATCTGGGCCAGGGTCATTGCGGTGATTGAAATTCCTAGTATCATTTTTTTTTTNTTTTTTTTTTTTTTTTTTTCACTTTTCTCGAGACATGGCAAGGGTTTCAATGAAAATCTACTTCCACACTGTGCCACGGTTACAGTTCGCTAGTTGGAACGCAATGGAAATGTTGTTTTAATGCTTCTGGAGCGTGTGTTGCAGTTTTTAAGTCCAGAAATCGAAAATTGTCGAGAAAAATCGAGCAGCTTTTGGACGATAGAAAGTTTGGGTTTAAAGAAAAAAATACGTCACCTTCTGATGATACATCCTCCTCGCCACATGAGAGCAATACCGCCGTAGTTCAAGTTCCATTTGTGAATTTTAGCGGCCTCTCGAAGCAGCATAAATCCTTGAGCGTACGAAATGATTTTCGAGGCGTACAGAGCTTTTCTCAAATGCTCCAGGAACTGTTTTTTATCGCCGTTGTAAGTTTCGGTAGGGCCGGAGAGGACTCTACTCGCTTCGATACGTTCGCTTTGCAAAGCCGAGAGACACCTTGCGAATACGGATTCACCGATTAGAGTGACGGGTACGCCATAATCGAGGGCCGAAATGGCGGTCCATTTTCCTGTTCCTTTTTGTCCAGCGGTGTCACGAATTCTCTCCAACAAATGGCCTTTGGAATCTTTGTACTTGAGAATATCTCGTGTAATTTCAATGAGAAATGAATCGAGTTCTCCTTTGTTCCAGTCGTCGAAAACGTCACTCATCTCGTCAGGACTCAAGCCCAGGCCGTCTCTCATGATGTGATAAGCTTCGCACGTCAATTGCATGTCGCCGTATTCGATACCGTTATGTACCATTTTAACAAAGTGACCAGCGCCTGTTTCGCCAACCCAATCGCAACAGGGCTCTCCACCTGCTTTGGCGCATATCGCCTGGAATATTGGCTTTATGTGTGGCCATGCTTTTGGATTACCTCCGGGCATCAGAGACGGTCCGTATCTGGCTCCTTCCTCGCCGCCGCTCACTCCGCTACCCACAAAAAGAATTCCTTTCTTCTCGAGCTCTTCGCAGCGTCGTTGTGTGTCCTGGTACTCGGAATTACCGCCGTCGATGATAATATCACCCGGAGCCAATAGAGGCACCAACTTTTCGATGAAAGCATCCACTGCCGAACCAGCTAGAAAAATTGTTGCCTTTTTTTCAACATTATACGGGCTTTTATAACTTTGGTTACTAAACGAGCCAAAAGCTAAAGTTGTTCTTGAGCATTCGAGACAAGTACATTTTGAATCGAGCGGCTACAACACACTTTTACACCAAGGACCGAGTTTCCAACTGTTTTCGAGAATTTTCCAATTCTCATATGCAGCGATATGCGTGTGCGTGCGATATGGACAGCTGCAACTTTCGAAATTTAATATTTCCGACACAAGGAACGGTTTCGCTAATAAAAAAAAGCCCCTGTCAGCGGATTTTTGCCATCGTTCTGCATGCGCCGACAGAGCCTTTTTTTTCCATTGGTCAAACGACATTGAAGAATTTTGATTTCGAAAATTCAAGGTGACTGATCCACCATCTTGAAAAACGAAAAGAATAAGCCCAAATTGAGCTCTTTTCGTTAAATCTCACCGGAGATACGGATTTTTCAAAATTGGGGTCATTTATGATGACAGGTATCGGAATAGGTAACAAAAAAATAAGCTTAACGTTGCTTCACAATTTTTTAGACTCAATTACCTTTGACCAGCATCATCACCCGTTTGGGCGCTTTCAACTTGCTAACCATTTCTTCGAGGCTGTAGGCTCCGACGACTTTGGTTCCCTTGGCTTCGTTATCCAGAAACGCTTTGACTTTGTCCGTTGTACGATTGTAAGCACACACTACGAAGCCGTGATCGTTCATGTTGAGAATCAGATTTTGGCCCATGACAGCCAAACCGATGAGTGCAATATCAGCCACTCTGGTGGATAAAAAGCGGTTTGGAAAATTCGAAATACTTGTATTTTATTGTTAATTCTAAAAGTATAGTTTGTAACGAATAAAAATAAAGAAAATGTATGAAATTTACTATGCGTTTCATTCCTCACGCAAGATAATGACACTATACTAATTATTTTTTAATGGTAACTTTCACATTCGGCCAACAAGATGACTCGACGAATCCGGAAAAATAATGGGCGATGTCCAGTACAGTTTTTCATAAGAAACTACGAATAATAAATGCGAGCAAGGAGTATAATTTGATGTATATACTTACGGTTTGCTCATGGTGCGACGATGTAATGCGAAAAACTGCGTAAATATTTCGTCGGTTCCGGAAGACCAAGGTTCAGGTTCTAGCAACAAGTAGCTTCAAGAAAGCTTGTGAAGTCGTCAAAGAATTGGACGATAGTGAGCGATGCTAATGAGCGAACGAGAGGATAGTACTCACTCGACAATGTCAGCCGACCGTCTGTAAACCAATCGCGTCGCGCACATGGTCAATCGCTCTTTTTCATTATCACGCGCACGATCATTGCGTCCAGTCACGACTGCCGTGACGGAAAGATTTCCGTTTGCATGGGTTTTTTCATGCTCCAGACGATTTTTTCCCCATGCTTTTTCGTGCTTATTCGTTTTTTATTACGAGAGATAAAAACTGGTTTTGTGTAGATTTTTTATTCATTTATTTGTCATCTGCTGTGTATGAACCCCCTACAATCTGTCCTGACAAAATTAGTAGACGCGGGACGCTAGATTATATTAGTAAAAGTGCAATGTGAACAGCGATTCAATTATAAAAATGATACAAAACAGTTTACTTCGATCATCATTTTATTTTGCTTGTACAATTTTCGCCCTCGAGCAACTTTCGACCTTGATTCCATACCAGAGGACTAAAGAATTATATTACTCGACATGATAGGTATATACATTCCTATTCGTTGTCGGTTTTCACATTACACGAGCGCCAAAAGCATAATACAAAATTCATTACATTTCAAATGGACGGACAAATCTTTTCGATAAATCTTCGAGTCCAGGTTACCCCGTTGCAACCGATTTGTTCCGTACCGGATGGCCGAGCCGGTGTTCCAAATATAAATTTTCTAATGTGTGCTTCAGACCGCGAATTCGAGCAATTGAGATTTTTCGTAAACATATTGGTACAATGATTTCGTAGGTTATACCCTGTGACCACGTTTCAATGAGAGTTGAAACGCCGACATCGATTCTCATTAACTAATAATCTAAAAACTTTGAAATTACATGAGAGTTCTCATCCTTTTATATATATATACTGCTGCAACATATATTTGTTCCATTTTCCTAGCACGGAATGGCGATGTAAAAAATGTGGTTTTGTTTAGCAACACGAAACTCGTTAAATACGACAAACGATGACCTGACAGCAAAGTGTTGGGATACAAAACGATGGACTTGCACTATTGAGAATTACTGTAGCAAAACGACAAATTCCATTGCCTCAAGAACAATGCGAAATCTCGAGCCCGAGCTCCCACCCTGCACTCCCTGCAGCGCTCAAGCTGCGTGCGCACGCGATCTGTCAGAACGAAGCGGCGGTTNTTTTCTATTACTTTTGGTTGAATTCGATTTTTCGTACGAAATTCATAATTCTAGTACGTTTTGTGGTGCCATCTAGTACGGTGGAATATTTCTGTCTGGCAACACTGTGTCGCGTATCCCCGCTTGATTAGATTGTAGGGCAGGTCTGCGTACACTTGTACTCACGCTAAAATTCAATTCAACGTTATAGTATCGTGCGTGGAGGATATTTCAACAATCGTTTAAACAAGATCTTGAGTTGGCGTATTCGGTGACGACAGAACGACGGTTTGTTTGGTACACACTTTGTCAAGTCGAAAAAAAAGAAAGACCATTCGTAATGTCACGATTAACATAACCCCCTTGTCGCAACTATGACATGTCCTCGATTCGACGCACGATACAGTTTCAACCTTTTTTTTGTTATCGTTACGAGATCATTCGTGCGATAAGCTGACCAAACAATAAAAAAAAGGTGTCTCGTGATTAAAGTGTGTTGAACATCATCGCTGAATAATGGGTTTACTGTTTTCGAAGTTATGGAGTTTGTTCGGGAACGAGGGTAAGTTGATCGTGATTTTCCACGTCTCCCCCTCAAGTTTCTTGATATTTTGACGCGGGTGGTCTCTCTGTGAAATTCCATCTTCTCTCCTTACCAACATCGCGAAGCAGGATCACTCCGTGCCAATCGTGACAAAGCCTCGAGTGTGCAGTTTTCTTTTCTCTCTTTTTCGCGTCACATACGTTAGCCATATGTTCTGACGTCATTATTATCATTATTTTTTATCCGTATATTTATCCTTATTCGAACAAGTGAATAAATTCGCGCCGCCGTCAATCTGTTACTTCGAGTTGCAATTTCATCCATTTTTTTTTCTCATTATTTACCAATTCAATGCAATCTATCAACCGTAATCCAATATCGCAATACACGATTATACAACGACACACATTACAGAAATACTTTCACTCCGGGTGAAAGTTAGAACGAAAAATATTATGGTGCTTGTAACTTGAAGCCGACGAATAATTAGAGATTCAGACTGAAAGCATCGTTTGAACGCAACGAAATTCTCTTCTTTCTGTAGCAGAGCTCGCAACAATTATTTAACATTTCGTCCGGACAATAAAACGATAAATTGCCATGATTTTTGGAATTCAATAAATCATTACAAGAAAAAATATATTTTGTTGAATCTCAACGTTTCCAAACTTCAGAGAGATAGACCGGCGATCGTTCCAAGACACGCGCTCTTGACGATTCCAGCCATTTTCATCATGTACGCGATAGTGACGTACGTCACTATCACGTACTCCACAATCATAATGTAAACACTGGGAATAACATCTATATATGCCACTTGTTCAAACATTAAGAACAAATGTTCCTTTCACACTTGTAACGATCGACTTATCTAATAAGAAGATTTTGGGGGTATTTTTCTTAAATACAACTTGTTATCTGTCCAAATTTCCGGGCAAAATGATTTGAAAATATGCTTCGGACATTTGTGACTGAAAAAAAGAAATCTGGAGATAAATATGATCGAAAAATCTATGTTTCTAACGATGATATTTGCAGAACACAAAATTGTCATGGTGGGATTGGACAATGCTGGGAAAACTACAATTCTCTATCAGTTTCTGATGAACGAAGTCGTCCATACTTCGCCGACTATCGGCTCCAACGTCGAGGAGGTAGTCTGGAAAAATATCCATTTCATAATGTGGGATCTCGGCGGACAACAAAGCCTCAGAGCTGCTTGGTCCACTTATTATACAAACACCGAATTCATTATTATGGTGATAGACAGCACCGATAGAGAAAGACTCAGCGTCATACGAGAAGAACTCTATTCTATGCTCAATCACGAAGAGCTCAGCAAAGCCAATGTTCTTGTTTATGCCAACAAACAAGATTTGAAGGGGAGCATGACTGCTGCCGAAATATCGAGACAGTTGGATCTCACCTCGATCAAGAAACATCAGTGGCACATACAGAGTTGCTGTGCTCTTACCGGAGAAGGGTAAGCATGAGAAACACGATGTTGAAGTTTGCATCGTCGGAATGCAACGAAATTCTGTTACAACAAAAAACAATTCTTTCTTGCGACCTAAAAACTCAATCACCACGCAAAATTGCCATGATTAACAAAATTCAATAATAAATACACCAAATATTTTACGTTGAATCTCAACGTTGGGAACTTCAGAGTTATTGAGAAACAGCGTATAATCCCTTATTTTTTGAGCCCGAATTTGTGAAAAAAAAAAAAAAAACACACATTTTACAACTGGGCACGTTGTTTTTGGAATTTTGTTCAGTATCTCGTGTCTCTTTTGGAAAAAAGTACACGTATGATTTGATTGAAAAACAAATGATTCAATGGCTAATATTTGGGATGATTTTATTTCACAGACTTTATCAAGGGCTGGAATGGATCGTTGGTAGATTGAAAAAAACATGACGCACGCTCTGAGAAAGGAAAATTAAATAACCAATGACTTCTCTCAACCGAATATCAACGATGTAAATTAAGCTACTTTTTTAGGAAATACGTGACTCTGACGGTTGTGCAATTGAAAGGAAGGGCTAAGTGAACAATCGATACTTGGTTTTTAAATTTATTTCATTTACGTTTAAATCTTCCGAGCTCCAAATACCGACCGTCGGAGTGTAATTTGCATATGTGAGAGTAAACCGGAAAACTTGAATCATGTATAGTGGGTGGACGGAAATTTGTTATCGCAACTCTTCATAACCACAGCCAGCAAGCCAAGCATCAAAGGCCCGAAATCAGATTTCGCTTAAGATATATTTAAGTCCGATGTTAGGGCTATCAACGATCGTTTTTTCCTCTCAATTTTGTATACAACAGACAAAAATCTTCCACGCTAGGTTCGAACAGCCATTATTTTTCATTCTCTTATAAATATGGAACTAACCCGTCCACCTTGCTGTAACTAAGTAGAAACTTGAGAAAGGTGGAGAGAGAGAGAGAGAGAAAGAGAGAAAGCGGAAAAAAGGCGTTGTACGAAATGATGGAATGGTTTGGCTTGTTGCGTAACTGCGAACGTACTCCGTTGTATATAGTTTTTATACTTCTGCAAGAATAGTTATCCGCTGTACAAACAACCGCAATTGTTCCGAAAACTAACTAAATGATAAAAAACGAAAAAAAAACAAAAACAAAAACAAAAAGCAAAGGCTCTTAAAAAAACCGGTAACACGTCATCAGATTTTTTATCGACCTACCGGGTATGCACTCGCTCTCCCACTCGTCGTAATAGTTTAAGCAGATTTATTAGCGGAAAACACCTTGTAAGACTTCATGAGACAAGGTTACCCAACAGGTCCCAGTCGAGGGTACATAGAAAGAGAAGAAAAGTGTTAACTCGAATCGAAGTACAGAATACTCTGTGATAAAGTGTCGTTTCGAAAATGTGGAAATTTGGAACGGGATTAATGGATTTTTATGTGCGAATAATAATAATAATAATAATAATAAGGCAAATATCTAGCGAGGGAGACAAGTGCCGACGATTTAGAGAGTAACCGAAAGTCCCGAGATAAGCCAAATTTTATTCACAATTTCATGCTTGAGCTCATCATCTGTATGCTTCTTGTCGTTCCACATTATCGAATATACGTTATTATTAAGGAGTTAGGCCACTTTGGAGCGGGCAAAATTCAACATACTTTGAGCATCTTTTCTATTGGCTCAATTATTGAATCAACCGAACTCTGACGACGGTTCTGCATTGAACGATTTATGAACCACGAACCATCGATTTTTTACACCGATCAAGCAAAAAACAGCGTCCGCGCAGAATTTCTCCAATGGCAACTTTTTTTCATGCGTTCGGAATGGTAGTTGACATGTTTTTCGACCCAGAACAAAATTTCGATCTCATTTGAGAACACCTACAGAATAAGTACGAAAGAGTTTTACCCGATCAACAATAATCTCATGATTCTCACACGAAATTCTTTGTTTTATTACTCACCGCGACAATTTTGTGACAATATATACATCGGAAACATCCAAAGCACTTCCGTAGCTGTTCTTGAGTGTGAATGGAACTATTTTAGTATCACAGGTGGTTTTCTAATCGTCCCAAAAAATTGCAACTATAAAAATGCTCTGCAGACGCTATATTTATTAAATTTTTATCAGTGCGGAAAAATAACCCTCCATACTCTCGTTTCACATGGCATTTCGATTCGTTTCATACATTTGCTAGAAAAAAAAATAAAAAATAAAGAATGCCCGATGATTTCTGCTCTGAATGGCGTAACCACTTAATACGAATGAAAAGTTCGTAATCAAAAACCGCATACAGTCATGAAGAATAGAAAAAAGCGTGAATTCCATCGACCTTCTTGCCATCGGAAGTCCCACATCATTATATCTTTTGCATTGTATATGTTCATTGCCAATGTCCGTAGGTTAAATTGTAATACTCCGATAGTTAACAAAAAAAAAGTAAATATTAACACCGGCTGAGGATCATTGAGTATTGAAATGGAGACTAATTTTAACGGTTGTTAATTGTGTCACGTGTGCGTGTGTGTTTGAGCGAGGAAGAGATGGCGAAAAAGAGAGAGACAGAGAGAGAGAAAATCTCTGCGCGATGTCAGAGTATCCACGACGTATGTCATTACGGTCGAAAATAAAAGCAGATAAATTGTTGTTTTTTCTCATATTGAGAAGTGGTCTGGACACGAACTAAGCAAACTGCGAATATCGTTTCGTCACTTTCTTTTACTTCCTGCTAAAATAATTTTGTCTCGATACAACTAAAGGAGCGATTCGTGCAATCATCAATCTTTTACCGATGCATTCGCTAAATTGGATCAATAAATCAAACGAGCATAATTCCCACGAAAACAAGAAAGTAACATCACATTGCTCTTTCTCGCTGTAATTAGAGTAATTCAATAATTGAGCATGAATTAAAACATTTCGGATAAAAAATTAGAACGTGCTAAATTTTATTCATTACATTCATCATTATTTTCGATATTAATTTATCAACGTTACGTTGTGACTAGTTTTCGAATCGCTTCATTTCTGTCGACGATCATCATCAACCGATTATACGAAACTCGATCGGAACTGGTTCATCGTAAGAAGCGAGACATTTTTCTGTACAAATTTGTTAAAATATTTGAAATGCGATTTTCGAGCTGTACAATAAAGCGTAATTCTAAAACAACGCATTTCGTACTTACCACCGCATCCCCGGATCTTTATATCATTTGCAGGAAAATTGACTATTGGATAGCACGAAAAAAATCAAGTCTAACGTAATTACTGCTGTATCAAGTAATACAAATGATAAATTTTACATCGTTTTCATGTCCACCTTACTGCTCATATACTGCGGTAAAAATTTGTTTGCTTCCCAGCAGGTCGTATTAACGTATTACTATCACGGAACGACTTTATTAGGGTTCTTTCAAAATTTTGTATGAACGTGCTTGGCAAAACGAAACTAATTTCGTTTAAGGTATAACTATCGCAGAATGGGTTGATTTAGGATTTTCTTGAAATTTAGTGTAAATATTCTTGACATTAAAACGAACAACTTTCCTATGAGACGAAACATTTTCTGCCGTCTAGAATTTGAGATATTTCATTTCCAATTTTATATTTTTCCCATCTAAACGCATGTAAATTGAAGTCGCGTTTCTTTTGTTTTTTCTTGCAACTTTTTTAACGAAACGTCACTTGAATTTACATGCGTTTAGATGGGAAAAATATAAAATTGGAAATGAAATATCTCAAATTCTAGACGGCAGAAAATGTTTCGTCTCATAGGAAAGTTGTTCGTTTTAATGTCAAGAATATTTACACTAAATTTCAAGAAAATCCTAAATCAACCCATTCTGCGATAGTTATACCTTAAACGCAACCAAACTCTAAAACCGAAATTTCGGTTTTTTTTTATTTTGCCTTCTCGTAGAGGAAGCTACGCGGTGACAGTGAATTTTTTTTTTCCAGTTTTCAATGTCAATGTGCTTTAAATGTCCCAAAACATGCAGAAAAAATGTCCGGATGTGTGCGTGTATATGTTGTCGCACGGTAAAATTCAAACGATCATAACTGGAGAACGCCATTTGGAAATTTTCCAAAAAAGGGTGTGACCCCTCTAACATGCCCAAATTTTAAGATTTTTTATTAATTTTTGTTGTTTGTTTATAAATAGAGTATCATAGTAAGAAGATTGGTATTGAATTTGGGAAAAATCGGTTTGAACCGTTTAAATTTGATGTGTTTTTTTTTTAATTCTACGAAAATCTGAGTTTTTCGAATTTTTGCAGATTTGGTAAGATATTGTGTATAAGTCTGTATTTCCTCTTTGATTTCTAGAAAAGTTGTCGAAATGATTTTAAAAAATACGAATATTGGGACATTTTGAAATTTTCAAAAAAGTCCGTCATCGCGGTCTAAGTTGCGTAAATTTGTTGGCTTCGCATTGATCCTTTCTTCTGGCACACTCGATGCAACATCAAG
This sequence comes from Hyposoter didymator, assembly GCA_037952995.1. NCBI lineage: Eukaryota > Metazoa > Arthropoda > Insecta > Hymenoptera > Ichneumonidae > Hyposoter > Hyposoter didymator. The sequence continues at coordinate 3,134,777 of JBAJMU010000001.1, read as the reverse complement.
GACAATGTGGTTCGAATAATAATTTAGGATATACAATGAAACAACGACGAGGTATACGATTTTGGGATTTCTATTTATTATCATTTTGTTTTTCATTCGTTTATTATAAATTAGATATCTCAAACGCTCATTCACACTCATAACGATGGATCTACCACCGGTCATTCGCTTTTGTTTTGTTTTGTTCAAATGTTTCGTTTTTAATTTATACAAATCATAGTGACTTTACGTAGTGTTAAATAGCCATGATTTATTCGTCTCGGAGGAGGGGGAGGGAGATCTACACGGTAAGTGCTTGTTAAGCACATATTTCTTCAACAATTCGTTAGTTAAGTATTTTCGTGTGTCCTGCAGACCGAGCGAACTACCGGATTCTTATGAGTGTATGATGGAAAAATTGGTAGCTCGGAAAAGAAAAAGGAAAAAATTTGAAGGGTCCCCTGTGACGATGGTATAACGTTATTTCTTAAATGACGAGAGTCAAACGTCGTCGCACCAGACTAGTTTAGCACCAAAATACATATATGTTTGGCATTAGTGCACGGGGGCAACCCTCCGACCACATTTATACTTTAATTTTCTTTTTTACTTTTCCTACAACAACGTACTGACGTAATTATTGTTCGCTATATCACGCCCTCTCGGGACACTTGTCTATTTTTTTTCTTGTTGTTTTTTTTTTTTTTTCATGATCAAACAATTCGTCTACAGATTCATTGAGCGCCACAATCTTCGACGCTACGTCACGATTTCATTTTCTCGTTTTTTTTCAGTAATATATACACATCGTAACGAAGATCAATTCTGAGATCCGTTGTCGCAACAGTTTCCAATGTACTCGGATTCAGTATCTGATTATACACGAATTATTGACTAAAGGCAGTTTTGGGAACTTGTCCTTGTACTATAAATTCGCGATAACGACTGAAATCTGTTCTACCGACGCTTTCCTTATTTTCTTTACTCTCGATACCCTTCGGAATAATATTTTTCTTCCCGTTCAATGCCTGCGTACGTAATTGGCACAGGTTTCCATGATTCTCTTTACACATGATTCTTTTCACCCTGATCTCTCTGTTTCTCTTTTTACAATTGTTCTGACCGCATAATGCAACAAATATGCCAGTATATAAAAAAAAAAGGGAAATAAAAGACGAAGGTGTTCGGAGTAATTGTCGAATGTTACATAATTGCTTATCGATTTCGATGATTTTATGTATTAAACTGAGCAATACGAGATGATATCGTCCATTTTTTCACTGTCTTTTTTCTTTTTTCCTCGTTAAGCTTTTCCATGATTCGCAGGTTATTTATTTATTCCTTCTCTTCGCTGTCTGATTGCTGTCGATTTGTTGCTTTGCATGAATTCGTGGTGAGATGAGAGATTTGTTATGGACTTAGGCAGCTTTGGTCGCTTTCATGAGGAGATCAGTGCTGAGGGATTTTGGCCTTTCGATCGGCAGACCAAGCGCCCGATCCCAAACGAGGGAAGAGAGCACACCGAGAGCTCGGGACACTCCGAACAGGACTGTATAGTAATTCATCTCCTTCATACCGTAGTACTGGAGGAGAACGCCCGAATGAGCATCTACATTGGGCCACGGGTTCTTCACTTTGCCGGTCTCAAGAAGTACAGGCGGTACAATTTTGTACACTTGAGATACGAGCTGCGAACAAGGAAAAAAATCTCAGATAATTAACAACATTTTTTTAATTACATTTAATCGTGCAACACATAGTTTGAGCACTCGTCCGAGCCACTGGGTCAATTTCGACTCGAGTATTAAGCGATTTTTCTTGAAAAATTGTTTCTCAACTTTGACACATTTCTTCTAAGCGACGCGGCGATATTTATCATGCTTTTTCGATCTTTGGAAAAAAGGTTTTCAGAAAATTCGAAAGAAAATAGTGAAAAAACTTGGTGCAGTAGGATTTTGAAATGTTGTTTTATGTGAAAATATTAGAAAAATTGAATTTCCGTAGGGGAAACGTTTTTTGTAAAATTGAAATAAAATTCTCGAAAAAGTTAGTTGGGCNAAATTTGCAAATGGCTTCCTCAAGTTGCTCAAGATGCTCAAAGCTTCCTTTATGAGGAAGCCAATTGTAAATTTCAATTTGTTCTTGAAAAATTGTTTCTCAACTTTGACATATTTCTTCTAAGCGACGCGGACATATTTATCATGCTTTTTCGAATTTTGGAAAAAAGGTTTTCAGCAAATTGAAAGAAAATACTGAAAAAACTTGGTGCAGTGGAATTTTGAAATATTGTTTTATGTGAAAATATCAGAAAAATTGAATTTCCGTAGGGGAAACGTTTTTTGTAAAATTGAAATAAAATTCTCGAAAAAGTTAGTTGGGCAGAATTGCGAAATTTGGTGTTATTTGAAAAATTGAAAAATTTGAATAGACGAGGGTATAAATAAGGAGCGTGGCGAATGGAAAACAAAGACAATTGCTCACCTTGAAGAGAGGATCGTTCGGCAAGTGTTTGAGAGCGAATTCACGCTGGCAAGCATAACGAGGATCAGTTTTTCTGAGAACAGCGTGTCCGTAGCCCGGTACGACTTGACCACTCTTGAGGGTGTTCCAGATGAATTCTTTGAGTTTTTCGTCGCTCGGGTTGTCACCGACTTGGGAACGGAGCTTTTGGAGCCAGACGAGCACCTCTTGGTTGGCGAGACCGTGAAGAGGTCCGGCAAGTCCGTTCATACCCGCCGCCAAGGAGAGATAAGGATCGGACAAGGCAGAGCCAACGAGATGAGTTGTATGAGCAGATACATTGCCACCTTCGTGATCCGAGTGGATGGTCAAGTAGAGCCTGAGGAGTTCAATGAATTCGGCATTGTCGTAGCCGAGTTGATTGGCGAAATTCCAGGACCAATCTTTGCTGGTATCGACCGAGCCAAGACCTTTGCCATTTTTATAAACATTACGATATATCGTTGAGGCAACAGCTGGTAATTTGGCAATTAAATTCATAGAATCTTCGTAAACGGTTTCCCAGTATTTCGACTTGTGGACGCCAGAAGAATAAGCCTTGACGAATTCACTCTCGCTGTTCAGAAGCGTTATCGCCGCCGAAAACTGAGTCATCGGATGAAGTGACTTGGGAAAATCATTCAGTGCTTTCGTCACGTGGCTGGGTAGAGCGCTCCTCGCCGACCATTCTTGCGATATCGCTTTCACTTGAGCGTCGTTCGGTACGTCCCCGGTTATCAACAACCAGAAAAGACCCTCTGGCAATGGCTCCGAACCACGTGCCTTTGGCAATAGTTTTTGACACTCCGGAATCGATTTGCCGCGGAATCTTATTCCCTCGTCAGCGTCCAAAACTGATGGCTCCCACACCAAACCTTTGATTCCTCTCATTCCACCGTACATCTATAAATGAAAAAACATTATATGCAAACGTTTATTTTTCACGATAAATGGATCCAACAATTTTGCAAAATTACTCCAACTATTTTTATCGCTGGGATTTTCAGAAATATCGATCACGCACAGTTCTACCCAATACTAACAAAGTTTGTTAACCCTTCCAGTGCACACTGGGTCGTTTTGACCCTCAACTATTTCCTGTCACCGATTCTTTGGCATTCAATGGCAGCGATTTTTTTGCCACTTTATTTTCTTTTTCGTAAAAATATTCATTTAGAGCTATAAAATTAATTACGAAAAAACGATGATGTTGAAGTTTGTATCGTTGGAATGCAAGGAAATCTCTTATTTCATTATATTTTCTGAAAGCGAAGCGAAAAATTATCGTGCAATTCTCGTCTATGAAAATTATTGGCAAACGGAAAACTGAATGTGATAAAAAAATTAACGAGATTCCAAAAATCTTAAAAATTGTGAGGGGATAAAATATTTCCCGTTAGGCTCCAACGATGCTCCAACTTCCACATCGTGAAAAACGTCTCTACGAAAAAATATAAAAAATAACGAAAAATTGCATATTTACCGGAATACAACAATTTGAAAAACGCCTTGGGTCAGATTGACCCAACATATACTGATAGGAAGCAGTGTAAATACTAACAAGGAAGGTCACCTTACTGTACCCCCACAACCTGGGTCAAAAAAATTATATTTTGTAGTTCACACCAAAGTATAAACCCTCACAAAAAATTAGCGGCCCACTCGCATATTTAAGGGGTGGAATTAATTATCAAAAATCGGTGGTTTGTTCGTTTTTCGCTGATATCTTTGAAACAAAAATAGATACGCCAAAAGTTTAAATAGCAAAGTTGTTCATTTTTCAGTGCTCTACAATAACATGTAATCGAAAATTGGAATATCAGCGAAAAACGAAAAAACCACCGATTTTTGAGAATTAATTTCACCCCTCAAATATGCGAGTGGGCCGCTAATTTTTTGTGAGGGTTTATACTTTGGTGTGAACTACAAAATATAATTTTTTTGACCCAGGTAGTGGGGGTAAGGTGACCTTCCTTGTAAGTAAAAGTGGATTCTCCAAAAATACAAACTGTGTGTTGCAGTGACATTTACAATTATTTTCATTTCAGATTTACTTTCCATAATTCATTTAAAATCGCGAAAGTTGAAATGTATGTCTATATATTTTTAACTAATCACCGACGATATTCCTCGTTATTCTATCTGAAAATCCATTAAATAAAATTATTCAGAAGAGAATAAGAAAAAACGTTGGTGGGATTTACGCGTTCTTCGAGATCAGGGGTCGAGCGGATCTCTGATTGATCACGAAGTGCATATACACAGCGCGTACCGACTTACATGTGGTTTGTGAGAGTCTAACTAATAGCCAACGAGCCTGTCGTCGGTATATTGAGCTTCGAAGATCAGCCGAACATTGATGCAATGAGATTGAGCGTCGGAAGTGATATAAGGGATTCCGCTCTATTCAGAAACGAATGCTTTCGTCAGAGTTAATCTCTTGCTACCGACAGTTTGATAATTTACAAACAATTTTGCATTTCGTGATAAATACTCCTCAAAAAACGTAAATAAAAAAAAACAGAGTCCTCTTCACAGTGCTGCTCTTGTAAGAGAAAAATACTCTTTGGGTGATGAATCTTTCGGAGGTTTGGCTTATCTCTAACAGCAGGCTTCTCTCTAACTAGCTAACAGCAACAATTTTGGAAGGTGTGTATTTTCCTTTTTCGATTCCCGATTGCGACGAGCCAAAAATTTCAGCTTCAAGGATTTTATGAATTTGATATTCAAAGAAAATTCCTTTCCAGGAAAATATGCTTTTGAAAATAGCTCATAAAATAGTCAATATAAAATACCACAATTTTCATATGAGGTAAAAGATGTAAAAATTTCTTTGGATTTTAACCAAGCAGATCCCTTGAGCTCTTACGTTTGTCAGCAAATACTTGATGAATAAATTTACTACATAAACGCTCGTAATGAACTCTATCTGTGTCTAGGGGAAAAAAAATCTTATCACAGATCCACCGTCGATCCGCGACAAAAGACGTCGTTGTATTTGATCTTGACTGAGATACGAATTTTTACAAAACTCTTCTCATTCAACGATTCCGTTATCTCTCTTCTACACGTTTCCATTTTTCTGCTTTTTATTTTATTTTTTCACTCACCATGTCTACAGTAACCTCGCCGACCTTGGTCGCTCCATGACTCTTACGAAAAGCCTTGACGCGCTCCTGTTCTTTCGGTATCTTTTCGGAAAGTACCTTCTTCAGATCGGTCGACGCATCTGACAATGGTCGGAGGGCTATGGATGTCGTCAGTTTCTGTAAAACAAGCAGAAGAATCATTACTAAAAATCAAATGGTATCAATTTTTGCTTCCTTAGAACTATGTGACAGTGATCATTTTTATTCTCCTGTTTTAAATGTCAATGTGCTTAAAATGTCTCAAAAATGTGGGGGCGTATGTTCTGGCACTGTAAAATTCAAACGTTTATAACTCGAGAACGGTTTGAGCTACAGGGCTCGCGTTTTGCACAGATGTCAAACTGTACAAGCTCTTCATTCTTTGAAAATTTTGTTGGAATTGCTAGAAAAAAAGAAAATCTACGGCATTTTGAAATTTTCAAAAAAGTCCGTCATCGCTATAACTTGCGTAAATTTTAAGATTTGTTAAAATTTTTTTAAAATAAATAGAGTATCATCATAGGAAGGTTGGTATCGAATTGGAAAAACGTTGGAAATTGAAAGTTGCAGCTTGCAACTTTCAATTTGCTGCGTACATTGCTGGGGCAAACGAACTCGTTGAAAAAAAAATCCGATTAATTTGTAAAAGTACGAGTTCATGAGCCAATCTCAACGATTCAGATGAACAACGCTGCCAGTCATTTTTATCGAGCTATGAGACAAACGAGTGCTCTCAACGTATAAATCTGTGAGATATTTCATGGAGCTATCTCAATAATAAGAATTTAAAAAAAACATCAATGAGTTCCTCTCCATTTTGCTCTCTCTCTCTCTCTCTCTCTCTCACTTCCTCTCTCTTTGTCTGTAAACAATCTTGGTTCCCGAAATCACCGGATAATAGCAAAGAGAATGATCCCCGAGAGTCAGCCATTACGTGACAACGAAACGATGGAATTTCTGAGACTTCGAAATATTTTCTTGCTCTGAGAAATAAAAAAAAAATACAATAACCAGAGGGCTGCTGATGACGATGACAAGCGCGAAAATTCTACTTCGGGTCAAATTGACCCTATGTTAATAAAGTAGCCAAATACCAGTGTGCTAACCGAAAGTTAAATAGGCAGATCAAATTGTCTCGTCAAGCTCGTTTGTTTTAACGATTCACAATCGAGTTAGTTCACATCTGACACTTGAATGCGTATCTATATGACAAAAGCTCAGTGATCTTTTCTTCGACTCCCTGTTCGTACGGTCGACTCGATCGAATTGTAATAATTCGTACGTTCTTTGGCTCGCATCGCTAACGTACTCAAGCGGAAAATAAAGGAAAAAAAAATGATCATGCGAGCACGTATCTTGAAATGTATTATCGCGCATACATATCAACACACTTTTCTGTCCACGCGATCGACTTCCGTAATGACGGCATGGTTTCGTAATCATCAACATACAGATATACATCCTCCATGCATATATTTCATAGACACATATTTGCGCTCGAATATATACACGCGCGAATGGATTACGTTAACCCTGCTGGAACCTTTCACGCGATCAACTCAAGAAAATTACACTTTTCGCATAAATTCCAAGCGGAAATGGTATTTGAGATTCGAGAAATTTTTTCTAATAATGCGATCACTCGTATCTTTTCTGCAAAGTAAATAATCAGGGCGAAGGGAACTTTATTGGTTTTTCGCTCGATTTATTAGTGCACGTTTAATAAAAAAAAAGTTTCCCGAACATGGAAATAAAAAAATGGAAATTGAAGTCCATTCCATTCCATTGACCAACTTCTAATTACAAACTTACACGATCAATCTATTTTTTATATTAAAAAATCATGATCCTGAAGTTTGCAACGATGAGATTCAACGATAATTATTTTTCATATATTTACTATTTATTGAATTTTGAAAATCATGACAATTTTTCGTGTTGATTGAGTTTTTATGTCGCAAGAGAGAATCCTTTTATTGTCCAGACGAAATATTAAATAATAATAATGAGCTCTACTGGAAAAAAAGAACAGAACTTCGTTGCGTTGAAACGATGCAAACTTCAACATCATTAAAAATCTCTTGTGTCACGGTGTTTGTGGTCGCACTCCTCTCAAACCACTCGAACGATATTTAATGACATTTTTTGTGTATATTTGAGAGACTCTGGAGTTGGCAACGGTGAGATACAACGAAAAATATTGTTTCTATTGATGTTTTATGGAATTTTGAAAATCATGGCAATTTTTCGTTTCGATTGAGTTATTGGGTTGCAAGAGAGGATCGTTTCATTGTCCATACCGAATATTGGATAATTATTATGAGTTCTGCTGAAGAAAGAAAAGAATTTCGTTGCATTCCAACGATGCAAACTCCAACATCGTATATTTGGTATTAGGCATGAGAATAGATCGTAAACCGCATTATTTTCTGTTTAACGAACCGCAGTGTTATAAAAGAAATAATCTCGGAAATAATATTTATAGCAAAAACAACGTTTGCCGGGTCAGCTAGTAATTTAATAGTAAACTATAAAAGGGCCAAATTTTGGCCCTTTGTGACAAAAAATAGAATACAGCGAAATGAAAAGGCACGAGAAATCGAATAAAAATGTGGTAAAGAAGAAATTAACAGAATGTGGGTCAAGGTAAGATTCAGCATGTGAGATCGGAACGTTGTTTCCTCGGCGATTATAGGTATATTTTGTTACCTAAGAGCCCAATGGATTCATGGTTGCAAGCATTCGAAACTCAGGTTTTTCTCAAACGGAAAAAGATTTGAAATAATCAGAAGAATCTTGCAAACCCGACTATGAGTGAAAGATTGTTTTTTCCTGTTTATTGTTTTTCTATCACTCGTCCAGCTAGTCTCTGACTGCGAGAAAATGAATTTGAACATCGACGTACCAATTTCAATTGGATTAAATGAGATTGACTTTTTAGTGGATAAGAAATGTCGTTTTCGTGTCAATTGAGACGTAATCGTAGTGGTATTGATTGGCCTGTTCGCACATACATCGAGTCCGAAGGTCATGTTTCAAGATCCAACTTCTCGCCATGCGGTTCCTTATCGTTTGTCGTTTTGTCGAATGCTCGCATACGTACGTTATCTCTGAATAATCTGGGCGACTATAATTGTTAACAAATAGATAGTTCGTGTCCCGTAAACTTTTCAATAACTTAGACATTCGGAAAATTCGGGAAATTGCGTGAAGGAGGTATTTTTCCTGTGGGAAATTCATTGTTTTTTCTTCTTCGAATTGCCGCATGCGCTCGATTTGCAAATGAGCGTTTCAACGGATCCGTCCAATAGATTTCACGTGGAAACTCGCTCGCCACTTTAATGGTAATCTCGATTTCACAGCTATCGTTAAATAAATTTGCATGAAAATTTGTATAGCCGAGTTTCTTATTTCACTGGCTCGTATATATCGTTCGACACGCGTGTAGATTCCAATTTCTCGCGTCAGGTTATAGCCAACAATAGATTATCGACCCGCGGGTGGTTCTCCATTCGTCAAATCAACGCTCGTCAATAATCTGCACGATGTCTGAAAAAGCTGCGAGTAACAAACTTCTGGTTTATTAAACTTGAAAAAAATTTTGACCCTTCGGACGAGCGACGTGTCGAAATTTCATAAAAACTGTTTCTCTATTTTTAACAAATAGAAAACCGGTCTTTCAAAAAGTAGACAAAATTCTGTAAAGTCCTTTGGATTGTAGTGAATTCATATGAGAATTTCAATGTTTGTAGGGACTTTATGAAAAATCAATTTTTCACGATGAAAAAAAAATGGAAATTTAGAAATTATAATTTGGGTATTTAAAAATTTTCATCACCGATGACTCACAAAAGTCATGACACGATGATGTTGCAGTTTGCATAATTGGAATGCAACGAAATTCTGTTATTTTTTCACTGAGCTCACAATTATTATTCAATATTCGGTCTGGAAAATAAAAGGATCCTCTCTTGCGACCTAAAGACTCAATCGACGTACGAAAAATTGCCATGATTTTCAAAATTCGATAAATAATAAACATATGCTAAATATTTTTCATTTAATCTCAACGTTGCAAACTTCAGAGTCATATAAGACGGTATCAGTCATGCAGTGCAGGAGAGATGGAATAAATGATCGAAATTCCTCGTGCAAACCCCGAATGCTATTGTAACAGTATGAATTTTTTTTAAAGTTCGATCATTAAGGTGAGTCGAAGGTTGTTCCGGACGGAGGATCGTCTAGTGCGTACAAAATTTCGAAGCGGGCGTGTCCCGAATAAACCGAAGGTCAAAGTCGAAAATAAACGTTATTTATCTGCAATTTTTCGCATCGAGTTGTTCCATCTGACTGTCTGTATGGATCCAGACAATATTTACAAGCGTTTGCTCCGCGCCTTGCAATTTGAATAGAGATTAACGCGGATAATCGGATGACGAAGTTGTATGGCTCATGACGTTCCGCAACTCTTTCCACAAGCTTTGAAAATTGGTGGGTTGAGGAAAAAACAAACTTCAGACACGTCATGTATTTTAGGCCCATAATTTCCTCACGACCTTCATTTTTTCGCAACGTTATCGTCTGCGGTTATCGTTTCATCGTAGCCGCCGCAAGCGAATCGTTCTTGACGGAAATATCCTTGGACGAGCAAGACAAAATAAATGTCGACGTCTCAAGAATTTTTGACGAACTCGCTTCGATTTAAAAAATGGATCCTCTGCAACGGTGAATAATAGAAAAAAAAAATGTTCGCCTGCTGCATCGATCAACACATATATGAATCGTCACACACACGGAGAAAAAGAAACAGACAATATAACAGAATAAATAGGTTAAAAAACCGGGAACCACATTTCATTTTACAGTAGATCACGGTAATGAAAATTTTTTACTCCAAAAATGATGAATTTTCCTGTACAAACTGTGATTTTCACAGTTAAACTGGCTTGTTTACAGTTCGGTACTGTCAATATGCCATTGTTCTCAGTAAAATTGCTCTATTGTGAAATTAACACAAGATCTCTGATTTTCATACTGTACGCAGCTGCAAGAGTTACAGTGTACACCGTATTGAGTACAGGGTGATTGATTCAATTTTACAGTGTGGCACACGGTAGTTTTACTTTTCTTTCGACAGTTTGTGACGTTACCTACACTTTGAGATTTTTACAGTGTACTCTAGTTTATTTACATTTTGGTACTGTGCAAAAATCAGTGTTCTCAGTAATACCTGCATGAATTGACACAATTCATGCAGGTATTACTGGCGCATTCCCCAACTGTCAAATTTCGAGTTTTGATAAATTGAAAATACAGTGTTTGAATTGTTAAAATCGGTTAAAATTTACTTTGGACTGCACTGTAATTTGAGCACTGTGTTACGGTGAATATCGCAGTGCAATCGCTTCGAGTCCAATGCGAACAGTGTACCACCGTAATAATCTGTTTCTTTTTCTCCGTGCACGCTCTCCTCTAATCGGGCAATTTAAAAACAAGAAAAAACACACAAGGTTCTTACAGTGCATAGATAGAAATTGTTCACTGAACTGAATCCATTATCTTGAAAGAGAAACGAACATGTATGAAGCTGATGCACACCTTTTAGTCATTATTACTACGAAATGAGACGAATAAGTATGTTTAGTAAAATGATAATTGGCAGATGTTGGCCTCCCACCCTCGAGAGAAAATTTTGTTGGAAAAGATCGATATTTTCTTGAATACGTTCCACTAAACTTATTTTTTGAATAATCCAAAAAAAGTTGTCATTGCTGCAAGAAATATTCCAGGAAGTGTCGTCGCGGGAGGGAAATTTTTGTCATACCAATCGTGAATTTTGCTGACAATTCCGTTAGAAACGAAAAATACTTTCAAAATTACGAAAATTTCGAAATTATCCAAAAATATTTAGTTCAACGTGTTCAACTAAATGTCGACGTTTTTCAACAAAATTTTATGCCCTGTGCAACCACAGACTTGCCCAGTATTTAACTCTCCCAGTGCACACTTCCTTTAAGTCCATATTGGGTCAATCTGACCCAAGGCGTTTTTCAAATCGTTGCATTCCGGTAAATAATGCGTTTTTTAAATATTTTTTCATACATTCGTTGTTTGTTATTAAATGATCCATATGTTGTGGCTCTAAAATGATTTTTTGACGAAAACGAAAATTAAATGCCAAAGCATTCGTTGCCATCGAATGGCAAACAATCGGTAACAGAAAATTGTTGGGGTCAAAACGACCCAGTATGTACTCGAATGGTAAAAAACTATTGCGTCTACTCTGAGAGCTGCTCGAAAGTTTCTCCACATATCTATTTTAATGTTCAATCCCATGCTGACCGAAAAGTGTGTAAATTTCAGGACTCTGAAGTTTGCAACGTTGAGATCCAACGAAAAATATTTCGTACATTTATTATTTATTGAATTTTGAAAATGATGGCAATTTCGCGCGTCGATTGATTTTTTACGTCGCAGTAAGCGAGGATCGTTTTATTGTCCAGACCGAATATTGAATAATGATTGTGAGCTTTATTGGAAAAAAAAGGAAATTTCGTTGCCTTTCACAAATGCAAACTTCAAAATCATTAAATATCTTGTCTACAAAATGATTCCAAACTATAAAACTTGGTTTCGTTACCGAGAGTCTTTGGTCGAGAAACTTTGGTCGTAAATAAATGTTGGAATTAAGGATAATGTGGCAAGGCCGTTTCAGCCAAACGATGAAATAGGTTATTAAAAAAACATCGTCTAGCGGAACGGAAAATTCTTAGTAACAATCTTCCAATTGACACGCTCAATCAACCACATATCCTGATGAAATGAAAATTCCCATAAAGTAACGATTTACGAGCATCCCTATATACACGGAGCTTTGTGGCAAGGCATTCACTTAGTGTGCGAAAGTGTGTGTGTGTGTGTGTGTGTATGTGATATGTACAAAATCATCGACTTCAATGTCACAATGTGTGCGTTCACTCTGTCATCCTACATCTGACATCATGGGCAAGGAAAGAAATGCAAGCACGTGTGAGACGATATATATAGCTGCTCTCCAAAGCTTTAAGGAAACAGCTAGTCCCCGGCGTTTACACTTCGTTTATATTATATATAGGTCTACGCAGACACATACATCGGTTAATTATAAAAATATGTAACGATGACTCGGTGCCCGATGATGCGGGCTGACCCTGGACAAATCTTTTTCTAAGGTCAGTCATTTTGGAACGTTGGCGACGATCATCCCGTGTCCGTATCAGGCGTTTGCGATGACATACTATCACGAACTTGATTATCAGATATAGTGAAGAATTTTTATAACAGGAATGATCCGAAAGAACGAATGAATCTGAAGTTTGCAACGTTGAGCGAAATATATTTTCGCCATTAATTATTTATTGAATTTTGAAAACCATGCCAATTATTCGTGTCGATTTAGTTTTTCGGGATCGCAAGAGAGAATCGTTTTATTATGTCCAGACCAAATATTGAATAATAATTATGAGCTCCGCTCAAGAAAGAACAGAATTTCGTTGCATTCCAACGACGATACAAACTTCGTCAACATAGAGACAAATGCATGGAAATATTCGATAATCCTCTACTCTTCGTCTCGAGACGAGTGCCTGCCAGATAACAACTTTAAAAACTACCAATAATTTTTTTTTATTTTTATAATTCATTTTACCAACAGTTTCGATTTTTTTAGCCCTCGATCACCTAGGATCCGCGTAAGGGAATTCTCTTTTCCGACGTGAAAAATTTTCTGACGTTTACAATTTCAGATATTTAATTTCCAATTTTTTTATTTTTACCGTCTAAATGCCTAATGTAAGTTAAAGCCCCGTTTCGTTGAAGAGTTGCAAGAAAAAAAAAACAAAAGAAACAACGCGTGTATACGCGTTGAGATGGGAAAAATGAAAAATTGAAAATCAAATATCTGGAATTGTAAACGTCAGAAAGTTCTCCTTCATAGGAAAAAACTGTTAGTTTCGGTGTCAAGAACGTTCATACAAAATTTTGAAAGAATCCTAAATAAAATGGTTTTGTGATAGTGTGATACGTTAATGAAAATCGATATCATTCAGACTTTGTGGAATGTGTAAGATAAACTTGAATTGGTCCGAGGAAGGGGAAATGTTCACTTCGTATAGAGACGAAAGATAAAAAATCCAAGAAAATTCAAATTTAATATGAAATTTTTTGGTCGCGCCGTTTTTCCGGAAAAACGATTCAAAGTTTCTGTGANTGTGATAGTGTGATACGTTAATGAAAATCGATATCATTCAGACTTTGTGGAATGTATAAGATAAACTTGAATTGGTCCGAGGAAGGGGCTCACTTCGTATAGAGATAATAATGAGAGGGAAAAGAATGAAATATTTGGAACAAGGTCCCGAGTTCCCGGAGCAGCTCAGGAAACGGGACTTTTCCCAGTAAATCGAAAGGTCGAATATTTTCCATTGCTTTGCTGGCGCGTCGAGAACACAGGAGAAAAGTCGAAATTCTATGGAAACCTTAAACGTTCGTATCTGGACTCGGCTTCCGTGCCAAACTGCTCGATTTATTCATTACCCCTTTCGGTGTTATGGCGCAGTTTTATTTTTTTTAATTGTCCTATAGGAAACAGCTGAGACTCGAGGAGTACGAAAAAATCCGCTGCGCTGGCGCCACCTGCGCCGCGACTCGGCCACACGCGTGTAAGAAACGACTATTTCTCCGGTACGCGGTAACTCGGTTCACTAGACTGCGTAGGTGAATTGTTTTCGAATATTCTTTATGGGATTTGCCGCAATCCGATCTGCGATTCCGATGGAAAATCGTTAGAAGGAAATTCATGAAGACAGATTAACCATATTGGGTCAATCTGACTGTGCTATTGTTTTTTTTTTTTTCATAGAGACATTATGTCTAGGAAATATCCAAATTTTCTGGCCCTTAATGTTTTTTCGACGAAAATAAAAATTAATACCGAATTTCCGAACAATTGGTGGCAAAAAATTGTTTGGATCAAAACGACCATGTATGGACTCGAAGGATTAATACCTATTAATGAACCTGATAGAATAATGAGGATCATTTTATTATCCGGACTAAATTTTGAATAATAATTATGAGCTCTGCTGGGGAAAGAATGGAATTCCGATGAAGTTGAAGTTTGCATCGTTGGAATGCAACGAAATTCTGTTCTTTATTTAGCAGAG
>JBAJMU010000001.1:3078889-3119908 GCA_037952995.1 Hyposoter didymator | reverse complement strand
TGTCCGAATTTTCTGGCCCTTAATGTTTTTTCGACGAAAATAAAAATTGATACCGAATTTCCGAACAATTGGTGACAAAAAATTGTTTGGGTCAAAACGACCATGTATGGACTCGAAGGATTAATATCAACGAACCTGATAGAATGATGAGGATCATTTTATTATCCGGACTAAATTTTGAATAATAATTATGAGCTCTGCTGGGGAAAGAACGGAATTTCGATGACGTTGAAGTTTGCATAATTGGAATGCAACGAAATTCTGTTCTTTATTCAGTAGAGTTCACAATTATTATTCAATATTTGGTCTCGACAATAGAACGATCCTCTCTTGCGACCTAAAAACTCAATCGACACGAGAAATTGGCATGATATTGAAAATTCAATAAACAATAAATAGACAAAATATTTTTCGTTAAATCTGAACGTTGCAAAATTCAGAACCATGGAATTCCGTTGCGATCCAACGATGCAAACCTAATTTAACGTGATTCAACCTGCAGCCTATTTCCGATGTAAAGCAGCGTCGCTTGGAAACATGTTTTTGAAAAGTCGAGTGTATAGACGAGCGAGGAGCAAGTTTAGAAGTTGAATGATTACGTGCTCGGGACATCGCTTTGCAATACACGGGACTACGAAACTCTGAAATAGTATGTTACGCGATCGGAAGGTCAAAACGCGTCGATTCCGTTAGGTAATGATGCCTTTGTCGCGTGTGCTCGTTGTTTTATAATACAGAAACAAAAATACACGTTTTTTTTGTTAACGATCGCAACTTCGGGCCGATCCTAGCGAACATTTCGCGAATAAGTGTGAGCGAAATGAACAAAAAAAAACAACGTGGTGTTAAAAAATGTTGTTTTACCGAGTTATATAAGTCTCGAATGCCAGTGTTGTCGAAGATGTCACGGCGAGCTGCCACGTCATCGAACACAGAATTTGGAGGTTATAATCTGAAAGAAGGTCGAGTTCTTGGCGCGAACTCAACCCCGGCAGAAGCTCCTTGATCACAAGGTCAAAGCAAACGACCTCTGTTAAATGTTGTTTCGTTTAATCACCCACAGCAATGACAAGCCTTGATCAGCGTGGACTTGACGTCGTTCTTTTGGCAACAAAAGCATGATCGATCGTCACAGCAGAGCAGCAGCAGGCGTTTGCATATATAAATGTCAAACTGTTCGAAACTGGAGAGTAAATTCTGTCACGAAAATTGATTTGTGCGAACGGATCGCATGATGCATTGCGAATCGTTAAACAGAGTGAAAACAAAAAATCAACAATCGATCAATCATAATGAACCGTAACATTCAAGCGTTTCGAACGTTTCTTTTCAATTCATCGTAATTATGAGAGAAAAGAAAATGTTCGCTAGTTCTCAAACTCGCCGGCAGGGTCGCGTGCTAAACTTAACATCGCGACGAATCTGGTGCATATGAACGGAGGTCAGGACGAAAAAATCGATAATAGACTTTCGCAGAGAGATGCTAATTGGCAAACTCTAAGAGCACACAACGACACACGTGTGTAAGTCTGTCTAAGGTGGGTCTGAGGGTGGACAAGTGCGTTATGTAGATCGAGAGCGATCTACATAACGCTCTCCCCTAACGTGTAACGTATTTATTTTATCCTCGCCCTCGAATCTCCTCGCGTGGCTAATATTAGTCTCGATTTCTTGCCAAATCTCAATACAGTCGCTTTTATTCAATGGACAGTAGGCTACGAATGTACGAGAATGACTTTTTATCGAGAGATCTCTGTCCTCGGGTCCAAAGAACTTGAAACGTTTCTTCGAGACGATAATACACCCTCAAATGAGCCAATAATGAGAGAAGAGATGGGCGCGTCGCAGCTCGGACGACTAACGGTATCGAAGTTATGAAGCTGAAGTTTCGAACGTTGGAATATCCAACGAAATAAATAAAAAAAATGAAAAAAAAAAACAATTATTTTTATTGACGATTTATTTAATTTTCAAAGAAGTTTGCAATGATTTTGAAGTTTGCATCGTTGGAATACAACGAAATTCTGTTATTTTCTCAGTAGAGCTCACAATTATTATTCAATTATTCAATGTCCTCTCTTACGACCTAAAAACTCGCAATCGACACGAAAATTTGCCATGATTACCAAAATTCAACAATAATAAATATACAAAATATTTTTCGTTTAATCTCAACGTTGCAAACTTCAGAGTCATAAGTTTGCACCATTGGAAGACAATAAAATATCTTGTTGTTTTTGTTTTTTTAATCGTAACATTTTTTCTGCACATTTTGTCGTTGCATTCGAAGCGTCAAATTTTCATTACATCGAAAATGTGCGACGGGCTCCAGGAAAATATACATTTTCACTTTTTTACAACGTACTTTTCATGGGGATCTTGTATATGGCGATAAATTAAAAATCAAACACATACATCGTTCGAAAGTGCAACTTGTTTTATTCAAATGCAGGCTCGAGTGGAAAAAATTCGTCTCGCGCAGTCTGTCGTCATTTGAGAGGTACTGATTAATTGGGATCTTATGGTATTAGTGTTGTTTTTTTTTTTTTTTTTTTTTNTTTTATCATTAACGATAAGACGGATGCAGGCGTGCGGCCTCGGGGAAAAATTCACGTTTTTGTGTGCATAAACGCGAGAGTACGAGGATATACATAACCGCGCGTTGCGAGTGTTACGTAATTATTGACAGTCGGCTGTCACTGAGAGAGCGCATGAACAGAGCTCGGTCGAGACTTCGGAGAGAGACGCGATTTCCCGCGAGATTCGGTATTTTTTCTGAATAAATGAAAATGCTGTCCGAGGAAAAGTTTTTTCTTCGGGAAAACTTGACGAGGATGAATTTTTTTATTCGATTTAATCGGAACTGGGGAGCCAGGCCGAATAATGAAATATTTGGAAAATGAAATGGGCTTAGACGTTTAGGTAATGGCAGATTTATTTTCTTGGCACGCTAGCGCAGAATAGCACAAATTTAGCTCGGAATTTTTTTTTTCCTTCAACACAGTGCTGCCCTCTCGAGTATTCGGCAGTCGCGTGCAAAATCCACCTTGCCGTTTCCCGCACCCCGGAGTCTTCCGATTCCAGCCTAAAGGGAACGAGGGCAGGGGGGCATAGGACACGCGCTCCAAGCAAAACCTCTCTCCGGTCGATAAGGTCGGGCCTTCGATCGCCACGTACATGAATTTTTCTATGTATTCGCCTCCCACGCTCTCCTTCTTCTTTTTTTTCATTTCGCAGGTACAATGTTGAAACGTTGTCTTGGTCAAAGCAGGAATTGGGTAAAAGGACTTTTGAGTTTTTAGCACATCGCGGGAACCCTCGGAAAAAATACTCACACCCAGAAAAGTTGGAATTTTCAAGGGGAATTGAAGAAATATTCAACCGCGTGTGTTTCGTAGACAAAATTGGTTTGGAACGTGTTCGAAACCGAGCGTGGAATGCTTAGCATGCGTCTGTATCACGAATAGAGTTTTATACATTACTCGATCGAAACTTTCCTACGAATTGTCAAATTGCGTCAAAAAATGGCCTTTTTCGATCGCATCTTCTCTTTGTTGGCTCGAAATGTAATTAAACGAATGAAATATTGAGTTATATGGAATGGAAAATCGATTAATAAGATTCCCTTCACTCACCTGCACTTCCAGACAACGCGCTGCGCTCAATCGAAACAGTGCCATGGTTCCTTGATGTTTTTATTATTCCTACGATTTCAAACGGGTTATACAATCCTAAGTTCGATGTACGTTATTATTATTTATATTTCTGTATATCTTGGTAGATATATATATTTTTTTTTTAATGCCGAACCGACCGAACGCGCTAAACTCTGGCGCCCAACTCGAGCTCGCTGACTGAACTCTCAAGCCTCTCGTATTCTCTTTCGCTGTAGAAGATAGGCACCCCCTACCACTACCCCGACCGTTGGCGTCACACGCTCGAACCGCGCGTCGATGGCGCATGCGCATTTCTCACGAACCTCATCCTCGAATCATGCCCACGTCGTCGAACGCAAAATCATGCATCCAGCTATTTTTTCATTCTCATATTTTCACCGCCTTTCTTTTATAGCTCTCATCACGAATTCCTATTCCAACGGTTGACACTCGTTGTGTTTCCTGCTGCTCCCCGTCGTTGTGTTGAGACGAAAAAAATGGGCACAAAACATTCGTTATAGACTTGAGCTTTGATAAGAAAATAAAACCTTTATTTCCACGTCATTTTCTTATTAATCTATAAGACGTACATAGGTTTTTCATCAAGAGGCTCGGCAGCGTCTCTGATCAATATATATATACAGTAAAATAGGCGTTTTATAACGTTACAGAAACTTTAAGGTATAACTATCGCAGAATGGGTTGATTTAGGATTTTCTTGAAATTTAGTGTAAATATTCTTGNTGTATGCATGTATGCGTAATGCATGACGAGTGATCAAGAGACGCGGCAGCGGCTCGACACCAAGTTTAAAAGAAAAAGCGTAGCGCGAGCCCGCCGCACTCTGATCAATATATATACAGTAAAATAGGCGTTTTATAACGTTACAGAAACTTTAAATCGTTCTCACAGGAAAACGGGTCAAGGAAAAAAATCTCATAATTAGATTTTAATTTTCTACGATTTTTTATCTTTCGAACATGGAGTCGTAACGCACAGTGGTAACGTGCCCGGCTCACACCCAGTGAGCCCGGGTTCGATTCCCGCCGACACCAATGGAATTTTTCCAAGTGTTTCAATAAACTGTGCTCCCTGTGGTTCGGAAGCCGTGTAAAAAAAAAGTAGGTCTATCGAGTAAAAATGATGGAATAAAAATGTGTGGAAAATAATATTAAATTGTGGAGGAAACATGTAAAAACCCGAGATGGTATGCATGGAAAACTCCATTACTTACTCACTATCTTTCGAATGGTCCTTGGTGGAAGAGAATCCGTTCAGCCAATCCAGAGCAATCTATCATTGCGAAATAAGAAAATAAATATAAGAAACGTGCCGACGTTGAGAGTCGTGCCGTAAAGTAATGTGACGAGATGAGGAAGTTTAAGGTGGTGGAGCATCAGCAGTCGCGCTTTCTCGCAATGTGAGTGCGAGAAAAATAGCTGAAATTTTCGATATTCAATATTTCCGACACGGTTTCATCAATATAAAAAAAAAAAAAAGCCGCTGTCAGCGGATTTTTGCTATTGTCCTGCGCACGCTGACAGAGCCTTTTGTTTTATTAGTCAAACGGGTCAAACGACATCGAAGAATTTAGAAATTGAAACATTCGTGGCGTGTGACTGATCCATCATCTTAAGGTGATCTAGCCGTCGCGTGAGTGCGAGAGAGATAACCAAAAAGCAGATACACACTTTTCTAAGAGACCCTTCATATTTCGAGAAAAAAAAAGGCTGTGGCTACTCGTCCGGATATTTCCTACCCTAAAAGCATGTCCGGACGAATAAGCAACCCTTAATCGTCCGGATAAAGCGGGAAATCATTGGATAAAGCGTATCCGGACGAATATTATTCGTCCAGCTATCCGGACGACTAGCCACTGCGAAAAAAAAAAGTTACACCTTCTTCTCTGGTGAAAGGGGAACAACTGCAACACGGTTTATTTAGAGAGACCGAATGTTTCAAGAAAAATATTAGTTACACGTTGTTCCCCTTTCACCAGAGAAGAAGGTGTAACNTTTCTTGCAACTTTTTTAACGAAACGTCACTTCAATTTACATGCGTTTAGATGGGAAAAATATAAAATTGGAAATGAAATATCTCAAATTCTAGACGGCAGAAAATGTTTCGTCTCATAGGAAAGTTGTTCGTTTTAATGTCAAGAATATTTACACTAAATTTCAAGAAAATCCTAAATCAATCCATTCTGCGATAGTTATACCTTAAATGGAAGAAATCTGTCAATTTTTCGAAATTACGTGTTTGCAACAAACTTTTCATTTGACAAGAAAAACTTGCTTCATAAATAAAAGGTTGACAATGCGTTGTTCGACCACAGCGCATCGACGCTCCTTGCCCTTCGGATGCGCATGAACGAAACGTTTTCGCGCGTCAAATGCTGCTTTTGCGGAGGCGGTATATCGCTTCGGCGTCTATTGACTACGTTCTACAGGACGAAGCAAATCGCCGAAAGAGAAAAACTAAATTAGTTTTTCAAAAATCGTCATTTATTTCAAAACTTAATAGTCACGTGCGATCCGTGAATTCCGAAAGCTCGGCTCGGAGCCTCAAATTCGCGCTTTTACGCATACAACGTTGGCATCTACAACAAAATACCAATCTCCATTTGTTCCAAAATAGAATCTTTGATTTCTTGCTTCCCGATGAGATTTCGAACCTCCGAATTCGAGGCTCAGCCAGAAACGATACAAACAGCAAATGAGTTTTACTTTTTTGCTGATGCGTCACCCACCGATTGAGGACCACAGTGAAAAATAAATTTTACAAGGCGCAGAAAAAAATCCTCCGTCGAGAACAATCTTTGTCATTTCTCTGGATTCCAAATTTTTTGGCACACATCCAACGCAACGGAGGCTCTGAAACAACGATAAAGTTCAAACACATTTAAAATACAAAAATTTTATTATTCTGGCTGAAAATTGAAATTCGCATTTACCTGTTCAAAGTGAACAAATGAAATCCATGCGCCGCATCGCCTTGGAAAATTTCGGTTATCATTTTCCAAGCCAATTTGATGCCATAGTCGTAAACGTCCTTGTCGTTGTCTTTCAATGGATTTATATCTTGCAATATATTTCGAGGGATTTCCAAGCTGCAGGATCCAGCCATTCTCATGAGAGTCTTGAAATTTGTTATGGGAAATATTCCAGGTATTATGGGAACATTGATACCGAACTTCCTACAATCTCCAACAAAATTGACGAATACTTTCGACTCGAGAAATATTTGACTTATTATAAAATCGGCGCCTGCGTCGACCTGAAACAAACAAACTCATGATACACGTTGGTCGTTACGAGTTGTGGATAATAACCGATGTCAACTTGCTCGCTCCCAACAACAAAATAACGTTACGAAATCCGAAGCATTTCTGTTTGCATTAATCATTTTTTTGAAATCCTAAAAGACGTCAAATTATTCTTGGGGGCGAGGAACGTTGACCAATTTTGTGAAATATTTTTATTTCGTTTCTTCAGCTCTTGAGCATTAATTTTACTCGTTTTCCATCCACTTTTAATTTGGAACTCGAGCATTTTTAGGAGACTCTGAACACGATATAGAAAAACTGAAATTTTGTTGTTTCCACATTTCTGTAAAAAATAACTTTCGCGTTTGAGAAATTGTTGAACGAGTTCTGTCCTTTGGGGGAAACAATTCTTTGGATTGTTCTGAACGTTTTCTTCATGGAAAAAGACGAAACTTAACGATTGATTCGTTAATGTGGTATTTCCAGAATTCATGAATCATTAGCGTTTACTTTTTGTTACGATTTCCTATGCCCCGACGACCGAATTAAAAAAAATTGAGAATTGGTTGTTTAAAAAATGGATAAAAAAGCCTGAGGAACAGAGTCTCCTTATTTTTGGCTACCTTTTCTTTCAGGTACAACAGATCCATTTCCTTAGAACTGGATTCCGGATGCATTTGCGGAAAACCAGCCACGCAAATGACAAATGCATTTTCATAGTTATTCCTTATGAATTTCACCAAATCAATCGCATGATGGAAATCCCCACTTCCGGTATTATTATCTGATTCACAAAATAATCTCGATTATGTATGTTAATTAATTTACAATTAAAATTTTTAACATTATTGATTTTCTTTTGTTTAATTAAATTTTATTTTTTTATTCAAATTTATTTTTTAAATGTCAGCAGATTCGTTGCCATTAAATGCCAAACAATCAATGACAGAAATCTTTGGGTTCTACTCGTGTTGCAAGAAAAGCGAAAATAGTTTTTCGTATTTCGGTATTGGCGACGACTTAATAAAATTGAACATGTTCCTCATCATTGAAGATTCGTGAAGCTCAAGTTCGCAATGTTGGAATCCAACGAAATACATTTTATTTTTATTCACGATTTGTTTAATTTTCAATATCGTCAGAATTTTTCGAGCGAATAGAATTTTTGGATCGCGAAAATCGATCGTTTCACATTCGTAATTATATTCTGCATTTGGATTATAAGCTTTGCCACAGAAAATATAGAATTTCGTTGCAATCCAACGATCCAAACTTCAGCGTCATGGTGGTTCATTCAATTTTGCTTCCTCATAGAGGAAGCTATGTGACAGTAAAATTTTTTTTTTTCAGTTTTCAATGTGAATGTGCTTAAANAAATTTTATGGGTTTTCGAATTTTTCGAAAATCTTAGTTTTTCGAAAAATATCGAAATCTTGTAAGATATTATGTATAAGTCAGTACTCCTTCTGTACTTTTGAGCAAACTTTTCGGAATTATTGAATTTAAATGCAAATACAAGAACGTAGAAGAATGCTGCAAATTGAAATTTGCAAATGGCTTCCTCAAGTTGCTCAAGATGCACGATGCTCAAAGCTTCCTCTATGAGGAAGCCAATTGCAAATTTCAATTTGCAGCATTTTTTTTGAAACTTTCATAATCTTCGAAATTTTTTTATTCCGTTTTATCGCGTTTTGATAAAATATCTTATTTCTTTTTAATCCGTTGTTTTTCCAATGGCAAAAATAGCAATTGATGAAATGACGTTGCATCTTCACAATAGCGAAAAAATTCTGCCTGCCGTTTAAATTTTACCTCCACGTAGGACGAAAATGTTCGTTTTCCCGCGTTTCAAAGCGTCGTCCAAAATTTTCCGAGCTTCGTGCTCTTTCAAATCGTTCGCCGGCATGTGCAACAGCGCATTGTTGGGAAGAATTGCCAAAGCTTCAAGAGGCGGATAAGTCGAGTTTATTCCACCAGAGTATTCTCCGTGCCATGCTGTTGTATAAAAAAGCGGACGTGGAAAAATGGCCTCGATTTCCGAAAGAAACCTGCTCGCAACAGAAACATGTTTTTTTCTTGTTTATTCTGGAACGAAATTTCGCGATGCTACGAAAAATGCAGTGCCATCCAAGTTCGAATTTAAAAAATGGTCTTCGTTGATTCGGAACTTGAAATTTTCGAGAAGAATTTGGCAGCGTCATCAACGAAAATATGACGATAAGCGAGTTTCGACAAAAACCATAATATCGTCGGTCGTATATTTTCATTGGGTCGATCTGACCCAAGGCATTTTTGTTTGTTATTTTGTAGTGAATTGTCCATATTTTCGTGAAACTAAATTTTTTTCTTTTTTTTTTCTTTACGAAAACGGAAATAAATGCCAAATCGTTCGTTGCCAATAAATGCCGAACGATCGGCGATAGAAATTTTTTGGGGTCAACACGACCCCAAATGCTCGAAGGCTTGAAAAAGTCATTTTCCGACACCGCTGGTTCTGTGGAAAACTATAATAAGCACTAGAAAGCTTTTCATTGGTCAACTGGAGGCTGTCGTGAATAATTTTCATTCTAACGATTCGTAACAAATCGTTGAGGTGACGTCGCAGTCGTTCGGTTATGAGACAATTAGGATTGTGAGGTTAACTTTCCATGGAAAGTAAATGGCAGTTTTATAGAGGTTAGAATCGGTTCCAGAAAAAACAAATGAAAGAAATGCCCGAGTTTTGCGAAAACCTGTGAAAATAAAAAGAGTGTTTTACTACTCCGCCGACCAGGCTAGGCTGCGATTGCTGCGAACTGGACAAAATTCACGTCGCCACGATTTGGCTTCGTGTTGTTGAATGAATTTCCCAAGGTCATAATGCATATCGATATATCGATATATCGATACATCGGTGATTTAGCTGTAAAGGTTGAAAACAATGAAACCAAAAAAATAAATAAACGTATAATTCTGGATTATATTCACCTTTTGTAAATTTCATTATCGTTTTTTTTATTCAAACATATTTCGAGACTGAAAAACTTGTCTTTCTGGCTTGATTTTGTACCGATCAATTCTGCAACATCGACGATATCTCGATCGACCGAAACCAGCTCCTCTTCGCACCTTTTCATGATTTTCCTCGGAGTCCGGAGAGGAAAGGAACTTACAGCGACGCGACGAAAAAATTGTTCGTGTTTACTCGGAGATTTTAGCTATTTTTCAAAATTTTCTATTTTCAAAAGTGACCGGGTATATAATATGATTCTCGTATAATGTTGAGACACACACGCACTATAACGAGCAGCGTTCGAGCAGACACTTCATCATGAAAAACATTGAAACGTGAAATAGATTCATTTGCAAAGTATCAATTTGGATAATTGTATCCGAAGTTTTATTCTCTAAACATATTCGTAAACATATACGATCGTATTTTGGACGTTGACGAAAACGCTATGGCGAGATCGTTAATGCGACCTATTATATCACTTTATTTACGTGCCATTAGGTCACCCTACGACTTATTGTTTTTTAGTTATTCTCTGACAAGATATGGTGACCTTGAGAGGAATACTGACGTCAAGAATGGGCCAACACGTAAATCACCGGCACCTCTGATCGAGCAGCAGGTTTAATTCCACGTTCACACTGGATTTTACCCGACAGAAAGTAAATAAATAACCCAGCTATACGTTTCAATAAAGAAATTGATGACTATAGACACTGAAAAGGCGCTACTTGAATTATAATTACGAATGTACAAAAAGGAATTGACGGAAACCTTTTTTATTTTGAAATAAAAAAAACTTGTGTGCATCGCGCGCGGTTTTTATGAAATTTTGGGAAAAATATTGAAAATTTGACTTTACTTATTTCCTCAAAATGTTCGAAAACTCTTAGATGAATATTTCTAACAATTATTCTCGTGATTACGGCCTACAGGACATGTACGTAATGTGACCGGTAAAATAACTAAAAGAATAATTGACCAGTGTGATTACGTCACAATCGGGACGGGTTCATAGTCCGCACTCCTCGTTCCCTGCGTTCCTATAACCGCGATTGCCCGTCGGTCGTTCCGCATGTTCCTCACGTACGCGCGGCACTCGTGCACGTGAGCATCTCGAAATCACACACGAGACGAGCCACACGAGTATCTCGTCCGCGTGCGCGTTGACGACTATTTTTTGTTCGATCTTGTGCGTTAATAACTGAGTGACAGTTTGAAAAAATAAGATGTCGTGGTTACTGGGATATCGAAATACTCAACAACCCCCGGATTTCGGGCAATACGTCCAACCACCACCGGCATCGGGATCCGGAGGTGCCGGCGGCGGTGATCAGCCACCCTCCAAGAATATAACCAAATCACAAATGGACGCTTATAGATTCGATTCTAGCGCTCTCGAAAGAGCTGCAGCCGCTGCCAAGGAGCTTGAAAAATCCAGTAAAAACCTTTCCTTCAACTATTTTCACTTTTAACACCGGCACGCTCGTTATGTAATCTTACGTAAGCCAAAAAAAATCGAGTATCTTTCCTGTTTTTTGAGGTTAGAAACCCTCATGAATCTACGAATGGCCCTGCTTCGATGTTCTCACGATCTTGGGTGATGCAACGTCCATCGTGCATTAAATTCATTGAATCTCAACAACTACGTTCTCTATGTTACAATAATCTTAATGTCGCAACATTTCTTGACGAATATAACGGAGCAACGTTCGAAAATAATTGAGCACGTTGCTGAAAATCGAGTCGATTGACCAATTTTTCAACTTCGACCATTTTCGCCGATCAAAATTATTCCCCGAACGTAGTTTACTCTTTTCCTCAGTCGTCAAGAGTTTCATAACTATCTCAGCAATATTTAAACTATCGAATATATAATGAACGAAAGAAACGATGTTGAAGTTTCCATCGTTGGGTTGCAACGAAATTCCCTTTTTTCTAGGACAAATCTCAAGATTCTCATTGAATATTTCGACGCTCCTTACGAAAAGTAGCATGATCCAAAATTCTTACGAAACCTAGCAATTTTACAGTCTCACCGCGAAAATCAGAATATTTCGGATTTCACCGCGAAAATCAACACGTTTTCAATCCCGCCAAGGATACCATCACGTTCCATTTTTCACCACGAAAACCAGCACGTTTTTGTTTTCACCGCGAAAACAGCATGCTAGTTTTCNTTCCCCGAACGTAGTTTACTCTTTTCCTCAGTCGTCAAGAGTTTCATAACTATCTCAGCAATATTTAAACTATCGAATATATAATGAACGAAAGAAACGATGTTAAAGTTTCCATCGTTGGGTTGCAACGAAATTCCCTTTTTTCTAGGACAAATCTCAAGATTCTCATTGAATATTTTGTCAGGACAATAAAACGATATTGTTTTTTCGGGTCCAAAAACAAAGTTGGTAGGAAAATTGTCCAGCTTTTGAAAAATTGATGAAATAATTTATAGAAAAACGAATTTTCTTCTCTAAAAACTCGATCGACACGAAAAATTGCCATGATTTTCAAAATTCAATATATAAGAAATATACAAAATGTTTTTCGTTGAATCTGAACGTTGCAAACTTCAGAGTCATTGGATATTGATGCTGTATTTTGAATTAATGAGTGAATTTCTTGGTCCGTAGCCCATGCGAGCCAAGCTCTGGAGCTTTCCAAGCTGCAAGAGACGACGAGACAAGTGGAGATGCAAAAAGAGCTGAAAAAATACGAAGCTGCGATCGAAGAGATGAAGGTTGAACAAAAACGGGTGGATGGGGACGAGCGAAGAAAAACAATGCAGGAAGAGACGAAGCAGCATCAGATGAGAGCTCAGTATCAGGATCAATTGTCGCGGAAAAGATACGACGAGCAGTTGGTACAACAACAAAGAATGAACGACGAGAATCTGAGGAGACAAGAGGAATCTGTTGCGAAGCAAGAAGCAATGAGAAAAGCGACGATCGAGCACGAGATGGAGCTTAGGCACAAGAACGAAATGAGGAAATTGGAAGCGGAATTGAGAGCGAAAGCGAAAGTTGACAGAGAAAATCAGGATTTGAATTTGGAGCAGATAAGACTGAAAGCTTCGGAAAAACGTATAACTGTACTAGAATCGATAAAAACCGCTGGTTCGGTATTGGGCTCGGGAGCATCAGCTTTGTTGCAAGATTGGGACAAAATATTAGCTGCGGCTGGTGGTTTGTCGCTTTTGGCTTTTGGAGTGTATACAGCCAAGGGATCGACGGGTGTAGCGGCTCGTTACATCGAAGCGCGTCTTGGCAAACCTTCTCTCGTGCGAGAAACATCGCGTTTTTCTCTCATCGATGCGGCCAAGCATCCGATCCAAGCGGTGAAGAAAGTTCGTGAAAAACAAACGGACGCTTTGTCGGGTGTCGTTTTAGCCCCTAAGCTCGAAGAGAGATTGCGCGATATAGCGATTGCGACGAAGAACACTAAACAAAATCGAGGAATGTACAGAAATATTTTAATGCACGGTCCGCCCGGTACAGGAAAAACAATGTTTGCCAAAAAGCTCGCTCAACATTCGGGCATGGATTATGCCATATTAACGGGTGGTGATTTATCTCCCCTCGGACGGGATGGTGTCACAGCATTGCACAAAGTCTTCGATTGGGCATCGACCTCCCGTAGAGGACTTTTACTATTCATTGACGAAGCAGACGCCTTTTTGCGGAAGCGATCGAGCGAACACATATCCGAGGATCTTCGAGCGATGCTAAACGCTTTTCTCTACAGGACCGGCGAGCAGAGTAACAAATTTATGCTCGTACTCGCGTCCAACACACCCGAGCAATTCGACTGGGCGGTAAACGATCGTCTCGATGAAATGGTCGAATTCACACTGCCTGGAGAGGAGGAGCGCGAACGTCTCATTCGTTTGTACTTTGATAAATTTGTCCTCCAGCCAGCGACCGAGGGCAAGAAAAGATTGAAGGTTGCTCAATTCGATTACGGGGCCCTTTGTAGTAAAATGGCTAAATTATCGGAAGGAATGTCCGGTCGCGAATTAGCCAAGCTGGGAGTGGCATGGCAAGCAGCGGCTTACGCCTCGGAGGACGGTGTGCTCACTGAACAAATGGTCATCGATAGATGCATGGAAGCAGCCAAACAACATAGACAAAAAGTAACCTTCTCATTCCCTCCCTCTCAACGCTCAAGACAAATTATTGCTTCTCCTGTTTCTTCAGATAACTATATCATCCATTTTTCCATTGTTTTTCAGGTTCAATGGCAAAGTGAGCAAGAGAGACAAGAATCCAAATCAATTTACGCCGGAGAGGACGACGCGACGATGCCTCAGAGCCTGAAACCAAAGCTACCTGCGATAGAACCAGCCCCTGTGCATTCGTTAGGAACTGCCTGAAACGTATCAATCGACTTGGTCGTAACTCGTCGTTCACTGTGAAGCATCGAAAATAAAAATTTCAATCACACCGACAGGTCTGATTTGAAGAAAAGTACAAGAAGAAAGCGCGCCCGCATGAAAACCCTAATGAACCGTGTCACGAAGCACATGTTTTTCAAAAATTCAATTCAACTACAAAGATAACAACTTGATCGTTCGAAACCTCGTAGGAATTAAACCCGTTGATTCCATTATTCGTAAGTAGACCGCGTAGTTTGTCGTTGCAGCATAATTTGCCAAAAGTCAACAAACGTAGAGAAAATGCAATCCTCGATGAAAAAACAGGACCTCAGGGATAAACGCCATTGCCATAGTGCGACTTTTAGTCCTCACACAAAAAAGAAAAACAAAAACTAATAAAAAGACGCTCCCACCGTTTTGAGTGTCCCCGGTGAAAACAAATCTCCAATGCAATTCGATCGACACCCAAAAAACACCTTCGGACTTGAATTAAGCATTGTACAGAAAGACTATTACAATATTTTGTAATCACGCTTCCTTATTTCCTTCGTTTGTCGTTTCCTTTTTTTTATTATTATGTAATCGTAAAAAGTTAATAAAATATGTAATTGGTTGAGAAAAAATGGGAATCAGAGTTACACACTTCAACAACACTTTGAGCTTTTTACAAGACTATTTATTTTCCTTACATCACGTACTCTTTATCAGTAAATTCGCAAACTATCAAATTAAACCATCTTTATCATTAAGACAAGGGAAAAATATTCTCTCAAAATGAAACAACTATCCTGCCTTTAATTTCATGGTGTTATATTGTTAAGGATCACAAGAAATATGATTTAGTGTGAATACATCGTGGTATTCGGTACATTTAAAAAAGGCACATTTGGTACGACGTAAAACTCGAAACTCCAATTATCAAAATCTTCAGCGACTAATATCTTCATAATTTCATAGTCATAGTGACTTTTTCGATAGAGAATAAAGATTCGAGTCGCTAACTGAAAGTGATGATTTTTTAAGCACGAAAAAGTCTCTAAACAATGATTGTTATTTTTTTTTCTAAATATATATATATATATAATTAAAAACTATGCATTAAGTATAGGTGGGGAAAGTACATTCAACCGTAACGACTCGAGTTGAAAAAAAAAATTTATCACGCGCGAACTATAAATTTGAGACGGCAACGGATCATGATTCATCTCCCATACCTCGTCGCACATGGAAGATACGGATTTCTACAGTGCCGAATAGTGAAAGAAAAAAAAACACGCGCTATTACATCGCAAATAATTTTTCAGTTTTTTTTTTTTTTTTTTNTTTTCGAGCAGACGAGAAAACCCACGCGAAAAATCTAGAATTATTTTTTCACATATTTATGTATATAGTTTTCGCACAGCCCGGTTAATGGATATTACATTGTTAATTACTCTGTGGGAAAATCAAGGTTATTTACAATTAACTGTTATTTTTGCAGTCATCACGCAGTAAAATTTCAATCAAAAATTCGATCCGTGAATATGATTGACTTTTATAATACGGGTTGTCGCGCAACTTTAAAATCGATTAGTGACGGTGAAAATATTTGTGTATGTGTATATATATCTTTTTGTTTGTTTTCTTTTTGTTTTCAAGTCTATAATTCATCCTATCAAAAAACGGTTCAGTCTCAGACAGCAAAAAATTCTACTCTATTTTAGCGAACGTATCCCAGCCACTCACGCCTCAGAACTAGAGATCACTGCTCAACTCATTTTGTTCGTGTTTTCCTTGTTATCTCTTTTCTCGGAGGAGGTGGAGTGCGATTTAGCTCGATTCAATCCCTTACTCTCAGTCCCCAAATGCTCGTCCTTCTGACGCCAACGGTCGGTCTAGCAACCGAACTGAATGGGAACTTGTTAATTGCAGTACCACCGCAATTTGCTCGAAGTGAATTCAATATCGCTTCTCCCATGAGACCAAATACGTCGAGATACAACAGCGAGGGCATGTATGATAATCTCAGATAAGCCGCTGGCGGGATGCTGTAACAGCGACTCAGCGATAAATGTTCCAATTTCGCCAGAGTTAGCAAACTGTTTATGCTGTACATCGTTAGAAGTGTACAATCACTCAAATCCAATTCGACCATGGTAGGACAGGATTTTACGAGTTCCTTAACATCTGAAACGGTGAAAATCATAAACATTTATGATACGAAGACCGAAAACTTGATAAAAACAATATACACCATGATTGTGTTTCCTCATAGAGGAAACGCTATTTGACGATAAACTTCTTTTTTCCAGTTTTCCGTGTCAATGTACGGTTAGAATTTCCCAAAACATCGAAAAATCATATTTAGAAAAAACGTTTGTTCGTGTGCGTGTCTATGTTCTGGCACGTTAAAATTCAAACGTTTATAACTCGATAACGGTTCGAGCTACGGGGCTCGCGTTTCGCACAGATTTCAAACTGTACAAGCTCATCATTCTTTGAAAATTTCGTTGGAAATGTTAGAAAAATAAAAATTCTGCGGCATTTTCAAGATTTAAAAAAAAAGGGTGTCGCGACGCTCCAACTCCCGCAAGTTTTAAGATTTATTACTAATTTTTCTATTTTTTGACAAATGGAGTAATTACAACAGGAAGGTTGGTATTGAATTTGGGAAATATCGGTTGAACGGTTACAATTTTAGGATTTTTCGAATTTTACGAAAATGTGAATTTTTTGAATAATCGTCCAACCGCTCTGATTTCTGCAAATTTTGTAAGATATTGTGTATACATCCATTCTTCCTTTTTACTTTCTAGAAAAAATGCTCAAAGCTTCCTCCGTATGAGGAGGGCAAAATTAAAAATATAGTTCCTCATAGAAGAAGATTGAGATTGATTGAGCATCGTGCATCTTAAGCATCTTGAGGAAGCAATTTGCAAATTTAAATTTACAGCGTTTCGGGGGAAAATGATGGATTGTTATAATCTTACCATCGTCGGTTATCGTTTTTCTGCATCCAGCTATGTTCAAGCGAGTTATCGACGATGGTATGATGTCGCATAACAAGGACATTGCGGCAGAGTCCAATGAGCACCACGCCATATTGAGCGAGTCCAATCTGCAAAACAGAAACGTTAAAATTTTCTTAGTTCTCATCTTGCCAGATAATATTCGTATTTTCTTATTTTTCTTTTTGATACCTTGTTAACTTCATGAGATCCGTGACACCGTCGACGTCGATTCCGGCGCACATTGTTAAATTGAGCACCGTGAGATCGACGTTTCTACTGATGGCTTTGCAACAAGATTTGTTCAATATACAATTCTCGAGTGACAATTTCTTCAAGTGTCTACAATGTGACAATAAAGTCGCTAAACCATCGGCGGACATGACTGCCATCGAGAGATCAAGATACTGGAGTTTACTGACGTAATCGTCCGTAATAACTTCCGAGTTTACTTGGAAAATTGGATCCGCTATTTCAGCTTGAGCTAACCGGAGAATTTGTACTCCGCGAGGTAAAATGTGTTCCAGCGTGCCTTTGGCAACAACTTTTCCACCCAAATCTAAACGACTCCATAGAGCTTCGTCACGAGCTATCTGACACCATCTTTTGCAAACAAGCATCGAACGAACCTGTAGAAAAAAATTTGCTGACTGAGAAAATCACTCTTAAAAATAGAACAAAAATTCATTCAATAGCTTTTCCGAAATTTCTTGAGAACACACGAGAAACTTTCATGAAAACGTACGTGTGTAATAATTGACAAAAAAAAACGGAGGATGAATAACAATCGAACGGTGCGACTGACTTAATCCTTCGAGTGTTGGGTCAATCTGACCCAAAGCGTTTTTCAAATCACTGTTTTCCGGTAAATATGCATTTCTTGTTTTTTTATTTTGTAAACAAGTTTTCCGTAGTTGACTCTAAATTTATTTTTCGACGAAAACGAATATCAAATGCCAAAATCTTCGTTGGCAATCGGTAATGAAAAATTGTTCCGCTCAAAAACGACCCAGTATGCACTCGAAGGGTAAAGCATCATTTTTATCGCTCAAGGTACATCGAATATTCTAAATCCATAGAAATAAATGTCAACCAGCATCCACGATTGGGTCTTCTCATTATCTTTAAAGTCATCATCCTTGCATGGACCAGTAAAAATTCACGTGCACGTGTTTCCAAAGAGCCTTGATATTTCGCGAAAACATTGCTTTCCTTTCGTGCGAGATGTAATTTTGTTTTTCTCGAAATATTCATCGTCTATGAGACGAAAGTCCATAAACACATTGATTCTTATGGTCGAACTTTGTAAGATAAAAGATACTTACAGATATTGTAAGAATTTTGATACGCGCAAATTTGATACAGCAACGGTTATTTATTTTTTAAGAGTATGAAAAATAGAAAATCTTTATAGACATTCCGTTTCTTCCGTGAGTGTTCGAAATTTAAGGATTATCAGTATTGTTCGTAAAACCATAATTGCATGTCTTTATTCATACCAAACATTTCTTCGGGAGCCACTTCAGTATCGACAAAATCATTTCGTCCGACAATTTGTTGAATATGTCCTCTCCGGAGATTGAAGGTTTTTTCTTTCGCCTGTAAAGATAAAACTGATCGATGCCGCTCCTATCGGATATCAGAACGGACTCGTCCTTCGTGAAGCTTTGTTTTTCATCCTGAAAAATTTCAGGCTCCACGCGTGACGAATAACCCGATTCGTTTCCCATTGTTGCGTAAATTGCTGGATCTTCCATTTCAAACGTTCCATGGTCCAACCTTTGCGCAAATTTCGAATCAATTTTAACATGGCTTCCACAAATTAATATTATTCCACAATATTATTTTTTCACCTTCTTCCCCGTATGCCAAATCGTTTTTTTTTGTTTTTTTTTTCAATGTCTAAGCTGAGGAAATTTTTGTGTATCTCGTGCTCAGACTTCGAATGAATATTCTGACAGCATGCCTTTGAATTTTCAAGTTGAATGAGAAATATTCAATGAGAATTGATAAACAACGGGATAAAGTGAATATCGACGTTTCATTTTTTAAAAGGTACGTCGAGACTGCAAATCTGATATTACTCAAGAACAGATTTTTCAATATTTATCATGTTTGACTTATTCGCATAGTGGGAACACATTCGTCCGAAAAACCAGTCTATTTAGCCCGACGTGTGTTTACTGGGCCCTTGACGTATTACTATCACAAAACGACTTTATTTAGGATTCTTACAACATTTTGTATAAACGCCCTTGGCACCAAACACCTCACAGTTTCATCGTCTAAAGAAAAATTTTCTAACGTTTAGAATTTGCGATATTTAATTTCTCATTTTTTATTTTCCCATCTAAACGCGTGTAAATTGAAGTCGCGTTCCTTTTGTTTTATTGCTTGAAACGTTTTCAACGAAACGTGTCTTCAATCCACACGCGTTTAGATGGGGAAAAGAAAAAATTGGAAATTGAATATATCAAATTCTAAACGTCAGAAAATGTATGTTCACATGTGGAACCGGTTAGTTTTGGTGGCAAGAACGTTTATACGAAATTTTAGAAAAACCCTAAATGAAGTCGTTTCTTCGAAATTTGAAACTCGAAATTCTCTCGTATGGATGCAGCAGGCTTTGGCTACCTTCAAATTTTTGGGTTCGATAGCTGTCGGGCCATGTAGTAGAAACTTGAACAAATAATCCAGAAGTTTCGCAAATTTTTGGAAGCCTAGAAAACTTTATAAACCCGACTGTTTCCTAAAGCACCATGCTCTCGAAAATTCAGTATACACACAGAGAGTTAATACGGCAGTGCGAACTCGATGAATCAAAACAATAACCAAAGCATTGACTACGTCTCAAATAATTCTCACCTCTCCAGTACCGCGGCATCAAAGTTTGACGATCTAAAACTTTTTTGCTGTTTTTCCAATTCAACATTTTCCGATTCCGGTAGGTGCCTGCTGCTTTCGGAACTAGTGAGCGATATTGTGTCCTCGTGCGATTGTAATTTTTTTGTACTTTCTCGGCTGCCATCCTCATCCTCGAGCATACTCACTCCCATGTCCTCCAGAATTTCTGGTTCCACGAGACTCGTGTCGCCCGGACATGGCCATCGTGCGCTATTTTTCGAAGCACTATTGAGCGTGCTGTTCAAGTTATTGTTGCATCCATCGTCAAGACGCATTCGCTTGC
Source organism: Hyposoter didymator (assembly GCA_037952995.1). Taxonomy (NCBI): domain Eukaryota; kingdom Metazoa; phylum Arthropoda; class Insecta; order Hymenoptera; family Ichneumonidae; genus Hyposoter; species Hyposoter didymator. Next base: position 3,099,446 of record JBAJMU010000001.1, on the reverse strand, counting down.
TGAAAATATAAGACGCAGTCGCTATGAAAAAGTCTGTGGAAATAATCGATCGACACTCTCTTTCCATTTCGCCAGCAAAGACGGCCGAATTCAAATCAAGAGAAGAAACCTGTTCCAACAGGGCGAGGCTCGAACGTCTTTCCCCATGATCCAGGCTGTTGAACTTTTGTCTAATAGTTTCCGAAACAACTAAATTCTATCCCAGTGAAATACGAGGCTTTCAAAAACGGAGTTCCAGCCTCGCAGCGGTTTTAATAGCTTTTCCATCTTCACGTGTACGTCGCAATTGACAATGAGCGTGAGACAAGAAAAAAGCAACTCTACGATTTTGTTAGGGAGTAAGGAGGAGTGCTTGGCTAGAAAAAATGGAGGAAGCAATATTTCATTGATCCCGTCTCTGCGGATAAATAGCAAAATTCTTGAGAACGAGATTGGATTCAAAAGACGTACGAATATTGCTTGATTTTGACAATGTTTCACAAAAACGAGTTCCTTTTTCGTGCTCAAGGAGGATGCCAATGAGAGTTTAAGACGAGTTTTGAGAATAAAAATTTTCCAGCAGAACTGGGCCCAGAAAAACTCAAAAAACGAGGAAATACGTGAAAGAAGGTTCACATCAACGACCGCATTCCATGTGTGGAATATTCCGAGTATTTTTCAACAGAAAATGGAATCGGAAAAGCACGACATGAAAAGCGACGCGCAGTCGAGAAAATTCGAATTTTCGCACGAAATGGTTAATGGCTGTTGGCTTATGAGTATGAAAAATCAGGCATTACTGAAAATGCACCGAGGGTGTGAATAAAAGTTTTTTTTGGAGGGAAATACCTTCGATACCAACAAGTTTCCGGCAAAACATCCATGGCTCGATTGGAGAAGAGTGCAAGCCGGACTTTCGGAAAATGTCGGAAGAAGAGTTTTCCTTTGTGGAAGGCGACGTGGGATTATTGTGGGGGAGGGGGTCTGTCTCCTTTTATTTTCGAGAGGGGTGAAAATAGTATTCCGGAGGGGTTTTTCTTAACCTTAATGTATACCTGCGCGCGCGCACCTGCGCTCACTTTGGAAAGAGCATCAACAGGTAATGGGAGAAAGGCAGTGGAGAAAGAAGGAAAAACGTATTTATTCCGAACCTCTCGAAAAAAAAAACAAACTCACGAGCACCGCTGATTTCCACTGTTATTAAAATATTTAGAAAAAAACACTTGCTCACCTCTCTGGTGGCGAATATTCCTCAATGTCGTGATAATCGTCGTTCACTATCGTGTTTACAGTCCCGCCAGAATTCATGTTTTTGGTATAACGTTTATCACTCGCGTAAATTTCGTTCGCTACTGGTCGACCGTGCGTGCCGCATTCGTACCACCGTCCAGTGGCGGGATCCCAATTTACTCTGGGCTCCGTCGTGATTCAACGAGATCGACCAAGCTATTTCGTTCTTATTGGGCGTCCGACAATAGTTGTCGACTCTAAGGAGGTTCATTGGTTCCCCACTCCTGTGGCTGTGTTTCGAGACCACAGATTTTGCGCGCGCTCAAAGCCCGCGCAGTGAAGCGCCAAATGTCTTGGAAGGAGAACCGTCGTTAGCGCGGTAAATCTACATGGCGAATCATTTTTTTTTTTCGATCGATCTACCAAAATTATTCTTTTCGTTCCGACTCGACCGTCCTGTATTACCCGCAATGCTTGGTACGTCGCAATCGTTACTGTGCGAACGTGGTACTTTTACGATTCGGGCCAAATATGTACTCGTTGAAAATCCATAGTATGTGTCAATAAATTTCATATGTTGTGTTGAGTGTGAGCAGAAAAAATACAGACTATTGAGAACCTTCGTAATACATAGCTGCATCGGCAACGATCAATCTTTCGTTTTTTTCGACGACAATTCACACTCGATTATTCATGAATATAAGCAGCAGCGTTGCGCAAAATACATCGCAATAAATTATCACCGCATTGTCGAAAAGGGAGAGGGAAGGTGTTGCTTCCACGTCCGGAGCCTATTTTTGGCATGCACATTGGATTTTCTGTTCCACGCACATTTTTGCTATCGACCAGAACAAAATCCAGTAATAGCGAGATGATTTTTTGCTCTGGAAATAATGTTTTCTTTTTTTCCGTTAGGTACAGCACTGTGGATGCTTTTCAGCACCATTCGAAAAAAAAAAACGCTAGCGTAGTAGAATGTTTTCATTCGGTTTTGTTCCCTAACCTCACAAAACCGCAAACGCTCCACATGCGGCTTTTTGGGTCAGGCTTCCGGACTAAAAATATACATAAAATACTCATTCGTTCGATCGATTCTTCATCTTCTACAAAAGTAGAAAATTCTCAATTCAATTATTACGAAAATCTCGACTAATGGAAAAACAATATTCCTTGAAAAGTTGGTGGTTGAAATAAAATTCTGTACAGGGAACTGGCCTCCAAATAAAATCATTTTCAGTGAATCATAACCATTTATTAAGATGATGGAGCAGTCCCTATCTCGCCACTGGGAGTGCGAGAGAGATAGCAGCAATTTTCGAAATTGAATATCTCCGACACGGTTTCACCAAAAAAAAAAACCCCATGTCAGGCGCTTCTTGCCATCGTCCTGCGTAGCCTGACAGGGCCTTTTTTTGATTAGTCAAACGATGCCGAAGAAATTCCATTTCGAAAATTCGAGGTGACGTTCAGTGACTGATGCATCATCTTAATCGTCATAGTTTTTCTCAAATTGTAAAAATATGTTGAACGATGTTGCTCCAGACAGAAAATAAGTAAATTCCATTTATTCATGAATTTCGATAAATAATTAACAATAATTTGCACCTCGTGTTCTTTTCACAATTCCTCACATTTTCCAAGTTAGCCCAGTAGTATTTTATACCAAAATCTATATTGCCGTTCGAGCACCGCAGCTTCGAAAATACTTTTTCAAATTTTCATTACCGTTTTTTCGATTGTATACAATAATAATAACGCTACTGATTATTACACGAACCAAAAATACTACAGATTCATATCTCTACGTCAAAGTATCTGAGAGAATCTCAATATCTCTTGAGACTCATCGTTTTAGCTAAACAACAAAAATGCCAAACAAACGAATATTTCCTAAGAAAAAAAAACAGCATGAGAAGAAAATTATTTTTCACTGCATTTCGGAAGATGCACAACTTTTTGATCAAGTTACTGTGACCGCAGAAGAACTTTGAAATTCTCCATTTTATACAGGATCAATGGTCAACTCTCTTTAGTTATCGCGAAGCGGTTTGCAGCGGTTTGAGGAGTGGGAACACGAAGATCAATGACAAAGTCCTTGCAGTTTTTTATCTTGCCAGTGTATCACGTCGTGAGATCGCACCATCTCTGAAGTATTTTTGTGATGATTAAATCTCTTATCTCTGGTCCCAAATTTTTTGTCGTACCACCAACCGTAGCTGCAAAGGAAGCAAAAGATATTTTTTAAGGCGATCGATCACTTGCTCAGCCGGTAAAAATTCCACTACATGTTTTAGTTAGAGAGACTGAATTTTTTCACCAGAGAAGAAGTTGTAACTTTTCCTTATCTCTGAATATGAAGGATCTCTGGGAAAAAGGTGTATTATCTCATTTTTGATGACTCTGAAGTTTGCAACGTTGAGATTCAACGAAAATGATTTTTGATTATTATTATTTACTGAAATTTGAAAATCGTGACAATTGTTCGTGTCGATTAAGCTCTTAGGTCACAAGAGAGGATCGTTTTATTGCCCGGACCAAATATTGAATAATAATTATGAGCTCTATACTGAAAAAATGACAGAACTTGGTTGCATATGCCAACGACACAAACTTCAACATGATATTTTTTAGTTATCCAAAAAAAAACGACTTGATAAAATGTTAATTCCCATGGAATACCTTTGGCTGCTTAGTAACGGCCAGCGATAGACGTCTCGTGCTTTTTCATTGTCTTTTTTTATCATCGCTCTTATAGTGTCGTCAGGAACAAAATTATCCGCAAATGTTACTTCTTTGGAGTAAAACTTTGGTGTTACGAAATTGGCTGGTAATTATTATGAATTGCTGAATAATCCGGGAATCGAATTTATAATAGATAATTGTTAGTCATATCTCAAGGTTTACTGTACTGTCGATATTCGATGCATGAACGTCCGAACGACCACTCATTCGGTGACTGGGAAAACACAGTTTGAAAGGTGGTTTCTCCGCTACTTTCTTTCCAACGGATCCGGACTGACCACTGCCTCGAGATTCCGAAGTCTCCTCCAGCATTTTTTCTCACCTCCTGATTGGATCTAGATCTTGGATAATTATCGAATTTCATTAACGAAATCGACGATACCGAAGTTGCGAGTTCGTTGGACTGCAACGATGAATCTTCCATTCAGGAGTTTCAATTTTTTTTTCGTATCGCCTTCATTTTTCTTTCATATTCAGTTTTTCATTTGCAAATTATTTTCATGATGCAATTTTTCAATGATGCAAACTTCAATGTTATACGAACTTGGAGCAAAACGTATTTCGGGCATTTCAACTTTATATCAATTGTTAACGAAAAAACACTTGACACATGGAGTCTAACACTTCGCCCCAGTAGCCTTATTTTCATGTTCGACGATTTGCTCAAGTCGATAACACTTTATCAATTATAAGTAATACATCGAAAATTATTATCGTACAATCAAAACTCTGCATTTTCTCGCAACAGGAATTAGCAATGCGGAGATTTTCCGACGAGACATTGTACCAAATTTCGCAGAACTTTTACATTCGGAAAATAATAACAGACAAATTTCACTTCGAGGCCAAAACTCATTACGAACGTCATTATTAGAAAGATAAGTCTGTTGATTTTGTGGTCATCTTGATAATGGGGTTTGAGTGTACAAGATAGCACCTCAGAAATTCTGAAAAATTAACTTTCAAATTTTGGAAATCGTGAGAAAATGAACAAACATAATAAAAAGTCTTGTTGTTCGTTCAAAAGTCAGGGCAAATTCTTTTCAGAGTTACAGTCTTCCTCCAATTCGTTTCCTAGCTATGGCCTCCACTTTNCAGAACTTTTACATTCGGAAAATAATAACAGACAAATTTCACTTCGAGGCCAAAACTCATTACGAACGTCATTATTAGAAAGATAAGTCTGTTGATTTTGTGGTCATCTTGATAATGGGGTTTGAGTGTACAAGATAGCACCTTAGAAATTCTGAAAAATTAACTTTCAAATTTTGGAAATCGTGAGAAAATGAACAAACATAATCAAAAGTCTTGTTGTTCGTTCAAAAGTCAGGGCAAATTCTTTTCAGAGTTACAGTCTTTCTCCAATTCGTTTCCTAGCTATGGTCTCCACTTTTGCTATTTTTCGAAAAATTCTTCGACATGAAGCAAGAACGTCGAAGCCGATTTCGTGTTTTTTTTGTGTAAGTTTGAGAAATTATCTCCCACCACAATATCAAACCATATGGCACGACCCTTAAGATGGACTATCGGGTGTAACGTCGATGAAAATCCTGCTACACACTTGATTGGAAATTTTTTGTAGTTTTTGAAATGTTCTCTTTTTGCCATCGTGAAAACGTAACTTGGATTTATTAACTTTTTCGAACGGACTGTAACTCTTAAAAATATTTCCGAAAAAGAAAACAGATTACGCGTGTTCGCGAGCATGTTAGTCATTCCACATCGTAATGGAAAAACAGTCAAATGAAAATAATTCTATATATTGTGACCATTGGGATAATTAATGGAACAATATCGAAATTCATTTCGAGAGACTCGTATGTTGTGTGGTGCAAGAACGAACATTCGATGGGACCAAATTTTCACAGACGTGCGATAATCAATTGTTTTTAAAGAAATTCTTCAAAACGATGCAAGGTGCAGATTGAGATACAGTTTACAAGGTCACCCAGGTCATATTAGAAGGTCTTATTGCGTTAAAAGGATTGAAAATTCTACAACGAAATGTTGTGGACACATTCAGCACATTTTAAATGTTTAATTAACGTATGCTGCCTGGAATGGCAAGCGCCATCAATCACTGAAACGATTTTTCTCCAATTATTCGTAACCATGAATTTAAATAACGTTAAAAGGATGGAAACGATTATTTGAAATTAGTTGCACTTGATTTTCACTGGGAAGTAAATGTAGTTAATAAATTCGTAAGCATCTGTCGCGACTTAAAGTTCCAAATTAATTGGGATAGAAAAGCGTACCTTTGAGATATTCACTTTTCGCAAAGGTATAATTTTAGCCNATTTCTCGATATCATCGCTGTCACGAGCGAGAACCCGACAGTTTTCACCGTCGGAGAGTTCGATTCCCATCGAACTCGCGACGATGAAGATCGTCGGAGAAGGGTCGAAGGACAGCCAGTCCTTTGAATGAGAAATATCGATTATTTCTCGATGGCACCGCTCTTACGAGCGAGAACCCGGCGGTTTCCATCGTCGGAGAGTTTGAAACTTGGCAAACGTCATTCATCGAGTCTCACGAGCTCGTTTCGTGCCGAGCGCTGAAACTCGATGGAAGACGCGCGCCGCGACATCTGTCGGTGGTCTGCAGAAGCTCCATCTCGAGTTCTGCAGTACCGACAAAAAGGGGGGGAGGGCGGCGCTATTTTTCGTGGACTGCTCCATCACCTTAATAATGCATGTGGTTTTGGTTGTTGTTATGTACAAAATGATCGATGATTAAATTTGCTGCGTCGTTATTACAAAATCGTCTCAGTTGTCACGATTGTATATTTTCATCCACTTGCTTCATTTATTTTTTCTGTGTGACTCATTTTCGATTTTTAGTCTCATCCCAAAATTCCCTATCTCGACACGCATTACCTTTCACCACATGCACCACAAGATCGAATCGTTTTCCAGGAGAATTTGAGGTTTTTTTTTGTGTCCCACGATAAATCCAAGAGTATTGACCAAGGTTTTAACGAGAACAGAGTTTTCGAAGATTCAAAATCGGATGTTTGCCATATTCGACGTGAAAATGGTTTTCCACTTATTATTTAATGACGTTGAAGTTTGCATCGTTGGAATACAACGGAATCCCTTATTTTATTCTATTTTTTCAAAACAGAGAGCACCACATATTTTCATACTGTGTGCGACTGTGACAACAATTGGCGAATGATAAGCTGAATGTCATAGAAAAATTAAGAAGATTTTAAAAATCTTGAACATTGTGAATCGATTGAATGTTTTTCATTAGTCTCCAACGCTGCAAACTTTAATATCGTATTATTTAAATGAACAGTGCATGGGCACTGTTCTCAAACTTCATTGCTTAATCATACGTCCTCATACTTTGTTTTTTAAAAATATCGATGCATTTATTTCGCCCATCTTCGCAGTATATACACGGACCCCAATATCGAGCCGTAGAGCTCATCAATTTTTGGCTTCGAGCAGCGAATAAACGCTCTGCTCGTTAAATGGAAAATGTGTGAAAAAAACATGGACATAACTAATCAAGCTAAAAAATTGGTGATGTTGAAGGAAAAGACTCTCCTTTTTGAATGAAGAAAAACTAGTAAGCCAGCTGTACCGACAAAGGCTTGAATATTCAGGGTTGTCAATTTTTCCTCCCAACACGATGATCGATGAAAAAAATAAACGAATCGAATAGAAAAGTGGGTGGTCCATGAACGCAACTTTGGGGAGAGAACTGAATGACAAACAATCACCGGTGGATTCGTCTGGCCCGGGTGATTCCCGAATGATGAATCTCTCAGTGATACGATGTCTATACCAGCCTTGAAGGGCAATCCGAGTACCGTCAAGGTCATTATCAAAAGAGCAATTAAACAAAGAGTTTATCGTTAAGAACGAGAAAAGGAATCGATACTTGGGGGTAAGAAAATGAGGTATAAAATAAATAAAAATATGACACGTGTATCAGAGTATTTTGTCGTTTTTTTTTATTCTTTTCTCATCATTTGATTAAAATGATTGTTTCTTTTTTTCTTTTATATCTCGCTTGCGCGCTCGCACTTTGTTTTTCTCGTCTCTCACTTGCTTCATCCTCGTTTAAAAAAAGTAACGAAAATCTTGTTTTCATCTCCCCCGATCACTTGTCCCTCGACATATATATATGTATATATCCAACTGTCCAGTCTCTCTCTTGGTTCATCACACATTCGGCGAGACAACCAGGGGAAAAGTTTTGGTTCTCCATCTCGTCGATTATCATTATTGTTATCGTTAATATTAATTATAATAATCTTTCTCTCAAATTTGTATTTGTTATGAAGTTGATGTCGTGTTATCGCCATTTCTCTCTCATCTCTGTCATTCGTTTGTCGTTTTATTTTATCTGCTAGAAGTTACGCTCTTCGTGCACACCTCTGCAAATTTTCACAAGGTTCAAAGAGAGAAAGTACGATTTATACACAAATATGTGTGTGTGTGGGTGTGTGTGTGTGTGTGTATGTGTATAGCCAACCACTGCGCAAAGGAGCAAGTTTGTTTGATAATCTTCGATATCGTGCCAACGTTTACAATAAATCTTTTAGTTTTCGAATCAACGAAGACTATTTTGTTGTCAATGAATTCGAAAATTAGAAAATACATGCCAAAATATAACGAGCTGTTTGCGCAGGGTTTCATTTAAAAGATAAGCCTTACGGCGCTTCACCGACAAAGTGTTTGCTCTATACGTTTTTTTTCCGATTCTTTCTCTTAACTGCTAATAGTAGTTAGTTTTATCATTTCTTCCTTAAAAACTTATAATTTCATATCTGCTCTGTTGCTCTCACAAAAAGATCGTTTACGCTGTTTCCTTATTAATTCATTTCTTCTTCGCAAACACTCGCATCATCTTAAGGTTAACGCATTGCGCTCGCAACTATCTTTATTATGGCCATTTTTTTGTGTACGATTCATTAATTTTTTTCTTTCTCGTCCCCGTTTTTCAAAATTGTTTTTTTCTGCTCGCCACATTCTTACACGCATACAGTAAAAACTACGTAACCTTCTGCTTCCTCCTCTTCTCGATCGTATTTTTTTTCTTGTTTTTTTTTTTTTTTTTTTTTTTTTTTTTTTTTTTTTTTTTTTTTTTTTTTTTTTTTTTTCTTTCTTTTGTTTGTTGGAGAAAGGAAATTGGAAATTCGCATTCGAGATCGGACGATTCGAAGATTGACGCTATAAATGTTTGTTTTTCTCTCTACAGTCCGAGCCTGCGATCGCCTCGCTATTATTATCATTATTTCGTTTTTCTTCTTTGCGCTATACAGTTGGATTACAAAATGTACATGTGAGATCCAATAATAATGAAACAAAACATGGCGTCGCACGCCTCGAGATTCGTCGTTGGTCGTTATTATTCGCGTTTTATCTTTTTTCTTTTATACATCTTTTATTAGTGTGTCTTTTATTACGTTGGTTTCCATCCAATATTTGCCATCCCCTTGATACTCAAAGCTCACTCTCCAATATAACTGACAATGTTTTTTCCTTTTTTCTTGTGTCGATCATGATTCATTCGCTCTCATCCATATTTACAAATAAAAAGTTATTATTTTTTTTTTCTTCTTCATTTTCCAATTTTCTGTTTTGCACTCTACACTTGACAATATAACCGAGCCACGTCTTTCCTTCCGGGACGTTTTTAAAGGCAGGAAGGAAGAGTCTCCTCCGTTAAGATCGTTTGACCATGTTTTTTTTTGTTTAATCCTTTTTTACCAGCGTGTGTTCATGTGGCATATTCAAAAGAATGCGACAAAGTAAAATCGATAAATACAGAACACGAAACCGGTGTGTGTCGAGGTTACGGCGACACATACGGAAGTGACCAGGCAAAGACGGCACACGGTTACTTTTCCAAGGATATAGTTTCGACGTCAGCCACTGTTATGATTAAAATTTTAAAGAGGCCCCCCAAGGAAGAACTACGAGAATTAATGCCGGTCGAACTGTTTGTTTTTTTCTTCTTTTACTTAGACCGCAATTTCGGCGCGGATTCCGAATGAGAGAGAAATACAGACTAAAAATTAGAAAAAGAAAAAAAGCAGGAAATGAACAAGAAAAACCTCTACAACGATCGTTTTTTTTTTTCTTTTCATAAAATATTTTCTGTCTGTGCTTTCTTGTAATATTTCCGCGCCCGCGTGTGTCAATCGTTGCAAAAGGAGGGCAAAAGAGCGGAACAAGTTGAAACGTTACGCCCATTCGGTGGAGGGATCGAAAAAGATTCGGTCCATTCGGAGGAGCAGGATCGGACCGACTCCTGATTGGATCACTCTCGAGGTAGTTGCGTCGCGAGTTCGTTGGCAACGGAAAAAAGCTTTTCAAAAGAAAAACTATGGGCTTTAACCTCACTCGCAGCTCATGGGAATACTGTGTGTGAGAACAGACGAGGCTCGAAAGGAAAACGGCGAGGCATCAAACGACAAAGCAAAAATTTAGCAGCATCGCATACGATCAACAACGGAAGAAAAATAGATTTTCGTCGATGCTTCGTTTTGAAAAAATGCCGCTAGATGCAGAGAGGACGAAATTGAGAATGAATTTTTCAATTTCCACAATCCCAACAAGTTTCACCACTCGAACGTTGACGTTATCTCATCGAAAGGGCCAGCCGACAAATTCTGCCATTCATTTCATCTCCCTCCCTCCCTCTCTCTTCCTCCGATTACTTTCTTAAAAACTACTCTCTCTCTCTCTCTCTCTCCGTCCATTCGCCTTATTTGCAAATATTACAGGTACTAATTTGTCAAGTTTTTCTTTCTTTTCGTTCTTCACTCTCCATTTCTTCTCTTTCACAATATCGATAAATCTCGCGCGAGCTGCGTTCCACGAAGCATTGACAGATGTACATCAGGAGTTTTGTGGACCGAATTACAAGGCAAAGGAAACAACGCGGCGTCCGAAATCTCCATCGGCCAGAGAACTTGCTCCGTACCGAAGCATTTTCTTTTTTTTTTTGTTGTTCCAAATGAAAAGTTAACCTTAAAATCGGCTCTGCGCTATGACCCAATGAGCAAATTATTTCCGCGCATCAACGATGCAGCCTCTTCCGAGGCGTACGTTACATCGGTTCACAAGATTTTCCAAGCTCTCGTCACATTATTTTGTCTTGCCTTTTCTTTTCAACGAGTCTATGACAAAGTTACTGATCAATTGGACTGAATATACTGAAGAAAAATGTTCTCACGAGGAAAAAGTTGATTGTCGTGAAAAAGCCGACTCGAGGAGTGCGTAGATATACGCGCGTCGTTGACGTGACGAAAAAGTAGTCGAAAAAACAAGGCAAGGCTATTGAGAAACTTATGCGACCAATAAAAGCACAAGTTACGTGTGTACACCATGCTCATCCCGAAATATATATATATATATATGAATACGTCTCGGTAACGTCGTCAATGAAATTTGTGTTGTTCGTAACAAGGAACAGAAATTCGGTATAGATAACGTTATGAGCGACGACATTCGCTCGTCAAGTGTATATATATATGTATATATATTGTGTGTATTATGCATCGTGTAATCATACACAAAACCGAGCTGTGCCCGATGCCACATTATCGGCTTATGAAATGAAGAGAAAAAAAAGCGATTAAATGATAAAGAATGATCGACTGATATTTGCAAACAGGTTTACTAAACACTGGACAAACGGGCAAAACCTGATCCGTGTCGAGAGGACAAAACGCGATTTTATTCATTACGGGATGGCGAGTGAAGTTTGTAATAAAAAAACAACAAAAAAAAGTAAAACTGGTCCGGAGATAATTTTGTGGACAGAAGTGTTTTGCGTCGGTAGGAGAAGGAAATCGCCGCGTTTTTTTTTCTTTCTAGTTCAAGCCGAATAAAAATTCGATCGCGTTAGTGATAATTGGTACTGAATGTAAAAAAAAAAAAAAAAAAAAAAAAAAAAAAAAAAAAAAAAAAATAATGTTCGTGGGACGGCAGCTCGCGGTAACGCAATACAATAATTATCGTGGCAATTGCTAATGTTATTATGGCGTTATTTTCTTCTTTCTCTCGTCATTGGTGTTTCTTGCTGTTGATAATATATTTTTGTATCGTTTTTCTTGGTTTTGTTTTGTTTTTTTTTTTTTGTTTTTTTGTTTTTTCATGAAAATTGTCACCGGTTGACATCAGTTGCTCCGTCGAGGCCAACAATTGGAGGAACGTCGAAGCGAGATTGGAGAAGCTGAATGCAGGCGGGCGCGCCGCTTATAATTCTCATTGGATTTTAAACTTTTCAGCCACTCGGTGAGGCGACAATCGCTGGACTCTGACGTTCCAACAAATTTGAGCGTGCTTTCATACGACGTTGCATGAGCCTGCTCTCGCTGGGCGGTGACAAACCGTACAAGCTGTTCAACGAGTCCTTACCCAGAAGGCGATTACCACCGATGATTTTTGGCTCGGTACCGCTGAGCTCGTCGCCCGAATGAAGCGAGCAAGACTTTCGTCGGATGCCTGTATCGAACTCGCACGAAGAGTGTACAGCCCCGTGTTTGCTGTGCTCCGACAATTCGCTGCTCGAATCAGACATGTGACCGTACGGATGATTGTCGTCGTCGGTCGAAGATGTTGATAATCTTTGCTCCCGATATTCCGTCAGTTCCTCAAGATTCATTGAAAAGTGCTGATGTACGACGCGGTTTACGGCCATTGCAGATTCAGCAAAAGCTGATAATTCACGAGCGGAGTTGTTTCGTCTGTAATTGTGAAAAACAAATGAAAATAATATTGCGAGTCTAATGATTTTCATTTTTGCAAAGATTACATGCAACGGAATTCATTATTTTATTTTATTCATTCAAAGCAGAGCCTAAAATTAAGACGCAGTGTCTGTCTGGGACAATAATTAGCGAATGAAAAACCAAAGGTGAAAGAAATATTGAGGCGATTCCGAAAATCTTAAAAATTGTCAATGGATCACATATTTTTCGTTCGACTCCAACGACGCCAACTTCAATATCGTAAAATTTCATCCACTATCGGAAGAACAAGATGAGAAATCGATCGAGTTGAGAGAAAAAAACGTTTCTTTCAAAAACGGATTGAAAGTCGTGATTTTTTTTTTTTTGTTCTTCAAATCCAAAGTTTCGAAAAGTCGTGCTAATTACCGAATGATCTGCGGTGTATCGAGTGGCCTGTTGCCCGCGACAGGGCAACTCGGTCCTGGATTGATCCACGGATGATTGAGAACGCATTCGGCGCTGAGTCTTCGATGTGCCTCCTTGACGAGTAGGCCTTTGATAAGATCTTTCGCGTCATCGGAAATGGTTGACCACTCTTTATCAGGAAACTCGTATCTTCCCTGCTGTATACTTGTGAAAAGTAATTCCTGACAAGCTTGGCAAGTCTCTCCTTTCTCCCAGCCGCATTCAGTGCCGCAATTACCATAAAACGGCGGATAACCACAGAGCAAAATGTACATAATAACGCCGAGACTCCAGAGATCGCAACGCTTGTCGTAGTAGCTCGTCTCGCCGATGAAAGCCTCAACGACCTCCGGTGCCATGAACTCGGCGCTACCAACGGGGGTCAGAAGCTGCGGCGTTGCTAAAGGACTCGACATCGTATTGTTGAACTTGATGCCCGAGCCTAGATCGAAGTCGCACACCTTGATGGGCGTCAGCTTGTCCGGATAAACGCAAAGAATGTTCTCGGGTTTTAAATCCCGGTGCGCTATGCCTGCGCGAATAATAAACAAACGATTAACGTGAGGATAAAACAAAAAAAGCATTATTAGGAACGCGTAGTTTGAAAATAAAATTACATGATTCATCATTTTTAAACGATACAAAATTGGGATCATGTTAATTTGCAGAAAAAAACAAGTTAAAATCGAAAATTAACCGGAAACGATGATAAATATTTACAAACCTTTTTTATGAATGAAATTCAAAGCGCTGGCAATTTCCTTGACAATTTGGCTGGCCTCGCGCTCGCTGAAGTGCACGCGTTCCTCGATCCTTCGTAGCAGTTGACCGCCGTTTATCTTCTCGAAAACGAGATAGAAGCGATCATCGTCCTCGAAAAATTCAATCAGATGAATGATGTTAGGATGGCCCTGGCAATGATGAAATGTCTCGACCTCCTTAAAAACACGGGCCCTTGCATGACCGGGTATCTTATCGATTATCTTCACGGCGTACTCGAGATCGGTGTAAAGAGAGACGCATGTTTGTACCGAGGCATATGCACCTTCGCCCAGTACCTCGCCAGTCAGCTTGTACAGTTCTGAAAAAGGGAACAACAAATAAACATAAATTAAACAATTCATATGGAAAAACATAAATCAAGACGATTTGTAGATAAACACGATGCTCAAATATTCCTCTATGAGGAACTATGCTTTTTATTTTGGCTTCCTCGTAGAGGAAGCTTCGAGCATCGTGCATCTTCCGAGCATCTTGAGGAAGCAATTTGCAGCGTTTTTTGTATTTGCATTGAAATTATATAATTTCAATTACTTTTCTATCAAGTAAAAAGCAACTACAGACTCGTACACAATTCCTTGCAAAATTTGCCTGAAATTATAGCGGTTGGACGATTTTTTAGAAAACTCAGATTTTCATAAAATTCGAAAAATCATAAAATTGTAACCGTTCAACCGATATTCCCCAAATTCAATACCAACTCTCTTATTATGATGCTCTATTTATACGAAAGAAATGAGTGATAAAACTTGAAATTTGTGCAAGTTAGAGCGTCGACACCCTTTTTTTTTTTTTTGGAAATTTCAAAATGCCGAAGCATGGGATATTGAAGTTTGCATCGTTGCAATGCAACGAAAAATTTATTTTTTATTCATTATTTCGATAATTAATTGACTCGTTCGAATATTTCTAGTAAATTTACTTTCCGAATGACGAACAAGACTTTCTCGTTATTGTCGACAAACAATGCATGAAAATTTGGTGCGATGCTATAAAAAATAATGTGTTTTCGTTGCATTGCAACGATGCAAACTTCAACATCGTCGAAGCATTCGTATTTTTCTAGCAATTCCAACAAAATTCTCAGAGAATGAAGAACTTGTACAGATCAACATCTGTGCAAAACAGGAGCCTTGTATCTCAAACCGTTCTCCAGTTTTAAACGTTTGAATTTTGCGGTGCCAGAATATACATACACGCATTAGGCACATTGAAAAATGGAGAAAAAAAATGTTCACCGTCAGATAGCTTGCTCGATGAGGTAGCAAAAGTGTCCGAAACTTTGAACAATTGTCTAAAAAATTTGAAGGAAACGTCAAAAATCTATCATGGTACATGGAAATAATTTCCGAGTCCTCGAGAAAAAAACGTTGAGGACAGTTCCAAAGAGAATATACAGCAGATGTGCAAAACCGGTTGAAAAAGACTTTCGTGAAATGTTTCCACTGATCCTCCGCATCGTGAGGGCTTCGCGTGGACTTTTTTTTCATAAGACTCCTCGGCGCACCTTTAAAGAGAAACTGTTCTCCTTGTATCTCCCAGTGAAGTGTGTAAATGGAGCTCGTAGATTGTACGTGAGCAAACTGATTTATCCAACGGCCATATTCTCTGGAGGAACTATATAATTTTCTTCTCGTTACTTAGTTTCATGTTTTCGACAAAGATATTTTGCATTTTCCCACAAATGTTAACCCGGTGGTTCATAATTTTGATTTGTTCGATTGCCATGGAGCAGATGATGTTGAAGTTTGCATCGATGAAATGCAACGAACTCTTTTTTTTTATAGCATCGCAACAAATTCTCATACAGTGTTTGTCGACAATAACGAGAAAGTCTTTTTCGCCATTGGAAAAGTAAATTTACTAGAAAAATTTGAACGAGTCAATTAATTATAAAAATAATAAATAAAAAATAGATTTTTCGTTGCATTGCAACGATGCAAACTTCAATATCATATGGAGCAGCATGGCAAGCGTGTAAAATAAAAATATTCTATAAATCATCGTAAGGAATGGAAATTGTCGATGCTACGTTTTTTCTGACCTATGTACATATGTATGAACCTCTGTCCATGGCGTTAGACCGAAATGAAAGGTTTCGCAGGAAACTTTCTGATTGCTCGTGGTTAAGCCAAAGGCACCGCAATCGCGTAAACAGAGAAATCACGATGTATATACACACACACGTTCGATTGAGCATGTGGTGTTTCAGCAGTTGTAAACGCTTCGAAGCGAGGAGCACTAAACTTCATCGTTGTTAAATGACGTTTGCAAACTTTCGATTAAAATGATCTGACGATGGTAAAAACCGCACGATACGACCAGGACAATAAAGACCAACGAACCATACTTTTCCCGACAATGAGGTGTGGTACAGCAAAATTATTTGCTCAAGTGACTCCATGGAAGCGTGACGATTTGAAGAAAGAAATTTTATACACAGTATTAGGTAAATTGATGACTCTACTAATTGCAACAGTTTAGTGTATTATTTCGAAGGATATTGTCTGATGAAGTGATTTGTAGTATATAAAATGATGTTGAAGTTTGCTACAGAATTATATTATTTTTTAGTAGAGCTCATAATTATTATTCAAAATTTGGCTTCGACACGATCCTCGCTTGCAACTTGAAAACTCAATCGACACGAAAAATCGCCATAATTTTCAAAATTCAATGAATAATGAAAACACGAAATATTTTTCGTTGAATCTCGACGTTGCAAACTTCAGAGTCATAGTGGGCAGAATATACGTGGATAGTTTGAAAGAGGCAAACAATTCGGAATGAATAATTTCTGAGGGATTCATTCATCGGAGATTGAATTTTTTTGGTCTCGTCCGTTGTTAACGAAATCAGAGAGCTTTCCACTTGCGATTGCGCCGGTCGTAATAAAAGCAAGAAGGGGCAAACAGCGAGGGGAAAGAAAAAGATATAAAAGTGAAACTCGGGAGCTCGGATCGATCCAACGAGACCTGCTCCAGCTCCAGTCGCATTGGTCCCGAAAGCTTGCCAAACGTGACGTTGCCCCGAGGTTCAAACCTCAATTTGGTTTCTCTAATTATCTCGCGAGGATCGAGAAATGAATAAACAGAAAA
This sequence comes from Hyposoter didymator, assembly GCA_037952995.1. Lineage (NCBI taxonomy): Eukaryota > Metazoa > Arthropoda > Insecta > Hymenoptera > Ichneumonidae > Hyposoter > Hyposoter didymator. The sequence continues at coordinate 3,082,451 of JBAJMU010000001.1, read as the reverse complement.
ACAGGTTAAAGAAAAATCGGAGAAAATGGAAATCCGTTCGGCTTCTCGGCGGCATGAAATGTGACGAGCAACAAAACCTGCATGAGCAGCGGTCTTTAAAATCCGGAAAGAGGCAGTACAAATTCAAGGTCGCATGGCAAAGAGGCAGTAGTAAGAGGTTTTACCTTAAAAAGACAGCCCACACTTTTGAGCATACGACAAGGGACCTAATTAATTCAATTTCAATGTGTTACGTCAGTCACGTGAGTCTAGTTCGCACTGCATGCCCAGCCAGTGTCAAGGTCAAATGTTATTTATGGGGAGCTGGCTCTTCGCGTTGAGGGTATCCCATTGATTAACGCTTGCCAACTACGAGGGGTGGATTTCCCCTGCTACGTGTACCATTTTAACCGTACCTATCATATATCTCTTTACGAGCCCACTGTTCCACTGCGCGATCAATTCTACATTCACGATTTTCTCACGCGATTGCGCAATTTATTTATTCTCAATGAATTTGCCGATGCATGCACAATCGTTACGATTCCCCTGTAGGAATTGAAAAAAAAAAAAAAAAAAAAAATTCTATGGCTCGGAAGTTCGCGACGTTAAAATTCAACAAAAATTATTTTTTACATTTGTATTGATCTTTGAAAATCATGGCAATTTTTCGTGTAAATAATACGTGCTCGTAATAATAATAACGAGCACCGCTGACGGAATAACAGAATTTCGATGATGTTGAAATTTTGTTTTTTAAAGCAGAACCAAAAATTATCATGAAATTTCCGACTACAGAAATTATTGGCAAATTGAAAACTGAATGTCATAAAAAAATGAAGGAGATTCGAAAAATCTTAAAAATAGTGAGTTGATAAAATATTTTTCGTTGGGCTTCAACGATGGGAACGTCAATGTCGTGAATTTCGTTGCATTCCAACGATGCAAACTTCGACGTCACAAAATTCTCGTGTTCCTATTTTTTATATCGATTTAATTTCATGAATTCTGCATAAATGGGATTCACGAAACGTTATTTCGACAAATGGAAGGAATTCAAAATATTTCGTACAAACACTCACTGACATTTCTTATTAACAGAAGTAATGAGAAAATCGTTGGAATCTAAAGATTTAATGAGAGAGCACTGTGTGTGGCATATACGGAGACTCCGCTCGAGCTGGAGCTCGTCGATATGGAGACATGCGCAAACAGCAGGCTCGTGGTTGAATGGAGAAAAGCGAAGGGAATATTGTGCGGTGTTAGCAACGCAGTGTCTCTATTCTCGAGCACGTAAAACATTTCAGCAGTCGAGAAAGCTTCATTGGCAAATACTGTCAATAGAGAGAGAGAGAGAGAGAGAGCAAGAGAGACTGGTCAGAAAATTTGCACGATTCGTTTTCTATCAACGAAGAAACGGTGAAGCGAAAATACTAAGAGTTTTTTCAAACTCATCGGATTTTTTCGATTTTTCTTGTCCACAGCATTTATTTTTCTTTTTTTTTTCCGAATTGAATCCTATGGACTTTATCAACATTTATTCTGGGAGCATTAAAAAGTCTCTATTTCCCAAGAATTTTTTCTATTGCTTGCTGCTTACACGTCATTTTTTTTCCTCGTGTTATGAATCGTAGTTCTTGAGGAGAATCCATTGTGTGGAGGAAAAAATGACTCACACCTCGTCGCCGAAGAAGATTGGAATTATTGGTGCAAATAAAAAATTTAACACTTGCCTTGGAAGCAAGAAGATACGAGAGACGTGCCGGAACGCTTCTTCCTTCGTCTTTTGCGTCTAGCTTCTTCTTGGCGCACCTGTACGGCACTCAATGACTCGCCTGTTGATGTCACATCCCTGGCAACACCTGAAACATTCAAAAATAAAATAAAGTTAACTAAAAATTGACATGATCCGAAGGAAGCGAAATAAATGTTTGTTTTCAAACAAATTTTTAGACCTCTCTCGTGCGCAAAACGTTATCATTGGCACAGTCTATCGAAGAAATTCGGAGTTGACCAAGTTTTAACGATATTGAAGTTTGCATCGTTGCAATGCATCGGAATTCTGTGTTTTTTTTTTTTTTTTCAGCAGAGCTCATAATTTTTAATCAATATTTGGTCTGGACAATAAAACGATCCCTCTTGCGAACTAAAAACTCAATCGATACGACAAATTGCCATGATATTCAAAATTCAACAAATAATAAACATACAAAATATTTTTCGTTGAATCCCAACGTTGCAAACTTCAGAGCCATTTCATTTTTGGTGGAATCGTTTTTTTTTTTGCCTAGTAAAAGCCGTTTGATCGTCAGAGGAAGAAAAAAAATTTCCATTCGTCCTCGACTCGGCCTTATCGGTTTTAATTTTGTGCACACGATCAAAAACATTTATCAATCGATAAATCACGAAAATTCACACGATTTTCACGTTATCAATTGCAAGGAGACAGACTGGCATTGATCATATAATCGGCTATCGAGTCAAATCTTGATCCGAAAACCTTAAATATTGACCTGTTTTACTACAACATTTACCGATTCCTTCTTGTCCTTGTGTTCGAAGGTGGTGGAAGCAAGAGTCGTCGATGAATGAAAAAAATAACAATCGTGTCGATTACCAGTTACGATCAATGTGAAAATGAATTTTTATCTTTTTACGTGTCATTTTTTCATTTTCTAATATGAAAATCGATGAATTTTGTGGTTGAATTCGATGCAATTGTCGTTTTTTGAAAATACAGGGAAACGTATTGGAAAAATCGTTTCAACGAAGCATTTCTGATGCTGTTCTTGCTTCGAAAAGTTCGAATACCAATGATATTGTCGTGAAAGATCGGATTTCGTTGCTCGTTATGTTTCGAGGGTCTCCACGGTTTGTCTCGTGTCCGAGGGTTACCAAATCCTGCGCTTTGTGCCACGTACGTAGGGGCGAAAACGGTTCGAAGCAGGAGCAAGGCAGGCTTTTGTCTATCGACATTTTAGGGGAGATTCCGTTCAGTTTGGGGTTGCAAAGATAATCCAGTGAAAGCGAGATTGCAAAATGGAGGTGTAACGGTTCATTGCTGCGAGTAAATTCATAAACATCATTTTCTTTGATAAAGAAAACCAAATTGAAACTGTGTCTATATTCCATGAATAAATATCAGCATCTCAATCACAATTGCTCTGCTGTTTTCACAAGATCTATCAATTAATGGGACGAGTGGGGTCAGTAATTGATCGCAATTGTCTCAGTGTTCTGAAAACCAGTTCAAAGCTGTTCGCGCCTATATATAATGAGCAGTAGCGATTAGCCGAATGAACCATGTGAATTTTTGTGTTTAAAACAGTATTTGCGAGAGTCGACATCCGACTTGAGCAAACGTCGATAAAATTAGTCGGGATTTGAGATACTCAAGTTTATCCACTGCTTAATTAAGGTATAACTATCGCAAAATGGGTTGATTTAGGATTTTCTTGAAATTTAGTGTAAATATTCTTGACATTAAAACGAACAACTTTCCTATGAGACGAAACATTTTCTGCCGTCTAGAATTTGAGATATTTCATTTCCAATTTTATATTTTTCCCATCTAAACGCATGT
>JBAJMU010000001.1:2947340-3064868 GCA_037952995.1 Hyposoter didymator | reverse complement strand
TGTTTCTGGTGGTAAACAAACCGTGTGCTTTTCCGTTGACTCCCTAATGTTTATTTACGATGCGCCTGTGCCGATGAAAATGCAATTCTCGAAACTTGTTGCAATAAATTTTGAAGAATCTTCTACATTTTCGAGCATTTTTTTTATTTTCTCGCGGGCTACTGTCATGGCGCTGGAGGACCTCAAAATACTGGTCGACGTGGCTTCAAGGTCATTGTCGCGTGTCTTTTCCAAACAATCGCTCAGACATGATTGCAATGTTTTTTTTCTTCCCTTTTTTTTCAATTGCAAACGGGATCATCATGGAAACGGCGATGGAGAACATTGAATGCGAGATTTTCGTATTTTCGCGTCTACGTGACAAACTCGAAATTTTTGGTAGCAATGTGCCCGAAGGCTCGTGGAGGTCCGGAGCAAAAATAGGTACTGGTGCATGGGCCGGCGGCGTTCGGGTACATCTCCCTCGAATCGTTGACAGGGAAACAAAAACATTCTATTTTTTCTAGAGTAACCGCAGAGGCAAGGGATGTGAAAAACATTGGTGCGTTTTGAAAATTGATCGATTCGTCATTCACTCCGACGACAGGAAACATCGTTGGAACGCAACAAATTACGTTGTTCCGATTTATTTTCCAAAGTCAATAATCAATTTTAAAAAAGCACGAAACGTGACGAAATAATTTGGCGCATTTTCACGATGCAAAGAAACTTTATCACCAAAGTTTGAAAATAAATGCGATGGTAGGAATTTGTTCGTGGAGAATATTCGCTCGTTGAAGCCGAAAAAATTTGGTTGATAAGCTGAGAAGGTTTCTAGTCGCGTTCGCGGTTGAGAATCCCTGAGCATCTGGCACATTCGAGAGAACGAATCGCTAGAGGATATGTCCGTTAAATTCAACTGCGACGAAAACTTTTGGCAATAGAATTGACGGTACGAAAAACACACGTTTGACCGCCAACGGCTTGTTTTTTGTTGTTGTTTTCTCACCGAGAGAAAGATGCGACTCGAAAAATGATGAAACATCGCGTGGTAGAGGTATTACATTTTGTTTGGATTTGCGTTCGAGCTGCGCGCGCAACCACGTTCAACTCACCGAACGGGCCACGTATACGCGTCGCAGTTTCTCGCCGCTTCACGCCGGTGGCGCTGCCTACCAAACGTCGAAGGAGCTTCTGCGCGCGCGTGGGGGCCGTCGGGGCACGCTCTCACAGATGACGCTCGAACGCCACTGCTTATTCATGTCGTACGTTGCCATATACACTCGGACCTGACAGAAAGAGAAAAAAGAAAAAGAACAACCACAGAAACGTAAATCTGTGTGGCGAACGGCCACTATTTAGTCTTCCTACTCGGCGGAATATGATTTTGCTCTCTTCCAGAGAATCATGTTGTCTCGTGTATGGGCCGTTTTTTTTTCTTCGCCATCAATCTTTGCTTGGGCTTCGGGAAAATTGTCCACATTTCGGACTTGCGTATTAGGTCAATTATGAAAAAAATATTCCTCGATTCTTTTTCATTCCAATTTACAGTAAAATTTCTCATCGTCCTACTGGCTTCGCGACGACTGAATACACTGAACACAAAATCTTGTTGGAAAAGATCGATATATATTTTGTTCGATTCGTTAAACTAAACGTTTTTTTTTGAATAATCCCAAAAATTGTGTCCTCGCAGCTGTGCCCTGTTCCAATCGTAAATTTTTCTGACTATTTCATTAGAAACCGAATGTGCTGCCAAAATAACGAATATTTCGGAATTAAGGTATAACTATCGCAGAATGGGTCGATTTAGGATTTTCTTGAAATTTAGTGTAAATATTCTTGACATTNCGATTCGTTAAACTAAACGTTTTTTTTTGAATAATCCCAAAAATTGTGTCCTCGCAGCTGTGCCCTGTTCCAATCGTAAATTTTTCTGACAATTTCATTAGAAACCGAATGTGCTGCCAAAATAACGAATATTTCGAAATTAAAAAAAAAACATCTAGTTCACCGTGTTCAACGAAATATCGACGATTTTTAACAACATTTTATTTCCAGTGTATTATGAAAAAAACATTTCCAGCCCGCAATGCTCAATCAATATGAACAAATTCGATTTCGAAGATTGTTTTTCGATACGGTCTTCAATAAATCTCGTCAACAAGATTCCTCTCACGGTGTCATGCTCTCACTTACATCGCGCCAACTCGGAATCACGGTTCCAAATAAATATTCTACCTCAGACGAACAATTTGTCGATTCGAAAGGTGTTTACTTTTCACGCATTCACGAAACCGATCAGTTTTCACGTTTAATTTCATGAAGGTCCCAATTTTGCTATACGTGGTAAACAAAATTTGAGGGAACGGTCTCGCGAAGCAGAAAATATTACGGCAGCAAAGAAATTGTGAAATTAGTTCCGAGTCACTGAAATCTTATTTATTATAATCGAACGAATTAATCATTGGTTCGAAAAGCCTCGAAAAAAAAGAAAAAAACGTTTTTAAGGAAATAATATAATTTTCACGATCGTTCCTCGAAAATAGATTTTTCCCAGGCAAGTCTAGTTAAATTTTCGAAAATCTTTCTTTCCATTTGTTTTATCAACTTCGATCGACCATACGATTGAAAAATCGACTGAGCATTATCAACGTGTCGGACAAACCAGGCGATATTTTGATCCACGCATGGCTGTGCATACGGTTCAGAGCGTCTGGGCGCTAAGTCCTATGCTTCGAAACACATTTTACCCGTAACGTATTACTATCATGACAAAACGACTTTATTTAGGATTCTTTCAAAATTTTGAATAAACGTTCTTGGCGCTAAAACTAACAGTTTTCTCGTCTGAAGAAAAATTCTCTGACGTCTCTAGAATTTGAAATATTGAATTTCCCATTTTTCATTCTTCCCATATACACGCGTGTACATTGAAGTCGCTTTTCGTTAAAAACGTTGCAAGAAAAAAACAAAAGAAACGCGACTTCGAACGCGTTTAGATGGGGAAAATAAAAAGTTGGAAATAAAGACTTCGTCTGTAAACCTGCTGGGTCATTCGTGTCCGGGCAAATTTACGACGGAGCGGTCCATTTTTTCGATCGAAAATGGATGAAAAAAAATGTTTTTTTAAAAATAATTTTATAACTGAAATTCCAAGCTCAAGATTTGGAACAGTAGCCTGGATTTTTTCAAAAAATTTCGAAAGTAACGACAGGCTGAAAGAACCGCGTGTCCAGGTTCACAGACGGACGGTGCGAAAAACACGTTTACAGACCAAGTGTTGAATATCTCAAATTCAAAAAGTCAGAAAATTTTTCTTCACAGGAGAAAACTATTTTTAGTTTTGGTGCCGAAAACGTTTTTACAAAATTTCACAAAAACCTTAAACAAAGTTGTTTCGTGATAGTAATACCTTAAAAAGCACTTTACTCTGTTGAACTCGTGGGAAAGTATGCCGAGCGACTCCCGTCGAGTTTACAATTCGCGCGTCTTGCGGATAATCCACGCAGACACATGCTTGCATCTCTATCGACAATTTCCACTGGCAAGCGCGCGACAAGCACACTGCGGACGATCTATACGTTGCATAATAAATTGACGAACCTTGGTCTGACAAATATTAAAAACGACAAGAAGTGATGAAAAGTATAATCGTGGGCTTCTCGTTAACTCGTGAAACTTTCGTATTTCTCGTCGTCCATTTATTTTCCATACAGAGATTTTCTTATATTTTTTGTTGTCGTTCGATAAAACGGAGGGGCGAAACGGGCGAAAAGGATAGACAGATTTTATAGCCACTTTCATGCGTACACGCTTTTGTATACGTAGGACGGACCGAGCCAAATAAACCGGTTTGTGACTCTCGCCGTTTTTAGCGATTTATTTTCTTCGGACTAGTATTATCGTGTGGGGTAACAAGAAAAAGACTGGTCCAGTTTTTTCTCGTTGATATTTAACATTTCGACCGGAATATTTGTTCTGTCGTGCCATGCTGAAAAGTGATGAATTATTTCTTGCAATCGATCGTTTCGATTTTTTCAATTATTCGCCTCTTGCTTTTCACCTGGAGCCGAGTTTTCAATTTTATTTCGTACAAATCTTCAAACGGAAGAGATAAATAAAAAGGAATTTTCAACTGAACGAAGACTCGAGTGCGAATGATTCCTCAAAGGCAAAAATCATTTGAAAATGAATATTAACCTTTCGAGTGCACGTCCCTGTGCATACTGGGTCAATCTGACCCAAGGCGTTTTTCAAATGGTTGTTTTTCGGTAAATATGCATTTTTTGGTTGTTTCTTTTGGTAGAGTCGTTTTTTGTAGTTTATCGATATTTTATGGCCCGAAATTTTGTTTCTTTACGAAATCGACAATTAAATGCCAAATCATTCGGTGACAGAAAATTGTTCGGGTCAAAATGACCCAGTATGCACTCGAAGGGTTAAAAGGGTAAAAAAGTCAACAGCGCGAACAGCAGTTTGAATAGAAATAAAAAATTTCAGGAAGAAATGTCCAGGACGAAACGTCATTCGATAAATTCGGAACACGCGTCACCGCCTGATGGATTCCAAAAACGGAATTAATAAAAACAATAAGAAAAATTTAACTCTTCGCAAGAATAAGTTACTCGCGACTTTGTGAATTGGGAATTACTAGATTAAGCCGTTCGATGTGAATTCTCGTTGAGAGACGAGAGTAGGTGAGTGAGAGGAATTTTCCACTTCGAAGCTGTTACCGAAACGTCGCTGCTGGGAACATTCCATCACTCCGAAACCGTGAAATAGAAAATACAGTTTTTACTATATCACCGGAACAAGGATGGGTGGTCAGTGCCGTCTGGACAATAATCACTGGAGAGCAGTTGCGAGCGAGGCCACTACTCGGTTGGGTGACCGCTCGTTCGCATGCACCCAGCGCGCGTATCAATCGCTCAGCGTGTATCCTTCATCCACCGTGGACTCGTATGAGCGAGAGAATTGCATCGAAAAGTCAACGGAATGCGGAATTTGGACACGAAGGACAAATTTTGCAAGAAATTTTGAAAATCTTTTTCTAACGATGAATCTCGAAAGACTTTGGGTATTTTTGAGGAAACATTTTCAACTATCGACCGCATAATACCAACAACGTCCCCGAGGAGGTTTCCAGAACGTTGTCGACAAGCAATCAATTATTTTCTTTGTTAAATAAAACGACTCTTTTTTATTATTTCCAATGTCATTGATTCGTATGAAAAAACGATGAACGCAGAAAAAATGCGAGACGATAATTACTTGTAAAGCAGAATGTGATTTTTATCGTGGAAAATGGATCGTCGATCCCTATACGTGCTAATCGAAGGGCACGTGATCGATCGTTTGGTTCAACCGACCAGTTTAGGCCTTTGAATTATGGCTCACTCGTATTCGCATACGACATTCATTGGCCAGTAAAAATAAGTACGTTATTTTAAACAACAATTATTATTGGCATGGTTATTTTTCCCATCGGTTATTCTCGTCAAGGACATTCAATCAGCGTAATCGTTCATTTTTCAAATTTTTGGACTAGACATTCTCAACAAAGGTCGCTCGAAGTCATTTCTTCGATCGATACGTTTGATATAAAAGAAAATATCGAGGAGGAAGTTAAAAACATTGAGAACTGTAATGAGAATGGAGGTCGAGTTAATGCACGTTTATAAAATATTTAGTCGGCCATATCAGGACGTATCGCTATCGTAAAACACATACAGACCGACGAAACATGTTCTGTGGTCGTCACTCGCATTTTTTATCCGGTCGAATATATACAAGAGCGTAAAAACGTGACCACAATCGTAAACTCTTCCTTTGTGCCTCACAAACACGGAAACGTGCAGCTTGAAATTAATAATAATATCCCATAGGTTTCCACTTCGACCAAAAAGTTCGTAATGTTTAAGCGTTGTTTTTCACTCATTTACTTATTTGCACTATTTTCCAGTGTCGTCGTCGTCCTGAAACAAATCTTCTTATTCCGAATTCCTTGCGAATTTTTTGAGGACGGAATCTTGGCAAGCGGAGAAGCCGGCTACACAAAAATAATGAATCAGAAAAACAAAAATATACAGCTTCGTTGTGCCAATGAAATTGAATGTGCATCATCGAATACCGTGTTGGGATGCAACGAAATTCTGTTTTTTTTTTTTTTTTTTTTCCGTAGAGCTCANNNNATTATCCAATGGTCTGGACAATAAAGCGATCCTTGCTTGCGACCTAAAAACTCAGTCGACACGAAAAATTACCATGATTTTCAAAATTCAATAAATAATAAATATACAAAACATTTTTCCTTGAATGCCAACGTTGCGAACTTCAGAGTCATAGCAAAATAAAAGTAACATTTATATTTTATTGGACCAATTACGATTGATTTTGGAAACTTTTGTTCCTTTTTCAATGTGAATCGTGGAAAGAATTAATTATTCGAGTGGACACCTACTATGAGTGCATATGGGTCAATCTGACCCAAATTTGCTTCAAATCGTTGTATTCCAATGAATATACATTTTTTTTTGTAAAGACGTTTTTTGAAGTATATTTTATGGCTCGGAATTTATTTTTTGACTAAAACGAAAATCAAGTGGCAAAAGATTCGTTGCCATTAAATGCCAAACAATCGGTGCCAGAAAAATGTTGGGGTCAGAACGACCCAGTATGCACTCAAAGGGTTAACGTTGGAAAGGAATCCGTCCGACATTTCGATAAAGTGCAAAATGGTAAAAGGAAAAATAGTGGAAAAATAAAAAAGGCGAAAGCGTTTTCTTGCAACGCGTGACGAGAAGAGTTCACGTATGTAAGAAAGAAGCTCATCGGAGCTCATCGAGACTCTGTCTACAGGTATAACAACAACAACAGTTCGAACCGGTTTACTACAATCTTGTGAGCCAACGTGTCAAAATTTGTGGTAGTAGTCGCACTACTGAGTTATTATAATGGGAGTTGCAAAAGGAAGAGCTAGGCAAGAGTCTCCAGCACACTGAGCAGTATATACCTCTCACACCCTTCTTCCTTTCCATTTTATTAATAGTATGTTTGTCAATGTGTGTGAATGTTTATTCAATACGAAATGGAAAGAGCAAAAGGAGCTGGAGTCGTTGTAATCGAATGGAAATTATTTAACCGATGCCATTTTCAGAGGCTTGCAACATCGTCGTATTGTTTGAGATTTTGTATGATGAGAAAAAAGACGTTCGATCATTCTTACAATTGCAACTGTTCCAGCTCATTATACTCCCTGAAAACTATTGCTCATGCATTATGACTCTCGAGTTACTTATCACAATTGTTCAGAAGAATTAACAGTTCGATTTTATTATGTTTGCTCGTGTGGGTGGAACTCCCTAATTTCATTAATTATTTCTATACTAATTAACCTTTTTCTAGATTTTATTTCTATACACTAATTATTTACTTCGAATATTTAATTTGAATGCGAATTACTTCGATATGCTAAGAAACCCTTAGAGTGCGCAGCTCCCATGAGTGCATTTGGGTCAATCTGACAAAAGACTTTTTTCGAATCGTTGCATTCCACTACATATGCATCTTTTGATTTTTTTTTTGTAGAGATGGTTTCCGTGGTCCATTATTCATTTTTCATGGCCCTGAATGGATTTTTTGACGAAAATTGTTATTAAAAAAACAAATCAATAAATTATTCGTATCGAAAGATATTTACAAAATGATTGATCCCACTGAATGTTTCTTATCACAAGAAAAGTGTGTGTGTGCGTGTGTGTGTTTTTTTAGTAGTAAATGGTCGATACTTTATGATCCTAAATTTATTTTTTGGCGAAAACAAAAATTATCATTTTATGCTTTCGTCAAAAAATAAATTTTTGGTTTTTATAAATACCGAAAAATTCGGTATGAAAAATGGTACTATTTCGGAAAATAGTTGGGGTCAAAACGACCGAATATGAACTCGAAGGGTAAATCAGTTAGATTAGAATAGTGCGAAAAAATGGAACGTTTGCCACAAACTTTTGCTTAAATTCTTGAAATTAAAAAGGACACTTTTGTGCCCAAACAACGAAAACTTTTGATGTATCATTCGGGGTGGGGGTTAATATTACGAATAACCAAATTGTCGAACAGCTAATAATTCGGAATTTTGGTATTCATAAAATTGAATAAAAGAAAAGTAAGAAAGTCGAAATCAAATTTTTCAAATGACTAAAAATTCTAAATGCAAAATAGCGAACGTCAAAAATGGCGAACGTCAAAACGGCGAGCGCCAAAATAACGAACGCGGGTGGGAATAATATATAGTCATTCGAATATATTATTCCCACCCGCGTTCGTTATTTTGGCGCTCGCCGTTTTGACGTTCGCCATTTTTGACGTTCGCTATTTTGCATTTAGAATTTTTAGTCATTTGAAAAATTTGATTTCGACTTTCTTACTTTTCTTTTATTCAATTTTATGAATACCAAAATTCCGAATTATTAGCTGTTCGACAATTTGGTTATTCCTAATATTAACCCCCACCCGTCATTCGGCTTCCTGCGTAGGAAAAATAGACTCGTCACAATTAACGTATTCGGGTACGCAATTATCAGGAGAACGCTATATGGAGCTGGAATTCGTGCAATACTCCGAGGGAGATACGAGACTTTGACTTTTGCACGAGATTTTCAATGCGAAATCTAAGTTTTTGGTTCGTATTCGAAAATTTCATTCACTCAATAAAACTTGACATTCCGCGCTGTAGAAGTTGCACGAAATTCGAGGTTGTCTCCCCGTTTTATTCCGTAACGATAATCTTTTCATTTCAATTATTTTAGCGTAGTTTTCAATTCCGAGTTTTTTTTTTTTTAATAAAAATATTTCATACGACTAAGGTGAAAATTCGCACGGAATCCCTCGCGTGGCCGTTGCCATAACTCGACCCAACGAGAACCGGAAAGTCAACCGCGCACGGAGCCTGTCCATCCACGTTATGGCAACAATGTATGGGCTCGAAAACATCGGGCCATTCTTTGTACATTCTCATGTTCGTGTTCATTGCAGCTGACGATACATTGAGTGCAAAAGTTCCAGTACAAGGTACTCACCCGACGATGGCGAGGTGGCAACCTTCTCCTCGCATCCATATCCGTTCTCTTGTACCTCCGGGTTTTCCTCGACCTCCCCAACTCCCGACACCACGTCACACTGAAACTGATGATAAAACTTTGAAACTTCAATCGTATAAAAACAAAAAACACGCACACACTTTTCTTGTGATAAGAAACATTCACTCGTCTCGATCATTTTGTAAATATCTTTCGACACGAATAATTGTTTGATTTGTTTTTTTATTAACCTTTCGAGTACACACTGGGTCGTTTTGGCCCGAAAATTTTTCTGTCACCGATTGTTTGGCATTAAATGGCAACGAATGTTTTGGCATTCAATTTGCGTTTTCGTCAGAAAATACATTTAGGGCCATAAAATGTCGATGATTGACTACAAAAAATTTAACTACGGAAAAAAAAAACAAAACGCAGATTTACCGAAATACCTACAACGCTTCAAAAAAGTCCTTGGGTCAAATCGACCCAATGTGCACTTATAGCAGTCGTGCACTCGAACGATTTATAGTTCCAATGACCCCTTCGATATTGTTCAACCTTTTCGTTGTTTTTTTGCCTCCGTTTATCTCTCATTCAAAGGTACATGTAATACCGAGAGGTTGTACTGATAGAAGAAAACTTGAAGCTGCATAAATAATTTTCTTTTTACCGTGAAATTGCATTTGGCACATTTCAGATCTCTTTTTTTTTTTCTAGATCATTGGTTCGATATTATTACAATGATTTTTATCCCTGAGTGTATCTAAGAAGCGGTTGGAACGATCAGCAACTCGAGACAGGATCGTAGTAAAAAAGAAATGCGTAGCGATGTTGGATATCGAACGTGATATCGGTTCCGTAAGCTTCTTCGCTGGAATCCGATTTAACGTATTACTGTCATAAAACATGATGTTGAAGTTTGCATCGTTTGAATGCAACGGCATCCCTTATTTCATTATATTTTTTCAATGCAGAGCCAAACATTTTCATACCAATGTCCGTTTGTGACAATTATTGGCAAATGAAAAACTGAATGTTATAGAAAAATTCCGGAGATTCAAAAAATCTTAAAAATTGTTAGTGGATTCAATATTTAGCGGTGTTCTCCGACGATGCGAACTTCAATATCGTCACAAAACGACTGTATTTAGGATTCTTTCACAATTTTGTACAAACGTTCTTGGCACCAAAACTAACAGTTTTCTCTTGCGAAGAAAAATTATCTGACGTTCAGAATTTTTCGATATTTCATTTCCAATTTTTTATTTTTCCCATCTGAACGCGTGTAAGTCGCGTTTCTTTTGTTTTTTTATTTATTTTTATCTTGCAACTGTTTAACGAAACGGGACTTCAATTTACAGGCGTTTAGACGGTAAAAATGAAAAAAAAATTGGAGGTTAAACATTTGAAATTATAAACGTCAGAAAAATTTTCTTGACAGGAGAAAACTGTTAGACTTATTGGTGCGAAGACCGTTTATAAAAATTTTTTGGAAGAACCTTAAATCAAGTCGTTCCTCGGGTTCTTAGGGACAATGCCTGGGAAAGTAAACATCGCATGTTTTTTAGCGAAAAGTTACGGTGAATGGCGGGAAACGTGACTCACCACCGATAAGAAATTGATTGTAAAAATGATAACGTTGAGTTATAAAATCAGCAGTTCGTTGATCTGATCGTGGGAGCGATATTTTTCCTTTTGCAATGTTAAAAAAAAAGTCTATTGTACACGAATCACAAAAGTTTATGAAAACGAATTGTCAATGGCGATTGACGAGGAAATCGAAACCGCGATTCCCTAGCGCGAAAATATTTTTCAGTGAATCTCAACGTTGCAAAGTCGAGAGACATGAAAATCTATATTTTTCCAATAATCTTTTTATCGAAGGCACCGATCCTACCGGATCTCTGAAGCCAGACCTCCACGTGCACGTCCTTCAACTCTCGTGAAACGTTTCGGAGCTGCGTATACAAATTTTCGTTTATTCAGTCACGCGAGCGCTGTCTCGGTGTTATATATTAGAGATGAGGAGCCCAGATATCGCACAGTGTGTGCACCCTGAGATAAGCATCGGGATAACTTAGTACACGTGCCTTTAAAAAAAAATTGAGTTGATGATACATTTGACATTTTTGCAAAATACGAACGGGGAGCGTCAATTTGTTCGTTAATTATAATCGACGCGTATAATATGCGATGATTCCGTTCCATTATTGCCGTCGTCGGTAGTGTTGTAATATTTTCATGATGTTGAAGTTAGCATCGTTGGAAGGCAACGAAATGCTGTTGTTTCTTGAGCAGAGCTTATAATTATCATTCAATATTTGGTCCGGACAATAAAACTCTCTCGCGATCCAAAACCTCAATCGGCACGAAAAATTGCTATGCTATATTTATAATTCAAAAAACAATATATTTTTCGTTGAATTTCAATGTTGCAAACTTCAGAGTCATGTATTTCCGAATATACCGACGAAACTAGCGAAAAAATTCTACACGAAGATCGAATCAGCGTCATAGCAAAGTCCATCAACCTTCACTGTCTCATTATCACGTGAAATTTTAATAAGCCGATTATTGATAACGAAATCGGTTCGTGAGGATCTAAATCGGTTCCTGGAAACCTGGATTCATTTATTTTTCTGTCCTCCGGGCCGAAAAATCGTATACACACCTCGGCCAGGAAAAAAGGAAGCCTCAGAACACATGTTTGTCAGCCTCGGCTTCGCCTCGGCCGACAATTACATGTGTTCTGAGACTTTCCTTATTTTCCTGCCCTAGGTGTGTAATATACTATTCCTTCCTGCTTCCGTTCCATGACTTTAGTTTCCGACACTAGTTTCGCCCACGGTCACTTTTTTCAAATCCTCCACCTCTCACGTTATAAATTCATTTGATTCATAGTTTTTTAATCACAAGAGCGTTTAAATGAATGTTTGATCATTTTCACGCCAGAGTCGTCCTTCGAGCTGATTACCAATACTATTTTTAGTCATTCCTTTACATTGATATTGGTACGTGAAAATTAAGGACGTTGTACGCTAAGTTTTCTGTCGATAGAACTCCTTTAAATTTTCACCACACAAAAGAAATAGTGATATCTAATAGCTCGCGCAATTTCAAGAGGTTTCACCACGTAGGAGTCGAGATATTTATTCATAAAAATCACAATTTTCGGTAGTTCCTCATAAGAGCGTGTGTTAAAAGTTGCAATTTTCAACATTAAATATTTCGCTTTCAAAGTGGTAAAGCCTCTTGAAACTTTGCATACACTTTAGTGTAACATCGAAGAAGCTTTATTTAATTTTTCAAACAAATGACTCGTCAAATTTATTCGAAATTTTGTTCATTATACAACAAATGCAAATTACCTCGGATAATCTTGAATTTAGAGTATGTTGTTAGTTATTTAGTCGATTTGTAACAACTTTTTTGAAAGAACTCTCGCAAACTATTTTGTATGTAAGAAAAACTGAAAACAAAATTTTAGAGTTGACTGTTGCCATACAACGTCCTTAACGAGACCGGAGAAAATGAAGAAGCGTTTGTCAGACAGTGCCGAATATTTTTTCGCCACTCTCTCCGCGCTGCCTTCTCCGGCTCTGGCTCTTGTATTTTCTCTCTGACTGGGTTCTAGACGCACGTGGTGTTGCGAAGTCCAAGGTCACGAGGGGCAGATAGGATATCCGTTGCAAAAAAGCGTAATGCACAAACGTTTCGCAGACGGTATTCTGAGATAAGTTTGTGGGTCACCGTGTGTACGTTTTTTTCGAGGTTTTTTTATATCACGTCGTTTATTTTGCTTGCGGATTCTGTTGCTGTACATATTTTCACAGCGTTTCAACTGTTTATCTTCGGGCCAACCGCAGCGGAACGTGAATACAATTCGGCGATGAAGGCCTGGACGTTTGATGCCTCGTCGGCGTTGATATATTTTCGCTGAAAATTATCAACAAACGTGGGCAAAAAAAAAAAAAAAATTGAATTAAGAATGGAAATGAATCGAATACGAAATCGCGATGCCGATGAAATAAGGTCATTGAGATCATTTGAAAGGACCGGTTGCGCAAATTTATCGTAAATTCTCAGGCCACAGACACTCGGGTCTCACGTACCCGTAGCTTTAGATTATCTTGGATGAAAAATAAGATTCCGAGGTGAATTATCTCTCCAAAAAGAAAACTCCAATCGTCATTGCTATTGAAGTGAAAATCACGTTGTTTCTAATCTCCCGAGCGCATAAGTCACGCCGTTCACTTATTTCATGTGTTTACAGACGCTTCGTCCGCCGCAGCTCCGATATTGTTAATTATTTTTAAGCAGCAGCCTCCATCGAGCGTCTGATTGGAGTATTAATAAAATCTTGTTGGATAATACGACCTTCTAGACCTAAGAATACTTTATATAAATATAAGTTTATGATACAAAAATGAATCGACTCAAGGGTCGATGTAAACAGTCACCATATACAAAGAAGAAACTGAGGATTCTTTCTCTGCATACGGTGACGTTATTCCTTAAGGGTTTTTCGTTATATGACCTTCCACAGTCTCGTCGAGATCTCTGAACCGTATATATAGACGTTCCTTCCTTGCGCATTCATTAATAAAGATATTAATTAAACTTAATCCACTGCGTACATAATATTATTTCACAACCCCTTTTCAATAAATCTCTTTCATAATTCCTTATCCAAAAAATTCGATCAGGTTTGCAGACACTTCGTATGGAAATTAGGCCAACGCTGTAATCTTGAAGATGCGATATTAAATGTTGTTAAATGAAGAATTATCGGGGCTAAAACGGAGCAACGGTGATGGGTGCGCGGTCGGATCATGGTTATGTATAGCCATCGCCAAAGTTAAGCAGCCTCGGGCGAGGCTAATGGTTGGGTGACCTCTTAGCCGTGCACCGAATCTTTCATAGAAATCGTTGAATGTGACCGAGTTTTACCGAGTTCTCGACGTTGCTAGCCGACTGCAATTTTGCTGCTTGTATCGGGGAAAAGCAGCTCTCAGCAGTGCCACAGGATTATCAAAAGTCAAATTGACCGACTTGGGACGAGCCTCTAGAAACCTTCAAGAGTTGGGCCCATGAACAATAGAAAAACGCCATAGAAAAAAGAAAAATTGCAGACTGAAATAAAAATAGGGAGATAGGGATGACGAAATTTCGTGTGTCAAATAAATGTGAATCAAAGAAGTCCTCAAGGAGTTTAACCCTTCGAGTGCACACATCACATAAGTGCATATTGGGTCAAGCTGACCCAAGGCGTTTTTCCAACCGTTGTATTCCGGTAAATGACGATTAAATTGAATAAATAAAATAAAATAAATTAAACTAAATCATTAAGAATTCAATTCAATTTACTAAATTCAATAAAATAAATTTGCAATTAGATGCCAAATAATTCGGTGACAGAAAATTGTTCACGTCACAATGACCCAGTACGCACTCGGAGGGTTAACCGATCAAACTGCTTTATTTAATGATTTTGATATCCGTAATGGCCGATGATGAGAAAATAGTGTAAACAAGAAAAACGGATCAAGGGGTATCGAACCTACAGAAATAGAAAGATAAAGCGTTGCGAATCGGAATGGAAAAGATTCCGTTGAATAAAAACGAAGTGAAAGGATTGCACGGCTGTGTGCAGTGCATTAGTATTTTTTCATTGTGCCTGCTACACACTTTTCTGATCTCCAAGTTATTTCTGCCGAGGAGTTCTTATACGCTTGAACGAACACAATAGAATAATATTAACCACACAGCGATTATTAGGGTATTAGTGTGTGTGCGTGAACCAAAGTATGAAATTCCTAAACTGAAGCAGATCAGTTTCCAGAAAGAAAAAAATAGTATCCTCATGTTTTTTTTTATGTTTAAAAAATGCGAAGCAAAAAGTGTGTGTACCCTTTGTTTCAATGACTCCTGCTTTTACCCTCGTGGGTTTGCACGAACTAATTCCATCACTCAACCCTATTTTTATCCTCGCTGTATTGTTCCACTTCCTGTTCTCTCAAGACATCCCGGAGAGTTGCCCATAGCAACTCTTCCCTGACGAACCACTGGAGTCTCAGTTGGTTGCTTGGAAAAAACAGCCTCTTGTTCGCTCATCAGTACACGGGCCGGTGCATGCCCAAACGGTCACCCAACCAAGTATTGACCTCGCACGAGGCTGCTTGGCTTCTGTGGTCGCCCGAGCCGCTCACCGAACCGTGCATCCATCGCTCACAGCAGCTGAGGTTGTATCGCAAATTTAATTTTCATATCAACACGCCAACTGATTAAAGGTAATTAGATGCGCGTAAAAAATTCATCCTTTACCGACTTACTAATGCCTGGATAATCAGTAAAGATTGTTTTTGTGAACGGAGATACATGATGCATATTTAAAACATAGTGCAATGAGCATCGCTGGATGCACCCGTCAAATACGCATTAATAACTCTAGAAACGCCACGCAAATCTAAAATAAATCGAGATCGATCGTTTGCGAGTCTAAGTTTATTGGAAAAAGTTGTTACAAATTGACTAAAGAACATCATACTCTAAACTCAAGATTGTCCGAGGTAATCTGTATTTGTTATATAATTTTAAAAAGTTTCGAAACAATTTTACGAGCGATTTTTTTGAAAAACTCAATCAAGCTTCTTCGATGTTGCATAAAAGTGTTTGCAAAGTTTTAAGAGACTTCACCATTTAGAAATGAAAATATTTAATGTTGAAAATTGCAACTTTTAACACACGATCTCATGAGAAACTACTGAAAATTGTGCTTTTTATGAATAAATATCTCGACTTTTACATGGTGAAGCCTTTCAAAATTGCACGAGCCATTCACTATTCCTTTTGTGTGGTGCAAATTTAAAGGAGTTCTATCGATAGAAAATTTAGCATACAACGTCCTTAACAAAAGTCAAGTCCAAAACACCTTGAGATCGCGTGTATCATTGCAAATGGAATTCTCGACTTCCACTACATTTCAACATGTAAATTATACACTCGAGCTATCCGCTTGATGAACCAACGTGTTTTTTGTTTTTTTATTTTTTCGTTTTTGAAGTAAAAGTTTGACCGACGTTGATTGGTAATTCACAGTCCCATCAGTGCGTCCTGCCCCTGCAATGGCTCAGCAACAGATCAAGGGCTCCTGTATTTAGGATTGTTATACACTCTAACGTTATTTTCACGCGTGGAATAGATTCGTCTGCGCGTGCGGCGCCTTTACATTATCCGGATTAGCAAAACGTAGAACATGTGTTTTGCAGTCTCTCGATGTATTTGCACGATTGGAAACATGCGAAAGGTCAGAGCTGTGGGAAAGTTGCAGTTTCCGTATTTTCTATGACATTTAACGCGCTTCCAGCTTCACTTATCACGAGATAATTATTCGAACGAATATGGAAAATGTTTTTGCAGAACCTCGTCGTTGCTGCCAAGTAATTGTATAAGATTTGGCAGCTTTCAAAACTTGGAACATTTAATGAAGTTCTTCGAATTCATTAACGCTCATTAACCTCGTTAATACTGTCCGAGATTCGACACTGCCAAACTCTCGTTAAAATAACCCAAACGCAATCAACCATCAGAGTTTTTTCAAGCAAAAATCTCAAGCAACCTGATGTTGAAAAAATGTTGAAAAAATGTTGAATCCGAGGAAAATACGTTGCGATTGAAAGCAAGAGTTTCCCATAACAAAACGGTTTCGATTGTGCGAATTCGTCTCCGCGTAATTATCTCAAGATGCTTTCAACCGTTCAAGTGCATATATACTGGGTCGTTGTGACCCCTACTGTCACCGATTGTTTGGCATTTGATAGCAACGAATGTTCTGGCATTTAATTTTCGATTACATGAAAAAAAAAATTTGGAGCCATAAAATATAGATAATTTACTACACGAAAATACATCGATTTGAAAAACACCTTGGGTCAGATTGACCCAATATCCACTTATAGGAGGTGTGCATTCGAAGGGTTAAAAAATCTTGAATCTCGTTATAATCACTCATGTAACAATGGTTTTACGAAGTTTTATGTGCTGCAAAAAAATATTATGATCTCGTGAAATTCAAGGGATGGAAAAGCCAGGAGAGTATCGATCGAGTTTGTAAGAAGAGAAAAAAACTCTCGATCGTAATTATTGGATTGCCTAATGCAACGTTCAATGAAGAGCTACTTTGAAATTGCAGTTGCCTCGTTATTTTTAAGCGAATGGATCAGTCACCGAGCCTCCCCTCGAATTTTCGAAATTAAAATTCTTCGTTGTCGTCTGACTAAAATAAACCGTCCAACCGATTATTCCCAAATTCAATACCAACCTTCCTATTAAGATACTCTATTTATAAAAAAAANGAAAAAAAAAAATTTTTACCCTCACATAGCTTCCTCTATGAGGAAGCAAAAAAAAAAAAAAAAAAAAAACAGGCTCTGTCAGCGTATGCAGGACGATTGCAAAAATCCGCTGACAGGGGCTTTTTCAATTGATGAAACCTTGTCGAAAATATTATTCAATTTCGAAAATTGCATCATTCTCATACTCACAGTGGCGAGATAGCGACTGATCCCTCACCTCAATGATAAATAATGTGGGCGAAAAGTTGCAGTGGACATTGCACAAATAGAATTTTCAACTCATTCTCGTTGACGCGATCGTTGATAACTTTCTCTTGATCGAACTAGCACGTATGTGTGTGCATTTTGAATTTTCAAAGAAGGTTCATCAACATTCGAGGCCATGCCATTCCGAGGGGAGTGCGATTCTCCGCACTTTTGTTCGCTGTCACCGCCATAGGAAATCGGACGTCACGTTACAACGGCGTACGAACTACGTGTGTTTATACGATTTATAATTAATTGTTCATTTTTCGCACGCCGTAGAATAAACTTTCGGGCATAACTAATCACTAGACTCGAAACCCGTCGAGTGCATACTGGGTCATTTTGACCCCAGGAATTTTCTGTCACCGATTGTTCGGCACTTAATTTTCGTTTTCGTCAAAAAATAAATTCAGGGCCTTGATTAAATTTGCATAATTTACTAGAAACAGGGTCTCTACAAAAGAAACACACACACAAATGCATATTTACCGGAATGCAACGATTTGCAAAACGCCCTGGGTCAGATTGACCCAATATGCACTTTTAGAATGTTTGCACTCGAAGGGTTAATGAATGAATTCATAAATTTCCCAATTTTTACAATCGAAAATCTTCACTCTCAAATTTTCGGGAGACTAAATTAATTTTGGGCTCGAGAAAAATAAAGAATTTCGATGCACTGCGATGATGCATCCATGCTTCTCGTTGGATCTTGGCTTTCCCAGTATATAGGTATACATGTATAACGAACGAAATAAATCGTAACGAGGTGGTAACTGTTTTTCAAAAAAATGTTTTCTTATTGACTCACGTACGTCGTTTTTATCAAAACGAATAACCTTGTTCTCTTTTGAGAAAACGGACAAATCGATTAATGAAAATGAAACGTATCGACATGAGGCAAACGATTCAATGTCAATATTTTTTTTATAGAAAAATGTGCTGACTCATATTATATTATAAGGATATCAACGCTGATGCCTTATTGATGCGGAGAAAATTATCTCCCTTTTTATTCTTAATCGAACGGTTCGACAATTTTTATTTTCATTGAATCACCGCTCGAATATCACGCAAAAAAAAGGAAAAGAGGGAGAGAGCGTGACACTGAAAACGAAATAAGTGATAAAATTAATGGTACGATCGGAGTCGAAATCGAAAAGTACCAGAATGGAGGGTTAAAAAAATGGAAGATTTTTGAAAAATCGATATCGATCTGGCCAAAGTCCCAGGTTAATCGTTCGACGCTACTAATGATGGTCAAGTTTTACAGGTGAGACTTTTTCATAGTTAAAACGCGCATCCTCAATTACTAAATTTTCCATCAGACATTTTCAGGTTGGAACGTGGAAAACTTACTGGATTCTTCGTCAAGATTTACGGGAATTTTCGATAATTAGTTAGCCTTGGCAACTGAAAACGATTCAAACAATGTGAAAAATTGATTGATGAACCTTTCGAGTGCATACTGGGTCGGTTCGACCCTAACAATTCCCCGTCACCGATTGTTTGACATTTAATGGCAACGAACGTTTCAGCATGTAATTTTCGGAATACAACGATTTGAAAAACGTTTTGGGTCATATCGACCCAATATGCACTTATAGGATATGTGCACTCGAAGGGTAAACTCAATCTTCGAAATTTCAATAATAATTTAACAAATATGCACAATAAATTACTAGAGTAAATTAATTTGTGTGTTGCGAGGTTTCTGAAAAATCGATGTAAATCAATGGAGCAATTATCGGGTTGTCAGTCATCGCCAATCGAACGAACAGGTAGGCCATCATCTTTCCAACTTTTCATTCGAGGCAATGACTTCTATTTAATAATACTTATTACGGTATTAACAACCGCGTACGTCTCGTGTTACTTTGACCCATATATATAGCAGAATGATTAAAACCTTGTTTTTATAATGTGTAACGAGTGAGCGAATTTTCAGGAGTGTTTGAGTGAACGAAGAAGCAAGAGGTATAGAGAAAAAGATGGGAAGGGGCGAGAGAACGTCGGTGAAAAAGAGCCAATGAACTTGAGTGACCCACGGGCACGAGAAGTCGCGCGATCTGTGCAACACGGTGCGTTCTTTCGCTCGTTTGCAGTGCCCCAAACCTCCACATCGCTAGGTGCTGGGCGCCATTCTCTGACATCGTTCCTCATCATCAGGAGAACTCTGTTGCTTAAAACTCGAACTCGCAACTTCGCGATGGATATTGTAAATGTGGTATCTTGTGGTGATCTAGCCATGAAGATAATGGAAATGGTGATAGCAATAACAAAGATAAAAATAAAAGTGACGGCACGTAATTCCTCAAAAAAAAAAAAAAGAAAAAAAAAAGGATTCTTCGACAATGTTGGACAATAATAAATCGCAAGAAAAGATCGATGAAGCAAAAGTCACGTAAATTCTTGAATACGATATGAGAATATTGATTGAGGATGAAACTGAAAAAAAAAAAATCCAAACAGGACGCATCGATGAATTGCGAATGTTCGTCCCCATGGAGTAAAGGGAATGATGGTCATCCAACAAAGAAGAAAAAAGTGATCTAGAAGAAAAGGGTTTTGAATTTTTACCGAAGGGTCGAAAACTTCAACTCGACGGCATTGAAAAATGCGTCGTCTCATTAAAAAAGTAAGGCTAGTTTATCATGATGTTGTAGTTTGCATCGTTGGAATGCAACGAAATTCTGTTCATTTTTCATTAAAGCTCGTAATTATTATTCAATATTTGGTCTGGACAATCGATCCTCTCCCCTCCCCGATCCTCTCTTGCGCCTTAAAAACTCAATCGACACGAAAAATTGCCACGATTTTCAAAATTCAATTAATCATATAAATATACAAAATATTTATCGTTCAAGCTCAACGTTGCAATCTTCAGTGTCATTGATTTGTATCCATCAATTTTTATAATATTCATTCACCAGCTCGGGCACAACAACGATGAAGTAACCATACCATAAAAATAACGACAATGAAAATGGTAATAATGTACTAAGTTATGGCGGATTAATGGATTTTTGAAATATCTTAATACAACAATCACTTTTTATCGGATTTATTGAAGACGCGGGAACTGGAAGATTAACAAAAAAGAAAAAGTAATAAAAAACGCACGAATTATACGGAGTGTAAGGGGATAATATGCTCCGAAGAGAACAACGGGGTCCTTGGCGTAAATCTTCATCGAAATAACACCTTCCAACCGATCGACTATTTCAGTTTGCAAAAAAAAAAAAGAGAAAAGACTGTTCAAAGAATACGAATTCTCTTTCGCCCACCTCGTTCCACTGCTCATTAAGACTTTGTCCTCGTTGGGCACGAACACAATCCCACGTTCGAGGCGTCCGGTCGGTCATTGCCCGGCTGAGCCAGTGTCGAGTGTTGTGCAACATAGTCGCGTAAAATGTGCAGTGATTTCCCTGTATTTTGTTATATAACAATACCTTGCTGGAAAGCATTCGGAGCCCTCGAATAATTTCCTCTTTCATTTGCTTCGCGGTTTTGTTATCGCGCGTTTTAATGATGCAAAAAATTGTGCACTTGATTGAGAGAATATCTTCTCAGTCTTATATTCTTGATATTCTTGAGAGAATATCAGTTGCTCATAGAAGAAGATTTTTGAGCGTCGTGCATCTTTAACACCTTTAGGAAGCAATTTGCGATTTGTATAGCGTTTGTTTTTTTTAACTGTCCCATGCCCCTAATACTTGATTCTGCAATTTCCTTGAAGTTTGGATCGTTGCAATGCAACGAAATTCTTTTTTTCTCTCTTGGAGCCCAAAATTTATAAACAGGTTTGGCTACGATAATCACACGATCGTTTTTTCACGAATTTAAAACTAAACCTACGAGAACAAGTGTGACTATTTGAGAAATTAAAAATATAATTAATAACAAAAATATTGTTCGCTTTGATCCAACGATGCACACTGCAGTATCATACTTTTTATATTTATACGTGCACGCATATTTTTGTATAGATGTCGATAAACATATAGATATTCAAACTTGTGAGTGAAAGGGTGTGCATGGGTGTATGCGTGCGCGTGAGCTATTACGCCAGCAGAAAACCTTGACTTTATTGCAGAGCAGTGCTCTCGTCCAGAGGCGCGGTATAGATGAAAAAAATCTGCTCCGCTAACGATGGAAAGTGGAGTAGTAGCTTTTTTTCTTCTCAATTTAATATTTTTCATGAAAAATTAAGTAAACACGAATGAATTAACTTTGGAGCATGAACGAAAAGTCGAGTTCGGATTCCGAGAATCCATCAATCAGGGTTTAAAAAAAAAATGAGAGCCGTATGGGGTTGAAATAAATCGGAAAGTTTCGTCATCGTTTTTTGCATTCGTGGACACGTTCACCTTTCAACATGCACGGTTCAGCGAAGAAGGAAAGTGTCGATGCCAATACTTGGTTGGGTGACCGCACAGCTATGGCCCGCCGATTAATCGTTTCCTTCAGGAAACGCAGTAAACATTCGGTTCACTCTATTGGACGGATTTTCGCGCAGTTTCCCTGGAAAAGAAAGCTCTGCGCACTCTTGCGCGAAGGGTCACAGCGATGGAAGCAGCTCGTACAAACCCTTGAGGATATACGCGAAAAACGATAATCGTAGGGAAGTTTCTAAATAATTTTTAAAAAAATCTCGATTGAATCTTAAAAATAAAAAACATCGTGCTACATGAATAAGAATGCGATTTGCAACTTTCGATTTGCAGCGTTTTTATAATAGAATGTCTACTCATTTATCGATTTCTTCATTTTTTTTTTTCAAATAATTTCGACTACTTTTTTAGAAAGTAAAGATGAGGTACAGACTTATTCGAAATATCTTAAAAAATTTACCAAAATTTAAGCGGTCAGACGATTTTCCAAAAAACTCCGAATTTCGTAAAATTCCAACTTTTGATATCATAATGTTCTGGAAAATAAAAAAAAAAATTAGTAATAAGTCGTAAAATTTGCGGAAGTTAGAGCGTATACACCCTTTTTTTTGAACATTTTAAAATGCCATGGAATTCGTATTGTTTCAGCAACCGCAACAAAATTCTTAAAGAATGAAGAGCTTGTATAGATTAACATCTGTGCAAACCATGAGCCCTGTAGCTCAAACCGTTCTCGAGTTATAAACGTTTGAATTTTACAGTTCCAGAACATGCGCCCATGGATATTTTTTTTAGATATGATTTTTCTATGTTTTGAGACATTTTAAGCACATTGACATTGAAAGATGAAAAAATAAAAATTCCGTTACATAGATTCCTCTGTGAGGTATAGCATAATGCGTTTTTTTTTCTAAGGCTCGATGCAATTAGATCGCCAGTTACCGTCAGCCGGCAATGCAATCGACTTTTATTTGAGTGTTTATTCGATTCTGTACGATATTACTCCGTGACCCTCTTTTTATCTATTTCTTATTTTAGCTCACGGAGATAAGTAATTTTGAAGTACGATACCCTGTGAACACGCAACGAGCTCTCGAAACAACAAGGACATGTGCTGGAGCCAAACACAGGCGGATTTTTGTGTCAGTCTTGATACTTTCTGTTCCTTGCGTCCAGTCGAGACGCATCAATCACGGTTTCAAAAATTGATAATAGAAATCATTGAATTAAAAATTAATGCCAAGCACCACACCGTCGAACGGAGGAGGAGGAAAAAGTTTACGATGCTCAAGTTCGCATCGTTGGAATGTAACGAAAACTGATTATTTTTTTGTTGCAGAAAACTAAATTTTTATACAGTATTTGTCAACGATTATGGAAAAGTCTTGTTTCCCATTCGAAAGCAGAACTCATTATAAAAAATTTGAACACGTGCATGAACGAATTACTATCACAAAACGACTTTATTTAGGATTCTTTACGAATTTTGTATGTTCGTTCGAGCCACCAAAACCAGCAGTTTTCTTCTGTGAAAAAAAAATTTCTGACGAGACATTCGATGGGAAAAATGAAAAATTAATTTGAAAGGAGAAAACTGTTAGTTTTGGTGCCGCGAACGCGCGAACGTATACATACAAAATTTGAAAAGAACTCTAAATAAACTCGTTTTGGGATAGTAATGCCTTAATTATGGAAATAATTGATTAAAAATGTTTTTTCCGAGGTATTCCAATATTCAGAAGTTTGTATTTTTTTTTCGTATGGGCGATACAGGTTTTAAACATTTTTGTTGCCACTCGAAGAAGTGGAACCGCGCAGGAGAAAGAAATATTCAATTAGTACATTTTGTGATTGACCATCAAAAGTTACGCATAAAACGATTGATTCAAAGTTTCCGTCCCATTCCGGATGAAAAATCGAAATATCGTGACTCCGAGGCATTTTCCATCAGTTTCCGTTTCTCTAGAATCGTCATCAAATTAGACGTTTTCCTAATTAAGGTATAACTATCGCAGAATGGGTTGATTTAGGATTTTCTTGAAATTTAATGTAAATATTCTTGACATTAAAACGAACAACTTTCCTATGAGACGAAACATTTTCTGCCGTCTAGAATTTGAGATATTTCATTTCCAATTTTCTATTTTTCCCATCTAAACGCATGTAAATTGAAGTCGCGTTTCTTTTGTTTTTTCTTGCAACTTTTTTAACGAAACGTCACTTCAATTTACATGCGTTTAGATGGGAAAAATAGAAAATTGGAAATGAAATATCTCAAATTCTAGACGGCAGAAAATGTTTCGTCTCATAGGAAAGTTGTTCGTTTTAAAGTCAAGAATATTTACACTAAATTTCAAGAAAATCCTAAATCAACCCATTCTGCGATAGTTATACCTTGAGTGAAATGACTACGGAGCACCTCCAAATTATAGAAAATTACGAAGTCGTACATATTTCTTTCCTTTGAACTTTCCGATCCTCGTGATCGTCATACAGAATTGATCTCGCGCGTTTCTGTTATTCCTCGTTTTCCTTTTACGCAGTTTGGAACACGAAACGCTCGCGAGATAAGACGAAAAATACAACAAAATCTTCGAGTTTATCGAGAGCCGAGACAGCTAGGTCGTTCAACGAGCGATCTCGCTTGGAATATATATTTGATTATTAGTTTGTTTTGTGGAAAAAAAGTCAATATTTTCATTGGATCGATCGTTGTTCCTTCAACTGCTACAAGAGAGTCACATTTTTTGCTGCGTAAGCCAATTACGCCGAATTGTTTTCCATCGTTTGAAAAATCACTATTTTAATCAGAGTCAATTTTGGACGTCCAAAATCTTCGGTTCGTCACTTCCACGTTTATACATTTTTTTTCCAATCATTAACAAGCAAAATAAAAATATACATCGTTATGGCTGCGATTATCAATGTGAACACTTCTGCCCGAACGACTTAAGCAAAAACAGTGACCTAGTTCATTTTCTATTATCGGAAACTGACGACATACGAGCCTTTTTTTTCAAGTGGTTGAAATATTCGCGAAAAATCGAGAGTCTCGCTTCGATACTTTTTCTTACGGAATACTGTTTTAACTCCGGTTTTTTGACCGTAAGCTTATTCTATATTACGCGGAGACGCATCGGATTAGCTATATGCGGTGGGATGACGCACTTATGGTTCCTTCAGAAAGTTCGTGCATATAAGCGTTTACCGAATGAACTCCGAGCGAAATTTGGAAAAATTCCGAAAATCTAGTCAGACCATATCGAAAAAGAGTGTGAACGACTGTACGAATCGACAAACCCGAAAAAGTGGACATGGAATTTTAAAAAACTGACTTGATGAATTCGAATATTGTTGAAACTTGGAAAAAGTATCAACGTCAAGTGCGTATTGGGTCAATCTGAGCCAAACATTTTGTTCATCGTTACATTCCGGTAAATATGCATTATTAGTTTTTTCTTGTGTACATACGTCTTTTGTAGTAAATTATCCATTTTGTTTGGGGCTGAATATATTTTTTGTCGAAAACGAGAATTAAGGTATAACTATCGCAGAATGGGTTGATTTAGGATTTTCTTGAAATTTAGTGTAAATATTCTTGACATTAAAACGAACAACTTTCCTATGAGACGAAACATTTTCTGCCGTCTAGAATTTGAGATATTTCATTTCCAATTTTATATTTTTCCCATCTAAACGCGTGTAAATTCAAGTCGCGTTTCTTTTGTTTTTTCTTGCAACTTTTTTAACGAAACGTCACTTCAATTTACATGCGTTTAGATGGGAAAAATATAAAATTGGAAATGAAATATCTCAAATTCTAGACGGCAGAAAATGTTTCGTCTCATAGGAAAGTTGTTCGTTTTAATGTCAAGAATATTTACACTAAATTTCAAGAAAATCCTAAATCAACCCATTCTGCGATAGTTATACCTTAAATGTCAAAACATTCGTTGCCATTAAATGCCGAAAAATCGGTAACAGAAAATGTTACCGATTTGGAGGAAGGAAGAAAAGTAAATTTTGTTTTCGTTGAATCATTGAAATGAAAAATATCGAAATATGAGCCACGTGTATAACAAAGCCCACAACTGTGTCAAATTTTCACCTCGATCTCTGTCTTTTGTGCCGCGAAAATTCACATGCACACGCACACGAAAAAAGTCCGCGAAAGAGCAAAATATCTTTACTATATAAAAAAAATTATGTTGATAGAAAAATATTGAAGCATCGCCGACAATTATTGCATAATAAATTGGATTTTTCCGTAGCCGACATTCGAAGTGTATCCGTGGACAATATATAGTCGTCCTTTTCCTAAGACGTCTTGTTTGTTTCGCGTTGCGCTCAGTAGATTTTCGGTCTCGTGACCTCGTGAAAAGCGACAATATTTACTACGAAAACATGTCGAAGAGTCTTACTCTGCGGAACGTTCCTGGCAGACACGTCGTCAAATGCCACCTCCTTCTTTCTCAAACGAACTAACAATTAAAAAGCAACTCGTAGAATCACGAGACTCGCGAATACACAGACGCACGTTCGTCCGAGCAAACGTGCGTGCGTCAGTGCATCTCTGCTTCTCTCGATACTATATACGTTTAACTCGCGTATGTATTACTCAAGTGTGTATGAACAACAGTTTATTATCATTAGCTCAATGCCAAAGCTGTTTTCATGAATAAGTGCCATTTTTATTTGTACGCATGCGTCGTCAACCCCGACTGTTTCCTTTCCAGCACATTCCTCGGTGCGAAAGACAAATCTTTTCTTGCTAAATCTCTAATCTGCATCGTTCCATCTCTAGAATGGAATTACTCATTGCATAATCGGGGAATAGTGACAAGTGACTGGACAATTAATTACAAGCACGATAACAATCTGTTTATTAGTCAATAATTTCACCCATCGAGCTTGTTCAATTCGAACTTGTGACAAAAAAATCTCGTCACGTTGATTCGGTGATTAAGGTATAACTATCGCAGAATGGGTTGATTTAGGATTTTCTTGAAATTTAGTGTAAATATTCTTGACATTAAAACGAACAACTTTCCTATGAGACGAAACATTTTCTGCCGTCTAGAATTTGAGATATTTCATTTCCAATTTTATATTTTTCCCATCTAAACGCGTGTAAATTGAAGTCGCGTTTCTTTTGTTTTTTCTTGCAACTTTTTTAACGAAACGTCACTTCAATTAACATGCGTTTAGATGGGAAAAATAGAAAATTGGAAATGAAATATCTCAAATTCTAGACGGCAGAAAATGTTTCGTCTCATCGGAAAGTTGTTCGTTTTAATGTCAAGAATATTTACACTAAATTTCAAGAAAATCCTAAATCAACCCATTCTGCGATAATTATACCTTAAGACACATTACAAGGAAATTTTGCTTGACCTAGAGATGATGACGGAGTACGAAATGGAAATCGAGCTCGACTGGAAATCATTTTAAAAAATATTTTGTATATTTATTATTTGTTGAATTTTGAAAATCATGGCAATTCCTCGTGTCGATTAAGTTTTTAGGTCGTGAGAGAGGATCGTATTAATGTACAGACCAAATATTGAATAATAATTGTATGCGCTCTACTGAAAAAATAACAGAATTTCGTTGTATTCCAACGAGCTAAACTTCACCATCATATTTTATATTTTACTTTTCATTCTTTCCCTTCGTCTTTCGGTTAAGTCAAGTTATACAAATTTCGCAAATTTGCATTTTGTTGAAAAACGTTACCCGTTACCTTTGCGCAAATTGTTCGTTGAAGAAACATTATTTTGATGAATTGATTAGAAACTATACAGTTGCTCAATCGTACCGAGCAACTTTTTGAGTCCTCGTGACGGATTTTTCTATGGCCACAGTTTGTGATTATTTGGTTCAATGCAAAATCTCATGTACGCGGTTTTATTAATAATAAAAATACTCTGGGCAGCGACAGCTGTGTTCATGTTCACGTGACGGGCACGTCGGTTCTTTAATTAGCTAACGTTTAAGCGCGAGACGCCTCTCTAGTTGACGTTTCGTAGCTCGAATCGTGACCTGCCCTAACGATTCTTGCGTTAGCGATCTTACTTCGCCAAGATGAATACGTTTTTTTTTTGTTTTTTTTTTTTTCATTTTCATCGTGATGAAGAGAATGCGAACGTTAAATCTGGATTTAGTGAGCTCGTTTAAAATGTTTAATGATCGTCACAACACGTTCCTTCGTCGTGATCGATCGGTATGAAACATTTATTTAGTTCTTATAATGCTCGATCTTTTGTGTAATGATAAAAAGAAAGTTTAGACTTTTTTCCAAAACTGAAAATTCGATTGGATCGACTATGGAAGTTGAAATATTTTATCACTTCTATTTACGAAAGTGTGAAGGAAAAACAAGCGATAAATCTGAGAAATAAAAAGCAGCCTTGTGAAAATAAGAATAGTAGGAAAACATATTATGCATATGAGAAGTGATCAGAGTTGGTGAGACGAAGGTTAGCAACGAGCCATTCAAGCTGTACGTTAAAGTCGAGAAACTCATTTGCTACGTTATGCGAAAAAATTAAACGATCACCTGCGAAACTCAAGAAAAATGGGTCCAGGCCCTGCAGGAAACTCTCGACGAGTAACAGGAATAGACCTTGCGTTTGGAGAGTAACGGAATTATTTGTTACTGTCAATGCAGTCGAAGGATCATTTTGTTGTCATTGGAGGAAAAAACAGTGGAGACTGGATCCACGACCTAAGGCGTTTTGGGCTGAGTTTTATTTTTTTTCACCAGCAACACCCGGCAAATATCCACTAATAAATAAGACTATGAGAAATGAGCGAGTCTGTACAAAGGTATTTACAAAATTATTAACACTAGAACGATAACCCTTCGATTATCAGATGAACTTTCTTAATGAATCGTGAGCAATTAATGATAAGCGTTTGAGCCTCCGCAATTTGCCATGGCAATTCGACGTTTAACTGTTCCTATGAATCCGGGTGTATCATTTAAGGTATAACTATCGCAGAATGGGTTGATTTAGGATTTTCTTGAAATTTAGTGTAAATATTCTTGACATTAAAACGAACAACTTTCCTATGAGACGAAACATTTTCTGCCGTCTAGAATTTGAGATATTTCATTTCCAATTTTATATTTTTCCCATCTAAACGCATGTAAATTGAAGTCGCGTTTCTTTTGTTTTTTCTTGCAACTTTTTTAACGAAACGTCACTTCAATTTACATGCGTTTAGATGGGAAAAATATAAAATTGGAAATGAAATATCTCAAATTCTAGACGGCAGAAAATGTTTCGTCTCATAGGAAAGTTGTTCGTTTTAATGTCAAGAATATTTACACTAAATTTCAAGAAAATCCTAAATCAACCCATTCTGCGATAGTTATACCTTAAAAGGAATCTCGAAACGTTCATTGAGATTATGAAAAAAAAAAAAATACTCTTCAAACGTAGAAAAATTCGTAAGCGTAAGATCCAGGGACTGTCGAATTCCTCCGAAAATAAAATTAATTCATTAGCGTGCTGGTTATTGCGAAGTGAGGCCAATATCGATGATCGAGGCTCGACGACTGATTTTTCGTGGCCCAAATATTACTACCCCGGTAGCGAATGTTCATCCTCACAAGCTCTACGACTCGGACGAGTTCGTCAGTATTCTCGCGGGGCCATTAGATTCGTCGTAGGAAAAACAAAACGCTATAAAAAATTGAGTGGCTCAGTTGACCTTGAACGCATCATATATTGGATCCCCAGCACAAGCAAGTAAATGCCAACCAACGATTCTAATTATTTTACTGCGCACTTTACAAGCTCGCGAGATACGGAGACTCCTGAAATGTAAATCCATCGTGTGGTACACTGCACGTTAACAACGAGTATCGTCATCCCAAGAACGCCAAGACATGACTCGCTTGTACATAAGGAGTAAAAATGAAAAATAAAATAGAAATAATATGGCCTCGAATAAGGCAAATAAAACGCGATAACATTTGTTTTCTATAAACTTGCGAAGAATCGATGTCAACATGGTTCCTNCATAGAATATTAATCAAAATTGTTCTTTCAGTTGCTAGTACTCGCGCCTGCGGTGACAAACATCGTTGATAATACGAACAAGGATATTGATATACTGGGTCGTTTTGACCCCAACAATTTACTGTCACCGATTGTTTGGCATTTGATGATAACGAATCTTTTATGACGTCCAAGTTTGCATCGTTGGAATGCAACGAAATTTTGTTCTTTTTCCAGTCGAGCTCATAATTATTTATCAATATTTTGTCTGGACAATAAAACGATGCTCTCTTGCGACCTTGGAACTCAATCGACAAAGTTGTCATGATTTTCAAAACTCACTAAATAATAAATAGACAAAATATTTTTCATTTAATCGCAACGTTGCAAACCTCACAATCATAATCTTTCGGCATTTAATTTTCGTTCTCGTTAAAAAAACATGTTTAGAAATGTGAAAATCAGAAAACGCGTGTGTTCGAACTCATCGTAACAACACCCGAACCTGGCGTCAGCTGTTACGACGAGAGATACATGACGGCGTTATCGTGCCTGGATCATACGATCGCCACAGACAATCGTCTGTCAAACGATGTCACTGGATGTTTTTCGACACGTCGCGGACGTGGCAATTTTCAATCTTTTTAAATACGATCATTTTCTCTTGGGCGTCGAGAAAAAATGCTAAGAGTAGCGTTTCGATGAATAGGAAACTTCCAAGTGGCCTTCAAAAATTCTCTCAAAAAGCGAAAATTTATATTCGCGTCTCGTCGGTACCGACAGTTGTCGAATTATTTTTGGAGAGGGTTCGCCTATGATATTTTAAGCAACGTCCGAACATCAGCCCGACTATGAAAGATTCTTTATTCACGGGAATAAAAAAAATTGTTTGAATAAATTGCAATCAGTCGCGATTTCCTGAATTTGTTAATGAGGCTGAAATGGCGAATGGAAATGCAATCAACTAAATAACGATCTAACATATTTTGATAGATATTTTGGGAAATTCGAAAATTAAAAAGTTGATTCGTTCGTTTCGAGCGCCGACAATTGTCCCCCCGAAATTTCATTTGTTCCGACAAAGAAAAAAATGTCTTTTTTTTTCTCAAGCGTCCCGTTCATTAATCGAAAATCAATTGTTTAGGAAATTCACTATTTCCTATGGTTGGAAGAAAGGGCTTTGTTCTTTACCATTAACATATAATTATGAATCCATCATACGAGCAATATTTATCTACTTCGTGATAAAATTCCGACACTTTTCGAAAACGACTTCTAAGGTTTTGTTTCCCATTCACATTTAAATCCATGAAATTGGCAACGATCTTCAAATAAGATGTTCAATGGGATGTATAATCAGATAAAAACTGAAAATGTAAACTAAATTTTAAATAAAATTTCATGAATAGCCAAAAAAAAAATTGTCATAGACAAACATTGCAATTCATTTTTTGGTTCTGCTTTAGAAAAAATGCTGCAAATTGAAATTTGCAATTGGCTTCCTCATAGAAGAAGCTTTGAGCATCGTGCATCTTGAGCAACTTGAGGAAGCCATTTGCAAATTTCAATTTGCAGCATTCTTCTACGTTCTTGTATTTGCATTTAAATTCAATAATTCCGACAAGTTTGCTCGAAAGTACAGAGGGAGTACTGACTTATACATAATATATTACAAGATCTCGATATTTTTCGAAAAACTAAGATTTTCGAAAAATTCGAAAACCCATAAAATTTAAACTGTCCAACCGATTATTCCCAAATTCAATACCAACCTTCCTATTAAGATACTCTATTTATAAAAAAAAAATTGATAATAAATCTCGAAATTTGCGAAAGTTAGAGTGCCGNAAAAAAAAAAAAAAAAACATCGATTTTAGTTGCCGGCGGATTTTTTTGTGGATTATTTACAATCGAATTGAACGCCCGTTCGCTGGAGTGGTAACATTTTAGACGACAAACGGGTTACGCAATCTCAAGGGCATCTGGTCATCCAACTCGGCTCTTAATCGATTTCAGGTTTTTTCGAAGCGTCGTAAGAAGCTGAAAAAAATTGAATGAAGCCAAAATGAGAAAAGCAATCATATCGTAATTGTAATATTTTTAGTATCTTGACTAATCGAGGACCATGTTGTTTCAAATATATGGAAATATTATACTTTTTTCAAGCTTATTTTTATCTTTTCGGAACAACGTTTTAATATTTTGAGGAGATTTTATTGTTAGAATGAAAAAATTGAAAAACGGCTACGTGATCGCAAGCACACAGACTTCGATCACCACCACTCTGATGTTCACTCTAATTTCTACCTTCATTAACATTTTGTTAGCCAATTGTCGAGTCTCTCTAACTGATCGGCTTGTTTACTTCTGGAAATTGCTGGCTTGACTCGTAAGCACGATGTTGAAGTTTCCATCGTTGGGATGCAAAGAAATTCCCATTTTTCTTGGACAAATCTCGAGATTCTCATTGAATATTTGGTCAGGACAATGAAACGATTTTTTTTCGGGTGCGAAAACAAAATTGGTATGAAAATTGTCCTGATTTTTAAAATTGAACAAATAATTTATAGAACAACGAATTTTTCGTTGATGTATAACGTTGCGAACTGCAGGGTCATCTCGTAAGCTCCGTAAGCCGTAATCGCCGACTGGAATAACCTCCCGAACGTATATTGTGGCATCGACTCTGAAGTTTGCAACTTTGAGCAGATTCAATGGAAAATATTTTCTGTATTTATTATTTATTGATATTTGAAAATCATGGCAATTTTTCGTGTCGATTGAGTTTTCAGATCGCAAGAGAAGATCGTTTTATTGTCCAGACCAAATATTGGATAATAATTATGAGCTCTGCTGTAGAAAGAACTGAATTTCGTTGCATTCCAACGATGAAAACTTCACCCTCATCTAGACAATGAGTCTTACGACAGTGTCACATCGTATCAGGCCCAAATTTTATACCGACGACTCAAGAGTGACTACCAAACGATGGTGTTTCGTTTTATCGATTGTTTCGATTATTTCGACAATTATTCATTCATCTTTTTTTTTATGAGTCTGAAACCTTGAGGAAAAATAAATTTTCCGCTGCAATTAAGGGAAAAAACGTCGCAATGACCTGAAAAAAAATCAAGTCCAGCATCAAACGTTGAGCCAAGAAATTTAACTTTTAAAAATGATGTGGAAGTTTGCGTTTTATGGCGAAGCGCAATTTTATGGCGATGTTTGGTTTTATCAATCGTTTCGATTGGTTTCGTTCATTATTTATTCAACTATTTTTCTTACGAGCCCGAATTCTTGAGGAATGACTAATTCTTCGCTGCAATTGAGTGAAAATACGTCGCGATGACCTGGAAATAAATCGCGTCGAGAACGGAACGTTGAGCCGAGATATTGAACTTTGAAAAGTGATCAACTTCGGATTTTATACCGGAGGGCGAAATTCGCGCACACGTCTACGGTGGAAAAGGGATGATGTTCCGTGGACGTGAAAAACTGGAATAAGTATCAAAAATATTAATCGAATAATTCCGCGAAATTCGACTTTCTCGTTGTTCTCTTTGTAGCAAAATCCAAGGATCTCTATATATGTTTTATTATTCTTGAAAAATGTACATTGATTGATAGATAACGTGTAATTCCTCGACAGCTATTTGTCTCGAGCCCATGGAAAATTTCGTGGGTTCCGATTTTTCCACATCGTTCGTCTCGTCAGAATAAAAAACGTTCCAACACATTTCTGCCTCTTTGCGTGGGCTGAAACTTAATTATTCCAATTGGACGAACGACCCGGAAGCGTGTCACTTTCGAAATCTTGCGAAAGCAGTCGGTGGCTGTCTATATTCTCAAGCGCGAAAAAATGCCGTGGATTCGACGATCCGACTCGATTTCCGGTCGTGCCTCTAACANTTTTTTTTTTTTTTTTTTCAAAACACTCATCGCTTCTTAATTGATTCGTTACATATTATAAATATAAAACTGAAGAGTGAGATGAAAAAAAAGAAAATGTGTTTTAATGTCCGCATTTTCTTTGGACAAAATTTGATGCGACAATCAGTCGATTCGTGCGATGAATCGACGCCGTGGACGCACTGGATAATTCTTTTAATCGAGTTGATGATGCAACGGATTTTCATCAGTCAAACTTTTTTCTACGGTTTCCTCGTTCCTACGACGAGGAAAAATAAGTCCGAGACGAAAAAGAGGCTCGTGTTGGTCGCAGAGATCGCGCGGCGATTCTCATTTCCATTGGTATTCTTTCGATTTGCCATGGCATTTTTATTTGAATTCGGAGTCACGCCAAATTAGCTCGATAAGGATTTATGCTGACGAAGGATTTCCCTTCCCCGAGTTTTCCAATTTTCTTTTGCAACACAAAATTTATTTTCTTGAAAACAGATTGACATATCAAACATCGTTTTTTAAATATTTTCAACATCGAGGGTCAAAGTATCGCTGACCAACTTTGAAAATTCATCACAAAAATAATAACAAATTGTACAATCAATCCAGACCGTCAACTGTTTTGAAACGATGTTGAATTTCTTACCGATTTTCAATCAACATGTTCGAGCATCTGTTTAATTATTTTCGAGAGCCACATTCGCACTCAAGATTCAACTCCGTCCATAATTTTTTTCGAGCATTAATCTTAGTTTCTTTTTTTTGTTTAAAAAAACTGCGAGACTCGATGTTAAAAATCTTGAAGCAAACGTAAAACAAACAAAAAAGAAATTAACAAGATGAAAAATGGAGAAAATTCAAAGGATCGCGTTATCGTATAACCGACACTTTGAGCTTCAACGCAAACAACGATAGTTCAAGCTCGTTTTCACATTTTGATGAAAATATTTGTACGACCTCGATTCTTCATTTCTTCGCGATAACCGTATAAACCATTGTTTTCCTAACGGATTAATATCTGAGGTGCGACACTGAAATTCTATCGAAATAAAAAATGTAAATCAGTCATTAATAGACTTTTTTAATTAAAATTTGTTTATACTCGAAGCTCAAATTCTTCGGTGTCTGATAAATGCAAGTATTGCTGATTTACCTCTCAACGTGCTCAGCTCTGTGGAATAGAGATCATTTCATGTTAACGTATTATAACAAAACAACAAAACGACTTTATTGAAGATTCTTTCAAAATTTTGAATAAACGTTCTTCACACCAAAGCGTACAGAGTTTTCTCCTATACGAAGAACATTTTTCTGGCGTTGAGAAATCGAGATATCCAATTTCCAATTTTTTATTTTTCCCATCTAAACTTCTAAAAGATGATAATAAAGTTTTGATCGTTGGAAAATATGGAAAAATCTACATCTTGTTCATTATTTTGATAAATTAACGCGATCTATCTAATT
Organism: Hyposoter didymator; assembly: GCA_037952995.1. Classification (NCBI taxonomy): domain Eukaryota; kingdom Metazoa; phylum Arthropoda; class Insecta; order Hymenoptera; family Ichneumonidae; genus Hyposoter; species Hyposoter didymator. Next base: position 3,029,439 of record JBAJMU010000001.1, on the reverse strand, counting down.
TTTCTAATAAATTCAGTTTTCCAATGGCAAAGAAAAACCAATGAGAAATACTCTATAAAATTTTGTACCCTGCTATAAAAAATAATAAATTTTCGTTGCATTCCAACGATGCAAACTTCAGCATGTGTAAACGAGTGGAAATTGAAGTCGCGTTTCTTTGGTTTTTTTTCTTGCAACGTTTCTAACGAAACGTGAATTCGATTTACATGCGTTTAGAGATGAGAAAAATACAAAATTGGAAATGAAATATCTCAAATTCTAAACGTCAGACAAATTTTTCTTGCTAGGAGAACGTTGTGTTAGTTTTGGTTGCAAGAACCCTACATGAAGTCGTTTAGTGTTAGTAATACCTTAAGGTTCACTTTCTTTGTGCAACGAACGAACGTCGTGCGATAGCACGTGAAGAACATTGAAGGAACCAAAACGAAAAGAAAAATAAACGAACGTACGAAAGATGAAAAACAAACGGGAGGCGTGGTGTACTGTCGTCCCTTGTTTCGTGAGCTATTTCGGCGCTTTGCACTTGGCGCCATGACGTTGGACAAGGAACCTCCCGTCATGTGATACTTTTGCTGCTTCAACCTACATGCACACGAGGCACATTTTGTCGTCGTCTTATTATTTAACTCGACGTTGACGACTTTTTTTCTCGTTTTTCGACTACGATTTGACGTTGTGTGTCGAGCGAATTTAATATTGACAAATCCACTTAATTGTTTGTTACATATTTACACATATTTCTCTTCTTTTCGACTTTAGAACATTGCCGAGCATTCTTATACGATTTCTTAAGATTTTTGAGCCTCTTGTTTTTCGAACACGATACTCCGAGCCCAACGTTCGTTCATCCGTTTCTTTTCGAACGATTTCGAGCGAGGGCGAAAGGGAAATGGAAAATTTATGTATCCTCTCGGGCCCATTCCATCCGGTAAGCAACTGTGCGAGCGACGGCTCCCTGAACGCGATCCCAGCGTTAAGAAAAGTACAGATAAGGAGGGTAATTTTTTGCGAGTAGAAAAAAAAAACACGTGCAAGCTTTGTCAGAGAAAAACTACAGCGACGAAAATGAATTTGCTTCCGATAAATGAGAAGGCGTATATACTTATTCGAAGCTCGACTATCTCTTGCAATTGGGTTCTGTGAATCCTGTTCCTTTTTTCGTAAGCTTTGAAACATTGAGGAAATGCCACTGGTGAAAAAAAGAGACACTAGCTCTGAGCATTTTTCATTGGCGAGCGAACCTGAAGCATCGATTCGATATTTCATTCGATTTTCGTGTTTTTTTTTACAAGAAAATGTTGTTTAAATTAAATCTGTGATATTTTTCCTCACGGCTCGCAATCGTTCTTATTTTTTTTATTCAGATGTAGTAGATTTCCACGAGACTGAATATCAAATTTGGCGAATATCGTTGCATTTCAACGATGCAACTTCATCAATATTTGAGCGTTTTTTCGACCATTTCCGCCAACAAATGATGTTGAAATTTGCATCGTTGAGACGCAACGACATTCTGTTATTTTTTCAGTAGAGTTCATCATCATTATTCAATATTTGGTGTGGACAATAAAATGATTCTCTCTTGAGACCTAAAAACTGAATGAGCACAAAAAATTGGCATGATATTCAAAATTCAATAAATAATAAATGTACAAAATACTTTTCGTTGAATCGGAAACATTGTTGCATTATTGCTACGGTACAACGACTCTCGAGTCCCTCAAAGACCTCGAAATTCGAAAAATCAACGCGCGAGTCATAATGAAATTTATATTTTATAATAAATTCTTATAAATTTCTTGTTTTTATTCATTTTATTTATAAATCTATGAAATTATTTAAATTATTCAAATATTTAAAAATTAAATTTCAATTTAATTTCATGAAATCAAAATTATTTAAAAAACGCGTCGATACGATTCGAGACCCTCAGCCTTCGGAATTCGGAAACTCAACGCGTGAGTCCTACTCAAATTTATAATTTATAATATTTGAATTTATTTAATTTTTTCAATTATTCAAAATTTATCAAAAAGAAAGAAAATTAGAAAAAAGAATAAATATAATTGAAAGCCATAATCAAAGTCGTAATAAATTAGATTTTTGCGCATATCAATTAATTAATAAAAGAATCGATTTTGTTTTCTTCAGTAATTGGAAGTGTGATAATCGTTTGAATTCTATAAAACGTGATTTTCGCCTCGTGGACTGCGTGAACGGGCAGAAAGAACAGACGCACTTCGAGACCTTTTGTTTACTTGCCAAGCGGAATAAATCCGTGCGTTGGAGCTTTGCGTACCGCATACTAATAATAGAAACCCGGAATCATTTTCTCATACTTATTTGTGTTATGTCGAGGACAACGTTCTCGGCTTTGGATGAAAAGACTAGAGAAGCCCTCGACGAGTGTCTCGATTTTAAAAGTTCTTTCTAATCATAGACATTTTTTTTTTTCTTTTTCTTAATACACAGAAAATAGTGAAACAGGTCGCAGGAATAACAGAAATCCTTGACACGCGTATTCTCAAACTGCATTAAATGTTTTTTCGCTACATGCAACCCCGATGAACTCTGAAGCGATCAATGCGGAATCTCGTAAAAAACACTTGCCCACGTAACTGAGATCCGTAACAATATATAGAGGAATGTGGAGCAAAGCTGAGAGGTCGAGGACCATTGTCCGATCGATTTAACCCAGAAACTTTCGTCGTCAAAGTACGCAGAAAACTATGCAGATAAAGCAATGAAGCTGAAGTTCGCAAGAAAAATACTATTTATTTTTATTGACCATTTGTTTAATTTTCAAAATCATCCAAATTTTCCGAGCGTCAACACTTTTTGGGTCGCGAAAATCGATCCTTTCACATTCGTAATTACATTCTGCATTTGAATAATAAGTTTCGCCAGAGAAAATATAAAATTTCGTTGCATTCGCTAAAGATAATCGTTTCTTTTGTCCAGACCAAATACTGAATAATAATTATGAGCTCTGCTGAAAAAAAGAACAGAATTTCGTTGCATTCCAACGATGCAAACTTCAACATCATTTCCGACCTAACAACTCAATCGACACGGAAAATTGGCATAATTTTCAAAATTCAATGAATAATGAATAGACAAAAAAAATTTTCGTTGAACCTTAACGTTGCAAACTTCAGAGTCATCTCGAAGATTGTTGCAATATTGCTACCGGACAACGACACGAGTCCCTCAAAGACCTCGCAATTCGAAAACTCAACGCGTGAGTCATAATGAAATTTATGTAATTTTATAATAAATTTATCATTTTTGTTCATTTTATTTATAAATCTATTAAATTTTTTGAATTATTTAAATATTTATTAATTAATGTTTAATATAAATTCAATGGCAGCTATTGTAGTTGTAAGGCGAATAGCGATCTTCGGATAAGAGTCGACGTTTGCGACTCTCCGATCGTCGCACCTGAGCCCCTGAGTGTAACCTCTTTTCTTCTTGAATGTATATATCAGCTCTGTAAAACCCCCCCCTTGTACACACACCCACAGCTGTACCGACAAGGGCGAAACGTCCTTGAGAATCAACTGCTACTTCACGTCGTAGCCCAGATCCTATGCCGGTGCGTGTTGTCAGTACGAGAAAAGGATAGAAGAGACGACGAGAGAACCAAAAGATAGCGGAGAGTTATTATTAATCGACGCTCATCGTTATTACGCTCTTTATTATTTGACAACGCGAGCTCTAATTATTGTCTGGTCTAAAAAAAATTCGAGTAAGTCAGTAGAGATTGTTAAATTTACGATGTTGAGAGCTCGATGATATCGGCACACGGCGCGATGTGTCTATCTCGAAGATTATGAAAAAACACGAGATTGGTACCGTATCACGTGTTATGGAAAAATAACACTATTTTCAATCTCATGAGAAACAATTGCTTCGAAATATTTAGTTGAAAGAGACTGCGAGACTAGCTCGCAATATGTTTTTATAACGAGCGGAATTAGAACATTAAAAATATCTGCGAAACTACGCGATCTCTCGAAACCACTATATATATATATATGTAAATATCACAAGCATGGCCGATGAGCAACACACCGCGCGTTGCGTATTAACTGATATATTTACCGACGTCTAACGACACTAAATCTCGACATATCACACCGATCAAACGTTGCTCCCGAATCGCTGAGATTACGATGCAACTTTTGCACACTCCATAAACGCTCAACGCGACTTACTTACGGGCTAAAATAAATAAAATTACTCACCTCATCCGGGCCGGCCATGTCGCTGCATACAGAAACACATCGTACATTTTCAACCCATTTTTACGCCACCAACCCGATGATAACGCGCGCGCGGTCACATGAATTCACGTTTTTCATCATCGTTAATCCATTTATTTTCCACGCAATTGATTTAAACTCACTCGATACTTACTGAGGTTATTATTCCTTCACTACTTGGTAGAATAACTCGTAACGATACCTCAGATTTTACATTTTTTTCAAGTTACGCTCGCTTTCTTAACACTTGCTCGCCATCTTTTCATTCGGACAGCACGTTTGTTATTGTTGCGCGCGCCGCTACTATACGCGGCGGCGTACGCGGCGGCTACGACCGCGCCATCTGGACTTGCGAGATATCGATACATCGATCTCGTGAGCGCTCGATGATTATATTATTATACATAACATTAAGCGTAAACATATATACGTATCTATCAAATACTACGTTCGGTGCCGTGTTTCGAATGCCGTTTTCCACGAGTTTTTATTCATTCGCTACAACTTTTTTCAACCATCGAATCATAGAAAGAGAATTCAGTTAATCGACAAAGAAAAATATGGATACGAGATATAGCTGAATGAAAAATTGTGATACGCGAACGAGAATGAAATTCAGCGATTGACAGGTTATGATTTTTGCACAAATCCATGCCTGGCTTTTAGTTTTAAATATATTTAAATAATTATTAAGGAAACAAGTCAACTGAATAAATATTAAGCTCAAGCGATAATTAGATACTTGTGCAATATTTTCACATATATATACGTTACTTCGTAGATTTTACGACTTCTTAATGTAGAAATATTCAGCCAATAAATCACATGTTCTTCAACTCTCAACAATCGTTCACTTTTTCTATTCACATCGATTCTTTACCTCTTTTTTCGTGCATAAAATCGTTCTTCTGCTCTGTGTATATGTTTTTTTCGTCAATTCGTAGAATAAATCATCACAAGTGAGGGACTATGATTGATCAAGCGAGAATCAATCGGTGAATGGTCAAACAATCAAAGTAGAATTCTTGAAATACCAGTAAGGCGTTGGAGTTCAAGTATATTAACCCTTCGAGTACATTCTGGGTCATTTCGACCCCGACAATTTTCTGTTACCGATTTTTTGGCATTTCATGCCAATTTTTGTCGCGTTTATTTTTCGCTTTCGTCTAAAAATAAATTCAGGGCCATGTACAAAAAAAAAAAAATGCATATTTAACGGAATACAAAGATTTTAAAAACAAAGGGTTAATATTGACTCGGTCACTTTGAAACTATCTATTCACTGGTGCGTGTCCGTTCGATGCTCCATTTGCCATTATAATTTTTGTTAATTCTACCATATTTTGGCTGTGTTAATGAAATTCATAATTTCCAGCACATTTTTTAGGCAACGTGAGGCATCGGTATGGCATTGGCAATTTCAATAATTTTCTTGCCAATCGAGGCTGTGCATGAATAACGGTTGCACAGTATTAGCGAGAATCTTTTTCATTACTTCATTAGTTTTTTATATAGTATGTTTTTGCTTGGCAACTTTTTTCAATCCGACATGCAGCACATTTAAACGAATGCGCACTCCAGAGAGATCTGCATTATTATAAGATAGCAATGTCGTCCCGCAAGGATGGGATCTCGGCTCAATCTCATTCGAATCAATCGCAAAAGTCATCATTATACAGCCAAACACTGCTTGCCTCCTATCCTCTTATTTCCATCCTGAGCAATACTGCGGAGGTTGGCCAGACGATGTTCAACGAGCAGACTCCATGAAGTACGTATTTTTCATCAAGTTGTATGTGTATTCATAAACAGATAGCAATTTCTCCAACGTGTAGTAAAATCGCGCGGAAGAACTTTGCCGCAGAGTCAAATCTGACCGGCTTGATTCTCTTGCTTGAAGGTGAAGCTCCTGAAACTGAGATCGCAACGTGCCACTGTCCACATATTCCATCAATGGATCGCGACAAATCTTACCAAGGGGGAAAGCAGCGAGAGGAGAAGAAAACTAGCTATCGGATGAAAAAAAGAGACAACATTTTTCATCGTTTAGCATTCTTCTTGATGATGATTGCTTGCATGATGCTGGCGTCCAGTCAGCCGAAATTGGGTGGTGCCAATGGTAGGTAAAAAAAAATATATACATTCGAATTGAAAGATTCGTGAATCCATTCAATCAAAGAAAAAAATGTTCACGTTGATGTTGTTAGAAGGCAATGAAATAATTTCTTGTTTTTGAAAAGCCCTGAGTTAGAAACTTGGCTGTAGGAAACGATAAATACGATCGCGAAAGAAAACAATGAATTTATTAAATAAATTTTATGCCAATGATGAAAATTTCACCTTCGATCAAAATTGTACTTCAGCAGACTGTGCTTTGCTTTGTCTCTATTAGACTCTCATACCGTACCGATGGAATTATTTATTCTTTCCAACGATTTTTCATTTGATAATAATCGTAACTCACTCACAAGGAAGGTCACCTTACTGTACCCCCACAACCTGGGTCAAAAAAATTATATTTGGTAGTTCACACCAAAGTATAAACCCTCACAAAAAATTAGCGGCCCACTCGCATATTTAAGGGGTGGAATTAATTATCAAAAATCGGTGGTTTTTTCGTTTTTCGCTGATATCTTTGAAACAAAAATAGATACGCCAAAAGTTTAAATAGCAAAGTTGTTCATTTTTCAGTGCTCTACAATAACATGTAATCGAAAATTGGAATATCATTGAAAAACGAAAAAACCACCGATTTTTGAGAATTAATTTCACCCCTTAAATATGCGAGTGGGCCGCTAATTTTTTGTGAGGGTTTATACTTTGGTGTGAACTACAAAATATAATTTTTTTGACCCAGGTTGTGGGGGTACAGTAAGGTGACCTTCCTTGTCAGCAAATAATTCATTTTGTGCTTTCTGCCTCAACAGGTGTGATAAATGGAAATGTGATAATTTGGTATTTTGCTGTGCCTTTAACATACTTCGAAGCTGGACTTACTTGCAGTCCAAAATCGTTGTATTCATCATTGAGCGATGGCTATCTTTTGGCTTTTGTGATGGCCTTCATGTATATACTGATGCCAATGATAGCCAGACTAGGAAGTTGTCTTTTGACGTATGCAAGCGTCAATCCATGGCTGTTGAAAGGAATGGAAGTAAATACAGAATGAAAAAAAAAATCGTATGAATATTTAGGACGAAGATCGTCAGTACGTGGTCAAGTGGGAGCTCTCGATCGGAGTAATTGGTAAATTTTTGAACGATGTTTGTTTCAGGTATTATACTGCATGCCACCACCTTTCAGCGTCAGCCTGGTTCTCAGTAGATTGGCAAGCGCTGATTTATCGACGAGCGTGACCACGACCCTTGTGTCGCACTTTGGAGGACTCTTCATTTCGCCGATATTGTTATATTTCATGGTGACCGCAAATTATCTCTGAATACGCAAAGCCTTTCGACCGGTCTACGATTTCATTGCCGGGAGCAAGACAGTTGTCAATTTTCAAAATTTTAATCCGAGTTCTCATCGACAAAGGCCAAGCGATGAGAATTTGCAATTTATCGACAACAACTGCACATTTTTATTTGTTATNGTCAGTACGTGGTCAAGTGGGAGCTCTCGATCGGAGTAATTGGTAAATTTTTGAACGATGTTTGTTTCAGGTATTATACTGCATGCCACCACCTTTCAGCGTCAGCCTGGTCCTCAGTAGATTGGCAAGCGCTGATTTATCGACGAGCGTGACCACGACCCTTGTGTCGCACTTTGGAGGACTCTTCATTTCGCCAATATTGTTATATTTCATGGTGACCGCAAATTATCTCTGAATACGTAAAGCCTTTCGACCGTTCTACGATTTCATTGCCGGGAGCAAGACAGTTGTCAATTTTCAAAATTTTAATCCGGTTTCTCATCGACAAAGGCCAAGCGATGAGAATTTGCAATTTATCGACAGCAACTGCACATTATTTTTATATGTTATCTCATTGAATTTAGGTGTTTCTTGTTTCTAGCTGGGAGCGTCAACGCCTCCTCTGGTCGGTATCAACATTCGTGAAATGATTTACAGCACAATATTGCCTTTTGGAGTTGGTATGGGGCTCCAATCGGCAGTGTCGAAATTAAGCTTCTACAGGGAAGAACGTACCGCGTGGATACCACGTTTATTGCTCCTCTTAACGGCCTACCATTGGTTCTGCGATGCCATTAACGCTGACGTAACTTCGCTTCACGCCATAGATATTTTATTGTGCGTATTAATAGCTTGCATCGGACAGTTAATAATTACTGGTTTGTGCTGGTTCTTGTGCTCGAGATGGTTGCCCAGGAATATTCTTCTCGCCGCGTTGTTTACGAGCACCCACAAATCGATCGGTCTCGGGGGTTGGCTTTTGCGAGGTGCTTATCACGGATCGGCTCACGGTGCCGCTGTCAGTCTTCCACTCTCGATCTTGCCGGTTGCTCAGCTGCTCATGGGGAGTCTCTTAGCCAGTTGGATATCACCCTGACGAAGATCGATTCACAATTCTCAACAAGATCAAGTACCAGACGAATTTCCACTCGTTCATCAAGACGTTTGATAAATCGACTTTTCGACTAACGTCAAAATACTCACGATTTACAACGTGACTCGTCGTTTTTTTTTTTTTTTTTCATTTTGTGAAAACGAGGATAATTCTCGCATCGTGGGATGAAACTGTGCTCGAGAATTGACTTGGTGCTCAATGAGCAATCCACCATTTCAATTCCATGGTGAGCGCATGCGGAATTTATTAGGAAACATAATCCCCGCGTGGATCATGGGAAACCATAATATCCCTTTGAAGGGCTATAGAGAAATACTTCAAAAATACTAATTCGAAAATAGTGATTACGTAACCGCATGGAAGGACCAAGGTACGAGAGAATTTACGTCTGCGTTGCTCCATCATTTCTTAACCGAACAGAACAAGAAAAACTTGCAACATTACGAAAAATTCTAACACTCATTTCATACATAAATATTCCGCTCGTTTGCATTCAACTTTGGCACCAACTTCGGTAACTATATAGAATTGGAACGAGTGAGTCAGATTTTTTGGGCACTCGTTAACGCGAACATGTTTAGAAAAAGTATAAAAATGTTTCGAGTGCAAAAGGCTAGTGCATTGAATAGTAATCTAGGAAATATTCACGACAGTCTGTGATAATAAATGTCGCATCAAGTTTTCGACCGAATAGGCTGTTAAGTTAAAATGAAACAAAAAATCTTCTCTTATCAACTTTATTCTCGATGTACTATAAATCGAACTTGCAATTGAAGAAAATACGTATGCACAATAGTTTTACTACTTAGATGGCATTATGTTAGGTATTCGAGTCGTTCGTTGACCATTTTCATTCGTACAAAAATGTCTTATACTTACCTCTGTACTCAACGACATGTTGTATCTCAAAAATGGAATATATTACTTCCGTAGGAATAATCAACAAAGTAATAATAACAAACACCGATCAACGAGCTTAAAAGAAAGAAGAAATAAAAAAAAACTGCAAGCCCGTAAAAATAATGCTTCGAAAGCGAAACTGGCTTCACGAAAAATCTCGTAGAATGAGCCAGAAAAATTGTACAAGCTGATGGGAGGATTTACGATAAATACAGTAAAAAGAAGTAGAACAAGTTTTTCCCATACAAAACATAGCGATTTTATTCTACAAATAATGGGATAATTTTGGTTGCTTGTTGCTTCATGTTGCTTTTCACTCTTTTCTCTGAAATCTTGAGACATTATTCTCTTTTTTTGTTTTTGTTGTTTTTCTATTTGTGATACGCAATTCACGCTTTTTTCCTCTCTCTCTCCCTCTCTCTTTTGCTTATTTTCATGTCACTGTTAGTGCACATGGTTACATTTAATATAACAAATATTATAACACTCATTTAAACGCTGATGTGCACGAACACCAAATGTTTCAACTTTGAAACACGGGCTTTTGCCTTGTAAGGACCGAGCTTCGGTCTTTAGGCGATGGTGCTTTTTTATGAACGGGCTTGTCATCACAAACGAAACTCGTTACAATTTCGCTCTTTCCGAATGGTAAGAATGATAACTCTGGTCACAATTTACGAGGACCCGGCTGCTATCGACGCCAACTCCTCGGCTCTCCGTCTTCGTCCTCCTCTTCCTCGTTCTCTTCTAGCAGCAGAGCTTCGGTTGCGCCCTGGATAAAATCATTTTAATTAACCAAGCGAAACCGATTTAATTAAAAGCGAAAAAAGTATGACGTTGAAGTTTGTATCGTTGAAATGCAGCGGAATCCCTTATTTTGTTATATTTTTTAAAAGCAGAGCCGAACATTTTCATACAATGTCCGCCTCCTAACAATTATTGGCAAATAAATAAGTGAACGTCATAGAAAAACTAAGGAGATTCGAAAAATCTTCAAAATTGTGAGTAGATTCATTATTTTCCGTTGGGCTCCGTGCGCACGATGGAACTTGAATATTACGAAAAAGTGATTAATTTTTCTACGCCACCAAATAGACGATGATGCCCTAGTTACTGTTTTTATTCTCATAGCATTTCAATGAACCCAAATAAGTTTGAAAAATTAAAGTTTTGAGCGAAAAACTTGGGCGCAAGTGGGAATTTGTAGTTGAGCGTAAAAAATTTCTCCGGAACAATTTTTTATGGAATTATAATCAAATTTAAGCATGAAACATTTTTTCCTGAGCAAACTTCCTCGAAATTGTGCGGTTGAGCTTTTCTCGAGAAGCCCATTTCTGACCAACAGAGATAGTCCAACAGATGTTTTTGCTTTGTTGAAGAATTATTTTTCTCTGAGAATCCCGCGATCAGACTGGCTCAAACTTTGCTCCATTGGATCGTGTCATTAATTACGAAGAAAAAATGTCAAATATTGTTGAGTATCTCTCAAATCAAATCGAGGAAAAATGTCCGAATGTGTGTGTGTGTGTGATTGAATTTGGAGAAAATCAGTTGAACGGTTTAAATTTGACAAGTTTTCGAATTTTACGAAAATCGAAGTTTTTCGAAAAATCGTCTAACCGCCTTAATTTTTGCAAATGTTGTAAGATATTGTGTAAAAGTCTGTACTTCCTCTTTACTTTATAGAAAAGTTGTCGAAATAATATAATTTAAATGGAAATAGAAAAAACGCTGCAAATTGTTTTTGAGTAACAGGACTTGGTCCTTCAGTGCCTCCGAATTTTGGTCTTGTTTTTTGGGGTTCAAAGCGCCCTTTTTCGGAAAGAGGACACGAGCTTGATAAGTAAAATTTAGTGCCAAGTCTATAAGCAGTAAATGTTTCTGCAGCGTCGTGAATTATTGTCGTTGTCAAAATACTCAATTTTTACTCGAATGGGAATATAATATTCGTGCAAATGTTTCATACTTCAACGTCAACTTCTTCGTCAGGGTTCGGCGGTGGTTGCTCGGTACGAGTTGTGTTGGTATTCAAGTTGCCAACTAAGCCAGTTCCGCCACGATGTAAATGATGACCCGATACCCACGTAACAGACAAGAGTCTGTCCTGAAATGTGCGGCCCTTGACTAACGCAACTTCAGCCTCTTTTCTCGATTTGAAATTAATGACGATTGATGGTGTCGCGTCGTCAACTATTTGATTAACAATTTCGCCATATTGCTGAAAGTAAAATCGATGTGCGTTAATCGGGATACGAAAAATGAGAAGATGAGAAGGAAAAAAAAAATGGTTTAACCGATTGTGTAGAAATTGAGACTGCGTTATTGAGCATTTAGCGAGACTTTCGATATGTCGAGGTGGAGATGGAGTTTTGTAATTACCTGAAAATGAGCTAATACTTCAGTCTTTTCTTCGGTCTCGTAGCCGGAAACAAGAAGACTGGTGGGTCTATGATCGACAGAAACATGGGCAAAACTTCCTCTGCCTCGGCCTCGATACGAGACCGTATGAGAGCCGCGCATGACGCGTGGACTTTTGACGATTCTATTGAGAGTACTGGCATTGCTAGTACCGAGTCCTAGAGCAGCAGCCTGAGCTCTGAGTTCATTGAGTCTCTTTTGCAATTCACCAGCGTCTTGTCCTTCCTGCTGGGCAGTCATGAGATCCAATTCGGCATCCAAAATTTCTTTTTGAGTTTGTTCCCGGGATTTAGGTTGAGTCTTGGTGGCTCCGGTTTGTCCATTGGCAGCAAGATCTTTTCGCAGTCGATCGATCGACTCTTGCATCATTTTTATGGTGACCATGATGGCCTCCTTTTGTTCCGGATTTTTTTCAGCTCTTTCGATCAACGCGCGCATTTCGGCCAATTGTTTGTTCAAAAGTTCTTGCTTCCGCTTGCGCAAATCGGCAGTTATTTTAATGGCCTCTTTCCTCTTTTCTTCCTGTTTTTTCTTCAGAGTTTCTTTGACCGCGAGCATCTCTTGGGTCTTTTTAATAGCGAGAACCTTGTCCTCGCGCGATGGAATCGTTTGTACCGGAGCTGCGATCAATTTGGTCGAAGCGGGAACGAGACTCTGGGTTATTTGCTGCTGTTGTTGCGTCGGCTGTTGCTTCTGTTGCGGCTGTTCTTCGCTCGGACGACGAGTCGGCACGTACTCATTGTCCTCGGGCTTGGCGTTCAATGACGCTACCGTCGTACCCAAACGCTCTTTTATCGACGGCCTACAACCCGGTGGCACATTCTCAATCGCACCACCAGACGCGTTGTTCGTCAGATTATTGTGCCAAAGTACTTTGATAAATCTATTGTTCAACACAGCCTCGGTACTACGATAAGCAGCTTTAGCTTCGGTGGGCAATTGAAACGTAACGAGCGCCGCTTCTGGATCTCCCCCAAAATTCACTTGTATATTTACAATTTTACCAAACTTTGAGAAATGATTGTTCAACTGGGTTATATTGTTCATACTGCGCGGTACTTTCTTCAATTCGAGGGAACAATTTGCTGGATTATGAATAGTACGTTGCTTCGGACCAAGGCGATTGAAATCAAACGCTTGCTTCCTCTTCAGTGGATTATTGTTCTGTGAATGAGCCATCTCCGATGGATTTGAATGTGGGATCACGGGAACACTGATCAATTCTCGCTGACCACGTCCATACATACCGGGTCCTGGTGGCGGATGCCGACCCCACGGTAACCGGGGCTCCATGCTCGGAGCATCCGGATTGTACTCGGCGAAAGCTCCTGCGGGCAGTTGCAAAAAATCTCTATTCAGTTTACGAAAAAAACAAAAATACTTCGAGTCAATGGCGACGTTTTCTATAGTCCCCGGTCACAGGCGCAGGGAACACTGCAAATTTTCCTATCAACGGCATCAGCTTATATAACGCCTCGATAGGGCGTGCGAAACGGTACGGAAAAGCCGATAAAAACTCGAGTCAGTTTTCATCTCGTTAATCCAGAAAAGTGTCGTCCATTTTTTTTCCCATCAAAACGATGAATTTAACAATCAGATTTGAATTTCATGAATTATACTATAAAATGTACTTCTTCGTTTTCGGCTGAGAAGCTTTTGTGTTTCGTCGAAATATTTTAAATAGCTCGTGTGAGCTCCAAGAGTCGGATTTACCAATAATTTCTAATCGTTTATTCCACATACTGTTAAATTTTGCAAGCTTTCTGTAAAGACACAACCGTCTTCAATAAGGAAAAGGACGACAAAGCCACGATCGCCCACAGGCCTCGTGTCGAAGGATTCAAGTGGCAACGGATGTTTCGTCATTCAACTTTCGTTTCCATGGAAAAATAAATTTAGGTCCATAAAACACAAAAAATTTACTACGGAAAATGTCTCGACAAAACAAACAAAAAAAATCTCGAAATTTGCGAAAGTTAGAGTGCCGACACCATTTTTTCGAAAATTTCAAAATGCCGTAAAGTTCGTATTTTTTGAGCTGTTCTGACGAAATTGTCCGTGAACAAAGAGCTGGTCTAGATTAACATCTGTGCAAAACGGGAGCCATGTAGCTCAAACCGTTCTCGAGTTATAAACATTTGAATTTTACAGTGCCAGAACATACACACACACACATACACACACACATCCGGACATTTTTTGTAGATATGATTTTTCGACGTTTCGGGACATTTTAAGAACATTGACATTGAAAACTGGAAAACAAAAAATTTTACCGTCACATAGCTTCCTCTATGAGGAAGCAAAAAAACAAAAATGCATTTGCGTACACTCGAAGGGTCAATAATCTTAGTATTTTATGTGAAGAATGTTGCATATACCCATGTTGGAGTGATGTTGATTTCGCAGGTGAGGCGGTGGTAAGCTAGCAAGCGGAAGGTGCGGCGGTGGTGCATTTCCGTTGTGTCCTGGCGGCGCTTCCGGAACAGCTGGTACCGGCACTGTGCCAGGAGCCTGGGCACCGTGAGGTCCAAACGTAAGAACACGGCTCAAGGCCGAGTCTTCGAGCACTAGAGGATCGGTGCCGTGATCGTAGGGACACAGATCACCGCGCATGCAATAACCTTTCTCTGAAATTACGCCCCAAAACAACATCAATGAATCGTCATTTAAAAACGTTTAAATAATCATCATCGAGTAGCTCCTTGCTTGAGCGTTCAGTCGCGAGAACATTTTACAATCTACGTACTTTGCGATATTATCTGTAAAATGTTACATTTTCGCAATGATTTTATCCCTCGTGCACCGACCAAAGGATCCAAAAAGAATTTGTATCATAGCACGAGTTATGGACGCAGAAAAATATTGATAAAAAAACATGGCAGAATAATCAATCGATAAATGCAACATTTCTGACAAGTACCTTCGAAATGAGATTGTCAAAAAAATAATCTGCCCTTTTGAAGCGATTCTTACGCATCGCCTCTTATTTTATTCCGCACGAGATCCTACTCCACGATTTCGTGGCGTTCATTGCAATTAACAAAAATGAAACAGTTCAAAAAAACTCAACGTAATAAATGGATGAAGAATCTCTGGAGGAACGAAATAAAAGGAGGCCAATCGGTTGGATATGAATTATTTTTTCAATAATAACGTTGTGCGTTCGCAATTATGTTTTTATCAAGTTTTTTCATAACGAATGCCAAGATATTCCTGGTATTCTGTTTACTCGCGTTTCACAAAATTTAGCGCAAGAACCCGAAAATCAAATTTTTCCACATGTAGGCGTTTTCGCAACGATATGTGAGCACTCGTTAAATTTTAATTAGAAATTAAAAAATTTTAAATTTTAAAAAGATTTATTGGGGCAAATATTTGGATAAGTGATATTTGAAGAATAATAACTCGGTTTGACAAATGAGTCGCGAGAAATGAATATCCTTCTCTGAAGAAGGAATTTACTCACCATCGAAATCTCGACATCGTCGTTTAGGCTGAAAATTACCGGTCTGATTGTTGGAAATATTGGTGGCAACAGCAACAACGCTCTGTATCGATTGACTAGTCGTCGAAAGCCTCATGTCTATGTCACCGTGGTTGCTGTCCTGAGTTGGGGTACCACCGGGGCTCGTGTCGATACGGTCAGGACGAGGAATATCATTGGTTCTATCATTACGGTCGATCTTCTTGCGATCCGGGGATCTCGAGCGTGAACGGGATCTAAGTGGGGTTGGTGATCGATTACGAAAACGAGCTCTGTGATCACGAATCTCGGGACCGTCGCGGACCCGAGAACGCAAGGGTGACGTACTCCGACTTCTCGTACGTCTGAGAAAATGGAATTTAATCAAGTTTCTTGAATCTCTCAAGTCTTGAACCTTTTAAGGATGTGCGGCTAGAAATAATTACTCATTTTATTCAACTCAACAAATTGCCTCTACTTTCTACTTTGTGCAGTCGTCACTCTACCCATGCCAACTGTCGGAATTAACCAAAGCTTCCTTTTCCATTTTCCAATCAAAATAGTCCAATTTTGTTTTCACATTTTCTTTCATCACAAAAATGGTAATCGCTGGAAATGTCTATCGTAAGCCTCGATAATTCCAACATTCAAGCACGGACACGCGATGAAGAGCATTTTTCCGTTGCAAAATTCAAGCTACAAGACTCATCTTTATTTTAATTGGAAAAATTCAACGAGCTCGATATCACGTTGACGTAGAATTCGTCCAAAGTTCGATATAAACGATTGGAGGAATAATACTGAAAATAATCCAACTAAAGTATCGTGCACAGCAGAACCCAAGAGAAGAAGGTGGTGCCGTTACAAACGAAAAGTTGCCAATGCGCATTCTTTGCCGAACGAATAAATTTCCTACGAAAAGTGCAAACATTTTGGATGTTGTCGGAAAAGTGAGTTTCGAAACCACGACTGGAAACTCCATAGCAATGTTTTGTTCTGTTCTTAACGAACGGATGGTTCTTGGAACGAACAGTTGCTGTGACTGATTCACAGCCGAACTCACTTGGCACGCCAGACATCCTTAAATCTTTAGAATTGAATCGATATATCTTTGGGTTGCGAGGGAGATTGTTTCAAGTTGGTCAAACCTTCGCTCATGGCGGCGAGCGTTCAACGGAGGAGATTTGTTCCTCCATGGACGACTCCTGTCTCGTTCACGGTCCCGGCGTATGTGTTCTCGACTCCTGGACCTTCGCCGATCTCGCTCCCACGACCTGGAACGCGACCTCGAGCGCGTTCTTGACCTCATTCGACCTCTGGTAAGAAAATTCATTTCAAAGTATTGAACAGTGTGAATGATACTTATTCCATAACAACGACAACTTTAAATGAATGTGATTATGGTGCATCATCGATTTCCCGCAGTCAGTTAGAATCCGTTTGTTAAATCGTGAAAATATTAACAAGGAAGTTCACCTTACTGTACCCCCACAACCTGGGTCAAAAAAATTATATTTTGTAGTTCACACCAAAGTATAAACCCTCACAAAAAATGAGCGGCCCACTCGCATATTTAAGGGGTGAAATTAATTCTCAAAAATCGGTGGTTTTTTCGTTTTTCGCTGATATTCCAATTTTCGATTACATGTTATTGTAGAGCACTGAAAAATGAACAACTTTGCTATTTAAACTTTTGGCGTATCTATTTTTGTTTCAAAGATATCAGCGAAGAACGAAAAAACCACCGATTTTTGAGAATTAATTCCACCCCTTAAATATGCGAGTGGGCCGCTAATTTTTTGTGAGGGTTTATACTTTGGTGTGAACTACAAAATATAATTTTTTTGACCCAGGTTGTGGGGGTACAGTAAGGTGACCTTCCTTGTAAGTTGTCAAATAGTTTCCAGGTCCAAAAAGGATGGAATTTCGAATCCATGGAATTCGGATGGAAAAAACAATAAATAGTGAAAAACAATAAAAAAAAATTTCCCGCTTACCGGCTTCGTGATCGCTTTTCTTTCTCTTTGTCATCCTTTTCAGAGTCCGATTTCCTGGCTTCACGTTTCATTGGAATCAATGTGGCACTCGAGCCATTGACTTGGACAGGGGGATTCGTTGGGATCGTCGGCAAAGGCGCCATCGTTGGCATTGTCGGCATCGGCGGAATCGTTGAGATTGTTGGGATCGTCGTCTCGATTGTGTTCTCTCCGGGAAGAGTCATTGTCGCTACGGGGATAACTCCCGTGGGTGGTGTCTCGCTGCCACCAACCTCGGGCTTGATCAACGGCGGCAATACATATTCCTGTGTCTCCAAAGTTTTGAATAGAAGTTCAACGAAATTCTTCGTTTCTAAACATTGGAAAAAAAAAATACAAATGTCAAAAACGTTCGACAAAAATTGCAGAAAAATCAAAGTTACCTCTTCAATTATTCCATTTGCACAATTATGACGAAGAATAAATATTCAGGATTTTATGAAACTCCAAAACACTACATCAGAAATCACGTGACCAATTTCAAGAGACTTGAAAAAATCTGTTTGCCTTTATCCCAAAAAAGTTTTTGGAAACATTTTGCACGATAAGCACCGAAGAAAGCAACGCTTCAGAAAAATTAAGTTATTGCACATTCTGCGCCAGTTTCGTTGAAATATTATTGCAAGAAATTTTTTACAAAAACTCAATGAAACGAGACTCCGAAATACTTCTGTCGTAACCCGGCAAATTGTGCGACAAAAACTTGAGTTAAACAAAAAACAATTGATACTGAAGTTTGCATCGTTGGAATACAACGAAAAACTTATTTTTAATTCATATTTTCATACTTATTCCATTTTTTAAATAATATTTTGTGTTTTCGAATAGGAAAGAATACTTTCCTATAATCTTTGACAAATACTGCATGAAAATTTAGTCCTCTGCTATAAAAAATAATGACTTTTCGTTGCATTCCAACGATGCGATCTTCAACATCGTAATAATAAAGGCTCCTAGTCATTTTGCCTTTGAGACATGGATTTTATAAGTCCAAGTGTGCTCCTCCACAAGATTGAGACGCGATAAGCAGACGATGTTGAGGTTTCCATCATTGAAATGCAACGAAATTCCCTTTTTTCTCGGGCAAATCTCAAGATTCTCATTGAATATTCCGTCAGGACAATAAAACGATCTTTTTTAGAGTCCAAAGACAAAATCGTTACGAAAATTGTCCTGGTTTTTGGAATTGACCAAACAATTGATAGAAAGACGTATTTTTTGTTGGGGTCTAACGTTGTGAACTTCGGGGTCGTATAAGTAGAGCCTGGCAAACTGTTTCATGGATTTCTGGATAATGTTGAAGTTTTCATCGTCGCAATGCAATGGAATTCGAAACTTCATTCTATTTTTTTGTAAGTACGGGCAAAAATTGAACGACAGTGCCGATCGACGGCAACGTTAGCAAGTGAAAAACTGAACGTCAAAGAAATATTGAGGCGATTAGAAATTTTTTTTAAACGGTGAACCGATAAAATATTTTCCGTTGGACTCCAACGATGCAAACTTCCGTATCGTATTTTTGTCGCCGTACCTTGCTGCAAGAAAACGTCGAGCTGCTCGACCATTCCGACTCGCAATTCTTCCAAAGTTTTGTCTTTTTTGACAAGGGCGTACACATATTTGGCGAGAGCCGCAGGGTCTGCGTCACATCTGTAAAGCAAATAAGTTGATTGCCGAAGGATCCTCCATTTAAATTGGGAGACACGAATTTAGAGCAATATTGCAGCTGATTTGAAAATGTTGAAAAAAAATATGACGGGAGTATCGAGCGGTAGCGAAAAATGGGCGAAACGACGAATTTGGAGGAATTTTGGGAGGAAAAATGAGTAAATTTAGTCTAGAAATAAAAGGACTAATGTCGGAGGAAATAATGATGATAGTAATTTGGAGAGACGTGGAAAGATCGGAGGAGGGTCGGGATATAAATCGAAATGCCACACGCGGAGTAAAACTCATGGATGTACATGTACATTCTGTTACACATTATCCATAACCGCGAGTAGCAGAGGAAAAGAAAAAAAATCTCTTGCACACACATATGCACAGGCTCACAAACAGCGAGGGAGTTTGTACAATCGGGGCAAGCTGGCCTACTTACAGAGGCTCCAAAACGGCTGTGAGCCACGCCTTGAATTGATCAGGATTTTCTATAATCATTTTTGTTCTGTACACGATATGATGCACATGAAAAACGTTTCTTTCGCGTCACAATAATCACGTATTACGAGCGGTAGAATATAAGTACTCTCTTAAGTAGAGACAGTCGCCATTCTGAAATATCGCTCCACACTACCACACACTGTGTTCAATTCAACGTGGGGCGGAGGGCTTGAAACAGATAGGCAATCTTAGGCTTCCAATGAGAACGGCCCGCTCGAAGCGTCCCTCTGCGGCGGAAATCTGAAAACTAATGTCAACCGGAAATGCGAGTTGGTAATTATAATTTCAAATATTTTCTAACGAAATAGCGCGGTTCACCAATTTTTCACGAAAAATTTCATCGAAAATAATTACAACTCGAAGTGGTGGATTTCTGCTTATCTGCGAATTCAAATTTCGGGAAATTCAATGGAAATCATGTCGCATCTGCTGCAAATAATCTTCACAGCCCGCGGTTATATGATTGAAAACACCACAGATCGAACATCGCACATATTCCATGTCCTGCTGCTACTTCGCGGAGCAATATCCTGCGAAGACCCGGGAGCGCGCGTGAACCGTAAACAAACCAAACGATTTTAATATCGTACATGCAAGCTGTTCGATTTTAATTAATAGATTTTCTAAAATCATGATTCGTTTCATTGGACGCGAATGAAGTTATTGGCAGAAAGTAATTTACAATAGCAATCGTAGTTAAATTAATTTAATACATTTATTTAATTATAAATTCGTTCAATTATTATTCCTATTATTATTATTTAAATAAAATTCAAATATAATTACATTTTTATTAAATTTATCGAATTATTAAAATTATTTAGTCAATTCGTTTAATTAATGCGATTCTTCGATGATTATGACGGAAATTTACGTTCCTTGACGCGATACATAGACGTTCGGAAAACGTCTAGAGTCATACCTGGCTGCTGCGCGGCGGATTTGAACAAAAAAACGGAAGGAACCAAAAGTCTATTCCCTTTCTACTGGATTTCGTTTTTGTGAGAGTCGTTGTTCTCTCTGAAGGAAAAGCCTCATAAACGACATTATTTATTCAAATTTGAAAACGTGGAGAGATCCTCGCGATGTTCGTGACGAGCCAGTCATACCAGAGTCGTCATACTATACTTATTCACTCCGCTGTATCATCCCGCCCATATATACATGTGTTTTTGCATATCGCGATAAAATCGAATAGCGTATCTCTGTGTTGCGACTCATTTCACACGGCAGTATAGCAGAAAGCCGCATTTCAGTAATCGCTTCGCTTCGTCAATCGTCAGACGCGAATGCGTCGTGCGACGAGCAGCATTGATCTTTCTGCGGCTGAACCGAAATACAAATTTGCCAATCGTTCTTTCAGTCAGAACTTGATAAGATTTATCTCGTGCATTCAAAGTATTATCGCTGACAGCCAAGACGGAAAGCATGACGGATAAAAGCGATATCCCATACTCGGAGAACGGAGTTAAAGAACACGATGAGGTTAGTTGCGTCGAGAAACACATATATACTGAATACGGATAGACGTGTAAAGAATTGAAATTATTGATTGGAAGAATTATAATCTACCGGGGAAATTCCTTCGCTGTCAAAACTCTGATACTTACATCTTCCAAAATTCTCAGTGTTTACAACGTTTCAAGAGGTTATGTTCGTTCTAGCTGTCAAACATTTTTACATTGCGTGTAATCCGACGTCAGAGTTGAGTCACTTTTCTCAGTGCTGACGACACGACTAATACTGCTAAATTATGGACATGCTAATAAAACTGTTTTTATTTTTTTATTTTTTTTTATCCCTTTGTTTCCCTTGGCGCCTCAACATAGCGCGATTTTATTTTTTTCTTCCTACGGTTAATCCCGCAATGCGCTTTGTCGTCTGCTATGAGCAATTCAAACAAAGCTCGGAGCTATTAACGAATCACGTATTTGTCGCAAATGTTATAGATCGTTCGTATTTTACAAACAGTAAATGTGGATTTGTTGGTTGCTATTGAGGTATTACTATCACGAAACAACTCTATTTAGGGTTCTTTGAAAATATTGCATAAACGTTTTTGGCACCAAAACGAACAGTTTTCTTCTTTGAAGAAAATTTTTCTGACGTTTAGAATTTTCCGATATTTAATTTTCAATGTTTTATTTTTACCGTTTAAATGCATGTAAATTGAAATCACGTTTCGTTAGAACGTTGCAAGGAAAAAACAAAAGAAACGCTACGTCAATTTACACGCGTTTAAATGGAAAAAAAAATTAGAAATTAAATATCGAAAAATTCTGAACGTCAGAAAAATTTTCTTCAAAGGAGAAAACTGTTAGTTTTGGCGCCAAGAACGTTTATGCAAAATGTTGAAAGAACCCAAAATAAAATCGTTTTGTGATGGTCATATGTTAAAGGAGTTTGGAGTCGGAATCAATGTTTGTTTTCGAAATCTATGTGATTTTTTCCAAATCAATCGTAGGCAGTCGATTCATTTGTTTTTTCGTGTTTTTAAAAAATTCTTGCCCAGTCCTTTAAGGTATAACTATCGCAGAATGGGTTGATTTAGGATTTTCTTGAAATTTAGTGTAAATATTCTTGACATTAAAACGAACAACTTTCCTATGAGACGAAACATTTTCTGCCGTCTAGAATTTGAGATATTTCATTTCCAATTTTATATTTTTCCCATCTAAACGCGTGTAAATTGAAGTCGCGTTTCTTTTGTTTTTTCTTGCAACTTTTTTAACGAAACGTCACTTCAATTTACATGCGTTTAGATGGGGAAAAATATAAAATTGGAAATGAAATATCTCAAATTCTAAACGGCAGAAAATGTTTCGTCTCATAGGAAAGTCGTTCGTTTTAATGTCAAGAATATTTACACTAAATTTCAAGAAAATCCTAAATCAACCCATTCTGCGATAGTTATACCTTAATGCTGGAAACGCATGAAGTTGAAGTTTGCATTGTTAGGATGCAACGAAATTATTTATTTCTTTACCAAAGCTCATAATTTATATTCAGAATGTAATTGCGATGATAAAACAATCGGGTTTTGTTTCCAGAAAAATCTATCGTCACGAAAAATTTGGCTGATTTTAAAAATTCAACAAATCATGAATAAAAATAAATATTTTTCGTTGCATTCCAACGTTGCCAACTTCAGTATCATAGAAACGTTATATATTCGATAAATCCGCCCATCGATGGGACCGATGGACCGATAAAATATTTATGTTGCTTCACCAATGTAAAATTTGCTGTAATAAAAAGTTCATTTTATCTGAAAACCATCGAGAGAGATATCGGTGTTTCTTTTTCGTGTTTTTTTTCTTCACAATTTGAAAATTAACTCGTATTTCCTCTGCAGAAATTGCTCCAGCCTTTTGAGTACATCCAAAAAGTTCCTGGAAAACAAATACGTGCTAAACTTGCACATGCGATGAACCACTGGCTAAAAATACCCATGGAAAAGTTGCGAGCGATCGACGAGATAACGCAGATGCTCCACAACTCTAGTTTACTGTAAGAGCCCAACTTTGACTCTATCGTGCATCCAATTATTTTAAAATGCTGAAGATGAGGTAACTGGAAGCGTCAATGTATTTTTTCAGTATAGACGATATCCAGGACAACTCGATTCTTCGTCGGGGAATTCCAGTAGCCCATGCTATTTACGGAGTGGCACGTACCATTTCTGCTGCCAATTACGTCATGTTTATAGCACTTGAGCGAGTTATAGCTCTGAACCATCCACAGGTAAATAATCAAACTGTCCAGGGCTGAGAATCATTGTAGAAACATTAATCGGCTAGACAGACATGCGTTCCGTCAATGTCAGTTGGAAAAAAATCAATCTATGTGTCGAATGAAAAATCCTGTTTGATGAAAACAAAATGTACTTTTCATTTGAGCAGGCTACGCAAGTGTACACCGAGCAACTTTTGGAACTGCACAGAGGGCAGGGAATTGAAATTTACTGGCGTGACAATCATGTTTGTCCAACGGAGCCTGAATACAGATTCATGACTATGAAAAGTATGCTCAATCTGGGAATGTAGTTGTTGAATTTTCCTTATTGGACCTTGTAATGTTGTAAATTCAACCCTTCGAGTGCATATTGGGTCAATATGACCCAAGGGGTTTTTCAAATCGTTATATTCCGGTAATCATGTATTTTTTGTTGTAGCGACGTGTTTTGCAACAAATTATCCATATTTCATGGGCCCAAATGTATTTTCTGACAAAAACGAAAATTCAATGCCAAAAACTTCGTTGCTATTAAATTGTTGGGGTCAAATCGACCCGATATGCGCTCGAAGCGTTGCGAGAGCATCGTTTCATTAGCCCATTTTTTATATCGGATTTTCATCTTGCTACAAATACGTTTTACATATTTCCAAGCATTATCGCTCATTTTTAGAAACTGGCGGACTGTTCAATTTGGCTGTAAGACTTATGCAACTCTTCTCTGACTGCAAACAAGAGTTTACCAACTTAGCTGGCATTCTTGGACTCTATTTTCAAATAAGAGACGACTATTGTAATCTCTGTTTGCAAGAGGTATATTATATTCATAAATGACATACTCATTAAGGAGTCTGGCTACACACGACAATGTGGCCATGTTAAAAGCATAGGAAAATTCGAAATTATTAGAATTTAATCAAGTTGGTGAGTACATTCTTTAGTATTAAATATAAATATACAATTTTTTAAAGATTTTGCTGTTACATAGTTTCCGAGTTACTGAACACTGCAGTGTACACGCATAAGCACAGGATTCAGATATATATAGGTATATCTTTTGCATATTGTAAACTCTGATTATTCGACAACTATGTAGACGAAAAATTTGAAAAAAATTGTGTCCTTGTATTTGACACTGAAGAATTTTGTCACCAAATTTTATTAAATTCTTATCATATGGTCGTATGTAGTCATGTTAAAAACAGGAAAATTCGAAATGATTAGAATTCAATGAAATTTCGTGAGTATATTCTTTAGTATTGAATATAAATATTCAATTTTTTAAAGATTTTTCTGCTACATAGTTTCCGAGTTATTGAACACTGGAGTTTACACGCATAAGCATAGGATTCAGATATATATAGGTATATCTTTTGCATATTGTAAACTCCGATTATTCGACAACTATGTAGACGAAAAATTTGAAAAAAATTGTGTCCTTGTATTTGACACTGAAGAATGTTGTGACCAAATTTTATTAAATTCTTATCATATGGTCGTATGTAGCCAACCTCTTTGAGCTCGTAGCTGAATTTCATTGATGTTTTCATTCGTCGGTGTTACAGTACTCTGACAACAAAAGTTATTGCGAGGATCTCTCGGAGGGAAAATTCAGTTTTCCAATAATTCATGCCATTCAAAGTCACCCGGAAGATAAGCAAGTCGTGAGTAAGTACACTTTCGTATAAGCCATTTTGTATATCACTGAAAACTTTATTCACACAATCATACTCTTTGTATCTTCTTGAAGCGATACTTTTTACATCGGAAAGCCTTTTGGTTTGAGTTTGTTATCAAGTATTTGCTGTCTTTTTCGAGTTTTTTCCTCTACCATGAGTTTGTGTCTCTCCACGATTTCGTCCATGTCGCGGGAGTATTCTTTGATTTTGGCCTGAAACATTTTTTTTCAAACATCAATATTTGCGTCTTTGAAAATGTCGCGTCTAGCGATCGGTTGGTTGTTAATAACAAACGTATTTTTATATTGGAAAAGCGTACGTAGAACTCTCGTTGTTTATTCGTTCGGATCATTTGTTTGACTCCAAACGGGGCTGGTCGTCCGTCTTTGAAAGAATAATCTGCCATGTTGGTCAACGGCCCGAATGCATTTGGGTTTTTGGGCAATCGGTTGCTGTGTTAGGGGAAATGTAGAAAATTTATAAAATGTTATTGATTATTGGAAATGTTGGAAATTGTGAGAATGAATATTCCTCACTTGGCTCTCCATCTGTCGTCCAAAAACGCCGCAGCAGATTTGTGGAAATTTCTGGCCTCGAGAGACGTAACTAAAAATACCATGACATGGAAAATAAAAAATTATTTGCAATCGTCGAACGATGCTTAAATATCTGCATCCACCACATTTCATTCAGAAATACCGGGGATTTCAAGGTCATTGTTGCTTTGTCGATAAACTTATTCATTTTTCATTTGGTCAGCGGCAGAAATCGTCTCTCGAGTCTTTTTTATTCAATTCAGAAAATTTTAAGGTTAAGCACGAACGGACATAACCTCGAAAAGATTCTGTAGAATTTTAGCTCGAAATTAATCGATTATTCGAAACAATGGAAAACGTGACGAAAGTCAAATTGACCCTTCATTGCTCAAAACATTCATTTTCATATGACATCATTATTTTATACGAAAGACCGATCCGGAAACTCCACCTTTTTTCTCTGACACTTATAATCACTTTTGTACCAACATTTCAAACGAAAATTGACGAGCTTACCAGCGATTCGCGATCGTGCGGAGTTCAACACTTGTTTCAGCAACATTTTTTATGATATTCGGAGAGTTATGGTTTCTTAAAACTTGTTTTTATGCTCTTACTAGTCGATATATCGCGCTCGAAATTCCGGCACTGCGAAGACCGATCTTCGAGTTTCTCTCTCTCTCTCTCTCTCTCTCTATTAGGCGGCTGCGCTCATAATAGACAACTCAAAGACGACTGTATTTGGGATTCTTTGAAAATTTTGTATAAACGTTCTGGGCATCAAAAATAATAGTTTTCTCCTGCAAAGAAAAATTTATTGGCGTTTACATTCGAGATATTTAAATTCCAATTTTTCATTTTTCCCATCTAAACGCGTGTCAATTATGGTCGAGTGTTTCTTTTGTTTTAAAAACGTCAGTTCAATTATTGCTTCGATTCACACGTGTTTAGATGGGAAAAATAAAAAATGGGAAATTAACAAATTCTAATCGTGAGAAAATTTTTCTTCATAAGAGAAAACTGTTAGTTTCGATGCCAAGAACGTGTATACAAAATTTTGAAAGAACCCTAAATAAAGCCGTTTTGTGGTAGTATAAACTGATTACTCTGGACATTTTTTCTTTTTCTACAATTTGTCAAAATAATAACGGATTCAATTTTTTATATAGACGTAAATTACTATGAAAAAGTACCCTCCAAGTTTTCTGGTCACTATATTCACTTCGAAACGTTAGATATGTCGGAAAATTAGAAAAAAATATCAAAAAACACTGGTCTTGATAGATTCACGTAGACTGGAACCTGCAACAACGTCGTCAGAATTTATGATATTTAGACGTTTGCGAGTTGGAAAAAAAATGGAGCTAGTTCTTTGACGCGTTTGTACATCTCTGAAAGAAAAATTGAAGGATGGAGTACAAATCAAGATCGTCCAAGAGAAAATATACAGTCCGACCTCTCAATAAGCACGCCCGCAATAAGCACGCTTCCCCAGTTTCTCGGTCGAACATTTTCTCCCACTCCGACTCAAACTCTGAGCTCGAGTAAATTTGTGCGCGAACCTCTCAATAAGCACGTCCAGCAGATGAGAGCTTAGACGCATAAAATAACATGAATTTGTACATATATCAATGCATATGAGTGTTTTTAATTATTCTTATTATCACATAAAATACAAAAATGTACGTTAAAAACTTAAATCTATTTAAGAACTGTCGTACAAAATGGCAAAAGAATTCGACAAATAATTAAAATTATTTTCGATCGGTTGATAGTCATTTCGACTCTCAACGTTATCAACTGGAGGTGCGATATTTTCAAGGGAGCCGAATTCGTCCATGGAGGATGAAGCCTCGGAGAAATGTAATTCTTCAATGTCGTCTTCTCAATACATATTTCGATCAATGCAAAACTATTTAATAGTATTCACATGAAATCGGGACTAACGTGAAAAAGTTCACATTTATTAGAAGCGTGCTTATTGGGAGGTTCGCAAGCTAAAAAGAGCAAGAGAAACAGAGACAGTCGGTGAGCGTGGAGTGCGCGTCTGGTGGGGGCACTCGATTTCTCGGAAAAACTCTTCCCCTTGGGGGCTTTACCGTGCTTATTGAGAGGTCGGACTGTACTCCCTTTGGAAAACTCTGAACTGCGGAACCCATGATATTTTGTACAGACTTGATGAGAGACTACTTTTTGTTTGCTCGTAAACATTTAACCGGGTAAATATACAGAGGATACAAAAAGAAATTGTGGAGAGGGAAAAAAATTCCTTCGGCTTTTTCCTTCTGTAATATTTAACACTCTGTGCTTGAAAACGTTTGAAAATTTTCTTGTAGATTTAGGTAATCGATTCTTTCCCCCAAAGTAAAAAACTGCTTGATTTTTCGTGCTTCTAAACTCATTATTCTCGCTCCATCGGTCGACAAGCATCGGTCGAGCCTCTTGATTAAATTTAGTCACAAGTGTTATTTTTTCGTCGAGAACGTTTTTTTAATTATAAGCGAAGCATTTTTGACGCACACTTGTATGAATTTAGATATCCTGCGACAACGGACGACCGACGTGAACGTTAAGAAGTATTGCATAACGTTACTGGAGAAATTCGGATCGTTCGCCTACACGAGATCGGTGCTGAAAGAGCTCGATCAATCGGCGCGCGAGGAGATTGAGCGATTGGGTGGAAATCCCAAGTTGACAGCGTTGCTGGACGAATTACTTAATTGGTCTCGAGAGGAGCAGAAAGCACAGGCAACTTCCAGATCGAAACAGGACACCACGAACATGGATATTTAAAGCACAACGAAAATAAGTACATCAAGGTCATTCCAGATACGAGTCGTAAACATATTTCGTAATGGTATAGAAAATGAGGGAATCGTCAACCGTTGCGTCATTGTGTGTGTGTGTTTTTTTTTTTAACAATATTTTGCGTGATAGGGACAAATAGAGTGAACGAAAAAAGGGTAGGAAAACGTCCCCCTTTCTGCGAGACGAGAAATCGCACGAAGGCTTCGTCTTAGAACCAACGAAAATTAAGGAAAAAAATCCATNCTCGAGAGGAGCAGAAAGCACAGGCAACTTCCAGATCGAAACAGGACACCACGAACATGGATATTTAAAGCACAACGAAAATAAGTACATCAAGGTCATTCCAGATACGAGTCGTAAACTTATTTCGTAATGGTATAGAAAATGAGGGAATCGTCAACCGTTGCGTCATTGTGTGTGTTTTTTTTTTTTTTTAACAATATTTTGCGTGATAGGGACAAATAAAGTGAACGAAAAAAGGGTAGGAAAACGTCCCCCTTTCTGCGAGACGAGAAATCGCACGAAGGCTTCGTCTCAGAACCAACGAAAATTAAGGAAAAAAATCCATTAAATGAATTCGAAAAATTATAAATTCTCGCTCGTGGCCAAAACTTATGCGTATCGTTTATAATAATAAAGTATTGTGTTAAAGAAAGCAGAAACAAAAAAATGATACTGTCGAGAATCAATGAGGCTTATGAAGACGAATTGACGTGGATCGCAAATTACTCATCCCGATCCATCACGATGCCAGAAATTTCGCAATACATGTTAAATAGAAGGCCAAAAAAAGTTTTACCTATAATTTCACAGTTTATAGTCGTTAGAGGCATTAGCGTTAGTCTGTGCTTAATTTGAACTTCTAACCGAATAACATTGAATGTCAGAGGAAAATGTGGGAGGAAGGAACTCAAAACTTGTTTGGAAATTAAAGAATTTTCTCTGAGTGCAGGAGCGTTTGAAAAATTCGAACCTCCTGTATCTCGATATCTTTATAGACGAGAATCAGATTTTAGTATTTGCTTCAACAGTTTTATCATTCCTCATCCCCAAATTTATTCTTGTGAGGCTTTTTTTAGATCGTCCTACTGGCGCCCTAAACGCATATATACAGATGAGAGATTTTCTCAAACGTTTAATCTCAAGTGCTTAATTCGGCAAATAAGAACTTGAATATCATATCGCCATAGGAATTGTGGCTTTTAAAGATTTCCATCGCTCAAAAACCATGTATACAACTATATATGACACCCAGTGGGAAATTGTGCTTAGAAAATTTGAAAAAAGAAAATCATACTTTTTATCGTGCAGAAGAATAAATTCTCGGGTAATTGTGGATTTCAGTAAAATTGTGAAAAAATAGTCGCAGATGGAAACGACTGGCTAGCTAAAGAAACCTCGTGGGCAGAGGAACATTCAAAGCCAAAGCTTCCAAGTACATTTGGGTCTCTAATACCCGAGGCAAAGGGTGGATCTTTTTCTGGGTTGTCTGAAACATTTTCACCTCCGATCAGCGAACCGTTTAGGCTTTTCCAAGGATACCCGAGAATCCTACAAACATTTTCTCAAGTCTCAATACTGTCAATATGGCTTGACAACACCGCTAAAGTACCGGAGCTTTCTAAGTCTCGTGTACTTTTTACAGCTTCACAAAAGAATGTGAAATTCGAGGACCGAGGAAATATCCATTCAATCATTTCTGCACATCCCAAGGACGTTGTATGGCGACGATCAAATCTAAATTTTTGTTTTCAGTTTTTCGTACATACAAAATGGTTTGCGAGCCTAAGTTCATTTAAAAAAAGTTGTTACTAATTGGCTAAAGAACAAGATACTCCAAATCTAAGATTTTCCGAGGTAATCTGTATTTTTTAATATAATAAACGAAATTTCGTAAAATTTTACAAGCTATATTTTTGAAAAATTGAATAAAGCCTCTTCGATGTTACATCAAAGTATGTGCAAGGTTTTGAGAGGCTTGATCAGTTAGAAAAAATATTTAATGTTGAAAATTGCAACTTTTAACATACATTCTCATGATAATTTACTGAAAATTGCGATTTTTATAAATAAATAGTCGTGCCTGCGGGCTAAATTTTTTTTTTTTCAAAATCTTCAAACTTTGATTTTACGAAAATTGCCATAATTTGTTTTTTTTTACAAACTGGCCACTCCAGCTACCGCTCATTATCTTCGTTTTCGAATTATTTTTGAATTGGTAATTACTGATTTTTGATTTTGTCGTTTTTAGTTGCTTACGAACTTTAAAAGTGGAAAATATAACGAAGAATGTAATTTTTACGTCCGGGTTCCCAAAAAGGAAAAATAATCGGCATGCGATACACAGCCTGAAACCTATTCTGATTCACGAGCTCCATTCCTGTGAAAGATTCATCAAAATTGGTTCAGTGGTCTTCGCGAGAAAAGGGCACAAACACAATTTTGTGGTAAAATTTTATTATAGAGTTATCTCGACTACTACATGGTGAAACCTCTTAAAATTGCACGAGCTATTAAATATCACGATTCTCTTTGTGTGGTGCAAATTCGAAGGAATTCTATCGATAGAAAATTTTGCATACAACGTCTTTATCGGAAAGCAACCGATTTTCTTTGACAAAACGAGAGAATAGAACGAAGTTGAAGTTTGCATCGTTGGAATGCAACGAAATTCTGTTTTTTATTCGGTAGAGGTCATAATTATTATTCAATATTTGGTCTGAACAATAAAACGATTCTCTCTTGCGACCCAAAAACTCAATCGACACGAAAAATTGCCATGATTTTTAAAATTCAAAAAACAATAAATGTACAAAATATTTTTCGATGAATCCCAACGTTGCAAACTTCAGAGTCATAGAATAGAATCATTAGAGAAGCGAATATATCCGCAAGAACTATTGAAGAATGAACAATAATATTCATCGTATTGGAGTTTTATTACCAACTGCAATGCGTGTACCACAATATGATAATAATTTATTTATAACTTTAGCGGGATAGATCTTTGATAGCGTGTTTTATAACCATTATTATACAATCTTAATATATTATTTTTTATTCCGCTACTATACATATACAAACCTATAGATACATACACGTGTATGCATATATATATATATAGCCACACTGTTACGCCTAAAATTGTAATTCGTTATCAATAAATATAATCTTCGATTCGAAGAGCTCGGAGTGCAACAACGATCATGCGTCGAAGTNNTGCGACCCAAAAACTCAATCGACACGAAAAATTGCCATGATTTTTAAAATTCAAAAAACAATAAATGTACAAAATATTTTTCGATGAATCCCAACGTTGCAAACTTCAGAGTCATAGAATAGAATCATTAGAGAAGCGAATATATCCGCAAGAACTATTGAAGAATGAACAATAATATTCATCGTATTGGAGTTTTATTACCAACTGCAATACGTGTACCACAATATGATAATAATTTATTTATAACTTTAGCGGGATAGATCTTTGATAGCGTCTTTTATAACCATTATTATACAATCTTAATATATTATTTTTTATTCCGCTACTATACACATACAAACCTATAGATACATACACGTGTATGCATATATATATATATATATATATATATATATATATAGCCACACTGTTACGCCTAAAATTGTAATTCGTTATCAATAAATATAATCTTCGATTCGAAGAGCTCGGAGTGCAACAACGATCATGCGTCGAAGTTCGAACTTTGTTGTTAGACTGTAGCCGAGCGATACGCAGCGCCAGGTGGTGATTAGAGAAACTAAAATTCATTTCGACCGGATTTCGTCGCGAATTTTATGTTGACAGGAAAAAAAAAAACACAGAAAAATTTGTTATCATAGCACGAATCCGGGTCTGGTCATTTTGCAAACGCCAAATTTTTTATTTGCACGTAAAAAATTAGTGTAAATATGGAGTGACTAGTCGACGCCATGACAGCTTTTGCGCGCGTTCGAAAGAACAATTAAATAAAATATCACCGTTCACTTCACACAATGAAACGGACCAGAGCCGGAATCGCACCACCGCACTGCACCAAACAAAATTTTCTTTTCACGATTTTAATGAAAACTCGTGGAGAAATCCGGTTAGCACAGCACACGCGACTTGTACGAACGCTGTTGGACTATAATTCGACTGTCAGCTCAGCAGGCGCAGCGGGCTTTTGCGCGCCACCTAGTGACCAAAACGTCAGACTCACTAAGAACGCTATCGAATGATACATAGAAAATAATAATCGAGTGAATGAAAACATTTTATTAATTTTGTTTGTCATTTTTATTTTCCTTAACGCGAGTGGAGAGTTTAATAAAGATCGAAAATGGGTAGACGCTCGATAAATACCACGAAAAGTGGCAAGTACATGAATCCCACGGATCAAGCACGTAAGTTTTGCTGCTCATAACCTACAAATTGATGGACATGCCACTCTTTCCTTCAATTTCTTATTTTCAAGTGTATTCACAAAGATTTTCGTCTATTCCTCAATTTCGTACATTTTTTCAAAAGGCAAAGAGGCACGTAAGAAAGAATTGAAGAAAAACAAAAAACAGCGTCAACTCGTACGGGCTGCGGTGCTCAAAGGGAAAGATCCTTCGCAAATCATTGAAGAAATGGAAAAAATCGATCAGATGGGTAAAATTTCTTCTACGCAGAATTCTTCTTGAGATTTCTTCATATCGATGCCTCTGCTCAATTTTTTCACGATTATCTTTCGTTGCAGAGTACAATGTCATGCAACCGCCGCCTCTGAATGAAAAAGTTCTCAAGGACAAGAGGAAGAAGCTCAAAGAGACGCTAGATCGAGTGTTAAAAATGTATGTAAGTATTTTGAGAACCTTAATTCCAAAAAATCCTCAAATGCATCGGTAAGAGTACGAAAACTTGACGATTAGCAAACATTTCACCTGCTACGAGTTGGTCTATTGATTATTATTATTACAGGCCAAGGACGATCAGGAAAAATGGACAGAGCTCAAGGAACAGTTGATCCAGTACGAGCGAAGGAGAATAGATCTTGTATCGTACTTTGAAGCTGTGAGACACGCGCAGCAAGTCCAAGTGGACGAAATTCCATTGCCTTCTGCAGGAACCGATATCACGCGCATATTTCCTGGTAATTCTCACAGTAGTTTTTCATGAGGATCTTAACCCTTCGTGGTCACTGTCGGCGTAAATATCTACTAGATGCCGGGTATTGAACGGGGATATAAATGCCCTCGACGCTAAAATCGCTGAAATTTACTCTAAATATGTTTTTTGAAACGCGCGCTATCCTACTATTTTTTTTTCACAAAAGAACGCGATCCGATGAATATCAGGTCCAAATTGTAGGCAAAATTATTGAAAATCCACGAAGTGACGATTATTTTAGTGAAAAAACTTTTTTACGCGTTTATTCCCTCCATTCTGCATTAAAAAAAATATCTTTGCCTTCGATTTCGTTCACAAAAGTTTTTCGTATCTAAACTGGAACGTCTACAGGATGTTCAGTAATTTTTTTGTGAATTTTCGGACCGATAGAGCGGTCACAATGCGGGTTCAGAAATAGACCGGGTAGAATCACCACGAAGAGTTGAAATATCGCAAACTATTTTCTCTCGCCTCAAGCATTATGAAATCATGGAACAATCTCTCGTTAATCAACTGCTGCAAATTTCCTTTTTTCCTCGAATAATCACATTCCAGTGTCAATTTTGAAAATTGCAAATTTCTCTTTTTTTTCCAGGATCTTTAACGTCTCAGATTCCTCTACCCGACATGCCTCAACCTCCAGCCCATATGTTCCCTCCTCATCCTCACTATATAGCGCAACATCATCCCTTGATGAACATACCAATACCTCCGAGTATATTGAAAAAGACAAGCGCTTATACCGGTCCAGCGAGTATTCCAACATTGGCACCGAACAAAGAGCCACCGGGAGTTCCGCCTTTCCCGCCGCCGGATCTCAGCGAGGACGAAGAAATTCAGGACAAAGTAAATAACTGCAATATTTTCATTCCGGATGAAACTCCAGAGACATTTACGCGAGTTTTAACGAAACGCCGTACGCGCAGTACGACAACTTATGTCACGCTATGAATTAATTTACTTTTGGAATATTTTCAGACCAAGGATTCGAGTAACAAGTCTCGAACGATACGTTTCGCCGACGACAAGGAAGACAGTAATAAGCAAGAGGCCGAAAGCAAGGAGAAAGCAGAGAAGGAGAAGGAAAAAGAGCGCGAGATAGTGAAAGTGAAACCAACGACGTTGCAGCAAAAAATGTTGGCAATGGCTGGCCAGGATATCGACCAATTCATGAGAGAAATGGAGGTCGTGCATAAAAAGCGTGAAACTGAGAGAGCCCAAGATTTGAGCGCAAGGTTATCGCTACTCGACGCGGAAGATGGTAAAGGGGCGAAAGGCGGTTCAAAGAAATCTGACAGTGAGAATATCGAGCCTCCGGGATCCTCGGAACATTCTTCCGGTCACGGGCAACATTCCTCGCACGTGCATCATCAACAGCAGCAGCAACAACAACAACAACAACAACAACAACAGCAGCAGCAGCAGCAGCAGCAGCAGCAGCAGCAGCAACAACAACATCAACACCAACAGCATCAACAACATCAACATCAACATTCGATGCCGTCGATGGGAATGCCACCTCCGCCGTTACTCTACAGACCTCCACCTCCGCCGATGCATCTGAGAATGCCTCCACCTCCACCACCTCGTATAGGACTGCGACTTCCGCCTGGTCCTCCGCCCGGTATGCCTCGGATGTTGCGTCCCGGGCCACCCTCGATGCCGCGAATGCCACCGCCTCAAATGCAAATGCCAAATCTCGGGGTATTACCGAACATGCCAGGATCGCAAATGCAGTCTCAATCCTCCAACTCCCAGCCCAAAACACCAAACGTACTTTCCGCAGCTCCGCAATTGATTAATCGCAAAGACAAAGATGGTAAGAGCACCACAACGATCGAGGCTAAACCACAAATCAGAAATCTCGCTGCTGACGTCACTAGATTTTTGCCAACTTCGCTTAGAGTCAAACGAGACGACAAACGGAAACCAACCAACGCTCCTAGAATCATCGAAAGAATCCACGAGACACAGCCCATTCGAGCTAGTCAACACAAAACCAAGGACGA
The DNA here is from genome assembly GCA_037952995.1 of Hyposoter didymator. NCBI lineage: Eukaryota > Metazoa > Arthropoda > Insecta > Hymenoptera > Ichneumonidae > Hyposoter > Hyposoter didymator. The sequence continues at coordinate 2,993,749 of JBAJMU010000001.1, read as the reverse complement.
CGCTTATATGCAATTTATGCAAGAAATGGAGGAACTTTTATGAATCAATTATCTTCTCCGTTGCCCTCCCCTTCCTTTTTATTCTTCGTCTCAAACAATTCCGTTACGATTGTAAATTCTGCGATAGAATATACATTGAAATTTCGGTATAAACTACTCAACAATGCGTTCTCGTTTTTTCACCTTTCCCTTCGTAAACCCCTTTTTCACAACCTTCTTCCACCAATCACCCGATCTCTCTCGTAGTCATGGAAATGTCCTAGCGCTTGGGAGTCGATAATTTTCAATCATTCCGACCCTGGAAAATTTATCAAGTTTCGTGTCTGCAGTGGAAAAAAATGTATTGGGCACATGGTAAATGAGCCTTTCCACACTTGCTCCATAAATGAAAGATTTTTACGCATTGTATTTATTTCAACATTCAACTGACAACAATATATATGTACAGTTTTTCCGCTTAACGTGGTATAATTGTATATATTTGTTTTCAATATTTATAGTACATTTCATTTATGTATATATATATATATATATATGGAGTAACGCGCATTTTCGCCCGAAGACTAAAAATATCTGACTACACGAAGAGAAAATGATTTTAAAAAATTACTATGACACCATAGTTTTTTGGTACCATATCGTCCCTCTGAGAAATTTCAGCAAAGACACAGCAATTTTTCATTGATATTCTATCGGAAATCGCGGAATTTTTGACGTTTTTTTGTTAAATTTCAGATGAAAAAATACCATGTACACTGAAAATAAAATTTTGTTGGAAATGAGCGATATTTTGTTCGATACGTTCGACCAAACGTTTTATTTTTTTTTCAATAATCCCAAAAATTGGGACATTGCAGCAAGACATATTCTAGAAAGTCTCTTCGGAAGCTAATTTTAGTCGTTCTAATTGTAAATTATTTTGCTGACAATTCCGTTAGAAACCAGAAAAATATTTAGTTTAACGTGTTCAACAAAATATCGACCATTTTTAACAAAATTTTCAGTGTGTATTTACGAAAATTTCTCAGAGGGACGATATGGTATACCAGGGAACTATAGTGGAATAGTAATTTTTTATATAATTTTATCTCCGTGTACGAAATATATCCAAGGACGAAATCTCCGTCTGTATTATATTCGCCGCCGATGAGTCAGTATCGACACATACAGTTGATCGATTATTGCTGTGTATCGATGATGATGTTATGATTTCGCGATCATATGGCGATCTATCACTTGCTCAGTCGGTAAAAAGCCCCTGCACGTTTTTTATTATAGATCAGAGACTGAATATTAAAGAAAAAAAATATTACACTGAAAACAAAAAATTTTGTTGGAAAAGATCGATATTTTGTTCGATACGTTCAACTGAACGTTTTTTTTTTTATTAAACCCAAAAATTGTGTCGTCGCAGTAAGAAACATTCTAGAAAGTCTCTTCGGAATCAAATTTTTGTCGTTCCAATCGGAAATTTAGCTGACAATTCCATTAGAAACCAATTTGAAATAATCAAAAAATATTTACTTCGCCGTATTCAACAAAATATCGACGATTTTTAACAAAATTTCATTTCCAGTGCAATTACGCGTTGTTCCCATATTTCACCAGAGAAGAAAATTAAATTTTTTATTTCTCTATGAATATGGAGCGTGTCTGAGAAAAACGTTCATCTACTTTTTGGTTTTTTCTCCGCACTCACGCGACTGCTAGATCATCTTATGGGATCGTCTATGGCGTGAAGTCTTGGTGCATGGAGCGATATGCTTGGTGTGCAGTGTAATACAATGGTTTGTCGTGTGAGATAATGGTACAAGCAACGACATGATAATTTATAGTTTGATATGCAGTAACAATGCGAGTTTGTGCAGACTCCAAAACTTCGGAACATTTTGGCCTTGGTATATTTTCGCTTCGGACATTTGGTCGTCGGTTCGAAACACGTGTAAAACCAGAATATGTATAATTATTTATATTGTACGATGTACAACGATGAAGTGTATAATAATAATGTGTCGCACCAATGAATTCTTATTCAATTGCCCTGCAATTGCTTTTTATCGTTGCATCGTCGAGATGCAACGAAATTCCTTTATAGTTTTCATCGCAGACTTTCGAATGTTTCACACTACAATTTGAAAATTGATAGGGTTCTTGAAATTCTTCGAATTATGAAGGAAAAAGGATTTTTTTTGGCATTCCCACGATACGATCCTTAGTCCCAGTCATTCATCTTTTCTCAATCTGTTATTTTTTTTCATGATTTCAACAACTCTGAAGATTCCAACTTTTATAAGCAACGAAAAATATTTTATATATTAATTATTCGTTGAATTTTGAAAATTGTGGCGATTGAGTTTCTGGGTGGCAAGGGAAGATCGTTTTATTGTCCGGACCAAATATTGAATAATAATTACGAGTTCTGCTGAAGAAAAAAACTGAATTTCGTTGAATTCCCACGATGCAAACTTCAGCATCGTATCATTCCAAGCGTTTTACTCTTCGAATTTCCTATTCTCCGATTCCAAACATCCTGCTGCTAGAATAAGTCTCTCGATGACCTTGAAGTTCGGAACGTTGGGCCCCAACGAAAAATCCGTTTTTTTTTTATCAATTATTTGTTCCATTCACAAACCCAGAACAATTTTCGTACTGATCTTGTTTTGGACGTTAAGAAAAGATCATTTTATTGTCTTGACGAAATATTCAATGAGAATCTTGGGATTTGCCCAAGAAAAAAGGGAATTTCGTTGCATTCCAACGATGCAAACTTCAACATCGTTCTCTCGCACTTATTTATTGTCTTAACAATTAGAGTGGATGGACGCAATCGAGATACGAATAATTATAAAAATCAACAGAAGATCGTGGTGTAACAACAAACCCATTGGAAACGAGGGCACATCTGATATGCAATAACGACATGTCGCTGAAGTTTGCAACGATGTAGTGCAACAAATATTTTTTACTTATTAATTTTTGTAGTTTTATTTTTAAAATCATGAAAGTATTTGTCCAGCCACAAAAATCGATTGTATCATCGTGGTGATGATAAGAATAGAATTTCGTTGGATTCCAACGATGCAAACTTCAGCGTCACATACAATGACGATATATCGAGTAAAATTTATTTTTTGCACTTTTGGTTGTTTCCTTGATATGACGTAAAGATTTTTTTCTCTTTTTTTTTCTTCTTCAAATAAATCGACGTGTTGATGGGTCACTGACCTTTACTGATAAATTTCAATGTTTCACTGATATGAAGACCAATAAATATTACAGTCTATATTGGAAAATCAAAGTTCCATCGAAACGTTGCATTTTTGTGAGAGTCTTGACTTTCTTTTCGTCTATATCGAGATATAGATACATTTTTTTAAATATTTTTTTTTGTACAGAATATCGAGATAACCAAAAAAAACAGCGTCACGGAACAGGGCCAATGAACGATCTTGATATTTTTGGGCGATTTCTCCAGTGTGTGTTTCTTTCAAACAAACTTTGACGTTTTCGTCAGTGAAAATCTGCCAAAACTCAAGAACGTCCATCAATTCTATCCTGTGATAATTATTTTTATTTTTATTTTTTTCTCCCCACGCACGTTATTCTTTTTTTTTTTAATTTTCATGAATTAACAACTGACAAGACGCACGTGAAAGGCCAACTTATCAATACGACATTTTATAAGCACTCGATCCAACTGATGAATCGAGGCAAAACACTTATTAGTTTTTATGTATATATCGGTTTAATGTGTGCGCATAAAACTTGCATCTATATATACAAGAAATCTCGTCGCTCGATTAGCTAAACAACCATTGGGAGATCTTGACTACGAATTGCCGTAAGCAAAACAGAATATCGGTTTGATATTTATTGTCGTAAACGTTAGCTAAAGTTGTTTAACAAGTCGTTAATTATTTCATTGATTAGTCACGATGCTGCGAAGTTTGCAACGTTGGGATCGAACGAACATTTTTTTTCTATCCATTTATTAAATTTTAAAAATTACTGCAATTTTTCGTGTCAATTTAGTTTTCGAGTCCGAAATTTTTTTTATTCTCGTTACTAAAAACTGCTGAAGAACAAAAGACAGCATTTCGTTGAATTCCAACGATGCAAACTTCAATGATTATCAGAATAAATCAAATATTTATGTATTTTTCTTTTCTGCATTAGCACCGTTTTGTCTTTGATTTTTTTTTTTTTTATAAAGACGAGCACCGAGTTCGTGTTTATTGAAATATTTTCGTTTTGCTTTTTTCGTTTCTTCTATTTTGATATTTCTCTCGTTCCATTTCCAATGACAGGCGTGACACTCGGTACGATCGAGTTCTATCGTCGTTTTTTATCACTTTGGTTTTTCAACTTTACGTACTTTTTTTTTTCAGTATCAACTCAATCGTATCTCGTCGTTGATATCCTTCGGGTACTGACTTTTTATTTCCATTTCATTTAGACAGAGGCCTCTGTGAGTGTGCAAGTAGTGCAGTGCAATTTTTCATTTACGGTTTTATTGTCCAGACTTAAATCGATTAATCAGTTTCTCACAAGTATCTCGTTATTGTCAAAGATAGAGTGTATTATTGTCCTCTTTTTCATATCCTTCTTGTATATACTCTCCAAACGACATTTTATTGTCCGTTGCATGTGTGTAAGCTAGCAAATGACGCTAAAGTTTGCAACATTGAGGTCCAACGAAAAAAACGTTTCTCTATTAATTGTTTGTTCAAGTTTCAAAAACCATGACAATTTTCGTTACGAAATTTTCATTGGACTAAACGATCGTTTTATTGTCTTGACCAAATATTGAATAAGAATCTTGAGCCTCAATAAAGAAAAAACAGAATTTCGTTGCATTCCAACGATGCAAACTTCAAGATCGTAGCTAGCGACAAATGCAATATTTATTTTAAAAAAACCTCGTAGCTGAAGTTTGTAACATTGTGATCGAGCGAAAAATATTTTTTCTATCAAATATTAATTAAATCTTAAAAATCGTCGCAATTTCATACTGATTCACTTTTTGGACCACAAAAGGTAATCGTTTTATTGTCATGACGAAAAGCTGGATATGAATATTCTAAAGCGATGCAAACTTCAACGTCATTCCATTGTGTCATGTGAGAAGGATTTTATCGTCAAGATTTTCCAAATAAAATCACAAAATATTCACATTTCCTTGAATTTCTACTTTCCTTGCTCGTTTTTATCTAGTTCCTCTTTTTTAATATACACGCAGACTTTATAAATCTAAATCTAATAATAATAATAATAACAAAATTGTAAGGAAATGAAATTTCTTGATATCGGAGCTTGTTGAAATTCCGTTTAGATAGAACGACAACAATGTGTAGCGCGAGAGTTACGACTCTGATAAGCCCCCGTGGACGGCTTCTACCCTAATAATTGCCTTATTTTTATTTCCCTCTCGAAACTTGTTATTTTTTTCACTCGTCATTCACAAATCTTGATTGATATAGCAAATAGCAAGTTCCTAAGCCACAAACTTTCGTCTACGTCTCATTTATTGAATGCTAAAGTACGAATCTTCCATATACTTTGATATGCCAACTTTTTTTTCCTCCATTTTAATCGATTTCCGGCAAGCTTGCTTATTCGATATTATCAATTATTTATATATGTATATTTTCGTGTATAATATTTAAGTCTCGCACACGATTTTCACGTCGTTTCAAACGATTTTTTCAACTGTCCACATTTTTTTAGTCTCCTTTGAAATTTGAGTTTTTTTTTTTAATCTTTCCATTTTCCGTCTGATGATACGGCAGGCATTGCTAATATTTTCACGGAATAATTGACACTGGCAAACACCTACAGCCTGTTTTTTTTTTTAATGATTTTTTTTTTCATTTCGTAGTTTCGAAAAAAAAATAAAATTGATTATTCGAACAGAGGCAAGCAACAATAAATCGATGCAGTTTGAAAATTAGGAGAGAACATTTTTTTGAGTCAACTGAAGGAGAATTCAATTTTTTGTAAATAGAAAAATTTGAATAATGCACTGTTTACCATCGAATTGAAGACACTTTTGCGGAATCAAGGGAATCGTCGGGAAATCCTGTTGTTCGTTTAGTCCGGTGTCAATAAACCAGATCGACGAACGTGCTTCTAGGTCAGGTCGTCATCGTCGTCACTCGGACCTCCCGTAGGACAACAAAAACCTTCGGTACCATCGCTTCTTATGCAAAATAGTAATGTTTCTGCAGTTGTTACTTCGTGAGGCACTATACCATGAAACTCCTTGAGATCTGTTGCTGGAAACCAAGCTTTCTCGTTGTCGTCGATCACTGGGATTCCATAATATCTGAAGAGGGAAATAAATCTTTGAGGATTTTTTTTTTGCGTCGGCGAGTAGCGAAAGCTTCGGAATTAAAGTTGCAAAATTATTATTAATGAGCTCGACGAAGAAAAATTGATTAAATTCCAAAAAGCAATTGTCATTTTGGCCCCAAATATTAATATATTATTTATTGATTAATAACTAATAATTAATTAATAATCACCGACAGCCATGGGTTCGCGGTCGGTGCGTGGCTCCGGCGATCACCCAAGTTAAGCAGCAACGACTGCGGTCAGTACTTGGTTGGGTGACCGCTTAGCCATGTACCGGCTGGCGAATCGATCGCTGAGCGGGAGGCAGTTTTCGCTGAGTTTCTGATGGAGCTATCCAACTGAAACTCAGTGAAAACATAGCCGCCTGTATCGGCCAGGGTTTCCCCTGGTCCTCGTGCGAATGCGATACAGTAGTGCATTAGGAAAGAGTGGCTGTGGGCAACACTCTGGGGGGGAACTCCCGGAACTCTGGAACAGTGCAGTGGGGACTAAGTGGGGTTTAAGGGAAGGGATCGTAAAAACCCGCAAGGGTATACGCAGGAACAATAATAAATAAATAATTAATTAATAATCTAGTAATTAAAAACACGAAATATTGACATAAAGTTCACCAATGGAGAATTGACAATTGTCCACTAACGAGAGCCACTGGAGATTGGATATTCATTTGTCGAACGTACGAATACTGACCTAAATATAGCAACCGCTGGTATCCAAAGAACCGAGGCGAGAATGAGTACGGCGATGAGGACAATCGCCCAGACTGGCCACTCGTGTCTTTCGGCGACTCCTTTGCTCGCCACCCAAGCCGGATATCCGCTTCCCTCGAGGACAATCTCGAAGAACGATGCAACCAGTATACTCAGCATGGCCAATGGACTGAGATATTTCCAGCATATGAGCCAATACAAACCTGGACGATTACCCGTCATCAATTCGATATCGTCTGCGAATCTAAACGCCACAGTTTTTCATCCATCATTTATTTTTATTTCTTTATTTTTCAACTAAATACACGAAACTTTTTCTTTGCAATCCATTATTTTGCTCACCGGTTCAATCCATAGACGTAGGAAACTCCGATACATTCGAAGAAAGCGATTATCAACAGTGGAAAGTTTCCACTGAAATTGTCGAACAGTACGAACACATAACTGCCAGCCCCATGGGCAAAAGTCATGGAGATTACGCAACAAACGAGGCAAATCGCTCCTGAAAAACAAACATTATCCCAATCACAATTTTTCGATGGATTTTGCCATGTGAGACCAAATTTTCGCATCCAGAGTTTAAACTCGATCGATCTCAAAAATCAGAGACTCTCGGATTTTACAGAATCGACCTTTCCAGTTCAGGGTCACGAGCAAGTCAATTGTTTTTAAAAAATTTCAAAAATTTCAATAATTAAAAAAAAAGTTATAAAAAAATGAACTACCGAATATTTCGACTTGAAAATTGTTGTAGAACACATTGGAAGCTTTTTCAAAAAAAAAAAAAAATGTTCACTTTGCATAGCCGAAAATTAAATTCGAGTACACGAAAAAAAAATGCCAAGACCAACAAAAGTGGCAAAATGACTATTTTCCTTAATAGCCCCGGAGGAGTCTCGTAACCCAAGGTGGCGAGAAAGCGTCAAACAAATAGTGAGGAAAAATGTGGACTCGATTTTTTGCTTACCTGTCAGAATTTCTTTCCGTAAATTTGGAAATAGTTTCATATCGACGATGCTTGTTACGACCCCCTCGAGAGTACCGAATTGTGAGTCGATTCCGAGGGTGAAGAGCATGAGAAAGAAGAGGACCGACCAAAATTGTGCGCCAGGGAATTGGTTGATAGCTTCGGTGAAAATAATGAAAGCCAGTCCAGTTCCTGAGGCTGACTGTGACCGACAAAAATTCGTTTCGTAGACAAAATTGAAAAAAATTTTTTTTTGCATCGACGTGATGAAATTCAATTATGAAATTCTATTTATTGCTCATTAAAAAAAAATGTAAAAATTGCATGTGGAATACGAAATCGAATAAATTTGCATTGCTAATAAAATCGATCGCGCGCGTTCACTACTCACGTTGTCAAGTTCTTTCTCGAGATCGCACTCGGGCATTTCCGGCATAATTAAATTATCCAAGCTCTCGTTGGTGTTGGTGAAATTCAAAAGTGCTCCAGCCGGTGGCAACTCGAGTGGGATTTTGTCCTCGTGACCGAATATTGCAAGCAGTGTTGCATTCCTGTCCTCAAGACATTTCTCATAAACCATAGTCGCCTTGAAACCTGTACAACGAAATGGTTCAAAGTTGAAAGAAAAACATTTTCTTGACGGGCAACTCTCGAGCCAGAGACGATCGCATTTACTTTCAAATTTTTTTTTTTTTGCAAAATCATAAAAAAAAAAAAAAATTGAAATGCTGAACAAGATTTTTTTTTTTTTAGTGATTTGACAATAAACGGCAAAAATATTAAAAACGCGTGACAAGTGAAGCTTCTTCTGCGTTTAGATGGGGAAAAATAAAAAAAAAAAATTTAATGAAATATCTCAAATTCTAAACGTCAGAAAATTTTTGGTGGGCAGAACACGTTTACACAAAATTTTGAAAAAACTCTGAATAAAGTCGTTTCGTGAAAGTCTTGATGATATTTTTTCTAAACTCACCAATAATAGAGAACACGACAATTCCAGCAAACATCGATGTGAAACAGTTGGTTAAGCTGACCATGATGGCGTCTCTGTAACAATTGTTATTGACGGGATTGTAAGATGAAAAAGCTATTAGTCCACCGAAAGCAAGTCCCAGAGAGAAGAATATTTGTGTGCCTGCTTCGAGCCACACCACAGGATCCGTCAACGTATGCCACTGCGAAGAAAAAACCACACGATTTTGTTAATTTACATTTTTGAATCAATGAATCAATCAATTAATAAAAATAAATAAATAAATAATTCAATCAATTGTTTACTCCTTCCTTTCTTTGAATTTATTACCTTTGGAGTAAACAGGTGCCGTAAGCCATCTGACATTCCCGGTAGAGTTACACCCCGGAAGAAGAAAATGATCAAAACTAGGTATGGAAACGTTGCTGTTACGTAAACGACCTGAAAAATATGTGGGAAATGAAAATTTGACCTTTTTTTAAAGCGATTCTTTCGTAATGAGATTTCTCACCTTTCCGGAAGACGCTATTCCCTTTATCATGCACATGTAAACGAGAATCCAGGCTATTACGAGGGCAAGAGCTATTTTCCAGTTGAATACTTCCGGCGTATTAATATCCTTCGAAATCATTAAGGTCGTGCGATACCAGAAATATTGAGTTGGACTACTTTCCTGTGAGAAAAATTCAATTCATTCATTTACTCGATAGATATACTTTTTTGCAAATTTTGTTTTTGATATTTTTTTGTGCAAATTTAATTGTACAAAGTTACTACTTCGTATATTTTTCTTTGCTACACTCTGAATTTGTGGTTGAGAAAAAAAAACTTACTACACATTCGGGTTCCGGTGCATAGGAGCCGTTCTGGAAATACTTGTTGGGACATTCCGCCCAGGGTAACTGCGACTGGAAGCTCTACAAAATTCGAGAAAAAAAATTTAACGTGTTATACCATCACGAAACGACTTTATTTAGGATTCTTTCAAAATTTTGTATAAACGTGCTTGGCACCAAAACTAACAATTTTCTCCTTTGAACGTCAGACAAATTTTTCTTCATAGGAGAAAATTTTTAGATTTGGTGCCAATAACGTTTATACTAAATTTTGAGAGAATCCTAAATAAAGTCGTTTCGAGATAATAATACATTAAGTAATTTTACATTAATTAGATTTGATTATTATTTTTAATTANGTTCTGGAAATACTTGTTGGGACATTCCGCCCAGGGTAACTGCGACTGGAAGCTCTACAAAATTCGAGAAAAAAAATTTAACGTGTTATCCCATCACGAAACGACTTTATTTAGGATTCTTTCAAAATTTTGTATAAACGTGCTTGGCACCAAAACTAACAATTTTCTCCTTTGAACGTCAGACAAATTTTTCTTCATAGGAGAAAACTTTTAGTTTTGGTGCCAAGAACGTTTGTACTAAATTTTGAGAGAATCCTAAATAAAGTCGTTTCGAGATAATAACACATTAAGTAATTTTAGATTAATTAGATTTGATTATTATTTTAAATAAGAAAATTTCATTTTTCATAAATTTTTCGGTCGCTCATGCATTTATAGGAATGTTGGGAACATTGAGGAATAGTCATTTTCTTTTTCGAGTTTGAATGAATTATTGGACCCGAACGATAGGAGCGCGAGGGGATTAGTGAAAATGTGAATAATTCAGGATTGACTTGCCTGAACGAAGTAAAAGAGACACCAAGCGATAATGGTGTTGTAATAGAGAGCGACGTTGAACGATACGACCGCACTGCTTATTCCGATGCCGCCCAAGTAAGGCGAGACTTGATTCCACACGCCGATCGCTCCTTTTCGTAATCTCTGACCAATGGCGAGTTCTAAATAAAATATGGGGATCCCCTCGATCGCGAGCATCACGAAATACGGAATGAGAAAAGCTCCTGAAAAAGTTTGAGGGAGAAAGTTTGAGGACGAGTGAAAAAAAGTAGGCAAGGATGGGAAAAGTTTTGTTTTAATTAGTCGAGTTGTTCTAATGAGCTTCTTCGTAGCTCGCAGGAACAGCGCGAATGTTAAACTTTCCACTTACCGCCTCCGTTCTTTTGTGCGAGATAAGGAAATCTCCAAACATTACCGAGCCCAACTGCATAGCCAACTGTCGCGAGTAAAAACGTCAGTTTACTGTCCCAATTCTCGCGTTCATCCTCGCCGGCCTCTGGTCGAAAGATTCCTTTACCCTCGTTGCTTCCAAGTTTACTGCCCTCGCCACCACTTGCGCTAACCCCCACTGGCTGACTCTGAATCATTCAAGGACACACGATTTTTTTTTCACCTTCATTTAATTTCGATTTAATAAAAAAACGAAGAAAAAAAAACATCGAGATAACCGAACAACAGGGACGACAGCGATAAATATCGAGAAATTGATCAAATTTGGTGATAACGTTCTTCAACATCAAGTGCGAAAACACCATTTTTTTTCAAATTTTTCATCTTTCCAGTTGTCGAGGAATTCAGCATTAAGGTATAACTATCGCAGAATGGGTTGATTTAGGATTTTCTTGAAATTTAGTGTAAATATTCTTGACATTAAAACGAACAACTTTCCTATGAGACGAAACATTTTCTGCCGTCTAGAATTTGAGATATTTCATTTCCAATTTTATATTTTTCCCATCTAAACGCATGTAAATTGAAGTCGCGTTTCTTTTGTTTTTTCTTGCAACTTTTTTAACGAAACGTCACTTCAATTTACATGCGTTTAGATGGGAAAAATATAAAATTGGAAATGAAATATCTCAAATTCTAGACGGCAGAAAATGTTTCGTCTCATAGGAAAGTTGTTCCTTTTAATGTCAAGAATATTTACACTAAATTTCAAGAAAATCCTAAATCAACCCATTCTGCGATAGTTATACCTTAAAGGAGAATTCTTATGCCCGGAATATAAACTTATCAATATATGTAAACGCTATGCTTATACACGTGAACTTCAATGTTCAATTACTCGAGAACTGGTTAGAAGAAAAATCTGAAAAAATTTGTATCGTCATGTATAACACTGAAGAATATATTCACAAAATTTGATAAAATTCTAATCGTAATAGTATAGTAATGGAGTTTTTCCCATGCATACCCTTGTCGGGTTTTTACATGTTCGAGTTTTTTTTTTCCCACAATTCTCGTTATTCCACAATTTTTCATATTATCCCCCAATTTTTTTATTCCACACTATTTTACTCGATGGACCTACTATTTTACGTGGGTTCCGAACCACAGAGAGTACAGCTTGGGACACTTAGAAAAATCCATTGGTGTCGGTGGCGGGAATCGAACCCGGGGGCCCGCTGGGTGGGAGCCGGGCTCGTTACCACTGAGCCACTGCCTCTCAATAAAATTCTAATAATATTTTAAAAATTTTTATGCTTCCAACACGGTTTAGCATAGCAACATTTTATCGGCGGGGCAACGAAACATGCAACTTTTTCATATTCAGCAGTTGGAAACCTGCAGAAATAACGACGATGTTGACGTTTGCATCGTTGAAATGCAACGAAATTCTGTTTTTTATGGAGCAGATTTCAAGATACTTGTTCGATATTTAGTCAGGACAATAAATCGATCTTTCTTTCGGGTTCAAAAACAAAATCGGTAAGAAAATTGTCATGGTTTTTGAAATTGAACAAAGAATTAATAAAGAAACGTATTTTTCGTTGGATTCCAACGTTGCGAGCTTCAGTTTCATGAAATACCACATACTGAATACGAAATTTCGCTGAATAAGATGGACGTTTTGTATGAAGTATTTATATTGAAGCAAATTTTAGTCGTTCCACTCGTAAATTTCGCTGACAATTCCGTTGGAAACCAAAATAACAGAAAATTTCGAAATTATCAAAAAATATTTAGTTTACCGTGTTCAACGAAATATCGACGATTTTTTAACAAAATTTCATTTCCAGTCCAGGTTTCCCTTCCACCTTACCCTCCCTTTTTACCATCACGATAGAAAGTCCTTAACGAGAGAGTATTTATTGATTTGTATTAATACCTTCGTGTTCGGACTGGAGTCGTCAAAACCCGCGTTTGTTGCTCCATAATTAACGGAAGATGTGTTCTTGCGAGAGTCGACAACGAGTCTGCCTCGCATCTCTTTCATTTCAAGTCGGTCGACACTTTTCTGCGGCTTTAAATCTCTGGAGCTCTGACGTCTGACCAGATGAGCTGTGTTCGCCATTTCGATGTCTGTACTCAACTTTTCTCTTCGTTTATTTTCCTCTCAGCTTCTCTCTCGCTTTTTCCTTAGCACATCGTAACCGGAGTCACGAGATTTCTATCTTTATCGGGTGAAATGCGAACCAACCGCACGGCTCACCCTCGCTCCGTCAGGGTCGCGCCTGAGGGGATCAAAATTGCGGGCTACCTTCTCCTTTAGACTCCATCCTGCCGACAGAATCCTTCGCTTCAATAAAATTTCATATGCGGAGAAAAAAAAATTGTCTACCGCGGATAAGAATTATAACGGATTGCGAAAATTCCGAGTGAGCAAGATTGATTCGTTTTTTGTGTCGAGAAAATTCGATTAAAAAAATTTCGATTATTCAGCAATCTGGCCGTCTCGAAAAATGGAGAAAAGTTTTGCATTTCGTGTCAGTCATTTTTTCAACATTGCTTAACGCTGCTCCAGCCGAGCAGCGTTAGAGTTCAGAGTTTCGATTTTGCGCGCCGAAAATAACTACACAAAGTCATCGCAGCCAACGAAACTTTGCTCCTCTTGGATGCAAACATGGCCTGTCGAGTTGACGGAAATTAATTCAACGTGGGAGAGTCAAATCCCGCCTCTTCTTGTTGGGCCAACTTGAGCCAACGATGAGTCTGATATAACGCGGACCTTTACTACTTGCTACACAAAATTCCGGTTCACTTGTGCTCCGTATTGTTCGTGGACTCTGTATAGTCACGAGTTCCGGAAAAAAAGCACGGACTACGAAATAGAAGCAATAATCCTGACACGCCTTCGCAGTTTCTTTCTTCCTTTCTCCTCGTGAATCCATAAAATTTTCAACTTTGAACGATGTCTCCCACTCGTACACGCGCGCCGTGTACGAAAAACGACGATTTTTTTTTTCTATCCTTATGTCGCTACGAGCTCATCAGCGGCATTTTGCAAACTTGGCTCGTTATTTCATCATTTTCATTACAATTCCGTTCAATAAAATTCATTTTAAAAAATATGAAACTTCGGAACTGAAAGGTTTTAAATTATTTCCTGGATACTTTGATATTTTTTCATGAGCTACTCATTGTCCAGGAAAATCTCTTCGTAATTCGTAATTAAAAAAAAAAAAAAAAAAANAAAAAAAAAAAAATACTCGCGACAAATTACGAATTCTAGAAAAAGTTCGAAACGATCGGCGCGAATTCTTGAAAAATGAGAATATACCGATGAGAGGAATGCCACCATCCGAATCCAAAAGTTTTCAATCCAAAGTTTTTTGATCATAAAAAAATGAAATCGATAAAAAAATGGCTGAAAAATACTCGGAAGCGATAACGAAATGTAAAAAAAGCAAATTAGGAGCGCGAGTACTTGATAAAGTAGAACAAGAAGATTCCGACGAACGAACAAGATCGTATTTATTGAGCGAGAGACAAATGCTTTTGTTGAATTCGTTTTTGTGGAGCGTGGAACTAAACTAGCGTATAACGAAAACGAACCGGAATAGACGTCGAGAGAATACCGCGTATCCAGGACTCAAGTGGAACGTTTAAAGTTCGATATACAAATCTATACCGTCGCATGCAGCTTAGCGATTGTGACGAGGTGGCTTTTTCCATCGAGGAACGAGGGGATTGCGGAGAAAAAAGAGATGAAAGGCGAGCTAATTCATGATCGTGAATGCAATCTCTGTTTGGAATTATTGCCGCGGGCCATGTACATTTCTGTATAGGCTCGCTATAGAGATTACGCCGTCCTATACAATCGCTGAGGTGGGCTAAGGGGCTTCTCAATCGTTGCACATTTGAACCAGAATTAACGTTTCCGTTTAGCAAATACTATTTTTGCCCTTTTTCCTTTGGAATTCGAAACGGTGCTCTTTTTCCAAAAACCCTTTTCTTTTTTTTTAAATTTATAACCGGAAATGATGCCTTCGAGCGGAAAATAATTCGAGAGTTTGACGTATACGCGGAGAGAAAATTATATAAAAAATTACACGGAAAACAAAATTTTGTTGAAAAAGATCGATATTTTGTTCGATACGTTCGACTAAACGATTTTTTGAATAATTTCAAAAATTGTGTCGTCGCAGCAAGAAATATTCTATAGAAAGTCTCTTCGGAAGCAAATTTTTGTCGTTACACGGAGAAAAAGAAACAGTTAATATCACAGTATAAATAGCTTAAAAAACCGGGAACCACATTTCATTTTACAGTAAAACAGAGTAATGTATCCAAAAATGATGAATTTCCCTGTGAAAACTGTGATTTTCACAGTTACACTGGCTTGTTCACAGTTTAGTACTGTCAATATGCCATTGTACCCAGTAAAATTGCTCCGATGTAAAATTACACAAGATCACTGATTTTCATACTGTACGCAGCTGCAAAAGTTATAGTGTATACTGTATTGAGTACAGGGTGATTGATTCAATTTTACAGTGTGGCACATGATAGTTTTACTTTTCTTTCGACGGTTTGTGACGTTACCTGTACACTTTGAGTTTTTTACAGTGTACTCTAGTTTATTTACATTTTGGTACTGTGCAAAAATCAGTGTTCTCAGTAATACCTGCATGAATTGACACAATTCATTCAGGTATTACTGGCGCATTCCCCAACTATCAAATTTCGAGTTTTGATAAATTGAAAATACAGTGTTTGAATTGTTAAAATCGGTTAAAATTTACTTTGGACTGCACTGTAATTTCAGCACTGTGTGTCAGTGGATATCGCAGTGCAATCGCTTCGAGTCCAATGCGAACTGTCTACCACTGTGTTTTAAACTGTTTCTTTTTCTCCGTGTACAATCGTAAATTTAGCTGACAATTCCGTTAGAAACCAAATATACTGCCGAAATAATGAAAATTTTGAAATTATTCAAAAATATTTAGTTTATCGTGTTCAACAAAATATCGACGATCTTGACGCGTCGCGTCAACTTCTAATCTTGAGAATAATCTTGTAAACTTGAATAATCCTGGATTAAATAGCGGCTTCATCGGGTGAGGATCAAAGCGGATGACAGCGACGTTGGTCTTTCAAGATTATTTGTCCTGGGAATCTCATCGACATTAAGAATCAATCTGTCCCGAGCTCATATATATTCAGTTCTACCAAAGAACAAACTCAAAATCGTGTTTTGTACGTCGTCAAACTACAATTTCAGATTTTTTTTTTTTTTTCAAATTTTTCACTTATTAACGCTCGCGTTAGGCGAATTTATGCGCAGTTCAGGAAATTAGAACGCTCTGTTTATTGTTTATTTCTTGTCGGAAAACTATTCTCCAAGTTTGAACTCCTCAATAACTTTGGAAACAACTTCGCAATGTTTGTTAGTTCGTGCAAGTGGGAAAAATCGATCGGAGTTAAGAAAAATGTTAATAAATGTTAAGCCACAAGTTTTTTTTTTTTACAAAATTTAAATAAATATCGCACGATTATGTATGATTGTTTATTTATCGTTAGAAGTGAATGGCAGTTTGTTATTTTGTTTATTGGACGGAAACGATAAAATTTGGTTGACAGACTTAGACGCACGTAACATTTTTTCGGATTTTTTGTAGACAAGCAATTCCAAAATCGCTTTGTCGTGATAAACTAGTTTGGGAAAGTCTCGAGGTTTCAAATCACACGTGATAACTAACAGTTGCATGATTTGAAGGGGCGGAACAAGCGCCTGAAGTTCGTTTCGTCAAAGTTCGTCCAGCAAAAGGCACGAACGAAATAAAATAACGTCAAAAATCGACGATCCAATTCTCCTGAAAATTAAAACAAGAGCAATAGCTGGTTTTCACGCCAGGAAAAACAAAAGTCGAATTTTGACCCTGAGACCCGAATTTTTCGTGTTTTTTTTTTTTTCATCTAGAAAAAAAAATTAAGCTCTTGACCGGAAATATAAATTTTGGTATATTTTTATATAAAGAAAATAATTTATCGAAACAAATATTTCTCCTCGTCATTCGTTGTGAATAAATGTTACGAACGTAAATCCGAGCTCAATTTGGAAAAATTCAATTTCCGACTGCCCGACATCTGTTTGCACTTTATTATCATGGGAAATATGTGTAATTATAGAGTCGACGAAGGGCAGCAGCGCCTCGAATTTCCCGCTGACGTCATTAGGTCACGAATCACCGAGACAACTGACAGAAAAGTCATTAAAACTCTGAGCGTTGCAGCGGATATACGTTCGGGAAATGAATTACCCGTGTGTGTTCGTTTATTAACTTTAAACTACGAGAAAAAAAAAAAAAAAGTATTCATTGTTCGTCGTCGCTTCGTTCGACTTTCCTAATTGCTTGTCTTTGCATTTCAAATTATCGACGTGACGAATGTAAAGTTTACACACAAACAGCCACAAATATTTTCCCTGTAAACATGCAGGATTGGTCAACACAATTTGTTAATTAACTAATTAGTTTGTTAATTTGTTGAATCGTGACGAGTTAATTGACGCACCGGTTTTTAGAAATCTGTTGATAACTCTTCAAGTTTTGGGTGTTGGAAAAAAATTCGTATAATTCGCGATACGTAAATAATTATACGAAAGGGATTCGTCGGAAAAGCGAGTATTCCGAAATCTCGTGATAATCACAAAAATAAAAAATAAAATAAAAATGGAAAAATCATGAGATTGAATGTTGATTGGGAAAATAAATGAAAGGACGTATAAAATAGTACACGGGACTGACCTGCGGGGGCAAAGCGAAGAAGCGCGCGAGGGACTTGTCTCCTTGGGGTACGAGGAGCTGTAACCTACTGTGGCACCCTCTACCACGAGTTGTTACTTTTTTCCATCGTACGTACGCGATTCGGTCGCTTCGTCTCGCACCCTTTCGTTGGGGGAGGTGGTGCGTAGAGGGTTGGATAATACGGGGTGCTCGTCGCGATTTCGGATGCGCGACTGTGGCGCCGCGGAATCAATAGCAAGCGCCGGCGCCCCGCGACCCGCTTCAATTTTCGTCCTTTTTTTTTCTCTCCCATCGCCCCTCCACCGACACTCCGCAAAAACGCGAGACAAGAGTCGAGGTCGAAACCGAATTGGTCAACGATCGGACGAGCCTTATCCCGTTTGGTGCTTCGTCCGAGATACAGAAAGATAAAAGAGAAAACAAAATCCATTCTCGTTCACGTAACGCGATGTTATCGTCGACCTTCCCAATCCTCTCGGAAAGCGAACATACGGTCTGCTAGTAGTTAGACCGCGTATGTGCTCAGACATGGCAGATACTGCCGCACGATCCTTTCATTACTCAGCCACATCATGAATAGCGCCACCGTTGTCCATTGTTTTAGTCAAACGCGAGCAGCAATTGAATCTGAGAGCTCGAACGCAAAATACCCGAGGGAAAGACACAACTACGAAGGGAGAGGGGAAAGGGTGTTTGTTGCGGCGTCCTTTGAAGCCTGAAAGTTTCAATTGCTCATCGATTATTACTGAGGAAGATAAATTAGCAATTTGTATTGTTTGACTAATTTTTCAGGCTTTCTGACAGAAAACAACTTTTCATTTTTCAAGGATTTTATGTCACGGACTAAACGTACGCGATCTGGCACTGTAAATTGAAGAAAAACAAAAAAAAAATCAATCGTCTCGAAAAATTTTTTCTCGGTATTATTTTGGAAATAATCATTTTTCCGACCAAGATGAAGGTAATTATGCAGTTTGCTCGTAATTTCTTTTACAAATATAACAAATAAAAATAAAATATTTTTCAAAGATTCATAATTTCTCGTGGTATAAGGATTTCGCTTCCGGTATCGATCTACGCAGGGAATTGAAACCAACGAATTACTGTAACGGAATAAAACGGAGCGGCAAAAAAAATCAGTTTTTCCATATACGGTCTCGGAATCTTATTTTGAAAATTTACATACCGCACCGGAAAAATTCCCCAAAATTCGAGGTCGTGGCATGTTTCTGTACGGTGATTGTTTTTCTTTTTGTGTCAATTATTTTCGTGCATTCGTATGTGTCCACGAAATGTGCAGGAGCACCGCGAAAGGATGTTCTCGCGATTATGATTTCTCCAGAAGGGAGATAATTGGCTGGAGAAGATGGATTTGTCGCCTTTAGAAATTCGAATTCATCGCGCTCAGAAACGTAATCAAGTGGAAAAGGTTTTGGTATGGTCTGACATTTTCAGATCGATCTGAAAATTTCATTCGTCTGGAAATTGGTAGACGCGGATATTACGCTCTAAGCCGATTGATACTTTCTTTTATTTTCTTCGACATTTCATGATGCTCTTTGCGATTTATCTCGAGCCTCCAATCGCTCGTAATACGTATGAAAAATCTAAATCCAAAATAAATTGCGAATATCTCCATCAGCATAAAAAAATATTAAAAAATAAAAAAGCTAAAAATATTCGGGGTCAAACATTTTTCGTCTATAATTTCGCCTTTTTTTTTACTAAACGAATGATGGGCAGCGACTTGTTTCACTGTGTAGCACTTCCAAATATTACACGAGAAAATATGACGGACAAAAAATCGATTCGACAAGATAACGCAATGCATTTATTTCACTTTAAGGGGCTAAATAAATTGCAACAGAAAACGAGCCCACGTCACACCGAAAATCAGCACAAATTATTCGTTTTCGATCTTGGCACCAAAACTAACAGTTTTCTCCTGTGAAAAATTTTTTCTGACCTTTAGAATTTTTCGATATTCAATTTTCCATTTTTTATTTTTCCCATCCAAACGCTTCTAAATTGAAGTCTCTATTCTTTGTTTTTTTTTCTTGCAACTTCATTACGAAACGTGACTTTAATTTACACGCGTTTAGATGGGAAAAACAAAAAATTGGAAATAAAATATCGAAAAATTCTAAACGTCAGAAAATATTTCTTCAGAGGAGAAAATTGTTAGTTTTGGTGCAAAGGACGTTTATACAAAATTTTGAAAGAGTTCTAAATAAAGTCGTTTTGTGACAGTAATACGTTAAGGTATAACTATCGCAGAATGGGTTGATTTAGGATTTTCTTGAAATTTAGTGTAAATATTCTTGACATTAAAAGGAACAACTTTCCTGTGAGACGAAACATTTTCTGCCGTCTAGAATTTGAGATATTTCATTTCCAATTTTATATTTTTCCCATCTAAACGCATGTAAATTCAAGTCGCGTTTCTTTTGTTTTTTCTTGCAACTTTTTTAACGAAACGTCACTTCAATTTACATGCNCACGAACCCACAAACCCAAAAAAATTACAACCAACAGAAAAAAAAAAAAAATAAAATGAGAAATGACTTATAAAATTGTGGTCATTTCAGAATACGTGGGAATTTTCCATACTGCGCGTGGTTCTTGGTTTTTTGTCAACGTCCTCCAAATAAATCAGTTGAAATAAATGTGCGTGCACAATTATATCGAAATTACTATCAATGAAAGTGAAAAGGGAGAAAAAACAATTTTCGTAAGTTTGGATTATTATTATAAAAGTTTCTTTTATTATTTAAAAAAAAAATGGAGCGTACAATTGAATGAACAATCAGCGGAGTCCTTCGACCAGGAATTGCGTGGTCGCCAAAATTTCTGAAATCAATAAATTTGACAATGCAACAAAAAGAAGTGACGAAAAATAGTTAATTATCGTTGATTACCTTTCGTGCGATTCCGATGGTCGGATTGCCAGAGATTTATAGATTTAGCCCATTTTTCTACTTCCTCAGGATCCAGATAATCAACATCTTTGAAACTCGTTAGTAAACGTCCGCAATATTCGGTGATTTGGTTACAAGATTCGATGGACCATTGCATGAGTAAATTGAGTCTCGGAACGTAAGGAGTTCCATCAACGAGTTGCTTGAAATTTGGTTGATCGATCGATGCCTCGCTCCGAACGTTTTCCAAGCGATGGAATTTTCTCTGGAGGTCCTGGTGCGAATTATTTTCGATGAGAAGATTTTTACTCGCCCAACGATTTTTCGATTCGTCGAATTAAATTTCTCATTTTTTTTTATTCGTATTTTTACCTCAACGCAGTTTCGCAATGGACCGATCGTGCCAGTGATTGACGAAACTTCCCATTCGATGTCTTTTCTTATTTTGAAAACAAGTCTTTCCCGTAAATCATCAAAATGGCAGATCGCTGCGTTATCGACTTGTCGGCTGCAACGAAGCGACTGGTTTAACGGCCGAATCGCCAACTCCATATCGACGCGATATTCACTTCGGTAAAACAGATTTGACGCGAAAATGTGTTGCGATAAACTTCACAATCGCCGCAAACTCACCTCGTCACGTGCTGATGCTGCTTCGATAAATTCATCAAAGCCTGAAGCGGATCCATTAGATTTTCTAAAATTTCTCTCAACTTTCGATCTGTCGNAGTTGACCGTATTCAAAAAAATATCGACGATTTTTAGCAAAATGTCATTTCCAGTTTCCAGGGGATCTTGGAAAAATACAGTCTTCATAAAGCGCATTTACGAGCGTCTTTGAATTATAATTCTCCAAAGATTTCGTACAAATTCTACCGAGAACTGCATGATGCGAACTTGTGGGTGATTGCCTTTTCCAGAATCACACTAGGGATGGGCGATTACTTTCGATTAATCGATTGTACCGATACTATTGTTCATATAATCGATTATATTTTGTCGATTTATTTTTTGGCCGATTAATCGATTTTCGATTTTTATTCGGCAATATCGACGATTGATAAGCTGTGCTTAATATGTATGATTATTTATGTTAACAGAAAAAATTATGTTTAATATTATTCACGATTATCAATAATAATGTTGATAATTTCTCAGGTACTGAATATATCGGCAAAACCGGATTCCAATTAAGGAATTCTCTTAAGAATCGATCAAGAATTTCTCGAGAGCCGTTTAAAATTAAGGTTATTTTTTACAATAATTTACAATAATAACAATAATTTGTTATTCTTCGATTAATCGATTCAGCGATTTTTTTTACTGGAAAATCGATTTTCAGAAACGATTGTTTTTCCAATAATCGATTTCTGAAAAATCGATTATATTTTCAACATCGCCCATCCCTAAATCTCTGCACTTTGCCAGCAGGTCCTTTCCGTATCTTCATAAATGCCACTTACGAATTTTTTTTCGTTTTTTTTCTTAAAAATACGAAAGTATAACAATCAACTGATGCGGGAGCGATTATGAAGAGATGATAATTGCAAATAAGCTTTGTGCATATAGATGTGTGACCTTGAGGCACAAATACGGTTCTTATAATGTTTCGTAAAACAAGTTGCGAATCATTTATGCGACACACGACTCGTTGCAATGATAATGCCGATGTTCCAAAACAGTTGAAAAACTACGATAACAAAAATAGGTAAACGATGCAACAGTTTGGAATAAAAAGTCGGACGGAATAATGAAATTTTCATTAATATTTATTCGTTTTCTTTTTATATATTCACGATAATTTTTCACTCAAACGCGACGTGTTGCGTCAAATGGCGGCCGAAAAAAAAATACATTTGCGAAAGATAAAATACAACGACTTGGTCGACTTTTTGTACCGAAAATAAAAAATGTTGAAGCAATTTTTCAAATGTTGTCATGCGTTGTGTCCTTGTTTACGAATTTATTTGGCTTCTCGCGTTGTCGTGCGACCGGTGGTGCCAACTTTGTTGTCAACCGCCGCGCGGCGTTCTTGCTTGACCTTCAAAAGCGACCGACATATTTGTTCGTGCATTGTCGATGGTTTATAGTTTCAATGTGGCGAGAACGGACATAACGGGATTCCGGTGAAACTTGTTAAGGATTTTTCTTTTGTACTTATAACGAGCCGCCGAATCATCGATTTTTTATTATTATTATCAAATCTCGAGCATTGCATAATTGTTACCGGCGGAGTAGACGCGGCGTGTTTGTTTTACGTTTCAAACGCGATTACGCGGACTGCCGTTTTCATCCAGATTTCGATAAAGTATTATCGCAAGAGAAAAACGATAAAGTAATCGATTGAATCATCGCGGAAATGTCGATGATGCGGCGATAAAATGCGATTAGTTGCGGGAATAATTTCGAGCACGCGAGCTCAGAGGTCGCCATTTTTTTCTGGCATTAAAATAAAATACGTAAAATATATACATGAATGCGAGAAAATCAATTTCGAAGAAGTTATGCGCTGCTGAACCGGTAAACTCGAGATGGAAGATGGAAGGGTTTCTCAGAGAGTTGTTGCAACTCTCCACTGCGGATACGAGACGGTTGGCCCTTTCCCCTCCCATCGGGCGGTAGAATGTTGGTTGGTGGGGATGCGACTCGTTCCGCGCGAGGCGGTCCGTTGCTTCGCTTCTCGCTTTACGAAGAGAACTCGTCGACGTTCCTTCGTGCGTCGATGAACGGAACGGCTGCGTGCAAGCGCGGAAACTGACAGTTCGCGACCATAGACTCGTTCCCAAACAAACGAAAAGCTCATTCATTCTATCGAATGTGAACTTGCGTCTAATCCGTGAATCGCGACTGACGTGTCACGTTATTTTCTCATTCGTTCCGAAATCGTATCAAAAATGGATTTTTCTAGAGGGTGTGAAAATATGAGAAAAAAAACATAAACCGACCAAAAAGAAAAACACTGACCCCGGCCGGGGGTTCATAAAGCTCGTCCGGCATTGCCAGGTTTTCCTTGTCGTCACCGCGGAAACGTGCGAATAATAAAAAATCTCACACTCAAGCCCGAGAAAAACAAAACGAAGCCCAAAATTATTATTTTTCTTGAAACTGCTCTCAATGACGTAAAAAAACACGTGAAGCTTCTGCGTCGCGCTTTTTTCCAAACCCTTAGCAATCCACACAAGTCGTTATTGTTTTTCGTGCAATCCGAGGCGCGGAAGGGGAGGGAGGCGTCAGGCAGCAAAGAGTGTGACGCGAAAAACAGCAGCGAGTGCGGATTCGTGAGAAGGGGATGATAAGAGAGTGACAGCGTATGTGTTGCTCTGTGTCTTTGTGAATGTGTGAGTGTCCGTGTATGTGTGTGTGTCTAGGCTATCGATTCGCCCAGTTTTTCGGCCAAAAATTGTGCTGCTCAGAAAATAAGCGCGAAAAAACGAAAATAATTAAAACGAACGAGAGAATTTTATAATTTTCACTGAAAAATCCGGATGTCCGGTCAATACCGGCAAATGGAAGACATCATGATGAACGGCAAGCTCCAGGAGAGCAAGGACGAGGTTGACACTGCATCCATCGATTCAGACATTTTAAATCCCTTCGTTCATCGCATCGAATTCAACACGACCTACGATAAGTTCAAGGTCAGCCTAAAAAACACTGGTCTTTACATATTATACGTTTTTATGACTCGCTCCTTTTCTCTCGCGTGGAATGGTAAAGAAATCGAAGGGCTCGATGAATTTTCGAGCGTGACTTTTTTATCGAACAGACGCAACGAAATTAAATGGAAAAATACGTTAATAATTATTTTTTTAGCTTTTCTGGTATACAAAAAACATTTCGTGGCACTGTACTGAGCCAGTGAAAAATTTGTAGCACGTGTTACCGAAACCATAACTCTACCGGTGAGCTGATCGAACGAGGGCTGCGCGCGGACGGTTCGACCTATTGTCCTTCACGCGCTTACTCTCGAATACCTATACGTCGTTCGTCGTGTAGAACCAAAAGACGCAGCAGATCGTTACACTGGGAATGAATCGATATTTTTTTCAACACAGTGAACTGAATGTTTTTTTCATAAAATCGAAATCTTCGTTGTTTTGGCAGGAAATTTCGTTTCTAATGGAATTGGCAGCAAAATTTACGAGTGGAACGACTTTTCTTGAATATTTGTTGCTGCGATGATACTATTTTTGGGATTTTTCGGAAAAACGTTTAGTTCAACGTATCGAACAAAATATCCATCTTTTCCAACAAAATTTTGTTTAAACCGAAGTTTCACTTTATCGTTGACGCAGAAACAGAGAAAAACCGTTTTTTTTTCATTATACTGAAGTTTGCATCGTTGGAATTCTCACGACGCTCTCGCAACGAAATTCTCTTATTTTTTCAACAGAGCTCCAAATTATTATTGAATATTTGGTCCGGACACTAAAACGATTCTCTCTTGCGACCTAAAGGCTCAATCGACACGAAAAATTGCCATGATTTCCAAATTTCAATGAATAATAAATATACTAAATATTTTTCGTTGAATCTCAACGTTGTAAACTTCAGAGTCATTCGATGATGTTGAAGTTTGCATCGTTGGAATGCAACGAAATTCCGTTATTTTTTCAGTAGAGCTCATAATTATTATTCAATATTTGGTCTGGACAATAACACAATCCTCTCTTGCGACCTAAAAACTCAATCGACACGAAAAATTGCCATGATTTTAAAATTTCAATTAATAATAAATATACAAAAAAAATTTCGTTCAATCTCAACGTTGCGGAAACTTTAGATTCATTCTTTTCAACTGAGATAATAAAATTTCTAATTGTCACAGCAGAGTTATGAATACGTTTGGGCTAGCGGTGACGAACAGAATTCTCTAGCTCGATAATCGGAAAGTCTTTTTTTTTAAATGTTTATTCTCGGGAATTCTACAGCGAGGATATTTTTTCTTTTCACCATCGAATCCCATTTACTATCGTTCGATCAAAAATTGGTGCCTCTGAAGATTTTGAATTTTTTCAAAATTTTCTTTCTGTCAGTGTATCGTTTGTCTCCACACTGGAAAGCAATTTAAAAAAAAAAAAATGGCGAAATCTCGTCGAACACAGTCGATTGAATATTTTTGCGGGATAATATCCAATTTTTTTTAAATCCAAATGAGTTATTCGCTTTTAAGAGGCCTGTCAGCTAAATTTACGTATGCAGTCACAGAAATTCGATTTCTAAAGAAACTTTCTCAATAATTTACTATTTCATCGACGCCCCCAAGAAAAATGCGTTTTTCTATCACTTGTTTGTTCAATTTCAAAAACCAGAACAATTTTTGCACCGATTTTATCTTTGGACCGTAAAAAAATATCATTCCAATGTCCTGACGAAATATTCAATGAGAATCTTGAGACTTGCCCAAGTAATCAGGAAATTTCGTTGCACTCCAACGATGGAAACTTGAACATCGTGCGCGCACGCTCGGTGTCTATGCCGGCGAAATTCCTCCATCGATCTCGCGCACAGTAGCACGTGCTAGACGGGTACTCGCGTGAATCGCAGCGGATAATAAATACAAACTGTATGAATCTTCTATCTGCTTGTATCTCCATTGTGTTACGTAGTTACACGATGTGACATAATTTTTTTTTATCACGGTAGTATATAAACATGATTTATGAACGATCGTCTAACAGTTCGTGTTCACAACTGATGGGGCGTTCAATTTTGTCCAAGTTTGCATCGTGATAATATGCAGAAATTCTGTTTTTTCATGACATCGAAGTTGCAGCGCTGGGATGCGACGAAATTCTCTTCTTTTTTCAGCAGAGCTCATAATTATTATTCAATATTTGGTCTGGAGAATAAAACGATACTCTCTTGCTACCTAAAAACTCAATCGACACGAAAAATTGCCATGATTTTAAAAATTCAATAAATAATAAATGTACAAAATACTCTTCGTTGAATCTCAACGTTGCAAACTTCAGTCATCGATTTCGTTGCATTCTAACGATGCAAATTTATGATGTTGAAGTTTGCATCGTTGGACTGCAACGAAATTCTGTTCTTTTTTCAGCAGAGCTCATAATTATTATTCAACGTTTGGTCTGGACACAAAACGATTCTCTCTTGCGACCTAAAAACTCAAGCGACACGAAAAATTCCCATGATTTTCAAAATTCAATGAATAATGAATTGACAAAATATTTTTTCGTTGAATCTCAATGTTGCAAACTTCAGTGTCAGAGCCAGAGGTTGGTACAAAAATTCTCATAGTTTTGATAATTAAGAAATAGGAGTTCGTTGATTTTTCAAATTCAATAAATTATTCATAGGAACATCAAAATTTTGTTCGATCCCAACGTTCTCCAAAAATTTCGCGTTATTCATTTCGTTCGGGAGGTACGTTTTAAAAACGTTTGTCTTTAAATATGGCAGACACGTTGAGTAATGAAATGTCGTGGTAGAAATAGTTTCATTTAAATTGAATGGGGTCGATCGATTTTCGTTGAATGGATTGGAAATTCAAGACACTATGGAATATCGATTCGAGTATAACCCGCGACTGTACGAAATGTGTATAGCGACGGCCATAGTTTCGTGACGAAATTGCTCCCTGGCATCGAGTCCATTATTCTATTTTTTTCGCCCCAGTGATAACAGCCAGCACTAGTCAGACAAGCCGGAACTATCCAACTGTGAATTTACATTATGGCATGCACATGCTTGTGTGGTCGCAGTGTTATCGTTGAGCTACTTTTAATAATGTTGAAGTTTGCATCGTTCGAAGCAACGAAATTCTGTATTTTTTTAAATTTTATTTTCTTATCGGCAGAGTGCATCGTTCATATTCAGTTTTTGGTCGAGACAATAAACTCTTTTGTCACGCAAAAACTAAATTGCCACGAAAAATTGCAGTGATTTTGAAATTTTAATAAATACCGAATAAACATTTTTTTTTTCGTTCCATTCCAAAGTTTCAAACTTTCGCGACATTCATTGCAAGCACTTTGACATTTATTTATTTATTATTTTATAAAGTTGGCATCGCTCGCAGAAATGTCGAGAAATTTTCTACTATGTCTAGCTCATTTTTTTCGACATGGAAAATAAATAAAATTATTAAAATAATTGGCAGATTTTGAAAATTTTCAACATTTTTTTGTAATCATCGCAATTGTATTTAGACGCCCGCGATACCCCGCTCGAGGACATTCAAACTTTTCGAGCGAGACGAACACAATTTTTATCTAATCTTTCTTCTGATACCGGAAACTTGACGGCCGAGCGATCCGCTCGCGGTGATTCTTAAGATCTTGCTTTTTGTTGACGATGAAAAATTGAGAGCGAATCGAGCACAAAGGCCACAAAAGTTACTAACATCGACGATGTTTGTTGGTGCACTTGGGCATCTTCGTATTTAACGTTCAGCAGGCATGCAATGAAAAAAATAAACGTGAAAAAAAGTTTTTCCACTAAAATAATCGTCACTTCGTGGATTTTCAATATTTTCCCCTAAAATTTGGACCTGATATTCATCAGATCTGGTCCTTTTGTGAAAAAAATAGTAGGATAGCGCACGATGAAAAAAAAACATATTTATTTCATTACTAGAAGATTTTAGTGTAGATTTCAGTCATTTTAGCGTTCACGGCAATTATATCCCCATTCAATACCGGGAACTAGTATAGATAGGGGAGTATGGGGCAAAGTGGCCTACTTAAGGAATTAATCGAATTTTATGGGTGCGCACAGGACCATTTACTTATTTTGAAGTCCCAAAATTGATTCCGGCTGCTTGTTTCCCGAATTTTGGCAAGAAAAAAAATCGGGGCAAAGTGGCCACCCCCTCGAGTCGGTGAAAATCCATAATTGTCAATTCTACGACGAAAAAAGTAGTTGAAAATCATCGTGCAATTAGCACGATGATTTTCATCCTTCTAGGCCTAGACTGCCTTAAGTTTCTCGGAAAACAACCATTTTTTTCGGCGCCAGTTTGTCTCAGATATCAAAATTTTCGAGTGGCCACTTTGCCCCATAATCGCATTTTAGTCAGTGGCCACTTTGCCCCATGTGGCCACTTTGCCCCATCTTCCCCTATTCACGCTAGAAGGTGGTGACTGGGTAGATTCTACCCACAGTGACCACGAAGGGTTGCAAATATTTTGTATCAATAAAATCATATGAAAACATCGATTCTTCACGGACTATATTTCTAAAATAATAAAATGACAAAGTGAGTTTTGTTCTAAGAAACCTCAGCCGAGTTTTTTTAAAGCACCCATTATCTCCGTAAATTAAAAACAAATCTCTGCAGCTTTTCGTGGGGATTCAATTTTTTCTGACCAAAAACTAAATACAACGAATGATGAGCTCTGCTGAAGAAAAAACAGCTTTTCTTTGCATTCCAACGATGCAAACTTCATCATCGTTTTTCTGCGGTTTACTCGTTCGTGTGCAGTGATGATTCGATCTCCCCAGCAACGTTATTGTTATTTAATTCTCACGAGGATCGTAATGCGATTATAAATCGATAATGACCGTCTGCCCATGAGCATTAACGAGCTCATAATGAGACTAAATATCGCGTTCCTTTGTATATCGTTCGCTGTGGCAAATGTGGGTCATATATCGAAATGGCAAAAGCCCAGACACGTTAAATCTCCGATCCTTTACGTAATATCCTTTGCAATTGCCCGTGGATTTTTCGCATGGAGAAAAAACCTGCAGAATATTCCCATCATATTTCCAGTTTTTTTTTTTTTTCGTCAGTCGTTGGGGGTTTATTGATTGATCGTATTCGCTTTTTCGGAACGATCCAACTTTTAGGGCTGACAGAGATTGATGGACCGTCTAAAATTTCTTCATGCTCCAGAGAAATCGATCGCGATCGTAATATTCGTTACGCAACGTCCGTTGAGCAGGAAACCAACGAAATCGGGAGGTGTTTAGCGTCAAACTGGAAAATACACAAAACGGAGTTAATCACCGTTATACCGTTATGGAATTCACATCAAAATGTTAAGGTATAACTATCGCAGAATGGGTTGATTTAGGATTTTCTTGAAATTTAGTGTAAATATTCTTGACATTAAAACGAACAACTTTCCTATGAGACGAAACATTTTCTGCCGTCTAGAATTTGAGATATTTCATTTCCAATTTTATATTTTTCCCATCTAAACGCATGTAAATTGAAGTCGCGTTTCTTTTGTTTTTTCTTGCAACTTTTTTAACGAAACGTCACTTCAATTTACATGCGTTTAGATGGGGAAAAATATAAAATTGGAAATGAAATATCTCAAATTCTAGACGGCAGAAAATGTTTCGTCTCATAGGAAAGTTGTTCGTTTTAATGTCAAGAATATTTTCACTAAATTTCAAGAAAATCCTAAATCAACCCATTCTGCGATAGTTATACCTTAAGCACGATTATGACCAATCGTGCGCACCTGAGAGACGGAGGGTCGAAGAAAATGTGTGCTTGTTGGACGCATATTTAGAATGAAAAAGATGGACGAACCTGCTGGCTCCTATCATCCCGGAGGTCAAACTCGATTACTATATATGCTCAGAGCTCGCTGGCTCGGCAAACTTGATTGCGTAACGGGAATGGAATACGCCGCACATTGGGAATCTTTTTTTTTGTTTTCTTTTTTTTTTTTAAATACGCTTTGAAAACAATGCACGCGAAATCGTGATTTTTTACTAATGTTGAGCACGATCGAAATATATACGAAACGACTTATTAGAATTCTTTCAAAATTTTCTATCAACGTTCTTGCTGCCACCAAAACTAACAGTTTTCTACTATGGAGAAAATTTTTCTGACCTTTAGAATTTGAGATATTTCATCTCCAATTTTTTATTATTTTTATCACCCTGAGGTTTGGAACGTTGCGATCCAACGAAAAATATTTTGTACATTTATTATTCATTGAATTTTAAAAATCATGGCAATTGTTCGTGTCGATTGAGTTTTTATGTGGCAAGAGAGAATCGTTTTATTGTTCGGATCAAATATTGAATAATAATTATGAGCTCTACTAAAAAAATAACAGAATTTCGTTGTAAACTTCAACGTCATTTATTTCCCCATTTAAACGCAAAAGGACCGAAACTTCAATCAACACGCGTTTTAAAAAATGGGAAATTACATATCTCGATTCTAAGGGTCAAAAAAAATTTCTCCAGAGGATTAGTTTTGGTGCCAAGAACGTTTATACTAAATTTTGAAAGAATCCTAAATAAATCCGTTTTTTTAATTAATCGCGGCACGTTCCATTCTTCTTGAGTCTTCGATTCAATTTTTTACGAATGCCATTTTTAATTTGGCTGATTACATCGTTGCCAACAACGTTTTTTGATCGTCTGGTCGACGAAGCTATAGAGAAAAACAATGATATTGATGAAACGAATGCAATTATTACCGAGGGTTCATTGCGGTCGTTGGAACGCAACTGAGGATTCCTCCGAGCCAAAGTAATTTCCGTAGTCTGTTGTGAATAAAAGTGTAGGAAACGGATGACGAAAAAAATGGGAAGAAAGTTACGCGAGCTTGGAGTTTTAAAAGAAAAATCGATTTGCGAAGCCCGATAGTCTCGTCGCTTAAATTCGAACGGCAAATAAGTTTACCTCGGACCTTTCTGTTGCGCAAGCGAATTATTCTCAGTCACGACAAAAACATTGCTGTAGATTTTTCAATTACGACCAATCCAGCGGTCAGCGTTCGTTCTATTTTCAGTTTTTCGTTC
The DNA here is from genome assembly GCA_037952995.1 of Hyposoter didymator. Taxonomy (NCBI): domain Eukaryota; kingdom Metazoa; phylum Arthropoda; class Insecta; order Hymenoptera; family Ichneumonidae; genus Hyposoter; species Hyposoter didymator. Next base: position 2,962,199 of record JBAJMU010000001.1, on the reverse strand, counting down.
CATGTGTACGTCAAGTACGCGATGTGACCCAATGGCATTGGCGAATAGTCGCGGTAATAAAATTTTTTTAAAAATCGTCGATATTCTGTTGAACACGGTGAACTAAATATTTTTCGAAAATTTCGAAATTTTCGTTATTTCGGCAGTATATTTGGTTTTCAATTAAATTGTCAGCAAAATTTGCGAATGGAACGACAAGAATGTGCTTCAGAAGAGACTTTCTAGAATATTTCTTACTGCGATGACACTATTTTTGGGATTTTTCAAAAAAACGTTCAGTTGAACCAAAATTTTGTTTCCACTGGAATATACGAATTTTTTTCGGTTTATTTATCATTTAATTTTTTTATCGAAATTAAATGATTCAAGGAGAACGGAAAAAAAGTGTTGTAGAAAAATGTGTCTTATTCGATGTGGATGCCACATTCCAGTTACGACGACGACTCCTCATGCTTTTTCCTCGTTTTTTTAAAAACTTTGAAAAATTGAGATTTTTGCATTATTCGCGTCCCTGTCGTTGTTTCTTTCAACGTACGTGACATTTACTGCGTTTCTTTGGCAGCCGGATCAACGACCGGAACAAACTTTCGTCCTCGACCATCAAGTTCTCGATAAACGAGATTTTCTCGATCTTTTTCGCCGTAGAGCCTCAAACGGCTACACCGGGCACTCTGGCAAGCAACTATACAACTCCAACTGGTAACTGCTATCATCGAGAACTCCGACTCTACGTGTTTTACAGTTACGTTGAACCGATGAGAAAACTTTCTATGTAAAAACTAGCGCGTGACGAAGAATCACCGCGCGGGTGTTCCTTGTGCCTTGTGAGAGTTTTGTCTTCTTATTTTTTCCTTCTAAATATTTCGGATAAATATTGGAAACTAAAGGATCGAGAGATTCAGCAACAACGCGGAAATTTTTCATTCAAAAAAATTAAGGCACGCTTAACGTATCACAAAACGACTTTGCTTAGTGTTCTTCCAAAATTTTGTATAAAAAATAAAAATGAATAGTAAATTTTGTTTTCTTCTCTAAAGAAAAATTTTCTGACCTTTAGAATTTTTCGATATTTTATTTCCAATTTTTTTTTCCCCCATCTAAACCGCAACTTCAATTTCAATAGAAACGCGCGACTTCAATTTACACGCGTTTAGATGGGAAAAATAAAAAATTGAAAATTAAATATCGAAAAATTCTAAACGTCAGAAAATTTTTCTTCACAAGAGAAAACTGTTAGATTTGGTGCCAAGGAGTTCGCATCCTTATGAGCCCAATGAAAAATATTTCATCGACTCACGATTTATTGGATTTTTGGAATCTCCTCCATTTTTCTATGACATTCAGTTTTTCGTTTGCCAATAATTCTCACAGATGGACATTGCATAAAAAATGTTGGCTTTGCTACCAAAAAATAGAATAAAATAAGGGATTCCGTTGCATTCCAACGATGCTAACTTCAACATTATTATAAGTTTTGAAAGAAGGCTAAATAAATTTGTCTCGTGATAGCAATACCTTAAAACTCGTTCCTAAGCAAATATTTAGGTGCATCGACGAATCACTCTTGATTCTTCCCATCCCGAAGCTCGTTGTGGTCTCGATTTCTCATCAAGTTCATTACTACATCCCTGTCAGAACGGCGTGTAGTTTCTGTTGCACAACAAAGTTCTCCAATCTCCAAGAATCTGAAACTCCATTCCAGGCAGAAAAATGTTGATTTTTTTTGTTTTTTTGTTTTGACTAACAGGAATAACTGACAACCGAAAGATTATTTAAAATGAAATGGAAACGTGTAGATAGCAAGGAGAACTAACAGTAAAAGCGAGCTACGAAATTAGCAAGAGACACGCACGTTTCTCACGCGGCGAATATATTCATTGACGACTGTACGAAAATGGAGGGAAAAGAGGGAAAAAAGAGCGCGAGGATTTTTTTCTTTTGATGTCTATGTGAGCGGTTTATGGTTTTTTGATTTCTCTCCATGACTTGCCAGCTTTTTGTAACTGTGCAAAAACTACTAATTCCTATTTNCAGGAATAACTGACAACCGAAAGATTATTTAAAATGAAATGGAAACGTGTAGATAGCAAGGAGAACTAACAGTAAAAGCGAGCTACGAAATTAGCAAGAGACACGCACGTTTCTCACGCGGCGAATATATTCATTGACGACTGTACGAAAATGGAGGGAAAAGAGGGAAAAAAGAGCGCGAGGATTTTTTTCTTCTGATGTCTATGTGAGCGGTTTATGGTTTTTTGATTTCTCTCCATGACTTGCCAGCTTTTTGTAACTGTGCAAACACTACTAATTCCTATTTTTAGCCATTTCGAGACTCTTCCTCCTTTTTTTTTCTCGCAACTCTCTATTCGTGTAGAATTAACAAAGAAGAAAAGGGTTCTTTTCTATTTGCATCAACATTTTTCTTCTCGAGCTCTATGAGCTTTGTGTGCACAAATGTCCTCACGCGCGCGCTGCAAGTTGTTCGGCTTTCTACTTTTTTCATGTTCTTCCTCAATCCGAGTATCACCACTCGACCCAATTTAGTTACAAGCGTGTTTGCCGACAGACATTCACACCTATTATTCTTATTCGACAGCAGTTTGCTACGCCGCAATTTTTTTTCCCCTGATTAAAAGCAAAAAAAATTATTGATTTATTGCAATATTTAAATAAAACTTTGTTCACACTATTTTTTTTTAATGATGTTGAAGTTTCCATCGTTGGAATACAACGAAATTCCAGTTTTTCTTGGGCGAATCTCAACATTCTCATTGAATATTTCGTCAGGACAATAAAACGATTTTTTTTTTATGGTCCAAAGACAAAATCGGTAGGAAATTGTCCTGGTTTTTAAAATCGAACAAACAATTTATAGAAAAACGAATTTTTCGTTGGGGCCCAACGTTTCCGAACTGCAGATTTTTTTGCACGTTGCAAATTTCGATCAATTCGACGATGCCAAATTTTGAGAAAATAATATCCACCAGGAAAAAATGGAAATTCATTTCGATGGGATCCATGGAATCGTGCGAGGGAAAAGTGCGATGCTATTCATCCGTCCAGCTGCTCGTCTAAAACGCTGTCTAACTGTTGCAAACTTTCTGTGCGATTCGATTTCGCTGCAGTGAACATACATTCCCCATTGAACCGATTAAATCTGTTATTTTATAACATTTTACATTCTCCTGGTACTCGACACCGCGGTTATTGCATTCCAAATACCACTGCATTTCGAATTTTTTTTACGCACATGTAAATCATTCTTTTAACGCGTACTATCTCTTGCAGCTTCGTCACCTGTGAATAATGTTTTTCAATTGTTGAATAGATTCGAGCTATCGCGTGCTATCGTTCGTTTAGGCACCTGAAAACGTCGATAAACAAGTAGAAACGTTTTTTTTTTTTTTTTTCCAATAGAAATGTGTGTTTATTTATTTATTTGGATGAATCAATGTTAAAATGTTTTGAGGCCGTACTGTGAAGACTGAAACGACGCCCATTGGCGCAACGAATAAATACGATCGCATGCCACCATAAAAACCCAATTTCGTTAGCAAAAGGTCGATATTTTGTGAAATAGTCAACGAAACGTTAAAAAAAAAAAAAAAAAAAAAAAAANAAAAAAAAAACACGAAACAAAAATCAAACGTTCGAAATTCCGTTCAGTTATTTTTCACACCGTTTCTGGAGAGACAAAATCCACTGTTGGAACGACCGAAGAATTGGTGAAACGAAAAAATATTCCATTGAACGAGCCCAACGAAATGTTGGGCTGCATCGTTAGAATGCAACAAAATCCTGTCGTTCTTCAGCAGAGCTCATAATTCAAATGAAATTTTTGTCAAAACAATAAAAAAAAATCATTTTTTGCCACCGAAGGAACGGAAACGGCGAGAAAAATTGTCGTGATTTGAAAAATAAAACAAGCAAAATGCATAAAAATATTTTTCATTCGATCCCAACGTTTCCAACTCCATCGTTTGTTGATGAACTTTCCCTTCACGAATGCAAAGACGATGGTTACTCCTGATGGTCGGTAATGCGTGAAAAATTGCTCATCGGTTTTCCATAACATATCGGACATCGTATTGACTAGTCATTCATTGCCACGGCGTTGATTTTTCGTCTCAATTATTTTTTACCTTTTTTTTACATTTTTTATATTGAAATGCTCTCATTATGAATTTTACGATTAATTACGTTGGAAAATTACTTGAAAACGTCGTTGGCTCAGTTCTGTGTTGTTGCATCGATGCACTAACGTCATTCCAATAATTATACAATATTCACAAAAATTCCAATTAGTCTATTCATTGTGCATAAAAACTTCAAACTCGGTCGGTTCCCTAAACACAATTTGCTAATTAAGCTCCAGCAATAATCATTATAACTGGTAGTAATTCACACATGACCCAGATAAATTTTTTTCGCTCGCGTTACTATCTCTTCGAAGGGGAAAGCTCAAAGACTGGTTCATAAGATATTCCAGATGTTTATGAAACGTCATTAGTTGAAGGTATTCACTGTCCAACAAAAAACAACTAATAAAAAGTTCTCGCGTGTGAGCGGATATTCCGAACGTCTACGATCAATGATCTTGAGAAAGAGATGAAGAATACCCAGCAGTTGTTTCAACTTTCACGAACGAATCTATCGAGCTTCCTTCTTCTGCATGCCACTCAGAGAAAAAAAAAACTTGCAATTTTTATAGGGATTTCAGGAAAAAAATGGCTGTGCTTTCTAATAATAAACGTGATAAAAACTGCCAGCACGGTAAAATTTACGGTACTGCATCAAAAAAATTCGTTGTCACATTTTTAATTTTTTTATCCGAAATACATTTTTTTTCTAAACAATAAGCTATTAATTTTTTTTTTCATAAAAATTCATCATTTTTGTAACTTGCACGTATCAATACTGCATTGCGTGTCTTTTACATCACCATCAAGTAACCGCACGGTAATTTTTAACAGATTTTTCTATCTGTGCCTATATAAAGTTTGCACATTGAACGAGAGAACGCGATTCGAGCATCGCTACATTTTCTAACAAGGAAGGTCACCTTACTGTACCCCCACAACCTGGGTCAAAAAAATTATATTTTGTAGTTCACACCNTTTGTAACTTGCACGTATCAATACTGCATTGCGTGTCTTTTACATCACCATCAAGTAACCGCACGGTAATTTTTAACAGATTTTTCTATCTCTGCCTATATAAACTTTGCACATTAAACGAGAGAACGCGATTCAAGCATCGCTCCATTTTCTAAGATGTCAAAGAATAATCTTGCCCCAAGTCCAGATTCACTCGATTCAATGTTTGGGCATTTCTCAACACTGTCGACAATAATTAGTTGCAAGCAGAGACTAAAATCTCAATCGTAGCCTCGATCTTGTGACTCCGGAGCAATGACCTCAACAACGCTACGTCGGTCTAGTTTTATGATTGTTCAAGCTGTGAGAAAAAATTTTCTGTACTATTTATACGTGGAATAATTGTGATTAACTTAATAACTTTAACTTTAATTGCAATTCACTTTGAAATTTAATGAAATATTTCATAATACGAGAATGAGTCCATTGCTGCTTGTTTATCAACGTTGAATCTTTGGGTACGAGGATTTGAATGGTTCGGCGATGCTCAGACATTTTTTCGGGTAGAAATATTATTGGAAAAAAAAAGGCAAAAGTGTGCAGGAATCTAACGATAAATATTTCAACTATTTGTCAAATTTTTCGCCATTTTTCGTGCCGATTTAGGTCTCAAAGGAAAATCGTCGTCCTGACGAAAGATTGAAGAAAAGACATTGCCGTGAAGTTCACAACGTTGGGCCCCAACGAAAAATTCGTTTTCCTATCAATTATTTGTTCATTTTCAAAAACCAGAACAATTTCCGTACCGATTTTCTCCTTGGACCCAAACAAAATATCATTGTAGTGTCCCGACGAAATATTCAATTGGAATCTTGAGATTTGCCCAAGAAAAAATGAAATTTCGTTGCATTCCAACGATGGAAACTTCATGTGTAAAGACTATTTTACACTTTGCACAAGATTTTGTAGATTTGAATGAAAAGCTACTGATCAATTGCTGGTAAACATCATCGTGCCATTATAATTCGATCCATACGAACGTCATGTAATGATCGCGTATCCGTTTCCTGGCGTGTCACTGAGTCTCCAGAAACCCTGAATACCTCAACGCAGCAAAAGTTTGTGTCAACGAAAAACACGTCGTGTTAACCGAAATCGTTTTTGTTGCTAATTAAAAAAACAAAAAAAATTACCCGAATCATTCGAACTCGAGTCAAGAAGTAAAAAATAAAGAAATGCCTTGTCTTGGCAAGACCACCATAGTTTCATAGTAAGTTTGGATCGATGCTTCGTATACAGGTGAAAGAGAACATAACGGAACGAGGAAACGGTACATGCTTCCCATCCAGTTGCCCGCACACACTCATCTTCTCGCTCGGTTCATATGCCGTGAAATATTTTGGTTATGTCTCGGCGTTAAGAGTTTGAAGGTTTCTAATGGATTTTGTGGGTCAGCATTCCGCGGTTCGATCACCTTGACCGAATCGACGTTAGAAAGCATGTCAGTAGGAACGTCAATGAGTGGATGACTATAAAACGTCACGAAATTACACACGCTTTTGGCGATAAATCCGTTACAATTTTAATCCGTCCAATTACGAAGTTGAAGTTTGCATCGTTGGAATGCAACGAAATTCTGTTTTTTATTCGGTAGAGGTCATAATTATTATTCAATATTTGGTCTGAACAATAAAACGATTCTCTCTTGCGACCCAAAAACTCAATCGACACGAAAAATTGCCATGATTTCCAAATTTCAATGAATAATAAATATACTAAATATTTTTCGTTGAATCTCAACGTTGCACAGAGAGTTATATCTTTTTTGTGTTTTTCTTTGCAGGACCTTGTTATACACGAAGATTCGCCACAAACAAATGAGGATGGAATTCTCTTACGATTCTCTCTTGCGACCCAAAAACTCAATCGACACGAAAAATTGCCATGATTTTTAAAATTCAAAAAACAATAAATGTACAAAATATTTTTCGATGAATCCCAACGTTGCAAACTTCAAAGTCATATCCAATTATGTTTTTTTTCTCGTTCGATAGAAGCTCCGATGCCGTTGATTTTCGTTCAGAAAGGGGTCACTGTTCCTCGACCATCATTCGATGAGTCAGACGAAATTGTGACAGCTCGCGCATGTGCGTACAGATTGTCAATTTATAATTATTTATGCATCGGAAATCGTCATAAAAATGTTCTTCCAGCATGAGAAGCCGAAGAACGCACAATAGTTCATCAAATAAGCGAACAACTTTGTTCGATAGTCTTGCTAAATTCTATAGCAATCTATAAGAAGTGGTTCGAGTTACAGATTCAAGAGGAATCAATTGAAATGCGAATTACCGATGTATTGAAACTTTTTATTCTATAAATCAAACGAAGAAAAAATACAACATCGATTATAATCCAATGACTATTGAATATTGTCGACCCACTCCAATTTGGACACTGCATCGACACACTGGGTCAATATGACCCGGAGTGTATATTTAGGTATAGGTTTTCAATGCAATGAATAACGAGAGAATTTTTCCATCATCTCTCAACATGTGTGCGTCGTGAAAACTCAGAAAATATAAAAATATTGAATTCATTTTGAAAATAATTGAACATTTTTGTATTTTGAGGAGCGATTTACAGAAAAAATGTTTTGACATTTTTGGATTATTGAAATCGATGTATGGGAATATTTTTTTTTTTTAATTTAATGGAAGAAAAAAACGAAATCGTAGTTTGCATCGTGTTTGATTTGCAAACATTTTCATAGATGGCCACTACATTTTGATCTTTGGTTTCGCTTTTAAGGTGATGGAGCAGTTCACCTCGAATTTTCGAAATGAAAATTCTCCGTCGTCGTTTGACTAATCAGAAAAAGCCTCTATCAGCGGACGCGGGACGATGGCAAAAATCCGCTGACATGGGCTTTTTTTTATTGGTGAAACCGTATCAAAAATATTCAATTTCGAAAATTCCAGCTATCTGCAGCTATCTCTCTCGCACTCACATGGGCGAGAAAGCGACTGCTCCATCACCTTAAAAAATGAATTCCGTTGCATTCCAACGATGCAAACTTCAGCATAATCGAAAAAAAATTTATTCTCTATCGAATATTTCATAAAAACTATTTCATCAAGTTCGCACTGAGAGAATCGATGGATCCCATGCATTGGCAGTTCTTAGAAAAGACTTTACGGGACTGATGGCGATAATCGCGGTCACAATATCGTTCCGGGTCAATATGACCCATTGTATGAAGGAGTAGTTAATATTCGATATTTATTGAAATATTTGACAGCTTTGACATTCACCACGAGAATTTTGATTTTAATGCTTCCAGACTGCTTTCTTGACCGTGGCACTTTTGCCATTGAGACTCGCAGCTATAACTGCTCTCGTGATAATGGCATGGCTGCTGGCATGTGTCGGGCTACACGGACTTTCCGAGGAAGATCTTCGTCGTGCACCTCTCACTGGTTGGAGGCGGTAAGTTTGAATAGAAAGTGAGAAAAATTTTTGGAAAGGCATGCGATCCGCAACGCTAGAAATATTTTGCCCTCGCACATCGATGTCATCACTTCCATGTCAAGTTCCGTTTCCCTAATTCTTATAACGGTACTCTTTTTTTCGTATTGGAATTCTTCAGCCTCGGACAACACCGCGAGGCGAACGATAAAAATTCTTTTTCTTCGAAAATTGTTAAAATTTTTCGTTTAATTCGTTTTAATTATTATGGGACTAGTCCGTCATTTGTGCGGACATGAAAATCAGTTGCGGCAAGACGTGTTTTTTAATATCTCAATATAATCTGAGGCTGAGGAATTTTGCGTAGAGGAAAAAATGCTCACGTTCTTCTGGTTTCGTTCGTTAATTTCTCGCTACACGTAGGTCGATGTTTTTTTAACATCCTAACGTATAACAAGCACCGGGTTAATCGAGGTTTGCGGTACTTCGAGTTTATAAATCGCAGGGTGAGAGGCTTTTTTTCGTTTTTATTTTTTATTTTTTTCAAGCTCGTCAGAACTCATTGCTCTTCGACGTGAGGGAACAACAATAAATTGGTCGACACACGGTTGACCTCGGTCAGACATCCACCGCTAATGGCTTTCTTGCTTTTCTGCAATCTCTGGAGAAACAGCTCGTTCTACAGCCAAATGAATAAAAGAAAGTCAAGTGCATGTCACAAAGAACACGATGCATCTACGAGTTATCGGCTTCGTATCAAATATTCGGAGAAATTGAAGAATTATGAGTCTCAGTTCAAAACATTCTCACACTATATTTGGTTGATCGGAAAAAATGGATCTTGAGATTTGGGCAATTATTTTACGAAGAATTTACGAAGAAAAATTGATTATTTATTTATTTGTTATCATTTTTTAATTTTTACAATTTTTGAATTTTCATGATTTTAATATTTTTTTTTTAATTTTGTAAAATTATTATAAATTTTTTTATTCATAAAAAAATTAAATTTTGCACAGAATAGTCGAAAATGAAGTTCGTTCTTCGCTGCTAGTCAGCAACCGTAATTTTTTCATTTTTATTTTCTCCGTGTGACCTAAGAAGATTATCAGGTATTTCCGGGAGAGCTGGGACTTTACTCGGCGTCGTAGATTTCTTCTATGCACTCTACAAATTCAATCGTTTTCTCGATCTTACGAGCCAATGGGGCTTCACGTGAAATATTGAACGAGCGCGATAAATATACAGATGTGAAGAGAAAGTGACGAGTTTAAATATTCTCGAGCTCAATCATTACTTGTCACTCAATTTGGTTTGTTTCATTGCAAATTTTATTGTATGAGCATTCCTTGTAGAAATTTTATTTTTCTTCATTAATAATCAGTATCCCGTATTGTTTTCTTATTGTTTTTGTCGTCTACTCACTTTCCCCGAGAGCTGGAATGTGGATTATGCCACAAACGTAAAATCGCATATTTTTATTCATAAACGTGAATTTATTTATTTAGGAAAAAAAAAACATTCAGGCTGCTATGGACCAAGTCTCCTTGTGGAATTAGAATTTTTCGATGACGATTTTCGCGAACTTATAAACATAAACAAATATTTCGAAAATTTTAACGATTTTGAGGCTGAAAATCATTTTTTCAGGATTTCGGAAAATCGCATGTTATTTTATGAAAGTGTTTAAATTGATTTTTCGTGAAACGTATGACCCATTACCCTCTGACCTCTGACCCCATTATTTTTCGGTAATTACGCTGCGAATTAAGGTGTTGAGTGTACTATAGTTTTATGAGGCCAACCCCAGCAGCCCAAGTAGAGTTTTAAAAATCATGGCAATAAGCACGTACCAAAAAGTGCCTCCTACTCATTTGCAGTCTGTAGGCAAATCGTTCGCGCACAGGTGTCTAGCATCGCCGCACTTATGATTTACGACACGATCTTTGCATATCGATATCATACTCACTTTCGATTGTACCGATCGGCAGTGATGCGTCAATGAGACGTCGGAGTGGTTAAAGAAAAATTCGCATTTTTTGTATCGCATTAAATCTTTAAAAAATAATCCACGAAATAAATCTAATTCACTGTTATTGTTCGACTATTTTTGGGTCGAAATAAAATTTCAATTTGTCATTGTTCGATTTTTTACTCACATTTTTTGGAAATTCTGCAGTGGGAATAAAAACGAGTGAATCAATATGCTTTTTCGATCCACATTTGTAAGTTTTTGCTTGTGAAAAATGAGAAAATTCGAAAGATTACTCAGCAATGATTTTCTGGAATGTTTTAGACGCACATATCGAAAGTGTCGTGCGATCATAATTCTGGGAAATCGCTCGAAATAAAAGTGCTAAAAATTCATCAGATTTACTGTATTTTTTAACGAGGAAAAGCTCTTCATAGAANGGGCCGCTAATTTTTTGTGAGGGTTTATACTTTGGTGTGAACTACAAAATATAATTTTTTTTACCCAGGTTGTGGGGGTACAGTAAGGTGACCTTCCTTGTCAGCAATGATTTTCTGGAATGTTTTAGACGCACATATCGAAAGTGTCGTGCGATGATAATTCTGGGAAATCGCTCGAAATGAAGGGGCTAAAAATTCATCAGATTTACTGTATTTTTTAACGAGGAAAAGCTCTTCATAGAATTGACCCATTTTCACATATAGCCTTCCGTTCAGTGAATCATCCCGAAGTAATAATTGACGAAGGCTATGACCAAGCCTCAGGGCTAACACTTTTCGCGCTCGTGAACTTTCAGAGCCTTGAACATTTACACAGTCGAGTACCAATTCCTCTTTTATTTCTGAATTATTTAAAAATACGTTCGTCAGTTTTATTGATCGTGTGAACGTTCCACGATGCAAAAAATCACAAATTCTTTATAACGCATTTGAGGCGCGTCAACTTTCATACGGTACGGGTTCCTTATCAAAATTGCCGCCCATTCCTCGCCTCATCCATTTCCGAGCTTGCATGCGCTTTCATTTTTTTTTTTTGCCTATTGATGCATGCTTCGCTTATTCGACGATCTGGAAATATTCAAATTTCAAGAGCGTGATATATTCAAAATGCAGTGAATGCGTGCAAAATGTCGTTATTCCCGATCATCTCTGTCAATTTTCCAAAAAATATCCTAAAGGAGCGATATTGTCGTCTGAATTTCCTTCTCGAAAATAATTTTCCACATAAAACAAATTATCAAGTTTTCGAGTTTACCAAAAAAAAAAATTGAAGAAATTTCGAACACTTTGAAATTTTCGAAAAAAAGTCACGTAATTTTATTTCATCACGAGGAGCAAACATAAATATTATTTTTCACGCTCCGGTGCCATTCAGAATCTCGCTTATCAATTTTTCAAATGTATTCAGTTTTTTTTTTCATTTTCTTGAAATATTTGGACGTTTTTTTTAAAGAAATTTTAAGAAAATTTTAAGAAAATTATAGGAAATTTTAATAAAAAAGAAAACTCGAACAGGTTTAAATTTATTCTATCCTGGAAATGTTCTGCAAACAGAAATTCAAATGACAATATAATGAAGTTTACTTAGACTGTAAATGTTTTGTACTTATCGGTCAAAACGTTGATAAGAAAATTCTTGACATAAAACGAACGATTTCACTTCAACGGAGAAAATTACTCGAATCTTTTTTATTTATGCAAAACGAATGCATGTGAAATAGTAAAAATTTGGAAAATCGTTTCGAAACATTAAGACAGTTTGCTGAGCGAAAGAATGGAAACATTTTGTAGTCACTCACTAAATTTTAAATAAAACTGTGCAGTCTTCCTCAAAATGTAATTAATGTTGCTAATTGAAGCGAAGGCTTTGGAATCCTGTGGTAAATAACGGGGCTGCTTATCCATGTGGAATAAAAATGTAAAACAGGGATCTCAGAATTTTGGTGTGCTGGGCGATGAGAGCGATGTTTATCTGCGGTGGATTTCACAATATGAAGATCAAGGGTGAACAAGCTACGAATAAGGATGCACCGGTACTCGCATTGGCACCGCACTCAAGCTTCTTCGACGCTCTTCCGGTCGTCTACCTCGGCGGTCCTAGCATCGTCGCCAAGGCTGAAGTTGGACGAATTCCATTCTTTGGAAGTACGTTCTCGTCACTCATCGTCCTAATTGTTCTTTAGTTTTCCTTTACAGATTTATAATACTGTCTATATCAATCGAGAGCGGTTGCTCGAGACCAAAAAACTAAAAAAAAAAAAAGCCTCGAACGTAAAATTTTTCCCATCAATTTTAATTCTTAACCGCTTCTCTAAATTCGCAATCGTGAAAGGACTCTGACGTCACGTTGGAATTAAATTCTATTGAATCGATCAGGTCGGAAAAAATTGAAAAAAAAAAGTTGCGAAAAAAAATTCTTCATTTTTTTCGGCAATAACGTGGGTAAAAAAAAAATTGGCAAATGCGTGTTGAGTAACTATTAATATCCAAAAAACGACAAAATCGGAAAATGGAAATTTTGAACTTTCGACAAGCCAAAAAACAGACGTTTTTTGATAACGTAAAAATGGTATAAAAATTATTATTTCCTGTTCAACTTCTAAGAGCTGGATTTACTATTATGCAGACGTATTATTTATAATAACGAGCTGTTCAGGGTGTTCGAATGCAAAATATTTCCACGTGTCCATCCATCGAAGGACTCGAGAAATGGATCGAGCTCAAGACGTGACCGGAAGCACTCCTTTCATACGATCACTTCAAAGCGAATGGGAGTTGTTTAAATATTTTCTAATATGCGTGGGCACGCTGTAAATTATATGGTGGATGGGATTTGGTATAGTTGTTGTCATCATTATTATTTTCAGCATTACTAACAACAAAGCACATCGCGTAACGCAATACTTACGTCGCAGCTGGATAAACACAAACACGAAACACGCTTCAACATCAAAATCGCTCGTAAAAAATGGTTTAGGGTTTTGATTTTCTCATCGCGTGTCGCACAATCACTGGCGTTTCGTTTAAGGAGCTGATGTTCTTGTTTCCTGGAAAAATTAATAATGCACTTTTTTTTTTCAAGAAAAACTATCGGATGGATAATTTCTTTCGATTTTACGAATTTTACGAAATGATGAATTTCCACTTATAGTTTTTGGAACCAGAGAATATTTTCTTTATATTATTTTTGCCAAAATGATGAATAAAGCGAAATAATTTTCAATATTTTTTTTTTGACAATTTTTAAAAGAATTTCTAATTTGTGCCAAATTCGGAAATATCGATGTCGCTTGGACTGCCTGGAAAAATGAAGTTTTTATTTATTTGTGGAATTCGATTTTGAGAAACTGTGAATAGTTGGAAAATAATAAATTTTGTATACAGCGTTACTTTTTTTTCCGGGTAACAAGGCCAATGAGTTGCTTGAATAGAGATTTTTCATTATCGTTCGAAATATCTACAGCAAGATAGTGCCATGGTTGTGCTTTCTCGGACAACTGACGTATCAAGCGGGTGGAATGAAAATAGTGGTCCGTGGAAAACAAGCAGCGAGAACCGAAGCACCGATACTCGTTGTAGCCCCTCACTCGACTTTCATCGACGGTGGAATCGTCTACGTGACAGGATTTCCCTCGATCATCGTTAGAACAGAGTCAGGACTTAATCCATTTATTGGAAGTACGTTACACGAATTATTATTTATTTTGCTACGATCGCAAAGTCGCCGCCAACGCGCAACAATTTCACAACATTTTTATCTCGCTCTAGGTTTCGCGCGAGGATCGACCAAGTTTTTTCAGAAATCATCAATTTTCATTTCTGCAATAATTGTATTTTTTACCATTCCCATTCACCGTATAAAGATTTTTTCCTGCTCTCGAATTCGACTTTTGAAAAACAAAGTTTCACAAAAATTTCGTTATTTTGTGATTTTTTTTTTTTGTTTTTTGTAATAAAATGTTTAAATTATTTATTGCATCAATATACGAACGATATTTTAATGCATTAGCCAGACTCGTCGATGAACAGATCGATGCTGTTACGTTGGGATGATTTGAAAAAAGAATTAGAAAAACGCCAGGTGCTGTGAAAATTTTTTCAATTATTCCTTTTCGAATTTTGGTGATTTTACAAGGGAGAAATGCACAAAAGATACGAGGATTTGTAATCCTGAATTTTTCGAAGTTGAAACAAAAAATTCATAGAAAAATTGTCGATGTTTTTTTTTTTCAAATTTTTGAATCAATCCATATTTTCCAATATCCGAATGATTCCATAGAAGCTCTCGACGTTATAGCGAAAATGAAAATAGTTTTTTTTT
>JBAJMU010000001.1:2924448-2947194 GCA_037952995.1 Hyposoter didymator | reverse complement strand
TTGAACTTTAATAACTTTTGTTTTTTTATTTTTTACTGTTCCAACGCAGAACTCATAAATTACACTCAGCCTGTCTACGTATGGAGAGACGATCCAAACTCACGACAAAACACGATCAAGGAGATAATCGAACGTGCGACTTCGAAAGAGGATTGGCCACAGGTCCGTTAGCAATTTGATCAGTTTTATCCTCCAATCCTGTTTTTTTGTTTATCTTAATATTTTAAATATTGTTAATTAATTGATGTTTGTCATTAGGTGATGATATTTCCGGAAGGTACGTGCACGAATCGTTCCTGCCTCATTACGTTCAAGTGCGGAGCATTTTATCCCGGAGTTCCTGTTCAACCAGTCTGCATACGTTACCCAAACAAACTCGATACTGTAACTTGGACGTGGGAAGGTCCTGGAGCGTAAGGAAACGTTCCAAATGATAAAAATGTTGAAAAATTTCTTATTCCTACAAAATGAAAGATTTTGAAATTCCTCTTTGTGAGGAATGTTACATTTCAATAACAAGTAAGAATATGAAAAATTGACAAAGTCAGCGGTTACATGAATTTTTTTCAAAATGTTGTCGGCCGATTTATCATAAATTGATTCTTCGTTTGTTATTTACAATGTTTCAACGATGTTTTGCAATTTTTTCAACTTTTTCGAACCGATAGTTCCTCACAATGTTGGTTTAAAATTGACTGGGTCCAATTAACCCAGGGTGACTGCCAAGGTCGACAACGTCATTGGTGACCATAAACGGTTGAACTATAAAAATAAATGATTCCCACAAATTCGTATACAGCCAAATGCTCAGTTATCGAGAGCACTGCCACATTTTCTACTTATTTTTTTATTCTACAAATCAAACGTTGGTTATTGCCCTAATGCATTTGAAAGTGAAAAAAAAAACTCGTACAGGAAGTACTAAATATTAATACATAGAAATATAACGTTTCAGGCTGAAGTTACTCTGGTTGACACTGACCCAATTGAACAGTAGCTGCGAAATCGAATTTCTGCCGGTTTATAGACCCAGCGAGGCAGAAAAGATGGACCCAAAGTTGTACGCCAATAACGTACGACGTGTCATGGCCGAGTGAGTCTATAAAGTTTCCGCCTTTGTCGTATTAATTATTAGTTATTAATAATAATAATTATTGGTTATTGATTTTTATTTATAATAATTTAATAATTTAATTCGAGAATTTTAAATAATTAAAATGGTTAATCGTTATTAATTATTTCTTCTGCATCTTTTGAATTTTGCAAACACCTCGAACTTGACTTGACTTGAAAATTATTGAATTCCCGAGGCTACACTGAAAATTTTTTTTTCTTAAAGATCGTCGATATTTTGTTGAATACGGTCAACTAAATATTTTTTGATAATTTCAAAATTTTCGTTGTTTTCGCAGTATACTTGGTTTCTAATGAAATTGTCAGCTAAATTTACGGTTGGAACGACTAAAATTTGCGTCCGATGAGACTTTCTAGAATATTTCTTGCTGCGACGACACAATTTTTGGGTTTATTCAAAAAAACGTTTAGTCGAACGTATCGAACAAAATATCGATTTTTTCCAACAAAATTTTTTTATCAGTGTAGAAAATCTCTTGGAAATGATTCCCGAACTGGAATAAATGATACTGCAATTTTTTTATAATTGTATTTCTGTGTTTTTCTTATTGGAAAATGTTTTTTCAGGGCGCTACAAATTCCAGTCTCCGATTATACTTACGACGACTGTCGAATAATCAGTAAAGCTCACACCCTACATCTGCCTCACGCTTCCAGTATTATCGAGACCCATAAGCTCCGCCACAAACTGGGGTAAATATGAAGAACTACGACCAACATGTAAGAAATAAATATTTACTACGAACCTCGATATTTTTCAGACTTCAGAATGCAAAAACGGAGGAAGAACTTGTACAGAAAAAAAATGTCGAGTTCTCCGAGCCTGTTGATCTTCACGAATTTGCGAGAATTCTCAGGCTCGATGTCAAAGATCCATCGACCTACCAACTCTTCAGAATCCAAGACAGAGTGAGTCTTTTTAACGAGCGAGCATTCAAGGCAAACATTCCAATGTGAATAAAATTGTTTTCGTTTTTTTTTTTATTTTTAGCAAAATCGAGGGAAAGTCGATCTTGAAGAATATATTTTCACGGTACAGGCAATTGCCAAAGCCGAGACAGAGTTGGATCTCATAGCTGTCGCGTTCGAGGCAAGTTGCATACATTCTTTAGACATTTATTTTGAGAAAAATCGATTTTATGGAAATATTTTTATTCGATATCGTTATTCTTCGTTTATCGAAAGTTTTGTATGCTTTTGATTTTTCGAGCGCAGCAGTGAATTCTGTTAATTGCTCTTGACGATTATTCATATTTTTATAGATTTGCGACTCCAACGCTAGATCGTGCTTGAATGCCAACAAATTGAGGAAAGTATTGAGGCTATCGCTGCAGCTCGACGCCGAGGAATCTGATCGAATTTTCCTCGAGGCGAACCAACTAGCAGGTGGTGGAGATTCCATAAATCTTGGTAAGACCGTTTTAACGTTCAACTATCAATTGTGGCGAAGAAAAATATTCTAGCGTTCATTTTTCAGAGATTCGCTCGACCCTGAAATAAACAAATACGTGAAAAATAAAAAATTTGGTCCATTTTCGACGCAATTTTTCCAATATTGCCGAAAATCTTTTCTTTCCGAAAAACACTTTTTGAGAAAAAAAAATCATCGACATTTTCATTTATAATTTCACGTTTTTCCAAATTCGTGGATAACAATTTTTTTCTGCATTTAGAAATGAGTTGCAAACTCTTCGAATCACTTTTCATAAAAATCAATTATCAAAATTCTTAACGTCTCGATAAAAATCGACCCGACACGAACGTTCCGAACGATCGTACAAACTTTGCAATAATTTTTCGAATGTTTTTTTTTTTTTCGTTGTGCAGAGGACATTCACACGGTTTTGAGTTCGAGGCCGGAATTCGGGCATCTGTTTAGTGGTGAGATCGCAACGGCGAGGAGAAAAAAGACCATATGAGAGTGCCTGTTCAGCTCGTCGGAAGTTCCATTGACGCCCAGTAAGAAAAAGAGCCGAGACTCGGACAAGCCACTTCTCACTGAGATATGCTCCAGTCCGGTTTAAAGAGAAGAAGGAGAGAGATTTCCATTTGAATTTCCAATGACCGGGTTCTGGAGTAGAACTTCCAACAAGTTCCAAGGGAGACGAGCTGCAAAAACAAGAGTTTAAACATTGTAGTTCAAATATTTATACAAAGGAACAAGCCAGAGAGTGGGAGAGAGTAAACGAAAAAGGGAAAAAATAACGAATGATGAAAAAGTATGCGCGTTGTAGTACTGCCCGAGCTTCGAATCAGAATCGCCAATCAAAATGACATTGAAATGCTGAGAAAAATAGTTTAATTCTCACGTTCAACGTGACGTTATTTTATTTAGGGGCAGTTTTTGTTAAGCACACGCGGTACGTTCTTCCTGCTCGATGCCCTTTCGTCGTCGTTCTACGACGATAGAGTTATCGTTTGTAAATATTAGCCGAGTTTCAAGAGAGCTGCGAGACAAGAAGAAAATAAAACGTATTTAAATTTACAATTAAAGTTTCAAGAGCTCGATAGTCGCGAGCAAAATAAATATTATAATATAGAATAATCTAGATTGCTCAGGGTGATTACCTCTTTTTCGTAACTGGCCCAGCTGGACGATAATGTTGAGAAGATCAAACACGTGCGAGTGATTTTGTTAAATTCCCCTTTCCCCCTGTCTCCCGGATCGTTCGTCACGAATAACTGAATAAAAGATTGCTGAAATTGTGGTTAGCTCGTTGGCCCTTGAGTTACCACGTGGACAGTAACATAGGGCTTAAACAAACGCCCCCTACACATTAAGGTATTACCATCACCAAACGACTTTATTTAGAGTTTTTTCAAAATTTCGTATAAACTCTCTTGCCACCGAAACTAACAGTTTTCTCCTACGAATAAAAAATTTCTGACGTTTAGAATTTTTCAATATTTAATTACCAATTTTTTATTTTTCCCATCTAAACCCATGTAAATTTAAGTCACGTTTCGTTAAAAAGTTGCAATATTAAAAAACAAAAGAAACGCGACTCCAATTTACACGCGTTCAGATTAGAAAAATAAAAAATCGGAAATTAAATTTCGAAAAAATCTAAACGTCAGAAAATTTTTCTTCATCGGAGAAAACTGTTAGTTTCGGTGCAAAATTTTGAAAGAATCCTCAATAAAGACGTTTTGTCATCGTAATACGTTGAAACTCAATTAACTAAGCAGCCTACGACCACTGTAGACAAGAGAGAGAGAGAGAGAAACGAATTAGAATTGCAAATTTTGTTTAGAATAAATATACTATAAAATTTATTCATCGCTCGGTAACATTGCATTATATTCGATATATAATATTTAATATTCAATTATATTGCGTAGAAGGTTTCAAAAAAATAAAATAAACAACAAAATTACAAGAGACAACATGCTTGATCCTGTGTTGACATAAATCTAAACGAAAATGAAGAAAAATATCGCATGTAACTGAACTTTTTGTTTTTTCTTTTTGTATCTCGCGTATTAAGAATCGTCCAGAAAGTTTAAACATTTGCTTTCCAATTCTTCACAACCACGAAATAAACAAAGCTCTTGGACATTCGATTGACATATACGATTTTGTTCAATTCTGGATCATTCTGAATACCGATACAGTGTTAATAATCCGTACAGTATATATCTGTGTGTACTTTCGCGTACACGCAGACTATATATATATATTTATGTAACTGTATATAATAGATAAAATAAAATATTCTTACAAGATGCATTCATCGGAGTTGTTGAGGAACAGCTGGAGTGAATTTTGTCTTTCGCTTTCCTTCAACTTTCATTATTTCCGGAACCAATTTTTTTAAATCGTGTTTCAAATTATTTTCGCCCTTGATAATTATTCCTTAATCATCATAATTAACGTTATTCGAGATTTTTTTGTTTTAATTGTCAAATAGTGATAATACTATAAAAATCAAGAGACGCGACAGCGGCTCGTCGCCAAGTATTAAAAAAAAGCGTAGCGCGAGCCGGCCGCACTCTTATATACAGTAAAATAGGGGTTTTGTGACGTCACAGAAACTTTGAATCGTTTTTCCGGAAAAACAGCGCGACGAAAAAATTTCATATTAGATTTGAATTTTCTTTGATTTTTTATCTTTCGATTGGTCCTTGGTAGAACAGAATCCGTTCAGCCAATCGAGAGAAATCTGATATTGAAGATTTTGGTCGCGCGATCCGGGACGCTTTCTGATCTCACAGTCAGAAAGGCGTAAGTTGCGTATAATTTAAGGAAAAGTGAAAATATTAACAAATGAAGGATAAAAATGTTGATTCGTATTGTCAAGAAGTTTCAGTAGGTCAAAAGTTGTATCGAATGAGCGTCTTTTGACTTTTCAGTGTTTTGGAATCTCACGTTTTGTGAGGATTCGAATCACACGTGAAATCTCAAAATTCTTCATTTTTTAAACAAATTAGTTTGCGAAATTAAGTACAAATTTCGTGCGAATTTTTCGGAGGCTGAGAAAAGACGAAATTTCGCTTCAGCTCACTCTCAATCACATCGTTACCTTATTATTAATTATTTTTTGAAAAATATATTTCCATCAAAGTGGCAAGTGATTGAAATAAAAAATTGTTAGAGAAAATTGATCCGATACCGATTCGATTATCATGTAAATATCGGACAGCCGGACGGGACTCTACACCTTTTCCTTGCTCACCCAGTAAGTACGTACACCCTTGCCTAGTTTAAACGATTCCGGAAAATCGTTGTTTTACGATTTTGTAAATTTGAGGATCGAAATCACATTGAGAATGGAAAAACAAAAACATTTTTAAACGATTGAGATCCACACCTTGCCACTCTGCTTCTGATATAATACAATTTCACAACCCAATTTTCGTAGCTTACAAATGCTAAGACACTTTTTAAGGGGCAATTGTCATCGAATACCTTAAACCTCAATTCCGCCTTAAATATATCATGGAATTTTTCTTTCACCATCACAAAAACCATATTTTAGTATAATTACGCGAACTGAAATGTTGGAACGTGAAATAAAAAGTTTCGATAAAATTTTTATCAAATTTCACTTCCAACGAAAAATTTCCTGATGAAAAAATTGCCTTTGCAAGAAACATTCAATTATTAAGTGGTCGCAATAATAAAATTAAAATTGATCATTGCTTCGTTCGCGCTTTTTCAGTGCACGTTCATTTCGATCATTATTCAATATCCATTTGAATTTCTCTCTAAAAAGTAAGCAGAAGTTTCAAAGTAAAATAATACATACGATTGGACGAAAAGAAAACTGATATCGATGTGCGATCGTTCAGTGAGAAAATTTGGAATTCACAAGACATTTAATTCATAAAAATCAAATTTACATTCGTCAGATTCGATGGTATATTTTTTTGTCCATGGGAATTTCCGTTTTTTTTCTCAACTGTAGACCATTCCACGTAAAAACTAATGATTATTGTCAATGGCTGACCTGCGAGTTTTGCTCGCGACGAAATTCAAAATAACGTAATTGATCGATTTTACGAAAGTTGGAAAACTCATCAAAAGCATGCGATAATTCTTACTACTTACAAATCAGCGATGCTGCAAAAGTATTTACGTTGAAACAAAAACATGGTCCTCTAAAATATTTCACGTAATATTGAAAAGTCAAAAGACTTGTGAAGAACGAGAGCCAAAATAAAATCCAGTAACTTTCATTAACAAATAAGTTGATCGCAAATTTATAAAAATTCTAATTACTATTAATAAAGAAAAAAGCATTCAATACGTTGTTCTTTATGAAGAAAGGCGTTCGCAGTTGGACGCCGATTCTTAGAAGAAATAATCAGATCTTTACAGCATGCTAAGATGTTGATGAGTCTCGTGGAAGTCAAACATTTCATTACATTTCGTAAATGGACTCTTCGTGGATACACTAGATTTTCGTCACCTAATTGACACACTGGGTCAACTGGACCCCAGGGTTTTTTGTCGTTGCAAAAAACAGTCGTAAAACTGTAAAATGTAATTATTTTCAAAAAGTCGAGAGCTTTGATTTTTAGAAAAGTCAGCATTTCGTCAAAAGTGAAGAATCATCGTTCGTTCGACTCTTAATTTTTTCGAAATTCGATAGCTGGCCGTGAACTCGTAAAAAATACCATTAAAAATAAAAAATAGAATCAATTTTTTTTCACAAGTTTTGACTCACTCAGCGTATTGTGAAAAAAATCGCCAATTTGGTGAAAAATAAAGTGATGACTTATTTTGCAAATATATTTCGGGTCAATATGACCCAGTGTTGTTTCAACGATTAGATGCCATTCGAATAGCCGATATGATTTTATAGGCAATCATTATTTTTCCTATGACGAAATTCGTTGCGATTCCAATGCCAAAAACGAGCATGGGAGGAAGGGAAAAAGAAAAAATTGGCTTAAAAACTAAAATATGGAGAAAAAAAACCTGAATTTCTCGAACCAACGAATGAAAAAATAATTAAAGCAAACGCAAAATAAAGAAACTGGTTCGTCCGTTGTGCGTGGTAACTCTCGTTTATCTGCTTTCTTTCCTTTTCTTCCTCAACGTTAGAAAAAAAAGGTTCACTTTTTACGAAAAATACTCGACATGCTCGGCATGCTGGGAGAAGTTGTTTTTTGGATAAACATTTTGGACATTCTCTGTCTCATATCTTCGACTCCTTGACCAACATTTGATGTGGCGATCGATAGCGACAAGCCGGAATTACTCGAAGACGATCTTTCCATCGGTCTCGGAGCTTCCTGATGCGATTCCGTTTCCCTCAACAACGAACGTACCGTTTCTCTTTGTTGAGGCAAAATTTGATTCACCAGATTATCAAGATGCTTTAGACCCGGTACGAGAACTCCGGTCACGCACTGATTACTCAGAGGACAGTAGACTAATATAGAGTACGCCTCGACCAGAGCATTCGCGAGGTCGACTTTTCGTGTTTGTTGCAATGCCGACGCCGTTATTCCCGTTAATTGGGTAACGATCACTGCAAGTTTCAAAACGAATTATCGTACACATTTTTTTTTAATTTACACTCCAAAAATTATGCACAGCGGTGCACGTGTTTTTATTCTCTAAATTTTACATTTCAAGAAAATATCAAATTTTCCGTTTTTCCTTTTTCTTTTTTTCTTTTCGCAACGAAAAGCATATTTCTAGTCTCTTAAAAAGAAACCGGCAACGGAATTTTGAGCAACCGTGCGACTGATCATTGCAGCGATTGACAAAATAACACAATTAGCAATAATTTTATGTTTTCGAAAAAATACATCACAAAAAAGCAGCAGATTCAACAACAACAATGACTCACCATCTTCGATGTAATGCTGGGGACAATTAGGCGCTATCGCTGCCAAAGTAGAAACGAGTGGAACAGCAAGAACCGATGGAACTCCCTGAGGTTCTCGAGCTATCGTTTCTAAAGTCAATCGTCCTTTGTCTCGGGCTTCGCGAGCTCCACACTCCGTTACTAAACGTCCCAAAGCGGGGATTGCGGCAGCTCGTACAATTCTGTTATTTTCATATCAAATATTTTCAGATAAACACCATGCGATGTTAAAAACTTGCACGAAATAAATCGTTAAGAAAAACTGTCAGTTGCGAAAAAACGACAAATAAGCAAATGCGCACCTTTTTTCGTACATCCTTCATATTACGAAATAAAGTTTAAAAAAAAACAGCGTGAAACTTGAATTTTTCTTAAAATGTCAAATCTTTTGGAATAAAACGTGCAGCAGGTTGGAATCTACATCGTTATGCGAATGACAAGCTTATCATTTCGTTTTTGGTCAGGACAATCAAACGATTCGGTTTTCCGACCCACTAACTAAATCGGCACGAAAAATTGCGACAATTTGATGAAAAATTTAGAAATAATAAAAAAAATTCTCGTTCCGTCCTTAAACTTAATTGACGATTCTTTTTTATCTGCTTATAGCCTAATCATGTTCCAAGTTGATCAAGACGACGTTGCTTACGAAAAGTAACATATTTTAATTTTTTTACGAAATCTAGCACATTATTCATCACCGGGAAAACTAGCACATTTCCAATCATTCCCCGAAAGCTAGTACATTTCAGGTTTTGACGCGAAAACAAACACGTTTGGATATGAACCTCGAAAACTAGCATTTTTCAGTTTCCACCGCGAAAACTAGCATGCTGTTTTCGCGGTGAAAACAAAAACGTGCTGGTTTTCGTGGTGAAAAATGGAACGTGATGGTTTTCTTGGCGGGATTGAAAACGTGTTGATTTTCGCGGTGAAATCCGAAATATTCTGATTTTCGCGGTGAGACTGTAAAATTGCTAGGTTTCGTAAGAATTTTAGATCATGCTACTTTTCGTAAGGAGCGTCGAAGAATTCTTTTATATTCTTACATGTCGGGATCACTGGCAAGCGTAACAATAGCCGGAGCGATTCTCGATGCTGCTAATTTGTCACTAACTCCAGGAATTGCACAACTAAACAGTTCGGCCGTTGTACATCTCACGCTGGGCCTTTGATGGACCACACCTGATTAAAAATGAAAAAAAAAAAAACAAGTTGAAACGAATTTTCTATTTAGAGGTTTTTAGACCTCTAAATAGTTAATAGTTTTATTCTGATCCGCTGTTTGTGCCTTATTGTAAAGAATTGGGGGTTTTTTTAATTTTTTTTTTATTGCCACAGTGGGCCTGAAAATTCTCAAAAAATTACTGAACGTCCTTTTAAGACATTTTACTTTAGATACGAAAAACTTTCCAGAAAGAAATCGAAGGCAAGGATATTTTTGAAAATGCAGAAGAAAGAGAATAAATGGGAAAAAAAGTTTTTCCACTAAGATAATCGTCACTTCATATATTTGCAATATTTTTGCCTAAAATTTGGACATGACGATCATCGGATCTCGTTCTTTTGTGAAAAAAAAAAATAGTGAGATTGCGGGCGTTTAAAAAAACATATTTATTCCATTATTGGAAGTCCAGAAATTAAAAAACGATTTGTATCGAAATGTAAGAACCAACGAACCATCCCAAAGAGCTCCGAGAATGTGCTCAGCCACGGAATTCTCTTTGCACAGTCTGGAAACTGCTATTCGCAAGCAAGTGACATTGCCACTGCTCATCGAAAGAACAATGACAAAGTGTTTGAGAATTTTCGCGAGTTCCGTGAGATTCAGAGCCGACAGAATTGTCAAGTAAGCTGGAACGAGGCCGAGGCCACTGCTCGGTTGTTCGGAAGTCAGAGTAATTAATTCCTTCTCCAGTTCCTTCATTTCCGTCTCGAAGATTTTTTGAATCTGGAAAAAGCGANTAAAAAAAAAAAAAAATGACCAAGAAAATATTTTAGACACCATGACATCGAAAATGCTTTTATAGCGAAACAGTAAAGTGTTAGAATTTTCACGCTGAGTTTCTGATATTCACCTTCGAACGAGAAATGTACTGGCCGAATGCCACGCACAGAGACTCCACGTAAGACAATAGAGAATTTAAAATCAACTCTTGATTAACGTCAACGGATCTGAAGACATCTATCAAATCAGGAATCCTGAAAATTAAACGAAATCGTGTTAATTGTAAGAAAATGGATTATTCGAGAAGTATTTTTGTAACCAGTCTCACAATTTATTCGATAACCATTCAAGCTCAGGCCAAGTTTCGTTTTCCCAGGAATTTTCAAAGAACGTGTTCAAAAGTATTGCAGTAGTTGCTGGATCGTCGCAGAATATTTCTGGATTGCCAATTCCTGGTCTGCATATGCTCAAGAAATCTTCGGCTGAGAAAACCAAATTTGAGTTTTTGTCAAAAAGAAACACAAAATTTAGAAACAAATACTTTTTTCTTTCCTTCACAGCCAAATGTTTTTTTTCGCATTTGTTAGACACTCACGCAATTCCGAGGGTGAGCCTTCGAGCATGGAAGATTGAACCGTTGGATTCGTGATTATGGTAACAACGCAATGAGGCAATAGCAGTTGTAGAACTTGGACGAGAGCGATTATCCTTTCGATCTCTTTGTGATCTTTGCTCGGGGAATGATGGCTCGACGGTTTTAGAAGATTTTTCAATTTTGAAGTTATTCGTGGAAGAAGATGCGACTGCAATCGTTTCAGCGACAATGCCCATTGAGCCAGTATCGGCACGAGGATCGAGGAAGCAGCTTCGACTACTTCGGACGATCCATCGTCCAGCGCCGTGAGAGTGAGTTCTTCGCACTAGAACGAAAACAAAAAAATAAGAAATTAAGAAATCAGAGAGAAAACTTGAAAAAGTTTTTTTTAGAAAATTTCCCTCATGGACAAAAATAAACGGAAACGTAATTTTCCGCAAATTCGGGTGGGGGTTAATATTACGAATAACCAAATTGTCGAACAGCTAATAATTCGGAATTTTGGTATTCGTAAAATTAAATAAAAGAAAAGTAAGAAAGTCGAAATCAAATTTTTCAAATGACTAAAAATTCTAAATGCAAAATAGCGAACGTCAAAAATGGCGAACGTCAAAACGGCGAGCGCCAAAATAACGAACGCGGGTGGGAATAATATATAGTCATTCGAATATATTATTCCCACCCGCGTTCGTTATTTTGGCGCTCGCCGTTTTGACGTTCGCCATTTTTGACGTTCGCTATTTTGCATTTAGAATTTTTAGTCATTTGAAAAATTTGATTTCGACTTTCTTACTTTTCTTTTATTTAATTTTACGAATACCAAAATTCCGAATTATTAGCTGTTCGACAATTTGGTTATTCGTAATATTAACCCCCACCCCAAATTCGTTAAAAAAAAAGAAAAAAAAAGAAAAGTAGACAGAAAAACTAAAAAATCGTCAAACTTTTGGACCCGTTCCGACCCTTCAATATTTTGAGCTTCGTTCATTTTCATTTTTTATGATTATCGATCCCTACGCACTTGGAAATATTTTTGCGGATCATCCATGAGCGCCACGATCAATCCGAGACTTCGTACGACCGTCGCTCGGACACTGTAGTCTTTGTCATCGAGCAGCATTTGTTGTAGCATTGGTAACATGAGTGAGTTCCTAACTCCGCTCGAAGTGTACGGTGCGAGTGCCAAGCAGCACTCTGCAGCTAGCAATCGCCTTTCCGGGTGTTTGTGTTGACTGTGCTCCCAACATACGCCAAGAACTTCCTCCGAATCCATGCAATTTTCTCCGAGCTTTGCCATAGCAATTAAGCCTGAAATAATGCAATTGAGGCAACTTGTCAATGTCGAATTTTGAAAATCTAGACTCTGTCAAACAGGCTCGTCATTTTGGATCCCGAAATTTCAGATTCAAGCACTTGACAGCCTTTGTCATGAAACAAAAAAGATTCTGCTGGCTCTGGAGACCCCCGAAACTTGCTACTTTCGTATAATCAGCGTCGATGCTTTGCATTCAAATTTTTATCTCCCGAAACATCGAAAAATCACATGTAGAAAAAATGTCCGGATGTGAGTGTGTGTGTATATGGCATGGAACTGTAAAATTGAAATCTTCGTAACACGAGAACGGTTTGAGCTACAGGACTCCCGTTTTGCACACTCGTTAATCTAGACAAGCTCTTCATTCTCTGGGAATTTTGTTGGAATTGCTAGAAATATACGAATTCTACGAAATTTTGAAATTAAAAAAATTAAAGTCGACGTTTTTTGAATTTTATGAAAATCTGAGTCTTTTTAAAAATCGTCCAACCACTATAATTTCTGGAAATTTGGTAAGATTGGTAATTTGGTGTACAAGTCCTTCATCTTTGCTTTCTAGAAATTTGTCCAAATTATATAACTTTGAAATTTGCTAATTTTTCATAAGCTACAGTTTTTGCTTTCACTCAAGTGACTAAAACTTTTGTTTTTAAATATTCTTTGGTGTTGTAATGATAATTCGAATGCATGAGAATTGGAATAGAATCGAGTTCGTGTCTTTTCGGTCAACAATATTTACACACCTGCGAGTGTCATCGATCGTTCCACATCAGTGGGTTTTTTTTTGAGGTTGAATAACAACTGTAGCAATTTTTCACGCTCGCTGGGTTCGGTCTGGAGTCGAATGGTGCTGAGAATCAGAGGCACGAGTTCTTCGCGTTTATTAAGAATGACGTTCGGTACGATTCTCGGTAAGGAACGTGCGAGTATCGTCGGCAGAGTGTCCCTCGTCACACCACTTTTCAAAGAATCCTCAAACGTTACGATCGTCGGACACGATATGCTCGATCTCAATAGAACTTCGCGTTTGAATCCCGCTGGCAAAATTCGCGAGGGTGAATTTGGCAGAGTCGTGGAGGTTTCGTCGACTTCAATCCGTGGCAATTGGATTCGCGTCCAATCTTTGTCACCGGGATCCGTGTCAACGAGACTGACCACCGCGGACGCGCTGTCGTCCTCTTCAATCTCTTGGGTCACTTGGAAATTATCTCGAGACAATGTATCCAGAAGCTCAAACTTATCAGGAGTGGTGGAATTTGAGTTTGGGCTTTGTATTGCATCTTCCGGATTCATTTCGCCTCTCGGAAGCGCTGCAGAGCTCGTAGCTGCTGTGAGAAGTTGCTGGAGCTCGGATTTCTCATTTTCCAAGGACGTTGTCAGTGCTTGCAGCCTGTCAATTTCTCCGTTCTGAAATTAAATCATCAATTATTCGAGGTTTCAATATTCAGAGCAAATATTTCTCTGATAAAAGTAAATAACTCGCGTTACGGCAAAGTTATAATTTTCTATTATCGTTTGTAGAAATGGAAAAAACTGGTCGAAGCAAACTATGAAGTTTGCAACGTCGAGATTCAACGAAAAATGTTTTGTATATTTGATTATTTATTGAATTTTGAAAATCATGGCAATTTTTCGTCTCGAACGAATTTTTAGGTAGCAAGAGAGAATCGTTTTATTGTTCGGATCAAATGTTGAAAAATAATTATGAGCTCTACTGAAAAAATAACGGAATTTCGTTGAACTCCAACGATCCAAACTTCAACATCATAAATTTGCATCGTTAGAATGCAACGAAATCGATGACTCTGAAGTTTGCAACATTGTGATTCACCAAAAAATATTTCGTATATTTATTATTTATTGAGTTTTGAAAATCTTGGCAATTTTTCGTGTCGATCGAGTTTTTAGGTCGCAAGAGAGAATCGTCTTTGTCATTGGAAAAAAAACAGAATTTCGTTGCGTTTCAACGATGCAAACATTATAGGAAACTTACCAAACGGTTGATCTCTTTTTTGCTCTCCTCGCTCGGTGCATCTTCGAAATCGGTCTGAACCGCTATATTTGCAGATGGAGGTTTATCGTAACCATTGCTACGCGAAAATTCCCGATAGACCTGAACCAAATCCGGCGGTTTTGGTATATTCAATCCCACGTCTTCCCAATCCTCGAAATCTTGGTCCTCGTTCTCATCGCTGAATGTTATTGACGTTAATTTGTACGAGCGAGCGAGGAGGTACTCGTAAACGAGGAAATTCAAAGCTCTTTGCTCGTGAGGCTTTATCGGCGGCTCTCCCAATGATCCTCGATCCGAATGTTTGTCGGGAACAGAACTTTCTGATTCTATGGAAAGTTCAGCTTTTATATAGAGAATCACAAACCAAACATGACAAACTTAGCATTACAGTATCGGTGATCGTGCTCTTGAAATTTTCTCATTGATTCGCTTTTCCAAAATTCGACAAAAAAAAGTTAAACGTTTTCAAAAACAGCAAAATGTGCAGCAAAGAATGACCCTCAAGTTTGCAACGTTTTTCTATCGATTGTTCGTTTAATTTAAAAACCAGGACAATTTTCGTATCGATTTTGCATTTCGATCTCAAAGAAAGATTGTTTTATTGTCCTGACCAAAATATTCAATAAGGATCTTGGGATTTGCCCAAGAAAGAAGGGAATTTCGGTGCATTTCAACGATGGGAACTTCAACATCAGTCGCAAAGACCCGATCCATAAATTTTAACAACGCAAGATACATTCGGAAATAGTGAATTTTCAAACACAACTTTCCGCACGCCCCAACAATGCAAACTGCGATATCATTTCATTCTGTCGAACTGAGGAACAAAAAAAATCACCCGTTACAACTGTGAGATTCGCCCTCAATGCCGATATGTTTTCCCTGGCCTTGCGCAACTCGAATTCCAAAACGGCAACCCGCTCGTCCATACCTCCGCCGTCCTCGGAATATCTCGTCATGTCGAGCGAATCGAGAGTCGCTTGACTAGACGATCTGGCTAAGATGAGAAACAATTTATTTTCAGATTCCGAAAAAGGGATGAATTTTGATTTTTCGTTTACAAACGGCTTAGCAACGAGAATTTCGTTACAAGCTGTGAATGTTTCAGGAGGAAAAAAATGTCTTACGCATGGATGTGTAAGGCTCGGGTTTGGTGTTGTGAGTCTCAAAATTGGCGGTATTGCTGAAAAACTCGCGAAGAACGGGAAGCTCTTTGCCGACTTCTGTGAGCTCCGCGTGAAGCTCCAGAGCGGTGAGTAAAAAATTTTCACCGAGGAGCTTAGCGGCGATTTCCTCGTACGAGACGGATCTGACGGATTCTCCATCGCCTAAAAATCAATCATTTCTACTTTCGAGACGAATTTTTCCAACCCTTTCCTCCTAATTCTTCTCTTTCGAGCCTTGGTTACCGTTAAAATTACGAAAAAAGGTATGAAATAGGTTAGGAATCCGATATCTCGATTTATTCTCCATTTCTCGTAGATAATCAAAACACTAAAGATTATTTAAAAAAACTCTTTGTTGGAAAAGAAAAACAGATGAAAGTAATTACCGTTATCTCTTGTGATGTTTGATAACGGTTCTCTAACCTCCTGCGATGAAATTGCCATCATCACGTATTGTCACTCCGATATTTGATAAAACTCAAGTGTCATGACAAGAACCGATGTTCCGAGATAATAACGAATGATTTTCACGCTAGTTGAATTTTTTCAACCGTTTGGACATTATACGCGTTATCAAGAGACGCGGTAGCGGCTCGACGCCAAGTATTAAAAATAAAGCGTATGTTTTGATACCCTGAAAGTTACCCAACTTGTAACGACCGTTAATTGTCGAAGACTGCCACAACCACGAGATACGCAAACGGGATCAATTACAGTATGATCTGTACGGGGAGCCATTCGAATTTCGGGGAAAGGGTTTTTTTTTTTGTTTTTTTTTTTGGTTCTCCGTTTCCACACGAATCGAATACATGCCGAGAATGTGTAGGATATATTTGTCAATATAATACCGAAAATCAATAAGATTTGAAAGCATCAAATAAATCATGTTCTCATAAGTAGCGCGAAGCAAAAGTTTTGCGACAAATATTTCAATAGTTGGTGAAATAATCTTGAAATAAACGTAAAGCAGTGTTTTTACTCGTGTGAATGACACATTCGGTACACGTTTTTCTAATATTGTTCATTTTTTCACATGATTTTTATACGATAATAACCGCAAAAGAGAGACAGTGCGTGCGTAAGTGTGTGAACCAAAGCGATCGCGATTATCGAAGAAACATAAAGCACGTAGCGAATAACTGTTTCGCTAAGAATTCCAATAATTCCAGGCATGTGTGTATAGTCTCACGAAAAATGGTGAAAAAACGATAAAGATAGAGCAGTATATTTGAAAATCAATGTTGAGATCTTTGATGTTGGCTTGACAGTCACGTTTTCCAAGTTGAAATGTAAACGAGGGAGAAATTAAAACTCAATAGATAAATCAAAAGAGTCGATGATCTTTCATGAAAATGAAATATTAATTAAAAAGGAAAAATCCAATCTTTCAAGCCATAATTAACGGATGAAGGATAAAGCGTTTGCTCTTTCTTTACTGTTACGGCTCAACTATCGCTAAATACACGCAAACAACTTATTTTTTTGTTTCATCTTCGAAAATTGTGCTCTCCTCGTTTAATACGAAAAAGGCGAGAAAAAAAAAGATTTTTTTTATTTTTCAAGTGCGTAGAGGCTACCGAGAGAAACGAGGGAGAAAGGAGATAAAATCATAGTAGTTGAAAATAACGAGGGACGATACAAAGAGAAATGAAAAACTCGAATAGGGTATTTATAAGATTTGTATTATCATTTCGTATGTGTGGCGTGCATAGACTTTAAGTATAGTGAAGAAGAAATCATTATTTCCAGAGATATTAAAAGAAATAATAATACCGAATGCAAACTTGTTAATTATTATTATTATTATTATTCGTATCAACATTTAATATTTCTGTGGATTTAAATTTAGTCTCATTGCCATGCTAAAAACTTTATTCCTCCTATTGTAAACGAAAAAATATTACTATGAGAAAACGAAATGAAAAGAACAAAAAAATCCGAGTACCAAAATGATTTTCATATTTTTAGCTCGAAACCCCGAATACAAACGTCCTTTTCAAGGTTTGTCGGGAATTTCTCGAAACCCCTTCAAACAATCAGTGAAAATTGCCGCGTGCGATCGTTAAGGCGTTAAGATCAGTCGAGCGAGTGCGAAGTAACGAAAAAGTAGGTTCACATTGTTCTCGGCGACCTTTGATATTTTGAGAAATATAAAAATAACATCTTCTTGTCTGGTGAAAGGAGAAGAACGTGTAATTTATGTTTTTCTTGAAATATTAAGATTCTCCAACTAAAATTTGTAGCAGGATTTTTTCCCTGTGGTGGTGATTTTGTATTTTTCTAATGACTCTGAAGTTTGCAACGTTGAGATTAAACGAATTTTGTATATTTGTTATTTATTGAATATTGAAAATCATGGCAATAATTTTTCGTGCCGATTGAGTTTCTAGGTCGTAAGAGAGGATCGTTTTATTGTCCAGACCAAATATTGAATAATAATAATGAGCTCTACTGAAAAAATAACAGAATTTCGTTGCATTCCAACGATGCAAACTTCAACATCATCGAATGACTCTGAAGTTTACAACGTTGAGATTCAACGAAAAATATTTAGTCTATTTATTATTCATTGAAATTTGGAAATCATGGCAATTTTTCGTGTCGATTGAGTTTTCAGGTCGCAAGAGAGGATTGTGTTATTGTCCAGACCAAATATTGAATAATAATAATGAGCTCTACTGAAAAAATAANTTCCTCCTATTGTAAACGAAAAAATATTACTATGAGAAAACGAAATTAAAAGAACAAAAAAATCCGAGTACCAAAATGATTTTCTTATTTTTAGCTCGAAACCCCGAATACAAACGTCCTTTTCAAGGTTTGTCGGGAATTTCTCGAAACCCCTTCAAACAATCAGTGAAATTTGCCGCGTGCGAACGTTAAGGCGTTAAGATCAGCCGAGCGAGTGCGAAGTAACGAAAAAGTAGGTTCACATTGTTCTCGGACACCTTTGATATTTGTATAAAAATAAAAATAACATCTTCTTGTCTGGTGAAAGGAGAAGAACGTGTAATTTATGTTTTTCTTGAAATATTAAGATTCTCCAACTAAAATGTGTAGCAGGATTTTTTCCCGGTGGTGGTGATTTTGTATTTTTCTAATGACTCTGAAGTTTGCAACGTTGAGATTAAACGAAAA
The DNA here is from genome assembly GCA_037952995.1 of Hyposoter didymator. Lineage (NCBI taxonomy): Eukaryota > Metazoa > Arthropoda > Insecta > Hymenoptera > Ichneumonidae > Hyposoter > Hyposoter didymator. The sequence goes on along the minus strand of JBAJMU010000001.1, from coordinate 2,928,562 downwards.
ACATTTTGTATATTTGTTATTCATTGAATATTTAAAATCATGGCAATAATTTTTCGTGTCGATTGAGTTTTTAGGTCGTAAGAGAGGATCGTTTTATTGTCCAGACCAAATATTGAATAATAATAATGAGCTCTACTGAAAAAATAACAGAATTTCGTTGCATTCCAACGATGCAAACTTCAACATCATCGAATGACTCTGAAGTTTACAACGTTGAGATTCAACGAAAAATATTTAGTATATTTATTATTCATTGAAATTTGGAAATCATGGCAATTTTTCGTGTCGATTGAGTTTTTAGGTCGCAAGAGAGGATTGTGTTATTGTCCAGACCAAATATTGAATAATAATAATGAGCTCTACTGAAAAAATAACAGAATCCCGTTGCATTCCAACGATGCAAACTTCAACATCATTTTTTCTAAGATGAAGAACGTTCGATGGACTAGTCGGTTTTTATTGCTTTTATAATCATTAATGCGGTAGCAATACTTTATTACAACAGTTTGGTACATAAATATACATACGAGCTTAAATTAATGCTTATCTTTAAATAAGTTTCAACAATGTGTGTGTTTGAATGTTCAATGTTTTTCTTCGTGTTCGAAAGTGTCTGTTTTCGTGTATTTTGTGTTAATTTATTATTTTTTTCGTTTATTTTATTTTGTTTTTTTTCATTTTTTTAAGTCCTAGTCGTACTCGCGGAGTACGAATTCATTGTGTAATCACTAAACGTAGTATTTTCGGTTTTTCTTTCTTTTAATACCCTTCGAACCTCCTTCCAACTGTCGCGTACCACACGAGGATTTACCCAGTGTTGAATTGTTAATTGTTTCGGAAGTGAGAGGCCCGGATCTTTGGTGGAACCGTTGAATCGATATTGCGACTTGTAGTGTCTTGAATTATCCACAAATTACCGTCAGTTTCAGAAATTCGTAGATATCGATTTGCAAATTTCACTCTGACAGATTCGCGCTCTAGAAAATTGTGTAGGTAAGGGGACGAAATTCTCATATGCTTACAGAGAGAAGGAACAAGACGCAAAATAAAAGTTACAAACGCCCAAATGCGAAAACTTTAATACTCTCCAAGTTGATCACAAACGGTTTCGCGGCTTTCTATTTTCTCATTATATCACATATTCGTAATAAGCTTAGACATTTGTGCTCGAGGAATTAAATTGTAGTTACAGAATACAAGTTAAAAAATTGAAAAAAAGGGTGAGAAAAATTGTTCAAACTTTATCGCATTTCCTGTCCCTGGGCGGATCGAAAATTGTGCTGCTTTATTGGAAGCAAATATTCCGATACATATTTGACCAATTCGAACGAATAATTGAGGGAAAACAATGTCGACATTAAACCCAATGAAAATAATGAAAAAAAAAACGTGAAAAAAAAACCATTTACACGCGACAAATACTGTTTGAATAGTTAATGTTTCAAGGCCAAACAATTCTTTATTTTCTTCGCTAATGGATACTCACACGAGAGTGAGAGAGAGGCAGGAAGAAAAAATGACAAAAAGGAGCCCAAGGTAACCATTTAATTAAAAGTTCGTTATTTGTTTTCAACGCACTAGAAGATCGGTGGGAAAATGAGCCTTTTCTGCTGCGATTATCAGCCAACGCCTTATCATTGTACGACCTAAAGTGTATTTCTAATTTCTTACGACTCGAATATTTATATATATATGTATGTAAATATATACATATATTTATTCAAATCTTCATCTCCGTTGCAAGCAAGAATGAGCATCCTTTGAATGGAAAATTTTTAAAGCCAAATTCTTCAACGAAAAGTTTCAATGATTGTGGAGAGAGTGCAAAAAAATGTGAATGTTTTTTCGACTTACTATTCATTAGAAATTGTTATTCGAGTGATAACAAAGATTAGCGCGTTTCCGGAAAGTTACGTTCGAAAAAAATGCATTTCAACGCATTTAACGTTCCTTTAAGAAATTGCATGTTTTTCAAATCGTAGGAAACCATCAACATGTTCGTTCGATCGAGTGCAAATTGACATTTCTTATTCAATTTTAACACATGGACGAAATAATTTGTAGGAGAGACTATAATCGAGTTTGTCGTGACGATCAGCGAACGAGAAATTGAAAACAGAAAATTATGAAAACTTTAGACAAACTAAAATCAACTATTAAATGCATTCTTGATAATCCTGATCAATAGCTACGGATAATAAGATTTCTGACGGCCCATTATTTCATTCGGAGTTTGAATTTACGTCCAGATTCCGTAGAGGCCGAACATTTTGAATTTCTTTCCTCGAAATGAGGATTTGCGGTGTCTTGGTTGTCAACTGTGCACCATGAGACACGGGCGATTGAAATAAATTTCAAAGACACTTCCGTGTGCATGCGAGTCGGAGGTGAGCCAAAAAATCGAGAATTTTTACGTCCTTACGTTAATTTTCATGTTCAACTTGATGGAATCTTGAATTAGCGAATGAATTATACGCCCGAATGGAATTAAGGTAAATACTGTGCTGCATACTAGTCAAATGAGTGCTAAATTTTCAAAATGCTTTTAGACCAAGTTTAATCTAACAATTAAATGTATTGTTAGTGGATTTGTATTACAGCATGTCTTAGTAACATGGAAAAATATTAAAAACGATAGTTTTGCAAAACCATTAACTGATAAATCCAAATTTCCATGGTGACACATTTTCACTAGGTTTTTTCAAAGAATTATCTTCATTTTTCAACCGATTTTTATGCACCACGGCTCATTTTGTTCCTCAACTGATCATCTACGAATCCACCGCGTAGATTTTTTTAAAATTCATTCGTTTAGAAATTAGTTATGAAAAAGTTTTTTCGCTTAATAAACAATAAGCTGGAATAGTGAAACGGTTGAGCTTAAAAAAAATCTACGTGGTGGATTCGTAGAGGGTCAGTTGAGGAACAAAATGAGCCGTGGTGCATAAAAATCGGTTGAAAAATGAAGATAATTCTTTGAAAAAACCTAGTGAAAATGTGTCACCATGGAAATTTGGATTTATCAGTTAATGTTTTTGCAAAACTATCGTTTTTAATATTTTTCCGTGTTACTAAGACATGCTGTAATACAAATCCACTAACAATACATTTAATTGTTACATTAAACTTGGTCTAAAAGCATTTTGAAAATTTAGCACTCATTTGACTAGTATGCAGCACAGTATTTACCTTAAACCGTCTCCCGAAATTAGCAGCATCTGCGTTTTTTCTTTATAGACTTTTAGGAACGATTTAGCTGAATATTTAGCCGTTTAAAAAATGTTGGCAGAGCTCGAAAAACGGTGGAAAAATGATTGGATTTTATTTGATTGAATTATTTTTCATTCTACTGCGAAACGGGACTGATCCGGAAGCTGACTAACCTACTCGAATAATTTTTCATTCGAATTATGCTCTTCTCCGGTCACAAGATGAGAGACTGATGGGGGCAAAAATTTACTACGAGCGTACTTCGCTAAGCGCCTCCTTCGTTTGTGGCTGCGGCGATGAGTTGGATATCGCCGCTAAATTGCTCTTGCCGCTCTGAAGACTGGAATGACTGGATGAACGACTGTGACTCTGACTTCCCGCACCGACTGGAGTCTGTACGAGTGGCTGCGGGGGTGTTCTCGCCCCTGAGCCATTGCTGTTTGTCGAATTTGGCTGCAGCTGCATGTGGTACTTGTAAATATTCTCCGTGCTCTCGACGACACCTGAGACGGATGTAAACATTTCGAGAAATTCATATCACGATTTATGAGAATCAAAAAAAAATCGACGAACGAACTAAATAATTTTTTATATTTTTTTTTTTTTTTTNTTTTTCTCAAGTGGCTCGTGATGATGTGGATGAGAAATTTTCACTTTTATAAATGATTCGTAGGCGAGGCAACAATTGCCTCTGACGCAGCAGCTCGACTTGAAAACAATATTTCGAATTTTCTCAATCATGCAGCCAATCGAGTGAAATACAAAGAATTTATTCAAAGAAATAATTTTGAAAACAACAACGAAAATTCGGTTTTTATGAGTTTATTTGCACAAGCTTACCAGCTTGTAAATTTAAACTCCGTCCTCGTACTCCAGCCTCTTTCGAGGGCGGACTCCACCAATT
>JBAJMU010000001.1:2861395-2900221 GCA_037952995.1 Hyposoter didymator | reverse complement strand
TTTTTTTTTTTTTTTTACCTTCCAAGATTGTTGTTGCTGTTGTTGTTGGTGTTGATATTGCTGAGGATGAGTGTTGTATTGCTGCAGAGGAGATTGTTGATGAGGAAGAGGCGATGTTGCAGGTGGTGTAACGGGTGCCCACGGTTTAACCGGTTGTTGTTGGTGAAAATGAGAAGGTTGTCGAAGCGTACCGGAAGGGCTGATGGGCGAAGGTGAGGACGCCTGTGGTGAGCCACGCGGTAAAGTTCCTATCGTAATAGGCGATCGGGGTGATCCACCGGACGAGGGACTGCTCTGGTACGTTATATACTCACCGCGAGTCTTTCATGCAATTCATTAAAAAAAATAATAAATAAAATCAAACGTGAGCACAAGATTTTCTTTGGTGTGATGAATTATGTTTGTTTTTTTTTTCTTCGTCACAAAAAACATACAGCGACGATGTAGTCAACCGTCAACGGCAATTTATAATTATTCGTGCAGTCATAATTTCGACAATATTTTTAATGCCAATTTGGTTTAAAAAATTTGTTATTCCGTTGAATAATAAATTGTGCACGTACCTTGGCTTGCACTGGACTTTTTTCGACAAAGTCGACACAGTCCTGATCTTCAGGCGGTGGTGGCCAAGCTACTCGTTTCAGACCTGGAATCCAAAAATTTAAGCAATTCATACGTTGCCTAAGGGGAATATTATTTTGGGGTCATTCAAATATTTCTTTCTCACAATTTTCAACCTTTTTTCGCTCTGAATCACGAAGCTGAAGTTTGCATCGTTGGAATGCAACGAAGTTCTGTTTTTTTTTTTAGTTGAGCTCGAGATTCTTATTGAATATTTGGTCGGGACCATAAAACGATCAATTTTTAGGATCCAAACACAAAATCGATGAGAAAATTATCGCGATTTTGAAAATTGAACGAAAAATTAATGGAAAAGCGTATTTTTCGTTGGACCCCAACGTTGCGAACTTCAGTGTCATTCTAAATCAAGAATTCGTCTTCGCCAAATATTCAAAATCTTGTTCAATTGTTTTATTTTTACTTTTCCCGAATTCCCAAAGGAAATAAAAATTTCTTCGGATCATTCTAAAGTGGAAATTTTTGTACAAACTGTAAATAATTTTTTTAATCGATTGAAATTTTCATTTTTGTGGCACAATGAAAGTTTCCTCATTGTTTAAAATCCATAAGTAGGCCGAATACATTTTTGAAGGAAACTTTTCGATGTTTCTCTTTGTTCATACACAATGTCTCGATCGATATTTCTTTCATTATGTTAAATAGTAGGATTAGCGCAGCCGTTAATAGAATGCAAGGCAAAGGACGCAGAAATAATGACCGGGATGAAAAATTCGATCGTCAGATGCGACGCTTGGGAAATAAATATTAAGTTTCGCTCTATGAGACCTTGGAAAAAAATGAAAGAAAAAGAATGCTTATTTCTTGACCACATGAGCCGTGTGCATCGAGTGGCCTACTGTGCGTCATCGAGTATTCTCTGACTCACGGTTTGTCTCCCCTAACGCTCGCAGGTTTATTTATATAAATATCGTTTCAGGGATCGTTGAATCGCCCTGGCATTGTTCGATTTTTAAAAATCATCTCAAAAGTCACGAGAACGTGACGGTATTCTTGTTTTTTTTTGTTTGAATGTTTTTTTTGATCGCACTATTTTAATTCTCTCTGAAGATCGTGGGAAGAGAAAATTGCAATGACGAGTGGATTTCTCGTTTTGGCAACGATACATATTGTCAACACACGATACGTATTTAACTCTCGAGGCTACGATTTCGCAAATACACAACTTAGAACGCGGAAACAATCTTTTCTGTTTAATACAAAAATTCTCTTTAGCGAGCAGAGTTATGAAATTAAATTCTACAAGATGGTGTCTGTTTCGTTGGCTGAAAGAAAAATCAGCTTGTCGAATCGAGAGAAACGGAGACTGCATTTTTGTTTGTGCCATTCGAGGCGAAGCAAATTGCAACGGATTATAAAATTGCGAAAGTTTGGGCTGAATGTGAAGATAATTTCACGGAGACTCATACAACCGAATTATTATGTTTCAAATCGTCGAAGCGTCCTAGCCAAGTTTATATCTGACGATTATTGTTGCTTAGCGGATCCTCGAAAGTTCTCGATGCATTATGCTCGACTCCACCTTTCATTTGCGTTTCGAGTATTAAAATAAATGACGATAGACCGTGAACGAACAAGTGAGCAGGCAAAATATGGATATAACGTGATTGGCGTGCACGGCTGGAAATTATTCTCGCAATTGATTATTCAAATTTGACACACGAATGGACGATACGTCACAATAAATAAATCCATTTTTCCCCACGAGAGACGAAATAATTCTCACAAAATAATGAAAATTCGAGAAAAAATCAACGCACACTGAGAATGAAATTTTGTTGAAAATGGTCGATATTTTGTTGAATACGGTGAACTAAATATTTTTTGATAATTTCAAAATTTTTCTTAATTTGACAGTATATTTGGTTCCTAACGAAATAGTCAGCGAAATTAACGAGTGGAACGACTAAAATTTGCTTCCGAAAAGATTTTCTAAAGAATTTTTTGCTGCATTGACACAATTTTTGGGATTATTCAAAAAATCGTTTGGTCGAACGTATCGAACAAAATATTCATCTTTTTCAACAAAATTTTCTTTTCAGTGGCAATTATTTACATTGAAATAAAAACGCGTTACTCTTCGCTGATACCGTTTTTCTAGACTCGGAGCTTTTGATATTTTTCGTTGATACCACTAGTTGATATTTGTGTTAGTAAATGATGGACTTTGAGGGTTTTTCTTGGCGAACTCAACTTGAAGGTCGACAAATATTTCAGCACAAATGATTCGTAGGTGATGATGAAATAAAAAATCTTATCAGCATTAAATTAGCTTGAAAAAGCTTAATTTATAAACGGTGTTCTATTTATAGGCAAAGCTTGAGGAAGATTCGAGACTATTCGTCGAGATTTATATCTGGTTGGGATGTCCGTCCCTGCGACACCAATTTCAATGATGTTCGCACCGAGTTAAATCCCCGAGGAATATACGTGGAAAGTGGAAAGAATTTAGAAGCCAGCCACGAATAAGGAATTCCTTCCTCATATGCAGAAAAGATAAACGAGGTTGAAGATGAGGTCGTTGATATAATGAGAATTGGACAAATCAGCAAGATCGTAAAATATCTCGTAGAGATAATTATCCGGCGACGTGTGCAACTTGCGAACTGGCACGTTCATCAATATTTTTCCTTCTTTTTTGTGAAATTATTATTTTTCTTGGCAAGGTCGAGATCGACGAATGTATATCGCATGGGGAAGTGATTATTATTGTGGATAAAGACGTACCAAGACGAATTTTCAGGCGTGAAAAAAGGCGAGTGTGGGCGGATGGGAAAAAAAAATGATCCAGTTGAATCGCGCGAGCGTTGCGAGTGAAAATCGACTTTGCCAAAACGAAACCTCGCCAACAACTAAACCCTCGTGAAAATCTTCCACCGGCATCCACCTGTGTTAAAACACGATGATAATCGCGCGGTGAGAAACCCGGCGAACGATTTTAGAGTCTCTACACACCAAACGCGACATTTTTGCGAGAGGTGGGGCGACGCAAACTTTCGAATCGACGAGCAATGGAAGGGAGATTGTGCTTTCGATTCTCCCGGGGGTTGAGTCTGTATTATACTTAAAATGATCCAATTAAATGGCCTCGAGGAATATCATTCGCAACCCTGAATTTTATTCGTCTCATTGTGAATTTATTATTTTCCGGAATATTTTCAATTTTCTATCGAAACATAGGACCATGAACGTCGTTTTAATTTTTTCACGTATTTCACAGACTAAAGATTGACAAAAAAACTATTTTTTTAGCAAAAATTGGGATCGCGACGTCATTGAAATATTCACTTGGAAATTTCAAAAGCTTTCTCCTTCGCAACCATTTCGCCTGATCGGAATTTAAAAAGTTTGAGCGCGTTCGCCCTCGGCTGGGCTTCCAATTTTTCAGTCCAATCGGACACTGAAAAGAAAATTTTGTTGGAAAAGATGGATATTTTGTTCGATACGTTCAACTGAACGTTTTTTTTTTTATTCAACCCAAAAATTGTGTCATCGCAGCAAGAAATATTGTAGAAAGTCTCTTCGGAAGCAAATTTTTGTCGTTACAAATTAGAAACCATTGGAAACCAAATATATTGCAAAAATAACGAAAATTTTAAAATTATCAAAAAATATTTAGTTGACCGTTTTCAACAAAATATCGACGGTTTTCAAGAAAATTTGATTTCCAGTTGACGATCGATGTGGGAAAATTTTACTTTCAAAATTTTCAACTGACTCTCTCGCTTTGGCGGCTCGTGCCAACTTCGGTGCCTCAATGGAAACGATGGGAAATATTCTTACAATGACGAATCGGGTTTTGAAAATAGGAACGAAGGAAAATCGAAATACCTGATTTGGGTTCAAACAATAAGCGGCAGTGACGACCATCCTGAGGGCAAAATGGTGGCCAATATTCACGAAAATGACTTCTGGGCCTTACCAGCCGTCGAACTTCAGCGGTGGACATTGGACGTGGCCGAGGGAGCCGTGCGATCGGGTCCACGGCTTTTCGTGCAGCATTTGCAGGGATAAAGCATTGGGCAAAAGCGAAGCATATTTTTGTTTAGCATTGTCAGTTGCAAAATAACTCTTCTGCACTAAAATGTGTCGTCCTCAGCTGTTGCGATGTTAGTTCCTTGTTACTTATCACGTCGCCTTGTTCACTCGCGCAGATTCTGGTCCGGATCACTTTACAATGATGTTTTATTTTGTATTAGAACAACTAATGAAACAAATAAATGAATCTTCATTGCAATTCGAAAACAAAAATATTGGAATAATGGAAATAAAAATTTGCGCGTCATTTCCATCGTCGGAACTCAATTTCCAACTTGCAAGAAAGAATTTACTTCTCAGTAAAAAAGACAGNNATCCTGAGGGCAAAATGGTGGCCAATATTCACGAAAATGACTTCTGGGCCTTACCAGCCGTCGAACTTCAGCGGTGGACATTGGACGTGGCCGAGGGAGCCGTGCGATCGGGTCCACAGCTTTTCGTGCAGCATTTGCAGGGATAAAGCATTGGGCAAAAGCGAAGCATATTTTTGTTTAGCATTGTCAGTTGCAAAATAACTCTTCTGCACTAAAATGTGACGTCCTCAGCTGTTGCGATGTTAGTTCCTTGTTACTTATCACGTCGCCTTGTTCACTCGCAGATTCCGGTCCGGATCACTTTACAATGATGTTTTATTTCGTATTAGAACAACTAATGAAACAAATAAATGAATCTTCATTGCAATTCGAATACAAAAATATTGGAATAATGGAAATAAAAATTTGCACGTGATTTCCATCGTCGGAACTCAATTTCCAACTTGCAAGAAAGAATTTACTTCTCAGTAAAAAAGACAGCGATGCTAAGAAAAATGGAAATTCACAAATTCACTGCTAACTCGTTCTTTTTGTATAGTTTTTTTTTTTATTATTGGAGCATTCATTGAAAATGCAATGAAAAGTGAGATGTATCATGAAACTCAATGTCAAATGTATGAAACTACCAATACGAATATGTTTTTTCTAGTTATCCTACTATACCAAATTTTATCAAATTCTGAACATTAATTCGAAAACCGACAGTACATGGAGAGAATTTTATATCAAAAATTACTATGCTACCATAGTTCCCTGGTATCATCCCTCTGAGAAATTTTAGCAAATATACAGTAATTTTTCATTTGAAATTGGGCCAAAAATGTTAAAGTTTGACAAAAAAATGTCAAAATTTCCGCCATTTCCGATAGAGTATGAACGAAAAATTACTATGTCTTTGCTAAAATTTCTCAGAGGGACGATATGGTACCAGGGAACTATGGTTAGCATAGTAATCTTTTTTTATATAAAATTCTCTCCGTGTACTACATTAAATTTTTGGCTCTGCTTTTGAAAATTATAATGAAATAATAGATTCCGTTGCATTCCAACATTGCCACCTTCAACGCAACTTTTCACTCAGAATTCTCGAAATTACATGACGAATGAAGAGCTCGCGGTTAATGTTCGTTAAAAATTAGTTTTCAAAAAATTGTCACGTCGGATAATTTGCAAAGAAAATTTATAAGCGATTTTTCGTGGCACGAATATTTATGGGTTTACGAGAAAATGTAGAAATTTTTTTTGAAGCAACTTACTCGGATGTCCAGCCCGTTGTCGCGCTTCTTCCTCCTCGAGCATTCGTAAAACGGCGCTGTTTTGGAGATTGGCAGGTTTGGCCAACTGATTGAAGTCAATTCTGAAATAATCGAGCACAAATTAAAACCCGAAATGACTAAATATCCAAAGCTGGAAAAGGGCTCGACAATTTATGAGAATTAATTGTCCAACGATCGGGGATCGCGTCAGCAAGACAACAGCAGTGACAGCTGCGAGGGCATCACTCAGACTGAACAATCATTTTGACAGCTTCTTTTTCGCGGATGCCTTGGAAAGAACTTTCACGCTATATGCAACGTCCATCAACGTTAGAAACTTGTCAGATCGCATTTTGCTATTCTTGAACCCGTCGGGGGGTCACAAAAGGCGTCAGAATACGCGTGATGGCAGCAGCTATTGCAAAAGCAAGACTTTCGAACGCTACAGTTTAAACTCCGATTCTCATTAAGGGAGTTAAAAAAAATACGAAGAAATAAAATAAAATAAAATAAAAAATAAAACTGTGAATTCAGATTCGCAGAAATTTTTTTAACTAATCGCTGGATAGATTTACGAAATAGTTTTCAAAATTCTCCACGGAATTCCAAAAACTCTGATCAATATTTGTTTTTTTTTTTTTCAATGGACAAATTTCTTCAGATTTTTTTACAAGCGCATGGATAGCGAAATATAAATGCGTTTTTCCAAAATTTCACGAGCATTTCGTACGATAATTATTAATTTTATAAAATTTTCGATTTTTATCGTTTTTAATTATCTAAATTTTTTAGCCTGGCCCAAAAGCCTCGAATGGGACCTCGAAACGTTTCCAACTGAATGAGGCCCCACGACATTCCACCCTGAGTGCTCGCAGCACTTGAAAATGTCAAATGCGATATTTTTCGAATCGCCGTTGGAATTTGAATGGAATTCGTTCGAGTGGACAGGGAGCGAAAATGGACTGCGGTCTCGGTTAAAAAAATAAAATTCTTAATAAAATCAGAAAGAAGAAATTTGGTGGGGCAATTTTTTGTATGTTTTGAAATATCGACAAAAAGCTGTCGCGTTCAGCGAAAAGAGGAGAGCCTGGCAAATTTGCAAACAATCAACAGCGACTTCTGACTCTAGTTCGAACGCGAACCCTCATCAGCGTGAACTGGATTTCTAGAAGGTGCAAATAACGTCTTAAGGTATAACTATCGCAGAATGGGTTGATTTAGGATTTTCTTGAAATTTAGTGTAAATATTCTTGACATTAAAACGAACAACTTTCCTATGAGACGAAACATTTTCTGCCGTCTAGAATTTGAGATATTTCATTTCCAATTTTATATTTTTCCCATCTAAACGCATGTAAATTCAAGTCGCGTTTCTTTTGTTTTTTCTTGCAACTTTTTTAACGAAACGTCACTTCAATTTACATGCGTTTAGATGGGAAAAATATAAAATTGGAAATGAAATATCTCAAATTCTAGACGGCAGAAAATGTTTCGTCTCATAGGAAAGTTGTTCGTTTTAATGTCAAGAATATTTACACTAAATTTCAAGAAAATCCTAAATCAACCCATTCTGCGATAGTTATACCTTGATAATAACTGTATACGCTCAAATCCGTCCAGAGTCCTTAAGATGATGCATCGGTTACTACGTCACGTCGAATTTTCGAAATGGAAATTCTTCGGCATCGTTTGACTAATCACCAAAAAAGGCCCTGTCAGGCTACGCAGGACGATGGCAAGAAGCGCCTGACATGGGGAGTTTTTTCTTTTTTTTTGTGAATCCGTATCGGAGATATTCAATTTCGAAAATGGCAACTATCTCTCTCGCACTCTCGATGCGACACGTTCTTGTGAGTTCCAAGAGAAAAAGGCGTACTCGATAGATTAAGCCGGAAATGACGAGGCTCTGCGAATGAAGCGTGTGGCATGATTAGCACAAATCGTTGGACGGAAGAAATCACGTTAAGGTGATGGAGCAGTTCACCTCGAATTTTCGAAATGAAAATTCTCCGTCGTTGTTTGACTAATCAGAAAAAGCCTCTGTCAGCGGACGCGGGACGATGGCAAAAATCCGCTGACATGGGCTTTTCTTTATTGGCGAAACCGTATAAAAAATATTCAATTTCGAAAATTCCAGCTACTTGCAGCTATCTCTCTCGTACTCACATGGGCGAGAAAGCGACTGCTCCATCACCTTAATGGGAATTCTACTGTAACTGTACCACCGACCTGTGATAAAGGTCGTTGGTACATGGCCTTGGGGATAGAGAAAGGGTAAGAGTGTTGGCACAAAAGTCGAAAAGACTAAGAGGGTTTCTACAATAGCGATTCCGACAGTTGGTAAAATGTTGTCAAGCCAAGAGCGAAGCGTCGGTACAATGAATCGAAATAAATCGAGTCTCGACTATAAATAACGTGAGATTATTGCCAGCAGCCGGTAAACAAAGCTGAGGAAAGCGTTTTGGGGACGAAAAAGTATAAGAAGAAACGGAGGAAGACGGAAGCTGAGAAGAAGAAAAAGAAGAAGAATTCAGCTCGGCCGTCAACGGTGTGCAAAACTAAGTCAAGTACGATCGGCGACTTTTGCGCAATAAATAAACGAGGAGCTAGGCATCAGAGAGTTTATTTCGAACCGTAGTGATTCGTTCATCTGAAAATAACGCAATCCCCAAAGTGACGAGACAGCGCGCGCGGGCATTCTCTTTCTCTTTCCAACCTTGTTGCTTTTTCGGCTTTCCCGCAACTTGTACGCGACGACAAGATCCGCGAATCGATGGGCAAAGAGACTTCTGAATCATCGCCCATCCGAAATTACATCAAACTCTTTCGCGAGCCTCCCCGCGGTATTGTATATATTTCTGCATGTGTCAATCGGTGACGCGGAGACGCACCGGAGAGTCTATCTACCTCGCGACCGGAACAAAACATCCGACACACGAAAAGCGATCTTTCTGTCTCTCGGGTGCATGTCTGTGCTCCTCAACGATTCGGACACTCGCGCTTGCACTCGCTTGCCAAACTGCACAAATTGACGAGCTTCCTCGTCATTTAGTTTAGTAACTCGTGACAGTTCATTGACTCTTGATAAATCGATGAAATTCTGCATGTGACCAACGTTGAGCTTCTTTTCCTCGGACAAATAAAATCATTAGTGCCTCTTCCTCTTCCTATTCCATTTTATACTTCAATATTCAATAAAAGTGAAAACGTGCTGGAGAGTCTAAAAGTTTCCTCACCTCGCGTCAAATTTTATGAGCCTGAAGTTCGCAACGTTGGGCCTCAACGAAAAATACCTTTTTTTTTATCAATTGTTTGCTCAATTTTAAAAACCAGAACAATTTTCACACTGATTTTCTTTTTGGACGCTAAAAAATTATCGTTTCATTGTCCCGATGAAATATTCATCGAGAATCTTGAGATTTGTCCAAGAAAAAGAGAATTTCGTTGCATTCCAACGATGGAAACTTCACATTCGTCAAATTTTCGAAATTTCAATTTTTCGACTGGATTTTCAACGGACGCAAGTGGATGCCAAAAATCCGCTGAAAGAGGTTTCTTGTGAACGGGCAATACGTGTCAAAAAATTTCAATAAAAAAAAATGCAGCCATCGCCTCGGGTCAATCTGACCCAAGGAGGTTTTCAAATCGTTGTATTCCGGTAATTTTATTTTTTGACTAAAACGATAATAGAATGTCGAACGACCGCGTTGGGGGAAAATTGTTTGAAAATTTAAAACGACCCAGTATGGACGTGAAGGGTTAAGGAATAATAATAATAATGAGACGTTGATCTTACCCGACTGCTCCGTTGGACAGGACCTTTGTCTGTCGTTCCAGGGTCTCCTGAACAGCTTGGGGCGAGTAGAGATTTATCGGAGAGTTGAATTGTTTGTTTACGAGCTTTGGCCCCGGGACCGACATCTTCAAGTTCGTTGACGTCGAAATTGTTCGTTAGTCTCTCGATGATGTCTGCAAAAATTTGAAATTCGTTTGAACATTGCGATTGAATAATAATTTCAATCGGTTCGATTCTATCCGGAGAGAATTTAATATAAAAAATTACTATGCTAACCATAGTTCCCTGGTACCATATCGTCCCTCTGAGAAATTGCAGCGAAGACATAGTAATTTTTCATTCATACTCTATCGGAAATTGCCAAAATTTTGACATTTTTTGTCAAATTTTAACATTTTTCGCCCAATTTCAGATGAAAAATTACTATGTATTTGCTTGCATTTCTCAGAGGGACGATATAGTACCAGGGAACCATGGTAGCATAGTAATTTTTAATATAAAATCCATGTACTGTTCAGAATTTGATAAAATTTGGTATAGTCGTAAATTATGATTAGATAAGGATCCAATCAAAATTTCGAGGAGCTATACGGATAACTAGAAAAAAACATATTCGTATTGGTAGTTTCATACATTTGACATTGAGTTTCATGATAAATCTCACTTTTCATTGCATTTTCAATGAATGCTCTAATAATAAAAAAAAAAAACGATACCAAAAAACGAGTTAGCAGTGAACTTGTGAATTTCCATTATCCTTAGCATCGCTGTCTTTTTTACTGAGAAGTAAATTCTTTCCTGCACGTTGGAAATTGAGTTCCGACGATGGAAATGACGGGCAAATTTTTATTTCCATTATTCCAATATTTTTATTAGCTATTATATAATTTTTAATATAAAATCCATGTACTGTTCAGAATTTGATAAAATTTGGTATAGTCGTAAATTATGATTAGAAAAGGATCCAATCAAAATTTCAAGGAGCTATACGGATAATTAGAAAAAACATATTCGTATTGGTAATTTCATACATTTGTCATTAAGTTTTATGATAAATCTCACTTTTCATTGCATTTTACAATGAATTTTGACATTTTTTAGTCAAATTTTGTTCTAATGATCGAAATCACGTGCACGCAACATTTTTATTTTCGTTATTTCAATATTTTTGTTTTCGATGCAATGACGATTCATTTTTTTGTTCAATTACTTGTTCTAATAATAAAAAATAAAAAAAACCATACCATCTTATGGGGATGTTTAGTAAATTTTGAAAAATTGATTAGAACGATTTGAAAATGAAAAATCGGCTGAAATAACGCCGGGAAATTGGGAGAATTGTAATTTCATGGAGACTCCGTTACACAGTTCATAAGTTTGTGAAAATAGACCTCAACATTGACCCGGAAACGAGATTTCCAACGCAAGGAGGTTTTTGTGATAAAATTGAATTTTAATGATCGACAGTCTCAGCCAAGATTCAGAAACGCCCTTCGTCGTTCAAAAATAAATGTGTATAAAAAAAACGATCATCAGAGTTGGAGAATTTTCGACAGCGATATTTTCATATAAACATAAAGAGACGCTGATACAATTTTGAATTTCTTAAGCACTAACGATTTCGCTCAGGCGCGTCTCGAGTTTTCGTTATTCGCCGAGGTTCGTGCCAAGAAAACAACTATAGCTTTGAAGTGTGGGCTCTACGAGATGAAAATGAGAATGCTATATGAATCACCTTTCGCGTTCTTCTATATAAAATTTTCTTTTTATACAAAAATAATCCGATTTTTCGTAATCGATCGGAAATTTCGAAGCTAAAACAATAACGATAACAAATGTTCAAAGCCATTCTTCATGTCAACAGTCATAATTTTAGTGACGAATAATCGTGCGAGATAAAATGACTCTGAAGTTTGCAACGTTGAGATTCAACGAAAAATATTTAGTATATTTATTATTCATTGAATTTTGGAAATGATGGCAATTTTTCGTGTCGATTGAGTTTTTAGGTCGCAAGAGGAGATTGTTTTATTGTCCAGGCCAAATTTTGAACAAAAATTATGAGCTCTACTGAAAAAAGTACGGAATTACATTGCATTCCAACGATCCAAACTTCAACATCAACCTGGTAGTTGTTTACTACAGAATAAAAAATTCGGACGAAAATAATGAAAATAAGATTTTGAGACTAAAAGNGAATTTTAATGATCGACAGTCTCAGCCAAGATTCAGAAACGCCCTTCGTCGTTCAAAAATAAATGTGTATAAAAAAAACGATCATCAGAGTTGGAGAATTTTCGACAGCGATATTTTCATATAAACATAAAGAGACGCTGATACAATTTTGAATTTCTTAAGCACTAACGATTTCGCTCAGGCGTGTCTCGAGTTTTCGTTATTCGCCGAGGTTCGTGCCAAGAAAACAAGTATAGCTTTGAAGTGTGGGCTCTACGAGATGAAAATGAGAATGCTATATGAATCACCTTTCGCGTTCTTCTATATCAAATTTTCTTTTTATACAAAAATAATCCGATTTTTCGTAACCGATCGGAAATTTCGAAGCTAAAACAATAACGATAACTGTTACAAATGTTCAAAGCCATTCTTCATGTCAGCAGTCATAATTTTAGTAACGAATAATCGTGCGAGATAAAATGACTCTGAAGTTTGCATTACGTTGCATTCCAACGATCCAAACTTCAACATCAACCTGAGAGTCGGTTACTACAGAATAAAAAATTCGGACGAAAATAATGAAAATAAGATTTCGAGACTAAAAGTCGAAATCAATTCAGAATTTGATTTCAATGGAACTCAATTTATGACTCTGAAGTTTGCAACGTTGAAATTCAACGAAAAATATTTAGTATATTCATTATTCATTGAGTTTTGGAAATGATGGCAATTTTTCGTGTCGATTGAGTTTTTAGGTCGCAAGAGAGGATTGTGTTACTGTCCAGAGCAAATTTTGAACAAAAATTATGAGCTCTGCTGAAAAAAGAACGGAACTTTGTTGCATTCCAACGATGCAAACTTCAACATCATAACGATAAATGATGAAGATAGACGAGAAGAAGTAATGCCCCTGATACGAAATCTGAATTTGCCGAGGAGCACACCTGGTTGATAGCGGCGGGTGTTCTCGTTTCTCGCGTTCGAAAAACACGAGAAGCAAAATGTTTTTAGTGAAATGTTGGCGGTTGTCGAAAAAATGGAAGAAAAAAGAAATAACGACGCTCTTAGATCACGAATTCTTGTAGAATACGTGGATCCTCTATCCGTAGAGAGTGCCGGTGGCCTACCTCCGGTTATTTTTGCTCCGAAATTCCATCGAATATACAAGCATATCTGTATACAGATAAAGATAGTATAGCGGAGCGCAAAATCTTTCGGCCTCCTTTTTCATTCTCGCAGACGTGGTGTGCGTACGTGTGCCTTTCGAGTAGGACACGCTCGCTCAAGAAATATTCATTTTTGAGTGTGTTCGAGTTCTCATCTGTGTATATACCAAGTGTTGGGTTACGTGAAAATAGATTCGGGAGCGTGGAGCATATATTTCGCTACCGGAAACGGAGGCAGAAAATTCTCTTCGTCGCAAGAATGGATACGATCTTTTTTCTCCCCCCTCCGATTCCTCGATGAAAAAAAGCACACACACACAATTCCATAGCGACGTGCGAAAACTTGGACCAAGATTTTCGAGTCTGTTCACTTGAATATCCAGCGATGGAAAATCGTCGATCACTGCGATCTAAAACTAGAAAATTTTATAATTTCCCGAAAATTGAAAAAAATGTCGACGGGAGAACGGAAAATCCATCGGAGGGATTGAAAAATATTGATGATCGAGGAAAAAACAATTGAGTTTTGAAATTATTTCGAAACGATCGAACAAAATACAGAGACGAATTGAAATTTCACAAAAGGACAGAAAATAGATTGTCCCCGAATAGTTTCATTGTGTTTTGCCAAATCTCGATGAGTCACCTTTTCAGTTCTGTTCACAGTAACGATCAGCCAAATCTCGTTACCAATAAATCCTTTTATCCAATGAATTTCGTGGTGAATGTTAATAACGCGATTTAATTGATTAAACAAAAGTGTCCTTTACCCTAATTTGTCAATCTCCCAAAAATCTTGCGTATCGATATTCTCGGATGTGTCCGAAGAAAGATTTAATTGAGCTATTTTGACTGCAATCAGTCGGTACGATTTATCGTCGAAATTTCGAGCGAATTTTTCGAGAAATTGAAAAATCGTTTCGAAGACTGAAAAGTTTCGGTGAAACGACATTCATCGCGTTACGACATACACGAAGTTTCGTAAAACTATTGAAACCAGAAAATTTTCGATTTTTTTCGACCAGCAATGTGGTCGTTGGAACGAATTTTTTTTTTTTCGTATTTCAAAAGTAAAAGATTACAACGAACGAAGCAATTGTAAAAATGAGAAATTGACAAATCGTTTTGAAGACTGAAAACCAGTGAAACAACGTTCATCGCGTAACGACGATTTTTTTCGACCAGCAATGTTCGGTGGAACGAATTTTTTTTTTTTTCTCGTATTTCAAAAATAAAAGATATTGCAACGAACGAAGTATTTGTGAAAATGAGCGATTTTAATCGGAGCGACGATCGAACGATCGTTTCAAAACGAAACAGTATTGACCTTCACAACCTCCCAATGTCGTCACAATAACGATCGTATCGAATGACGTTAAAGTTGGAAACGTTCGAACGAAACAAAAAATCTCTATTGATTATTTGTCAAATTCTAAAAATCACCGAGTTCCCATTAAGTTTTCGGGTTGCGAGGGGGAATCGTTTGATTCCTCGTGACCAAGAACTAATCATGAATGATATAAAGAAAACACAGCATTTCGTTGTATTCTGTAACAACGCAAACTTTATCGTATCGACAGCTATTGTCACGAAAAGCACGAAAATATTTCGAGAAAAGTCTGATATTCGATCAGAAGGAACGTCCATTTGAAAAGCCCCCTTAATTAATAAATAATTGTGATATTTTTAACGAAAACGTACACTGAAAAGATAATTTTGTTGAAAAAGATGGATATTTTGTTCGATACGTTCGACTCAACGTTTTTTTTTCAATAATCCCAAAAATAGTGTCATTGCAGCAAGAAATTTTTTAGACTGTCAAATTAACAAAAATTTTGGATTATCAAAAAATATTTAGTTCACCGTATTCAACAAAATATCGACCATTTTTAACAAAATTTCATTCTCAGTGTGCGTTGATTTTTTCACGAATTTTCATTATTTTGTGAGAATTATTCGTCTCTCGTGGGGAAAAATGGATTTATTTATTTTGACGTATCGTCCATTCCAAAAATTGTGTCAATGCAGCAAAAAATTCTTTAGAAAATCTTTTCGGAAGCAAATTTCAGTCGTTCCACTCGTAGATTTCGCTGACAATTCCGTTAGAAACCAAATATACTGCCAAAATAACGAAATCTTTGAAATTATGAAATTGGTAAATATTTACAAGTGGTCCTTTTGCGAAAAATGGTCCCAAAATTTTTTACGACGTGTGATATTGATANTTGTTCGATACGTTCGACTCAACGTTTTTTTTTCAATAATCCCAAAAATAGTGTCATTGCAGCAAGAAATTTTTTAGAAAGTCTTTTCGGAAGCAAATTTCAGTCGTTCCACTCGTAGATTTCGCTGACAATTCCGTTAGAAACCAAATATACTACCAAAATAACGAAATCTTTGAAATTATGAAAAATTATTTAGTTTACCGTATTCAACAAAATATCGACGAATTTTAACGAAATTTCATTTCCGGTGTATGGCAATCTCGTTGACCAAGTTAGAATAACACTTTCCGTGACTTTATCCATCGCGTACGCGGTGGTGAATATTGAAAATCAGCGGGAAAAAACGTTGTTTTTTTTAGGTTATCACTGATTTACGTACGAAAAGAATTGTTGCGATCGATGATTTTGGTTATTCGATCAGTCTGGTTGAAATCACTACGTACTAACTGCGTCGTAATCCGTTTGAAAGCGATTTCTCGGAATAAGTGACACTCATTGGGAGAACAACAAACACAATTGAGTATATTTTTTTGACGAAAATGCGTCGCGCAGTACTCATCGGCTCGATCGAATGAACTATGGTTGAAAACTATTTGAAAAAAGGTGTTTTGCCTGCTGCGTTACGAAGTGGAATTTACATCGAAAACATCGATCGATCGTACTCGCGGTGGACTGACGAGGTAATATATGTTTATACAGGTTGTGTATAAAAGTCGACGATACATCGATTGCGCAATTGGCGTAAAGACACTTTCTCCGTAACAGAGCGAAGCGTGTAGCGAGGGTAAAGGGATATGTTGATATTTATTTAAGGAATATTGGATTTAATGTATCGGTGTATTTGTGGTGCAGAGAGAAACCGGACGGTAGCCATTTTGATATAAAAACCTACCTTGTCAAACGGAGAAAAATAATTGTGTAGAAGAATGTAAATGAAATAATAGGAGATGAGAATAAAAGATCGGAGGTTTCGCGCTTTGAACGTAAGACGAGACTAACGAAAACTCAAAAGACGAAAAGCTCGAAGGTCTAGCCACCCCGATTTCTTGTATCCGCCTCCACCACGCCAGTCCGTCTCTCATATTCCTCTCCTTCTCCTCCTTTTCACACTATACTCGCACGGAATACACTCTCTTCGCTAAGTTATTTTCGAAATCTCACGCACAAGCTCTCTTTCTCTCGTTCAACAGCCTCTTACGCAGCGATAACGATGAAAGATATTTCAATTGAGAGGCGAAGAAGAAAAAAAAAGGATTTCTTACGTTACCGCGATGTTTTCGATCTCGCGGATAGACGCGAGCAGACGCGAACAAGAATAAATATGATTTCGCACACTCAAAGTCGCGTTTACTAATTTATATGTTCGAGCAGTTTTTTTCGTGAATGTGTGAACTTTTGATATGTACACAAGAATCCCGAGCTTTCACGTGCTCCGATAATCGTTAATATTTCGTCGCGACGAGCAACCTGTATTCGAGGTTATGCGAAATGAAAATTTGCTGCGATGAGAGTTCGTGGAAGACGCGCGGGTCATATTTTCATGACGGAGTTCCTTTGCCTGTTGACTTTTTCAATTGTTCTCGCCGCGCGTTCGATCAAAAATTACACTCTCTGTAATTTAAGGTGATGGAGCAGTCGCTTTCTCGCCCATGTGAGTGCGAGAGAGACAGCTGCAGATAGCTGGAATTTTCGAAATTGAATATTTTTTATACGGTTTCACCAATAAAAAAAAGCCCATGTCAGCGGATTTTTGCCATCGTCCCGCGTCCGCTGACAGAGGCTTTTTCTGATTAGTCAAACGACGACGGAGAATTTTCATTTCGAAAATTCGAGGTGAACTGCTCCATCACCTTAAGGTATAACTATCGCAGAATGGGTTGATTTAGGATTTTCTTGAAATTTAGTGTAAATATTCTTGACATTAAAACGAACAACTTTCCTATGAGACGAAACATTTTCTGCCGTCTAGAATTTCAGATATTTCATTTCCAATTTTCTATTTTTCCCATCTAAACGCATGTAAATTGAAGTCGCGTTTCTTTTGTTTTTTCTTGCAACTTTTTTAACGAAACGTCACTTCAATTTACATGCGTTTAGATGGGAAAAATATAAAATTGGAAATGAAATATCTCAAATTCTAGACGGCAGAAAATGTTTCGTCTCATAGGAAAGTTGTTCGTTTTAATGTCAAGAATACTTACACTAAATTTCAAGAAAATCCTAAATCAACCCATTCTGCGATAGTTATACCTTAACCATCTTTTGCTAACATTTTTCTTCTGCATTAACATTCGATAATGAGAATGAAAAGTAAATTGACAAGTTGTCGTAAAAACCAAACAATGCGGCGGATTCCGCTTCGAGAACGAAAAAACATTTTTTCAACAACGTAATTATTTTACGATCTCGCGCAGTACACTAAATTACCGATGGCGACACTATAGTCCGAAGGGAAAGTGGCGTCATCGAATTATTATGGAAAAAGAACCAAGTCCTCACTATTTATACGGGATGAATTTTCGGAGTAAACATTTTTTCGTGTATGATTGCTCACGATTTGTTAGCAGCAACAATTTTTCTCGCGGACTGAACAAAAAAAACGGTTTTGCGACACTACAGCCTCGCGCGGTATGTCCCGATGATTTTTTCCAGCAAAAAAAATATTTATTAAGTCATTGAGCTATAAAAAGTGATATTTAACCTTCGAACCCTCCCTGTATTTTTTACGCGACTGCAGAGAAGTGCGGTGTTGTATATTTCTGGAATATTCTTAGAGCGGGAATCACGGTGTCAAAGAAAAAATTTAAAAACTCACGAAATCGAAAATACCTACAAAATCTCTGGTACACACATCAGCTCTTTGTCACGGTTCTCGCGGTTGTTTATTAGTCGATCGAATAATCTGAAAAGTCCGCACACAGGATTTTCTCAGATTCTTTACGCGATAATTCGCGAATAATAAATGCCGAAACAAAATATTTCCACGATGATTGTTTTTTCGCAAAAATCGAAATCGTGACTGATCGCCATGAGTAATTCTGGTGGTTCTTTAAATTTGTAAGAAATAATCGCGGAAAGATAAAAAAAAAACAACAAAAATTCGAAGAGAAATAAACAATAAAAAAAGAAAAAATGTGAACGTATACTAAATATTTTGAAGGAAAAAATGGAAAACAAGCCGAGGCTATCATAAGGAGTGATGAAAACGGAGCGTTGGACAAACGTTTCCATTGGCCGTATCGAACGTCGACTCGGTCATACGGCTATTATTTGGCGTTGTACGAGGAACAAGTCTTTCGTAAAATATCGCAAGCCGAATGGGCGTTGTTGGAAGGAGAATTTTCCCGCGGTTGGGAAGAGAGCAGTGCGCGGGAGAGACAAATCGATAATAGTATACTCTCTTACCGACGACGCTTGGGGAGGGCGCCAGGGTCGTGTATCCTTCGACGAGGAAGAAAGATACACGCACTTGAAACTTGTAGCGCCCTCTCTAATACCCTCTCTATGCTCCGCGTCGTGGCTCGCTTCTCGACGCCGCGCTGGTGTTGCTTACCAATGGAAGAAGAGCGGGCGCGCGCGCGCTCGTTTATAGCGTCCTTTCCTTGTCGCGCACAGAGGCCCCTGTATATCGGCGGCGACGCTGGATTCGGCCCCCACCCCGGTGCCCGAAAGGGAGCCTCGTATACGTCGGGGCTGAGTGGGAGAGAGAGCGGGCGAGACTGACAGGGGAAACGGAAGAGGAGACGCTCTGCCATTTTTAACGACATGACCCAAAAGCCAGAGCTCCTAGCTATCAACGCGTCGCAACAGCCGCCATTATAGATTCCGTTGTGAGTGACCGAGGAGAGTCTCTCGCAGTCGTCCAAACTATACTACTCCGTTGTTCCCGTGTGGCGTCAGAGACCGCGTATATTTTTTTATCATCCACATTTAATCGTGTTCGAAGAGTGTTATTCGTTTATTTCATAATTAATTCCAACTGAATAAAGCGCTTGATTATCAAGAAAACAAAAAAATAGTCATTGTTTCTCGAACTGAGCGGTAAAAAGAAAAAAACAAAGCTGGACGCGATGAAAACGTACAGTCGTAAGAAGGGCGACAGCCCGAGCAACGTTATTGTTCACATGAACGAGCTGTGCCGACTGTGCCTCGCCAAGGAAGAAGAAATGGTGCCGATTTACGACGACGAAGCTATTCCTCTACCGCTACGTATTATGGCGTGCGTAAATCTCGAGGTACGTTACTGCGATCCATCAATCCTTCTTCCACGTCGTGTTATTCTCGCTTTGCTCTTGGCTTTGCCCGCTCGCCTTTATTCTTACTCCANGCCGCTGTGTGAATCGATTAATTGAGAAATCGATCTTTTCGGTGGCAATAATCGATATATTAAATCGATTCTTTTCCTTCAATTAATTGATTGAATCGATTCTTTGAGTGCAAGATCGATTTTATTTTTAAAAACTTTGGTTTTAATGAAAAAAACTATATTTACGTATGATAGCGTGATAGTAAAAATTGTAGCCGCCTCCGTATGGTTTACTTTTTTAAAAAATCTGTAAAACAAAGTACTTTTAGTGAAAATTTGAAAAAAAAAATAAAACTCCAGATAGTTATTGAACACTTTTTTTCAAGGTCGCACCCATTATTTTGATACAATTCAGAAGAATCGATTTTCTATGAATCGATCTTTTTCGCTCAATCTTTTGTTGGTATCGATACACAAGATGACAATTCAATTCAATTCTGAGAATCGATTCTTTCCGAACAATCCGGCATCCCTAGCTCGAACCAACCATTCTCACGTGACCGCAACGAAATCTCTATGAGATTTCTAATGTATTTACATCGAAATCGCAATTCCCAAGTCTCTACTGGAATTTACAAAAATCACGAATAAGAATGAGAGAAAAAAAAGCTTAGAAAACTTGCGTGCAATGTCAGAATTTCACAGACTTTTGTCAAGAAAAATTACATTTTTTTGGAGGCGAGAAAATTAATCCACTTTTCTGATGACCTCGATATTTGCGACTTTTTCTACGATGTTAAGGAAATCCACGTAACTGAATTACAGGTCTGGGAGGAAGATGGCCTACCAAACATGATTTGTCATCCTTGCAAATATCAGTTGGAAAAATCGTACCAGTTCAAGAAGAAATGCGAGGCGGCTGACACCAAACTGAGAAAGCACATGAAGTTGATCCAGCGTTTGACCGGCCAGGACGAGGAGGGTGAACGCTTGGAGGGTAACGAAGACTCGGAGGAGCCGTCCAGCAGCAGCGGCAAGTCTCGTCAAGTTAAACAACTGCTCGCCGACCTTGTAGCCACCAAGGGCGACGCCAATCAAGAAGACGGAGATCCCATACAAGTGACCGAGGAAGAACTCGTCGGAGGATACATTTTGGGTAAGTCTAACGACAATTCATCGGCTTGGCTATTTATTTATCGACCTCGCAGGAAGCTTTGTAACTCGGTGATCTCCAGAGACGAACGGTCGAGCGAATAAAAGAATCGATACGTTTTTGCAATTAATGGAATGACTCATTTCCTGTGCAATGCAGCATTTTCATTTAGTCAGAACAATACGTTAGCAGTCGCGATTAGTAAGCAAATTGTTGGAGACAAAAATGAGGTCTTGAAAAAATTTGGACGCAAGACGGTTTAGTGTGAAAAAGTTGGAAAAAGGCTCCAGGCAGGAAGGTGGCCCTTTGAATGACACTGAATTTTGATGATGTTAAAGTTTGCGCCGTTGGAATGCAACGAAATTCCGTTCTTTTTTCAGTAGAGCCCATAATTTTTGTTCGAAATTTACTCTAAAACGTAATCGACACGAAAAATTGCCATGATTTCCAAAATTCAATAAATAATAAATATACTAAATATTTTTCGGTGAACCTCAACGTTGCAAACTTTAGAGTCATGAATTTACTTTTTACATTAATTATTTATCAAATTTATGAAATTTCCGCGATTTTTCGTGCTGATTTAGTTTTTGGGTTGCGCAACAGTTTTATCGTTCTGACCAAAAACTTAATATGAATGATGAGCTCTTCTAAAAAATAGCAGCATTTCGTTGCATCCTAACGTTGCAAACTCACGCATCATTCATTTTGGAAGTTATTTATCGACACAAAAGAATTTGGACGTGAAAATACTCGAAGCCTATCGATAAAGCTCGAAAAGCGATAAAGCCTTTCAATAACTTTGCCAGAGTTGAGATTTGATGATTGATGATTGTTGATCACCAGGTATGGCTTCAGAAAATATAGAAATGGAAGAGTCAATTCCAGAAGGTCCGGCAAATATAACTCTGGTTCCAGCTGAAGAAAAAACGGCAAAGGCACGTTGTACGATGCGTGGTGCACGTATAAAGCAAGAACCGACTGCCGAGTCGGAAGATGAGGCGGAAGAGGTTCAAAGAGCAATCGCGAATGCCGACCGCAAGAACGTTTTTATGATGGAAGTAACGAGCAACAATTCTGGACACGGAGAACTTCAACTGCAACCAGTAGCCGATTCCATAGGTAAAGAAAACGAATCCCACAAATTCTACACCCTGATGAAAAAGTCTCGCTACGAGCAAAGAGCTTGAAAATAATGGTCATTTTGTTCGTTGCAGTCGGTGGAAACGAGGAACTCAAAGTGTTCCAATGCGACAAATGCCCCAAAGCATTTACACGAAGAATTATGCTCAAGAGCCATCAATCCGTTCACTCGACCCAACGAGGCTTCACGTGCCAGGCTTGCGAGAAATGGTTCCCAACGCGATCAGCTCTCATACGCCACGAACGTACTCATACCGGTAAACCTCAAAATCCAATACGCCCATTAGTTTTCATGCTGCACATTGATACCTCAGCAAATTTTCCATTTGATATCAAACGAATCGGTTTCAAAGTCATTTTCAAGCTTCCATCAGTTGAACGCGAATAAAAAAAACGTCTTCGTAGAAATTGCTCTTTAGCGCTTGTACGAAGTGAATTCAATTTTTCATTATATGGGTGGGGGTTAATATTACGAATAACCAAATTGTCGAACAGCTAATAATTCGGAATTTTGGTATTCATAAAATTAAATAAAAGAAAAGTAAGAAAGTCGAAATCAAATTTTTCAAATGACTAAAAATTCGAAATGCTAAATAGCGAACGTCAAAAATGGCGAACGTCAAAACGGCGAGCGCCAAAATAACGAACGCGGGTGGGAATAATATATAGTCATTCGAATATATTATTCCCACCCGCGTTCGTTATTTTGGCGCTCGCCGTTTTGACGTTCGCCATTTTTGACGTTCGCTATTTTGCATTTAGAATTTTTAGTCATTTGAAAAATTTGATTTCGACTTTCTTACTTTTCTTTTATTTAATTTTATGAATATCAAAATTCCGAATTATTAGCTGTTCGACAATTTGGTTATTCGTAATATTAACCCCCACCCCATTATATCAAAATTCGCATCGTTGAAGTCCAACGAAAAATAATTTTATCCTTTCACGATTTCTTTCATTTTTGGACACGTCTCTATTTTTCTTTGGCATTCGGGGTGTTTTTTTTTTTACCAATCTTGTCATGGGACGGACATAATTCAATTTTGCATTCAATTTTTTGGTTTTCGTTGCAAAAACGGGAATAAAATAATGAATTCCGTTGTATTGCAACGATGGAAACTTCAACGTTTTCATTTTTTGACAATCTCTCTAAACCCTGAGAATGCATACTGGGTCGTTTTGACCCCAACAATTTTCTGTTCCCCATTGTTTCGTATTAAATAGAAACGAATGTTTTCGCATTTAAATTCATTTTCGTCAAAAAATAAATTGAGGATCATAAACCATGAATAATTTATTACAACAAACGTCGCTAAAAAAAAAAAAAAAAAACAAAGAATTCACATTTACCGGAATACCACAGTTTGAAAAACGTCTTGGGTCAGATTGACCCATAGTGCACTTACACGTGTGCACTCGCAGGGCTACAATCATTGACTCAAGATTTTCACGTTTTTTTTTCGAAAATTCGCGAACCAGCACAAATAAGAAAAAAAAATGTTACTAACTGATCGAACGTCGTGTTTGCAGGTGAAAAACCATTCGGCTGCAACATTTGTCACAGGGCGTTCGCCCAGAAAGAAATTTTATTGCGTCATTTGATGACGCACTCCGGTCAAAAGCCATTCCAGTGTCAGGATTGCGAGAAAAGTTTCACTCAGCGTGAAGCTCTGAGAGTTCACATGAGACGTCATCAGAAACTGGATCCGAATGCGATCCAGTTGCATCACTGTCAACTCTGTCCGAAAGCTTTTTGCCACGCATCCGGTCTCAGCAGACATCTCGTGACCCATACAGGAAGAACGTACAAATGCGTCGAGTGCGAAAAGTCCTTCACCGACAAAAGTTCATTGCTCAGGCACAGTCGCATACACGCACCGAAAAAGATGTAAAAACCGATNATTCTGCGATAGTTATACCTTAAATCTTTTTTCTTTTTATCATGAGAAATAATCGTTGGAATATTTACACAAATGGAGAGGAGAGAAACGCCACAATGAAGATTCAAACGCGAAATGTTTGTGTGGACGTGTCGCTGTTGTCTATCCAATCAGTCTCGGAGGAAAATTATTTTTTCATGAATCCATTTTTTCTTCGTTTTCATTCAACACTGTAAATAATTCGTTTGGCTTTCAATCGTGTTTGACAAAAAAAAATTTCACTACGAAATTTAAGCTGAAAACTTGCAAATCCCGTTGCGATGGATTATGAAATTANCACTAAATTTCAAGAAAATCCTAAATCAACCCATTCTGCGATAGTTATACCTTAAATCTTTTTTCTTTTTATCATGAGAAATAATCGTTGGAATATTTACACAAATGGAGAGGAGAGAAACGCCACAATGAAGATTCAAACGCGAAATGTTTGTGTGGACGTGTCGCTGTTGTCTATCCAATCAGTCTCGAAGGAAAATTATTTTTTCATGAATCCATTTTTTCTTCGTTTTCATTCAACACTGTAAATAATTCGTTTGGCTTTGAATCGTGTTTGACAAAAAAAAAATTTCACTACGAAATTTAAGCTGAAAACTTGCAAATCCCGTTGCGATGGATTATGAATTTAAAAAATGAAGAAAATGGCACAAAGTTATGATGGAAAAGAGGAAGTTGATGGAAGAAAAAAAAAAAACATGCACGAGCCAAAATTACTAGTGCAACATTATCGAGTCTTGGAAGTGAACAAATAATTTTCAGCTTGACGCCGATTTAGTAACAACAACGAAAAGCTGGCTATACTTGAATCCCTGCAATTCCACACATACAGAAATTCTCGCGTTTTTTATATTCTTCGTTACAATTCAAATATTCCCAAGTGACTCGTGGATAATTATTTTTTTATTTTTCAAAAAATGTTGAGCAATGAAAAGTTACTTTGAGGGAGTGTGCCTCGTACCGAATACCTGGCGAACGAGAAATGTTAATTATGTGAAAGAACAAAAACTAATCGTATTTTCCTTTCCTCAATGTTTACTATTATTTACACGTTTATTCACTTCGAAAGTAACGAAAACGTCATTGTGTGGTTATATAAAGAAAATTTACAATCGAATCTATTGTATATATATAATTAAGGATAAACTTACATTTTATATTGTTACGAGCCACCATCGTATATTCCAAACAAACGAGAAAAACATTCATTACTTAAAAAAAAAAACTCATTTTGACACGACTCTGAAGTTTGCAACGTTGAGATTCAACGAAAAATATTTGATCTATTAATTATTTATTGAATTTTGAAAATTGTGGCAATTTTTCGTGTCGATTGAGTTTCTAGGTGGCAAGGGAGGATCGTGTTTTATTGTCCAGACCAAATATTTAATAATAATTAAGAGTAGTGTTCAAGAAAAGAACAGAATTTCGTTGCATTCCAACGATGCAAACTTCAGCATCATCATTTTGACAAATTCGTTTCGTGGGACCTATGAATGGGGTCGCGATCTGGGCAACCAAAATTATCACACACACACACACTGTATAGCGCCTACCTGTATCGTCGAAAGCAGTATCAAGATTTTTATGTAATAAGAAATGAAAAATTAGACTCTGGTATGCGTGTAGTCGCGCAGACGTTTGTAAAAAACAAAAATATCACAATAAAATGGATATGCGTAAACCGTGACGTGAATTGTTATTAGTACTTGTTGGTTTTGTTTTTTTTTTTTCACTAATTCGTATCTGGGAGTAATTGAAAAATGGTTTCCTCATCGGAGACACGACAATAATCCACGTTGGTATTTATTTTCTTTTTATTTTCACATATTCGCGAGTTCTAACTATAGTATCGAAAAAAATTACATTTATACATATGTACGTGTTTACAGATTTTCTTTTTGTTTGTTTGGTTGTTTTTAAGTATTTTGTTTCCTTCCAATAATAACGATATTCCGAACTAACGTTTTTTAGTTGCATTTGCTATGCAATTACGAATGACAGTTGTCGGATGTTGAGATCGCACCAGAACCGTGTTTGACTTTTGGTTACGATTTTTATCCCACGTTCTCCGTCCCTTATCACTGGTATAAAGCTACTCGTCGTGGTCTATTTTGCTTTTCAACTAGATTGAAAAATTTCATCGGAACCCAACGTGTCGAGTACTCATTCTTGTCATTTTCCATATTTCGATGAAAACTCACGCTATTTTGAGTTTTATTTTTGCACCGTTTTTATTGAGACTCTCCATAAATCATGAATTCGTGAAAGAAAATGACAAAAGTGGGGTTTGTTTTATTAAAAAATATTTCATTTTTATTATTACGCCTTTAGTATTATGTCGTTTGTTTTTTTCTTCTTTCCTTATAGAACGGTCTTGTGCATCTTTACAGTGTTCATGCCAAGGCAGCTATATATATTTGTTTTTTTTTTTTTTTCGTTACGTAGATCAGTATTTTGTGATCCACGTGGCTGATTTTTTTCGCTACGGTGATTGAGTACGACTTGTGTAAATGCTTCGTGAAGAACCAAAGTTATAAAAAATACTGATCAACTCTCTGCAACGCCGTGAGATTTTGTTTTCGTCGATATTATTTTCCAAGCGACAAAAATTCGACAAATCATTATCGACTAATTATCCGAGCTTTTCTCGATCAAAGGAGATTCTCGAAATACGGAAGCTGCAAGGGAAGCTGACTTTTGAGCATAAATCAAACGATTCCGTTAGCTATCATTTCCCATACATTTCCAACTGATCGTAATTCATCACACAAAAGTTTAAATGCTCAAACAGTCTCACGACATCCAAAAAGGAGTTCAAACCGTTCAAAAGTTTGGCTCATTCGAACCAAAATTCTTCAATATACTATTTCCGATGAGTTAATTTTCTCTCATCCTAAAAGCCATTATCGTAATTTCCTGCGCTTGTAAAAAATCAGCATAGACGCAGTTGCTACAAACTCGCAAGCCCAAAAATTTCGAAGCGACTATTTGGAAAATGTTTACGTAATACGAGGCAGTGCTCGGACTAGAGGAAAGCACGAATGCGAAAAAAAATCACTGCATAAAGAGTTTTGTACTTTTATTCGAACAGTCAACATTTTCAAAAACTTAAGACTTTCTACTCCAAATTTCCAGTGATTCCCCAACGGCTTGAGGATATTCAGAGCAAAAAATGAATACCCAGGGCGAGGAATTCTGTTGGAAAATGAGAAAAAAATAGCACGGGGCATGCTTGATCGGCAATTAGGATTGAGAAGTTTCTTTCGAAAATCCAAATGTCCTGTAATATTTTCATTTATTTTCAAACTGAATATCGGCGTGACTCATGGTTGGGAATGTAATCGAATTAGCTTGGGATATGGAAAACATTGACGGAGTAAAATTTATTTTCTTTTTCTTTTAATGAATAAGGCTCGCTTTCCAGGCGGAACAACTGTTTAAACGCTTTTCCGAAGCATCTCCTTTTCCGACCGAGCAGTTAGTACTACACACACACTCACACACACACACACACACACACACAGCACT
The DNA here is from genome assembly GCA_037952995.1 of Hyposoter didymator. NCBI lineage: Eukaryota > Metazoa > Arthropoda > Insecta > Hymenoptera > Ichneumonidae > Hyposoter > Hyposoter didymator. Next base: position 2,872,605 of record JBAJMU010000001.1, on the reverse strand, counting down.
TTTCCAATGATTCATCGTGTCTCGGACTTCGAATGCAAAAAAAAAAACGAAAAGGGAGAAAATTGAAAGTTTTACTTTTTTCTTGCACAAATAGTGAATATCTACATAAAAATACTTAAAACTGTATAGCACTCATATCGGGCGTTTTCCTTTGCGTACATGTTTCTTTTTCGTTCGAACCACTTATATATTGCTAAAAAAACAAAAAAGACATTATTTGACTCGTTGCATCGCAGTATAACGTAAAACATGGTCAGATCTTAATTGATTGGCGGTTCTTGTACACTTTAGTCGTCAGCCGTGATCCTTGGTGAAGCGAGATTTTTTTCTATCGGTATGTACACAGACGCAGTTGGTTCGAATTTCTCCTTACGAGTGGATTGTTTCGAAAGGGCGGAAATGGAGTTCATGGAGTTGTTTCTTTGACTATTCTCGAAGAGTCGAACGCACGATGAAATATTTGTTTGCCTCTCTTGAACAACCGAGTCATAAGGGAGTAAAACCGCTCTCACGATTTTTTGTCAAGTTAATTTGTACTAAATTAGTGTCGTCCTTCGTCCGAGAAAAAAAAAAAAACAAAATGGCGACGTTGCTCTTCCGTGTCCCTGACCGATAAAGAATGAGAAAAAAAAATGGTGGCTAACTATAAGTCGATCACGGGAACTTGTTTTCTTTTGTTTCAACTTCCGTCCGGTTGATCGCTTACGGCCGATTCGTATTTCAATGATTCGACACTAAAAATCCGTTTTTATGCGTGTCTCTTACGTTTCTATATGTTTGGGTATGTCGTGTGTCTGCAGATAAATACAACGCAAAGTACTTTGGGCAAATATCTCTCGCTCAGTCACTTTCTCATTCTCTCTTACGCTCTCGGTCTTTTTTCTTCTCTCTGGGTCTCTCGATTCGTTTATTCATCAACTTGGCGAGATGTACTGGGTTTCTCGGAGAATTTTAGGAGTTGTATGTTTTTGTTGTTGTTGTTGTTGTTGTTGTTGCTGTTGTTGCTTTTAAATTAAGAAACGAACAAATGGCTTTTAGATAATCCTCTCATCAATCGAGGACCAGTGGCTTTGGTTGCTCCCAAGTGAATACCTCTCGTCCAAAATGGCCGTATGTGCTCGTTTGTTGATAAATAGGATTGCGTAATTTCAAGTCTCTGAAAATTTAAAGAAACAAAAATTCAATGAGACCATTATTCACAAAACTGCTAGGCTCGACGATCACCGTTAAAAGTTGAATCTTATTTTTGCAGTATAAAACTCTATACAGTACCGAATGATGAAAAATCTTTAAAAATATTTTCTGTTTTTGTTTAATTTTTATTTTNTTTTTTTTTTTTTTTTTTTTTTTTTTTTTTTTTTTTTTTTTTAATTTTCAATTTTTATTTTAATAACAAAGAAATGTTTTCGAGAGTTTGGGAAAAAATGGAAAAGCAACTTACTTGACAATTTTACCGGGACGAAGATCAAAGTTTTTGTTGACGATGCCGAGGAGGTCTTTTTGGGAGAGCTTCGACGAACCATAATCGAAGACCGTGATGGATAGAGGCTCTGCCACGCCAATAGCGTACGATACCTGCAACAAATTGATAAAAAAATTGAAAAGTTGTAATAAAATGAGATTTTATGGTGATTCGGTTTGTTGTAAAGAATGATCGTTTTTATAAATTGGCAGGATGAGAGAATTTTACCTGAACTAGGCAACGCCTGCAAAGGCCTGCCTTGACGAGCGATTTGGCAACCCATCTCGCAGCATACGCCGCCGATCTATCGACTTTTGTAAAATCTTTGCCTGAGAAAGCTCCACCACCGTGGGCTCCCCAGCCTCCGTAAGTATCAACGATTATTTTACGTCCCGTGAGACCAGCGTCGCTCTAAAATGAAAATCAATAAAATGATGAAAAAAGGATGAATATTGTGAAGAAATCTAGCGGTTCGAGTGAATTTCGATGACCGGTGTCCAAGAAGAACAGAAAGTGATCAGAGCGGTGAAAACTCTTCCTCATTCTCGCTTCGTCGGGATCCATTAATGGCAAACGACAGACTATTAATAGACGTGCGAGAATAAACATTGAGAGAACTGACCTGAGGTCCGCCTATGATGAAGAGACCGCAGGGATTAACGTGGAAGACGGTTTTTTCGTCGAGATACCTCGCTGGAATGACTTCCTTTATGACTTTGTCCATAACGGCTCTGCGAAGCTCTTCGAGTGATATTTTTTCGCTATGCTGGAGCGATACGACGACTGTGTGAACGCGGACTGGTACGCAAGCCCCGTGATCCATTATGTATTCGCAGGTTACCTGTGTCGATTTAAAATTCAACCATTTCGAGCATCAATCTTGCAAATAAAAAATCACCATTATTCCATTCGCTGGAGACTCAGAATTCTTATTCCAGATCATGGCAATCAGAAGTAGCAAATAATAAGATAAAACATCATTGAGACGAAAGGTCGAGGTGAGTACTCGAGGAAACTTTGTTGAATGAAAATTCATCTGACCTGTGTTTTGGAATCGGGACGTGCCCACCACAGTTCTCCGCTTCGCCTGAGTTCAGCAATCTTTTGGTTCAATCTGTGCGCCAGTACGACAGTCAACGGCATACATTCCTCAGTTTCATCGGTAGCGTAACCAAACATCAAACCCTGTTTTTATCCGATCGTCAAATATTAAAAATCCAATTCTTGTAAGTTAATCAATAAATAAACACTCGTTATGTGCATGAATTATTAGAGGCGTGTAAAACGACAATCAGTATGTACAAGTCGGACGAGGCTGAATCGTGACAGTAAAAAATTGAAAAATCGTCATTCGATAAACGTGAATTTATTTTTAACAAATAAACAAAGAAAAATTTTAAAAATTCTTCACGCCCTTGTGGAGCAGAAACAATTATTTTGCATTTCTCACGATTCTTCCATTGTTATCGATCAACTGATTGAAAATTATGAAACATGCTGCCTCTCGTTAAGCCTTCGTACGTAATTGAGTTAAGACTAAAAGCCGAAAACTAATTATTTTTCAGTCACTTTGCTCGAAATCAATAAATTCCAGAAAATCAAAGCGTCAGAATTGAACTGAACGTTCATACTGGTTTCGAGTTCGAGCAAAGATCGAAAGAAACAATAATAATTACTTGAAGAAAAAAAAATGCCACACAGAGCTGACCACTTGAGTTATAATGTCAAATAGTTCGTCATGCAAGCACACAAAAATCATACATGTTAATTCAGACAATCTCATGATGATGGAAAAAAAAAAATTCAAGGGAAACGTAAGTCTACGAACCCAAGAAGTGAAAAACGTTTTCTACGCTACAGATCGTATGTACTGAACTACGTCGTAATGGTAAACCTCCACCACTAAAGAATATCACGACGAGTAAATATTTAGTGCGATAACGAAAGAGGATTTTGTACATGGGTCAAAAACTGATGGTAAATGGAAAGAAAATATGAAAATTCCGCTCGGAATGGGGACAGAAGATCGAAAATAATTAAAAAGAGGAAAAAAAAAATTTCGGTTGTTTTCCATCAACGAGTGGGGAAACATTTCGAAAAGAACATCGACAAAGGGACTAGCTACGAAATATTTGGGTTAGCCACGAAATACACATTTTTTCGTTACCAAAAACAAAATAGAAGGAAGTGCAAATAAAATGTGCAGAAAGAGAAAGAGAGAGAGAGTAAAAAGTGAGAGAAACTACTACTGATTTCAAAGTGGGAATTGACCTGATCGCCAGCGCCAACTTCTTCGTCACTTCGGTTCTCGTGAACCCCTGCCGCGATATTTGGCGATTGAGCATCAATTGCCATCAGTACGCTGCACAACTTGTAGTCAAAACCTGTTGAAATGACGATGATTTTTTTCTCGTTAGATCAAAGCACACATTTCCCTCATTCCTCTGTCAATTAGCGTCAAATGTTTATTTCTTTTTTCTTCCTTATTTGTTGCACTTTATTTCTTTCAAGGTTATTATTTTCTGTTCAATTGAGCCTCGACCTGGAAGACAATTCCAGAAATTTACGTAACGAATTTAAAAATAATGGATAAGAACGAAATGTTCGTTACCCGAGAGTCCTGTTTAGAATAAGCAATTTATGGAACTTTGAACGTCAAAATAAACTTTAATAAAATAAGACAAATATTATTCAAAGGCAGTTTAAAAAAAAAGAAAGAGTACAGTGACGTATTCCCAATGCAGTTGACTCGAAAAAAAAACTAAACCACTGAGAACTCGTAGAAATTTTTCGAAATTGACTGGACCAGAAACGCAACAACGTTCTGTTTCTCAGAAAAAATCATGACGAAAAAAACACGTATGTGAATAAATGTCCAAGGCTATAGAAAAAAGAATAGCATGTAAAGGGTAAATCCTCATTCGATGATCACTGCAACAGCAAATGCCTAGTAACCGTTTTCTCGTCTGGTAAATCGATGTAATTCTTATTAGTCAAATAAATATGGAGAAAAAATGAGACACGTGGCATTCTCGTTTGAATATTAAATCTGATGGTGGTCGATGGTTGAAAATGGAGAATGTGACACTGTAAAACGACGCGACGTCCTGATATGGTGAACGATTCGTAGATTCCTTGCGTGCCAAAAAAAAAATGCAGCTTTCAGCGTTTCTGATGATGGGTTTGATAATTCTTGTTAACTATGGCGTATTTCCCGTTCTGTTAAAACCCATGAAATTGTCAAATCTTGTATCCCCTTGAAAGGGATTCATTCAGCCCTGTAAATTCATCCTAAAATGTGATTTTTTCTCATCCCATCGATCTGTCATGTTTTTCCCTATTCACAAGCACACACTCGATCTCGCCCTTTGCCAATGTATGAATAGTGTAACGAACAATGTTTATGCATTTGTATATCAGGCTGATTCAATACAGAAAGTTTCAATCGCATATCCATGAGCAATGGCACCGACAAAAAAGAACTCACCAAAATTAACTCTCAATTTATAAAAATGACGAATCAAATTTTCACTTAAAAAATAAGACAATCTCATGAAAAAAAATGTTGCACCAACGACGCCCGATCTCTTTGTTCCCTTGGGCTAAAAAGAGGTTGTACAATTTTCAGGAAAATGCAAGAAAGGGGCCTGAAAGCTTTTGAAACATGATGAAAATGTGAAAAAAAAAATGTTTAGCCAGAATTTTTTTTTTTCATAATTATTAGGATTAGGCCTGCTAGTTTGGCTTCCAAGTCCATGGGAGCCTATTACAATCGCCAAGAAATATGGTGCGAGCTATTGGTGATTTTTCGTTTTTATTTTTTTGAAATTTTTTTCGTAACGATTATTTGGGAAAAATGTTCACGTCGTTTGAACGAATCTCAAGTCGGTTTAGGTCTCAAATATTTGGTGAGTTGGTTTTTTAACGGTAACACGTTGCTCAGGCTTGCGAGTGAAATATCGTGGTATTTGAATAATCCTGTAATATGAACATGTTTTTTCCCCGCATTAGGCATCGATAATTAAAAAATTGATAAAACCGTCGACGTTTGGCAGGATTATTGTTTTGAATTGTTTGGGTTTGTTTGCTGCTCCGTGGCACGGGCTGAGAATGGGTTATGTACCTGATCACCGGCACCCACGTCCTTCTCTTCCCTGTCTGTATGGACTCCGTCCGCGATATTGGGTGATTGTTGCTCGATCGCCACCAAAAGATTCAACGTACGCCAATCAAATCCTGCCACCACCATTACACTCTTACGTTATTATATTTACAGGATTTCTCTTATCGTTTCTTTCTTTCTATGGAAATCGTATCGCGGAGCGAATATGTGCTCAATGAGCCTCGGCAAACTTGGCGCAGATTAATCATTTAAAATATCTTTTGCTTGGACAAATAAAATGGAGTTCGTGTTGGAATAAAAATAGTTGATCACGTCGTAATTGTTAGTTTTAGTTTTTCATGTGTAAATAGTCTCCGAGGAGGTGTAAATTTTCGTACGTCTTTTCGTTTTGCCGCGACGTACGGTTCGTTCATTCAGGCTTGTGCTTTTATTTTTCTTTCTCCGTGATATACGTTAAATGGAAAAATGACGTTCTCATGACCGATCGATCGCTCTCAGAGTTTTGGTTTCTCATCATGGCACTCAAGAGTAGCAAATACATTGTAAAACGTACATCATTGACCGATCTCTCAGCCATCAAACGAATGAAAACGATGTATTGAAATTGAATAAATACGGAAAATTGGGGATCGTTAAAAAATAAAGGGTACGTGGCCTGGATTCGAGGACATTTGGGTCGTTTCTTTTTCGTTTTTATATACCTTTGGAAGAGTCGTCGTACCCGATGTGCTTGACCGTGTCTCGCACGATTTTTTGGTAATCCACAACCGCCTTTGATGTTATTTCGCCGCAAAGAAGAATCATACCGGTTTTCGTAACGGTCTCTGTACGCAGACAAACAGACACGCTCAAGTACACAGTCATTTATCAGAAGAATTTGAAAAAATAATAGAAAATTGATAATTCGAGGTCGGGGTGGTTTCTAAAAATTTTGAAAATCCGATGACGTTCAAGTTTGCATCGTTCGAATGCAACGGAATTCCGTTCTTTTATCAGTAGAGCTCATAATTTTTGTTGAAAATTTGCTCTGGACACTAAAATAATCTTCTCTTGTGACCTAAAAACTCAATCGACACGAAAAATTGCCATGATTTCCAAAATTCAATGAATATCCAAAATATTTTTCGTTGAATCTCAACGTTGCAAACTTTAGAGTCATAAAATCCGTCTTCCAAAATGCTTCTGCTTCATAAATCGACAAAAAAACTTGATGCCGTATAAAATGTTGAGTTTACGCGTCAAAGAATATTCCATTTTCCTCTGTTCAATATTCAAAAAGCTATCAAACGACAGATTTTTTTTGTCGCTCGTACAATCCTTTTGATTTTTATTCGACGTACACAATTTCAACGAATCTTGTAAGAAAACTCGATACTAATAACTGGTCCCACGGTGAACGGAGATAAAAAATGCCAGCTCAATTGCTTGCAGAAATTAGACGATGCAACGCGATTGAGAAAACTGATGAAATGCAGAGAAACTAGTGAAATTGTGTGTCGAATTGAAATTTCCCGAGAGAAGCGAGAAAAATGAAATTTCTTCAAAGTTTAGTAACTCAAACAAAATTTACTTTTTTTTGAAAAAAAAAAATACTTCAAATGGGATGTTCAATTAAATATAAGAAAGTTTTTGTATATTTACCGCATGCGACCTTCGCATCGGGGTCCTGTTGCAGATGGGCGTCCAAAATGGCATCACTAATTTGGTCGCACATTTTATCTGGAAAAACAAGAGGAAAAAAAGTTTGTTTTGAATTTCCGAGGAAATTTAGTGACTGTGAAAATCGTCGAACTTCAAATGCAAACTTTAAACTTTTAATTTTGTTCTTTTCATTATTTTGAAAATTTTTGAAATATTTAGGATTATCACTCGCTTCGTTATTTAAAAAAAAAAATCGTGTCAGACCCTTGGTCGATTGGCTTTAGATTTTTTCGACAAAAGCCCAAATTATTTCGAGAAAATTGAATTTTCTAGGAAATTTGAGGTTAGAAAAGAATATTTTGATTTAAATTCTTTCGAATATCGATCGGAAGTGATGGGAATGATTCGGATGGCTGATTATTTCCAAGATTTCCTCACGATGCTATCTTCCCCAAACAAACTGTTGCATCAGCCCAAGCTGAGAGCCAGCAACATGATTTTTCGAGTAGCCGCAAGGAAAAAATTGGATTTGTTGTTGAATCGAACGTATCAGGGAAAAAAAGGAAATCCAGCAGCAAAAGAATTTTCATGTTTCAAAAGTTGTGCGCGATTTTCTAGAAAACTGTTCTTTTTTTCTCTCAACGCTGTTGCATCAGCTTAAACTCCGGTCAGACATTTCAACGGTGTTTTTTTTCGTCGTCGTTATCAGGACGAGTGAAATTTTCTTTGAATTGAAAAAAAAAGTGATACGGTTGAAAGAAATGAATGAGATAGAAAAAAAAGAGAGAATAATATTGTTTGGTATTTAATGGTCGTGATTGCTAGGATCGGAATGTTCTGGAAAGAAAAAAAAATTTGTTGGCGAGCACATGGCGAGCGATGTAACGCGATATCGTGCTCTCGCGTTAAAAAAAGAACAAGCTCTATCCGTCTCTCTCGGTGGTGTGGAAGATAAAAATTTGTAGGTTAGAAATTTGAATTGGCCATCTGTAAGCGTATGATCGTATGCGGCGTTTGAGGAAAAATTGAAGAGGGAAAATGAAAGGTTGGAAAAAAATGGATATGGCGTTTGTAAAAAAGTGTATTTCGGTATAAAAATGCATGGGAGAGGTATTTGGCATGATATATAGGCAGAAATAATGATGGTAAGCAATGCGCACGCGGGTACGGAAACGGCGCTTCTCCCGGGTTCGCCATGGCGGTGGCGGACACGAGGGGGAGAATTGTCCCGCGCGCACGTTCTCAAGTGAAGAAAAAAACAATGGAACTCCGAGGATACTCGGAGTTTTTATAAAAATCATGTAAGAACCGGAAGAAAAAAAGGAATAAGAAATTAATTACCTGGATGTCCTTCTCCAACGGATTCCGAAGTGAACAAAAATGTCGTGTCTTGTTGAAGCTCGGCCGCTGGCGCGTGCCCGTTCGCGTATCCGTTCATGTGGTGCGATGTTTCCGGCATTTTCGTTCTTCTATTTGTATCTCCAACGTTGAAATGACGCTCGTTCTTAAGCTCCGAAGCCTGTCGGCGTTCAACTCGTTGATAACAATTGTCGCGTAATGTCACCGCGAGTAAGGATTTAACGTTTATTTTATTCGTCGTTGTCGTTGTACCGTGGGCGCGTATGAAAGAGCCACACAGTCGCGACACTCGACCTAATGGTCGTACCAGCGCAATAGTGAATGCACTGTTGGGAACGCTCGGGATGTAAAAGAGGCTCCCCGCTAGCCCACCCCCGATATTTATAACCTCGGTATACGTACGATTCTCCTTTTCTCGGTTATCTTCGGATCACGTGGTCACCCTCCAGATTGAAACGATACTCTGGTTGGCTAGACTCTTCCTTCTCTCTCTTTTACTCGATCGAGCAACTACGATGGCGGCATATTCGAAAACAAAATTCCCATTTTTCAACAAATCTTTCGAAATTTTCATCCACCAATTACTACCATTAACTACGAACAATATAATAATTCAGCTTCGTAAAGTAGACGCGATGGGGACCTTGGAAAAACGGAAAACGCGAGTCTGCGGACTTTGGGTTTCGAGTCAACGCGTTTTCAAATGACTTTGGCAATTCGAAAATCTCATTATTCCGCCAGAATTACGAAAAGTATTTTACATCCGTTCGGTTATCGATATATTGAAATACCACGTGACTCAGAAAAACAAATTTTTCACCGTTTTCGTACGTAAACGTGCACTAAGTTAAAGTACAGATTGCAGAAAAATAAAAAAAATGCCGTGCGATTGTTCGAAATACGCGATTCTCAGATGAAACATTAAAGGGCCCGATTAACCAGTAAAAATAAAAACTTTGATGGAATTATCGCTCCAATACNAATTTTATGAATACCAAAATTCCGAATTATTAGCTGTTCGACAATTTGGTTATTCGTAATATTAACCCCCACCCTCCGTTCGGTTATCGATATTGAAATACCACGTGACTCAGAAAAACAAATTTTTCACCGTTTTCGTACGTAAACACTAAGTTAAAGTACAGATTGCAGAAAAATAAAAAAAACGGCGTGCGATTGTTCGAAATACGCGATTATCTCAGATGAAACATTAAAGGGCCCGATTAACCAGTAAAAATAAAAACTTTGATGGAATTATCGCTCCAATACTTTTCTCCGATGACTCGCCACAAGAGCTATTCACATCACAGTCCAACCGCATATGAAGAGGTTTGATGAAGAACAGAAAATAATTCAAAGTGGAAGAGAATCGACGGTGGGGAGGTTCGAAAACCGAAGTGCGCTCTACCGGGCGCTTGTTTAACTTGAATAACGAAAATCCAGCACTTGAGGGTTGTGCAAAATAATGAAGTAACACGTGATATAGAGATCGATTCGGCCGCGCGCGAGTCTTGAGATTAAGAATAATCGTTTGGTGTTTGCAACAGTTTAGTCAAATGTATTTTTTCGGGTCAATCCGCTCGTCCATTATTTCGGCGTACTTACCGATGTGTCAAAAAACAAACAAAAATAATAATAATCACTTTAGAAATTACGAAGATCACGCAGGCTCGCGACGCACTGACGAATATGTTATGAGATTTCTGTATAGAATCACGATGTTTACTCGACGAGAGCTTTTGAGAGACTGAATTCGTGTCGCCGAGTAGTTGCCATTTTAAATATTTCGTAGATAGTAGATCGCGACCAGAAACAAAATGTATTTCCAATGATTTGACAAGATTTAGTGCGATTGGTGGGAAAACTATATCGCGAACGCGAGACGGAACATAAAAGTCAATACGTGGGAAATGACTTCACTTGGAAAAAGATTTCGAATAACTACGTAATCCCCGTTTCCAATGAATTATCGTGAAAATAAAAAGGATGACGAGTGCGAGCTTGGTAAAGAGCATGTTCGCATGGTGGACAGGACATATCGCTCGCGGCTTGCGTCAGTTTCATGTGCCCCGCCGCGTGTAGTAACACGAAGAAGAAAAAAATACGTTTGGAGCGAACGTGTCGCGCAATCGGTATTGACCTTCGTGCGTAATCGTAACTTTTTATAAGTTACGAGTTTATAATAAAATCTTTGCGCGTCGTCATAAATTCTCAGGTTTTCGCAAAACATCGCTTTTTCCATGTCGAGTGAAAAAAAACACACACACACACACAAATCGAAATAACTGTTCTGAACCTCGTGGCTCTGTGTTTGGGAGCCAACCAAATAGCAATCGCGAAGTATAATTGACTCGAAAGTCACAACTTTCGAAAATCGAAATATCATTTTCGAAAATAACACAAATAATACAAGAAAAATGAATAAATCTTCAATTTCTGTAAAAACAAATATGAATTTCCACCAAAAGTCCAAGGTCATCGAACGCAAATTCGCAAATATTTTCATATCTCGAAGCTGCGATGTGAATAAAAGATCATGCACCGCAACCAAAGAAATCGCGAAGTAATTGACTCAAAAGTCGCAACTTTCGAAATATCATTTTCGAAAATAACACAAATAATGCA
>JBAJMU010000001.1:2796579-2859840 GCA_037952995.1 Hyposoter didymator | reverse complement strand
AAAAATTGTGTCCTTGCAGCTGAAAATATTCGAGAAAGTCTCTTCGGAAGCAAATTTTTGTCGTTCCACTTGTAAATTTTGCTGACAATTTCATTAGAAACCAAATTTACTGCCAAAATAACGAAAATTTTGAAATTACGAAAAAATATTTCACCGTGTTCAACAAAATGTCGACGATTTTTAACAAAATTTTATTTACAATGTAATAAGTCAAGAATCTAATCTGTAAGAAAATGACGGCGATGTGGCACCGGAAAACCAAGGAATATGTAATTTTATGCACATCGATATAATTTAAAGAGTTGGCAAATAAAAAATGGATTTTTTTCCTCGCTGCTGGTTCCACGAACACAGTGTGGAATAAAGGAATCGCGATAAGAAGGTGCTGGCGCTTGGCGGAAAGTAGAAAATGCGCCAGCGACTTTCGTATATCTTTTGCGATTGGAGCGAAAAACAAGGGGATGAAGGATAATAAGAAACGAAGAAAAAACAACGTTTCATTCACGAATTCAAAGTAACAACGGCGTTTTCGTCAAAAATTAAAGAAAGAAACGGAACCCGAATTTTTTCCACAAAAAATGATATTTTTTTATCGGATAGCGATTTTTTTGGTCGAAACAAAATTTTTGTGATTTAAAATCAAAATATCAATAGGTTTCCACTAAATTCAGTTCGGGCTCAAAAAGTTGACGAAATTTTATTTCTGAAATAGTTTTTCAGGTAAAATTGATGCAGACTACTTTTTTGAGATTTTCAACTATTCGCAATGATTGTTTCATTTTTCATTCAATGATCCGGAAATTGTTCGAGCAAAGTTGCCCTTTGCTCGGCTATACAATGGCTCACAGCACGACTCTGAAGTTTGCAACGTTGAGATTCAACGAAAAATATTTAGTATATTTATTATTTATTGAATTTTGAACATCATGGCAATTTTTCATGTCGATTAAGTTTTTAGATCGCAAGAGAGGATTGTTTTATTGTCCAGACCAAATATTGAATAATAATTATGAGCTCTACTGAAAAAATAACGAAATTTCGTTGCATTCCAACGATGCAGACTTCAACATCATCTTACAGCAACGATCTTATCGCTTATGAGCCGAAGAGCCTACTTTTCGACGTGAATTCTTGAATTGTCGAAAGCATCATGTAGTTTTATCGCGACAAGATGAAACCGGTTGGTCAATGAGTTGCGTTTAGACGAACTCAACGTTGAGCAACGACGCGAAACTCAAGAGAAATGGCCGCCAGCCAGAGTCAACGGCGTTGGTAAAACACGATGAGTTGCTCACGCTAATCAACGCAAACGTTGTGCGGTGTCCAGAGTGAGTTTTATTCAACGCTTCCCGACGTTGCTCAACGTTGCTCAACGTTGAGACGGTCTAAACACACCCAATGATTGCGAGGGTCAGAGACGCGAGACACCACAAGAAATGGAAAATTGTGATTTGTCACTGTAGATCGAGAGGAGCTAATAAGATACGCGACGCTTCGCATTTTCGGTGAAAACGTGAACAGCGCCGCCATATTTGTCAGGGCTGTTCGTAAAAGCTGATGCTTTCGGCGAACCTAACCTCACTTTTCTAAAACTCTCGAATAGTACTCGAGAGATCGATTGTTCTTTTCCAAATTTATTGTTTAGCGCGATTATGACAGATTCGAATGGATGACAATGAAAAATGTGAATATTCGATACAAATCGATTAGGTCGGGGCATTTTTTTATTCACGCGCTCTGTCTCTCTCTCTCTCTCTCTCTCGTGACCCCTCGAAAAAGCCACTCGATAAGTCCAAGTTATCAAACCATATGAATGAGTTTCTCCGAGTTGCAGAATCACGATTGTGAAATGAAAAAAGTCATTAATATTGTTCGATAAATTCGAATTGTGAAGTTATACTTTTCCGACGTAGATTTGACGGACAATACAAATGGCTATCGCACCGGAGCAGACGTCCAAGCACTTTGTTGTTTGCATCATTTTCAACGGAAACTTTGGATTTTTTTTCTACGATTACGAGAAATACTCGAAAGGCGCTCGTGCTTGTTTTATCAACTTGAAAAATTTTAAAGAGCAGTCGCCCTTGCCACGATGTTTTTTTTTTCTCGTACAAACGTTTCAAGAACCGCAGCAGCAAAAAAGAATCTGCTCTTTGGCGCGAACACCCAAATTATAAAGACGCAAGTTGACAAGCAGCGCTTCAAAATTCTAGCTCGAGGTTTATGGGTCAAATGCCATTTTTCGTCCTCGATACATGGTCGTTGTCGAGATACAAATAAATTGAAACTCGAATCTGATGTGCCAGTTACGAAATCTTGGGATGCGAGGACAAATAAATGCTTTGTCGTCGAAGAATTCACGATTTTCCCACAGCAGAAGTAAGAAAAATCGAGGGTCAAATTGACCCAGTCTGTCAATTCATGCGGAAGTCTAAATTTTCCGAATTTTTTTTACAAATTTTCAATATCAAATTTTGAGTTGACCGTTATTTAGTAATTTTTGAAAAATCCCTCGTAATGTCAAATTTTTCACCTATTTTTTCCATCATTTTTTGTCATTCGCCAAAATTTTTTTTTTTCCGATGCATCGAAATCTGGGGATGCGAGGACAATATGCTTTTTCGTCGAATGATTTTCCCACAGCAGAAATAGGAAAAATCGAGGGTCAAATTGACCCAGTGTGTCAATTCATGCAGAAGGCTAATTTTTCCGAATTTTTTATGCAAATTTTCAAATATAAATTTTGAGTTCACCGTTATTTAGTAATTTTTGAAAAATCTTTCGTAATATCAAATTTTTGTTACCCGCTAAAAGTTTCATGAAATATTTTCATTCCGATGCATCGAAACAACTTTATTCACCCCTGCTCTCGATAATGTGCAGTTGGCCATGTGATTTTTGAGGCATCTTGTATATACCACGTGTCTTTGTAAGACGAAAGCACGTNGTCGAATGATTTTCCCACAGCAGAAATAGGAAAAATCGAGGGTCAAATTGACCCAGTGCGTCAATTCATGCAGAAGGCTAATTTTTCCAAATTTTTTATGCAAATTTTCAAATACAAATTTTGAGTTCACCGTTGTTTAGTAATTTTTGAAAAATCTTTCGTAATATCAAATTTTTCACGCAATTTTTGTTACCCGCTTAAAGTTTCATGAAATATTTTCATTCCGATGCATCGAAACAACTTTATTCTCCCCTGCTCTCAATAATGTGCAGTTGGCCATGTGATTTTTGAGGCATCTTGTATATACCACGTGTCTTTGTAAGACGAAAGCACGTGATAAGCGTTAGGAAATAATGGTCATAGTGTCAAATCGTGTTTGCATACACAAAATTGGTAAACACGCGCGATTAAACTCTACCCGCCGTACGCAGCCTCATTATTTGAAGATTATATTCGAAGAGCCGCAAACAACGTCCGTTGAGGACACACTCGACGATAAAAATGTTCGGCTCTATTGGAACTACGACTCTTATCGTTTGTAATCTTATTGCGATGCATAATCTATCGAAACTTCTGTCAATGATAGAGACCCGGCTCTCTATGCTTTTATTCAATACACGGAAAGATATGTGCGCGATAATGACGATTATTAGATGTGTAAATAGTCGAAATAGATGATGACACTCTGATTCAACGTTTCACAGTTTTTCCCTTTCCCACGAGCATCGAAACTTTTTATTTGTCTCGTTCTAGCGAACGAAGAAAAGCGGAAATAGTGTTTCGGATTTCTCGTCGTACGTGTACGAAGTTTCCGGACAACGCGATCATACGAAATTACGAGACGCGATTGTGTGTTTTCGAGGTTAGAAATACATCTTAGTCAGAAATATGAAATTGACACTTTGGACACTATTTATGTTGCATCGAACACGAGTCGAAGTTTCAAGTACGCCAAAGATAAACAATAAGGGGGGCCCGGGTATTTCTGATTTTGAAGCGGCAGCTCAGTATCAGCTTTATCATAATAAAAAAAAACTTGGTTCAATGTAGATACTTGCAGATGTTTCTCCGATTTTAAATTTCGGTCTTTCGATTTGACAATTTCGAGTGCGATGCCTCGTTACTTTTTGAGTAACGATCGTTCTCGATATATTAACGTCGATTATTTCGGTAAATTCGACGCTTGAGAACTGAGCTCGCTAGGATTTTACGTTCTTGACCTGAAATATTTACATTTTCGTACAACAACGCTTCGTGATATTCCGAACGATCGGAAATGGCAACTCAATTAATTGAAGGGAAAAGGTTTATGCTGCGTGATCGAAGATCTGCCGAGTTGATAAGACCGAATGCCATGTTTTTGTTTTCTCTCGAAAACAATGGAAGCAGGAATCTGTATTATTAGGAGAGCGAGCGTTGGATTCTTCCGCCATTTCAAATAATTATTACCCACGAAAATAACAAGATCGCGAACCAGCTTACGAACTTTGGCAACGAAAATTGTGTTTTCTTTTGTTGTTGGGAAATAGCTGAAAAGTTCGCTGACCTTCCGGGACACAGCGCTCGTCCGCGGGCGTCGTGCGAGTACAAACGAACGACGGAGGAATAAGATTCTCATCATCATACGCGTTCCGTTTTCACATTTTGGTTTAACCTTGACCCTTGCCATACCTATACACTTTTCGTTTCATAGCTACCAACGTTTTTTCTTGCTTGTATTTATTCTCCCAATGTGACGTAAGGTCATACAGCATTTTTTCACTCCCGCGCGCACAATGCCATACACACATACGTATATATGCACGATTTCAAGAGGCAAAAGACTCTCGACTCTCGTGAGTTTGCGGAGAGAAGAATCCTTTTCGGTATATAAAGTTACGGTATATACGTTTTTCGTTGCTTTTTATTTGACTCTGAAAGTGTAGACGATCGATATGCAAGTGAGCACTGCTTTAGTGACTGAAAATAGACGCGCGCTCCTTTCAACGAATTCATATAAAAGCCTATACGCATATATATACTATTCCATGTATGTACGAAAATATCTGTGAAATAAATTTTTCATAGCGTCTCGTCTCGTCGTCAAAGAGTTTCGCGATCTTTTCTTCACAGACTCGACGAGTACAAAACGAATAATGATGTGTTTGTTGCATGTGTCTATGAATGGAAACGCGCGTCAAACGAAAAAGGCAGTTTCTTTTATTCGATAGTTCAGAGTTTAAAAACTGGACGAATCGTACAACAGTTGTCAGAGTTCACAAACGCGATGGAGTCATTTTTAATTTGCTTACGCGTTTTCGTACTCCACGCGCCGAGGAAACAATATTTTCGAAACGCGAACGGCGCGCTAGTGTACGGTCGAAAACTGAGATTGCCGATTGAGACCAAATGGACGACGACTCGGTCGGTAGACGCCATTTTCCCTTCCAAAGAGAATCTCGCCAAAGCTCGGCCGATAACTTACCGACAGTAGAACGGATAGAAAAATTACTTACCAACGAAATCACTGTTGACCAATCACAATCAATCACAATTGTGTTTACATTACTCGTGCGAGTGCGAGAGAGATAACCAATTATACACATTTATCTCAACCGTGATCTCAACATCCTTCATATTTCGAGAGTAAACAAAAGTTGCTCCTTTTTCTCTATGGCGAAAACAAACATACGACCGGGTTGCTCATACTCCTTTATCAACCTATCGAGCATTTTCGAGTAAAACGTGTACCAGGATCGATTAGCTCGATGTGTTGATACCGAAAGGACTGCGATGAGTGCGAGAGAGTCAGCTGCAAATTCCTAAAACTCAATTCCCCCACACACCATTCTCCTGAGCATCCGAGAGACACATTCCGTATAGCTCATGGAGAATTACAGCAGAAAGTGAGCTGAGAATTTTGTTGATTCCGGTCGCAGAACGATGAATAGGGTGTTGGGGAATTAATAATGCTCGAAAATTCTAGAACAATCGCTCGAGGTCATTTGTTTTATGATTTCTTGTGAAAGGACCGAAAGTTTCGCTTTCTGACTGCGGAATAAATAAAAAACATCGATCCGAGTGTCATTTCCTGCGTGTTTTTTTCCGTTTTACAGACTTTCGTTACCCAACAGTTTGGACTCTGCCATTTTTTATCATTGCACAGCGTCGAAGACTCGAATAATCCTTTCCTTTTTCCTATTAACTTTTCCCAAAGACTTTTCTGTACGAATACGAATTTATCTTGAGCCCGGTCGCACTGACAAGGAAGGTCACCTTACTGTACCCCCACAACCTGGGTCAAAAAAATTATATTTTGTAGTTCACACCAAAGTATAAACCCTCACAAAAAATTAGCGGCCCACTCGCATATTTAAGGGGTGGAATTAATTCTCAAAAATCGGTGGTTTTTTCGTTTTTCGCTGATATTCCAATTTTCGATTACATGTTATTGTAGAGCACTGAAAAATGAACAACTTTGCTATTTAAACTTTTGGCGTATCTATTTTTGTTTCAAAGATATCAGCGAAAAACGAAAAAACCACCGATTTTTGATAATTAATTCCACCCCTTAAATATGCGAGTGGGCCGCTAATTTTTTGTGAGGGTTTATACTTTGGTGTGAACTACAAAATATAATTTTTTTGACCCAGGTTGTGGGGGTACAGTAAGGTGACCTTCCTTGTGAGTCATAGAAAATAAAACTTCGCAGAATTTCTTAATTCGAAACAAATAAATAAAAACAATGAAATCCAATTATTGGTTAAACGATCGAGAAAGATTGAAAATTTAGATGTGCAGGAAGAATATTTTTATTACGATAGTATTTTCTCGTCGTCATTACCAAAATCAAATGACAAGATTTTATCGTTTTTTTTTGGTCAAAATGCTTGAATCGATTATATAATCGGTTCACGATTTTGTATTTTTTATTTTTCATTTGTTTTCCTTGTAAAAATCAAGCAGGAAAACAGCGTATGAATAAATCGTTGAATCTCGGAGATTTCGATTCCTATAGAGAGGAAGCCATATTTCCTGTTTTCGGTTTGCTTTGATTAGCATTTTTGATTGGCTGCGTCTAATTAGTTGGTTGAAATGAGTTCGTGGGCTCGAATGTTTTGTAAAAAACGTCAAACTTTCTCGCCTCATCTTCTTAAGAATCGGCTGTAAATGTGATTTCGATTGACATATTCTTATTGCGTGTCCCGAATGCGGGCAAGATTCTTCATTATTATCAGATAAAAATTTGTGAATCATCAACTTTTCCGATTATGCAATGATCCGTCGAGAATCGACGCACGCATAAACAGAATTTCTTTTTTCCTGACAAAATGTATCGAAACGAGCGATAGCGAAGAAAAAGCACATAAAATCGATTGAACAGTGCTGCCGCCACAGTCAGCAGCTGAACGCGCGGAGTATATCGAGAGGGAGAAAGAAGGCTTCACCGAAAACTCAGCTGTGTGGCTTTTACGCTGATCCTTCAACGCCGCGTCCGACAAAATAGTTCACGAGATTTTAAACAATGGCCAACAACCACCGACGTAAGTATTTGTTGTTTCTACCGGCAAAATACGAAAGAAAAGTCGCCGATAATAATCGTCGATAAAATCACAACATGCGACGATAAATAGAGGAAAAAATCGTTAAAATCTCGAGGACTACGCGCTACACCGAATGTAACTGTGTTTATATGACGACGCGTAGAACAAAAAAAAATGCACACCTCTGTCACGTGTGTCGCAAGGAAATGCAGAAGAATAAGCAAAAAAAGGGGAAAAAACATGCGAGACAAATGTATAGAAAAAAATGTATACGTATATTCCGTTCAACTTGTCCGTCAAGGTCACCACTAATCGCGCTTTTTCGTTATGTCAGCGTGTATCACGCCACACGACCACTAACTTGGCTCGCTCTGTAAACCGTATATGTATATATATGTATATAGACGCCAAGTAGTCGGTGTTTTCGTTCAACTTCCGCATGTTCTTCATTACCTAGCTGATAGGGTCACAACCAATTCTCCATATTCATCATTTTTCAATTTTTGTCTTTTGAGATTTTTATACCGAGTTTCGATATGTATTTATTCCCCAACTCGGATTCGGGTTCGATACATATAGTTCGTGGTTTTAAGGTATAACTATCGCAGAATGGGTTGATTTAGGATTTTCTTGAAATTTAGTGTAAATATTCTTGACATTAAAACGAACAACTTTCCTATGAGACGAAACATTTTCTGCCGTCTAGAATTTGAGATATTTCATTTCCAATTTTATATTTTTCCCATCTAAACGCATGTAAATTGAAGTCACGTTTCGTTAAAAAAGTTGCAAGAAAAAACAAAAGAAACGCGACTTGAATTTACATGCGTTTAGATGGGAAAAATATAAAATTGGAAATGAAATATCTCAAATTCCAGACGGCAGAAAATGTTTCGTCTCATAGGAAAGTTGTTCGTTTTAATGTCAAGAATATTTACACCAAATTTCAAGAAAATCCTAAATCAACCCATTCTGCGATAGTTATACCTTAAGGTACATCACTATCGCGAAAAGACTTTATTTAGGATTCTTTCAAAATTTTGTATAAAAACGTTCTTTACACCAAAACAGACCGTTTTTTCCTGTGAATTTTTTTTTTTCGACGTTTATTAGAATTTCAGATATTTAATTTCCAATTTTTTATTTTCCGATCTCAACGCATATGCAATCTGGAGGCACGTTTCGTTAAAACGTCCCAAGAAAAAAACAAAAGAATCGCGACTTTAATTTACACGCGTTTAAATGAGAAAAATAAAAAATTGGAAATGAAATATCTCAAATATTCTAAACGTTGGAAAATTTTTCTTCACACTGAAAACAAAATTTTGTCGAAAAAGATGGAAATTTTGTTCGATACGTTAGCGACTAAACGTTTTTTTGAATATTCCCAAAAATTCTCTTCGGAAATAAATTTTTGTCGTTCCACTCGTAAATTTCACTAACAATTCCCTTAGAAACCAAATACATTGCCAAAATAACGAAAATTCTGAAATTATCAAAAAATATTTAGTTCACCGTATTCAACGAAATATCGACCATTTTCAACGAAATTTCATTCCCAGTGCATAAGATAAAATTGTTAGTTTTGGTGCCAATAACGTTTTCACTAAATTTTGAAGGAACTCTAAATAAAGTGGTTTTGTGATAAGTAAAACGTCAACAAAAAGAATGTATGGAAAATAATAATTCGCTCGAGTACCGGGAACAATTCAGAATGATTTTCGACGAACTGGCAGCGACGACGAGCATCGCTCGTACGATCTACGTTTATATATAGAGATATGACCGAATCTCAACCCACAAAAATGTTTTTCGTCGTTTTTAACGCGGGGAAAACATTGAACCGGGGTGTCGATGACGCGAATTTGACAAGAAAGATGCGCTGATGATTGACAATAAACCGCAAAGCATTTCGATCGATAATTCTTTACATAATTGGAAATAAAAAAATTAAAAATTTCGTGCTTCGTCCAGAAAAATTCGACGTAAACTAGAAAATGTAAACGCGACTAAAGCAAATCGCGCGATACCAACTTAAAAAAAACAACGACCGTTTAGACTTTCCAACGCAAATAGAAAAAAAAAAAAANAACGCAAATAGAAAAAAAAAATGTTAAATTGTCGTAACCCGCTGAAAAATTCGACGATTTTTCCGAGTTTCGTGTTACGAAATTTAGATAAATTGCTTTATTTTCGATATCAGCATGACAGTTGCGCCAACAACGAGATTTCTAGCCGCTGGCCAAGCCGTGGGCACACAGCTACTATACACGTATATTTATAATATCGCGATGGCGTGCATACTACGAACGCACGACCATTCGTAGCCATACCTGGAGATATAAGAATTATAAATATTTCTTTATGTACTTTGTAGTAAATAAGGAAAGATTATATAGCGCGTATTCACATGGACAATCGCAGTAGTTAGTAGTTTAGTCCTTCCCCGAGTAAATTTTCTCTCAACGATTCATGACACGCTCAGTGCGGTATCGATTCACTAACGATCGACATCGCTCGCCCGAGCTCACGCGTCGTGCTCCGAAATATAAACATAAAATTCAACCACCTCAATTATTTATTATCCGACTTATTGTAATTAAACAAAACAACAATGGACAGTGAGTGTTTGAGAATTTTCCACACGGTCGAAGAATATAAAAAATAAAATCCAGTCCTCGCGATTTTGACAACATTGTTTTTTAACAATAAATATAATAATATAATAAAAATAATAATAATATCGATGCTAAAACATTTCTGTGCAATGATTCCAAATGAAAAAATGATTTTCCTCAAAAAATCCATTTTTTTTCGGAATTTGCTACGATCGTATCGATTTTTCTCACGACGTGTCGTTTTTTTCGAATTTTCTCAGTTTTTCATTTTTTTTTGTTTTTTTTTTTCGTGAACCTGATGATTGAAATATCTCTGGGACGGCAGTTTCATGAATTTTATTTCAAATTTTACGCCAGGCTTTAAAAAATTTGGAGCCTTTTCGAATTTAAAGTCAATTTGTCTTGTTTGTATATTGATTATATTTTTCTACGTGCTTCATAGTTGGCGCGTCTATTTATCAAATCATCGGACAAGCACTGAGTCAGCAAAAAACTCGAATGGAAATTTAATTTGACTGACTGTGCGGTTTGAAAAAAATGATGATGAAAAAAAAACACCAGCGAACAAACTACATTATAATTCGATTTTAATAAATTTCGTTTGTTTCGCTAGTTGGTGATCTGATCCAGTGCCAAAACGATGATCCGCTTATCTAATTATAGGGAATTACATTTTATAGGTTTTTGTTGAAAATTTTCAAGCCTCTTGTCATGGCGCCAGATTTTTAATTTATTTTCAAAAGTCAAGTGGTCGAAATTAGTTTCACTACGGTTTTCAACGCTTTTCGTTGAATAGCGTTTGAAAGTTGGTTTTATTCAATTTTGGAAACGAGCCAAAGCGACTTTGTCTGATTCGCAATTGTTTTTTTTTATGGTTTTTTAATAATTGTCGAAAAAAATGATAACGAGGCTTGTTCGACTAATGACGTGACTATTCGCAGGAGCGTCGACCGAGGAGAGCTTGATTCTTATCAGGGAATCACTGCGCTCCAAGGAAATGGATCAGATGGAAGGTCATCACTACGATGGCGACATACCTCACGTGTTCGTTACCCTAGGGGCGTCGGTAAGTGAGGCTCATGCTAAAATCCGCCTCAAGCAGCATTCAGCCTCCGCAATGATTTCACTGGTCATTGAATTTTGTTAAAAATCGTCGATATTTTTTGATAATTTGAAAATTTTCGTTATTCCGACAGTAAATTTGGTTGCTAACAAAATTATCAGCTAAATTTACGATTGCAACGACAAATATTTACTTCCAAAGAGACTTTCTAGAATATTTCTTGCTACAATGACACAATTTTTGGGATTATAAAAAAAAAAAAACGTTTGGTCGAACGTATCGAACAAAATATCGATCTTTCCCAACAAAATTTAGTTTTCAGTGTTGTAACTGGCTACGAGAATCACTCTGAATAATCGAACGACGATCCACAGGGTGACCTTGCGAAGAAAAAAATCTATCCTACATTGTGGTGGCTCTTCAGGGACAATTTATTACCAAAAACTACAACTTTCTTTGGCTATGCACGAAGTAAAATGACGATTAACGAGTTGCGCCAGAAATGCGATCCTTGGATGAATTTGAAACCTGGACAAGAAAGCAAATACGAAGAGTTCTGGAAACTCAATTATTATACAAGCGGTAATTACGATTCCGAGGAGGACTTCGTTAAACTTGACAACCAACTGAAAATGCAGGAAAATGGAGTTTCTGCCAATCGATTGTTTTATCTCGCCCTTCCGCCCAGTGTCTTTGAACGGGTCACCGTCCACATACGTTCTGCTTGCATGGGCCAAAAGTTTGTACTTGGACTTTTTCCTCGATTATAAATTACTCGGAGAATTATATTGAATGAGGAGGTGGAGCAGAAACTTGATTTCACTTTTGTGAGGCTTTTCCTTCATTTTTNGTGGCGAGCGTTATCCGAGAGATACGTCACACTCCAGTCGAAAAGGATCGATCGAAAAAGGGTCTGACAAAGAGGACGGTGAGCGTAATCCGCGAGATGCGTCACGTCCTAGTCCCCAAAAAGAGGTGCCGGGAAAACAGATAATATATAGTCATTCGAATATATTATTCCCACCCGCGTTCGTTATTTTGGCGCTCGCCGTTTTGACGTTCGCCATTTTTGACGTTCGCTATTTTGCATTTAGAATTTTTAGTCATTTGAAAAATTTGATTTCGACTTTCTTACTTTTCTTTTATTTAATTTTATAAATACCAAAATTCCGAATTATTAGCTGTTCGACAATCTGGTTATTCGTAATATTAACCCCCACCCAATTCTGACACGAGTTTTATTCGTAGAGACTTGGCTCTTGAAGCAAAATCAAAGTTTTCACCAAATCAAAAACTTTTCCTCAGAGATGAAATTGAAAACTCTTCCACTTTTTATGGGGAATCAAGGATTTCATTGAAAAATGTGCACAAAATATCGACACGAAAAATTGCCACGATTAAAAAAATTGAATAAATAATTAATAGATCAAATATTTTCCGTTGAATGTCAACGTTGCAAACTTGAGAGTCGTCACAAAATTTTAGTCCCGGAATGTCAATTTTTTAAATGAAAATCATTTTTTTTTTTTTCTTCATTTTTTCTCATTTAAATAGAAAGTTACACTCGGCACGATGATAATTTTGCATCTTTTTCTTCGAAACATTGAGTTTTTATGAAAATTGAAAAATGGGATAATTTTGGGCCGAAGTCGTTGTGGAGCAGATCGAAAGCATATTCGTTGGTCGCATGTTTTGATAATTGATCGATGAGTTTTAATGAAAATGTATATTTCAGGGGATGGACGAGAGTTATAATCGAAAAACCATTTGGACGCGACGCACGGACTTCGGAGCACTTATCGACACATCTCGCCAGTCTTTTCAGCGAGGAACAAATATATCGAATTGACCATTATTTGGGAAAGGAAATGGTCCAGAATTTGATGACACTGAGATTCGGGAACAGGATTTTCGGTCCAACGTGGAACAGGGACAACATTGCTTCGGTATTGATAACTTTCAAAGAGCCTTTCGGTACCGGGGGTAGAGGCGGATATTTTGACGAGTTTGGCATCATCAGAGACGTTATGCAAAATCATCTTTTGCAAATCCTTGCTCTCGTCGCCATGGAAAAACCGGTATCTTGTAATCCGGACGACATTAGGTGATTTTTTTTCTTCCATGATTTTCTAAACGTTTATCGTGGCCGGCAAAGCTTTCTTATCGTTGGAATGTCAATCAAAAGTCTTGTTTTTTATCAGTGGAATGGCGTTTTGTTTTTAGCCTTCGGAGCGTCGAAATTTATTGGCTACAATCGAGAAATATTCGTTGCAACGAATAAGTTGTTGCAATTTTTTCATAAATTCCGGTGTAAAAAATAATTTTTAGAATTTTGTTCAGTTTTGCTAGGAATTTCTTCACCGGCCATTCCTTTTTATTCTTTGATGTAATGCAAAATTTTGAAACTTTTTCATGACTCTGATGTTTGCAACGTTGAGATTCAACGAAAAATATTTTGTGTGTTCATTATTCATTGAATTTTGGAAATGATGGCAATTTTTCGTGTCGATTGAGTTTTTAGGTCGCAAGAGAAGATTGTTTTATTGTCCAGACCAAATTTAGCACAAAAATTATAAGCTCCAGTGAGAAAAGAACGGAATTTCGTTGAATTCCGACGATGAAAATTTGCAACATCACAACTTTTCCTCATAGTCTCCTCGGAGCAGAATTTTTCACCGAAAATTCAAATTCACAGAAACGAAAAAGTCAAAGCTCTCAAGTGCATCAAGACGTTAGACCTGGATGATGTCGTACTCGGGCAGTATGTTGGCAATCCAAACGCAAAAGATCCCGAAGCTCAATTGGGTTATCTCGACGACCCAACCGTTCCATCCAACTCCAATACTCCAACTTTTGCCCAAGCTGTCGTCAAGATCAAGAACGAACGTTGGGACGGTGTACCGTTTATTCTCAAATGTGGAAAAGGTAAAATTTTCGCTTCCCCTTTTTTCGAAACGAAACAAAAGCTGCGACTGTACGTTTTTTTTCTTCGAAATATGAAAAATATCTGAGAAAACCCTGACACTGGCGCAACTGATGGATCGCCTTGAGGCCACAAAAATCCATAAGCCATGACCCTAGACTTTAAAAAACTTGAATTTTCCAACCCTTTGCGTCTGTTGGGAAAAGAAAAAAGGTTCAGCCCAATTTTGTAAATATTCTGAACAGCAAACTGCGGCTGAACGTCTCGCTTTGACGTCTGGTCGAAAAATGCAGGACAAGCTGCAGAAATTTGCTCTGTCTCGGATTTATTGCGACCGCGTTGTTGACCGCGTGACCTCAAAATCTAAAATCCTGTCGATCGACACTGAAGAATTTGTCAGATTTATAGAATCCAAAATTTATCGAAAATATTATCGACTCAACTTTGTGAAGGCAAACAAAAATTTCTACAGCATGAAACGAGGGGCTATTCACTTGTGAAATCAGTGGAGCACCTCGCTTTGAAATCGAATGCAAAATTATGAGAAATCGCTTGAAATCCCGAAGAATGTCAGTAAATCGATATTATCTGACCGTGGTTGAAATCCCCTGAAATCACTTTGAGTCGTTCGAAATCAGCATGAAATCACTTGACTCTGGAAATCGCTGGAAATCTCGCTCGAGACAAAGAAATTTTGTTATGCTTTTTCGTAGTACATATTGTTTACCAGGTCCTCGCGGTAATTTTGATAATAAGCTATTGAAAAAACAATGAATTAAACCCTTTTCGGGGTTTTTCTTTGATTGCAGTGATTTCAGGAATCATTCGAAACTCACTGTTGAAATCGAACGAAATCACTCGAAATCAAATGAAATTCTATGAATTCATATAGTCTGAGAAATATTTAGAATCATTCTTGAAATCACGAAAATCATGTGAAATCGACTTCAGTCGGAAATCACTTTGGCACCTCACGAAACAGTGAATAGCCCCTCGGCATGAAAAACACTCTGATGTGCATGTGCTTTTTGATTCTCATGCGATCGTCTTTTTGAATTTGTTTTCGAGACTTGCTCGAATACGAAAAATGATTCGTAAGAAAGAAAGACGAAAAAAGTAAATCGTTCGTTTACAGGACAATTGAGACGTTCAAAGGTTAACAAAGATTACGTTATACGCTATCCGAAAATGACAAAAATGACAAAAAACCGTTAAAACACACAAAGTCTGAAAAGTTTTGTGTGGAATCAACTCTGAATAACCTTGTGACGTGTGGTTGCTTAGTTTTTTTTAATGCTGCCTTCATAATTATTGACTTTATGCACGAACAGCCTTGAACGAGCGCAAAGCGGAAGTAAGAATTCAATATCGTGATGTGCCAGGCGATATTTTCGAAGGGAAAGTGAAAAGAAACGAGTTGGTAATTCGTGTCCAACCGGGCGAAGCATTGTACGTTAAAATGATGACAAAATCGCCGGGTATTACGTTCGACATGGAAGAGACGGAGCTCGATTTGACTTACAGCTCTCGTTACAGAGTAAAACGATTTTCACTCAATTGTTGTATCACTATTTTTGGAAGAAAATTTTATTTCTCTTATCGCGTTAAATTTTCCTTTCGTGTTAATGATTGGCCATTTTTTTTTAGGACTTGAAACTACCGGACGCTTACGAAAGATTGATCCTCGATGTATTCTGTGGCTCACAGATGCACTTTGTTCGCAGCGATGAATTGTCCGAGGCCTGGAGAATTTTTACGCCGCTTTTGCATCGTATAGAGGAAGAAAAAATTCAACCGATCCCTTACGAGTTAGTAACGCTCCTCATTATTCCATGCTTAGAAAATTCTTAATCAATTTTGCTTCGCTCGCCTAATTTTGCATTTGGACTAATTCACCGCACACTGAGAATGAAATTTTGTTAAAAATCGTCGATATTTTGTTGAATACGGTAAACTATAATTTTTTTTTCATAACTTCGAAATTTTCCTTGTTTTGGCAGTATCTCTAATGGAATTGTCAGCAAAATTTACGATTGGAACAACAAAAATTTGCTTCCGAAGAGACTTTTTAGAATATTTCTTGCTGCGACGACACAATTTTTTTTAGGATTATTCAAAAAAACGTTCAGTTGAACGTATCGAACAAAATATCCATCTTTTTCCAGTCTGTGTTGCATTATTTTCCCATTGTTCCACACGAGCTCACTCATCAACGAAATATTTCTTAGGAATCCAATTACGCACGATTCGTCACTTGAAAATTTTTCATTCGCACCGCCCCCCAATCATTTTCAACGTTGCTAGGAAAAATAAAAAATAAACTGATAAATTTTAATGAAAAAATGTCGTTTCTGTAGGTATTCGTCGCGTGGACCGCGAGAAGCTGATGAAATGGCGAAACGAAATGACTTTATATACTACGGATCGTACAAATGGATAAAACACCATTAATCGTGTGCTTTGCGATAAATGAATTTTTTACACTGGGTTCAACTTTCTGCTGAGAAACGTACTTGTTCGTGTATATAATTCTGGATATGTATTTTTCAAATAACTGCTACGATCGTGGTCCATATGGATGTTGAAGGAAAAAAATAAATATTTCATTTTCTTACATTCCTAAAGGAACATTTTTCAATTATTTACGAAAACTAGAAAGGAGCCACTGGATGATTTTCAATAATGTCACCGTATTTTTTTACGCGTTCGAACTTGCTCTGCCCTGAATTTTATTTATTCGTAATTCGTTTACTAGCTCAATCGCTTTTGGAATGAAAACGGAACATTGTTTTTCATTTACGAAAAACCGGGCATAGTGATTTGAGAAAAATTTGGACATTATTCTGTTCAAAATTTCTTTTTTTAAACTATTATTAGGAACGAATTTTCGTTTAAAAAGTGAAGAAAAAAAATCGAATCTCGTTTTGTAAACAACATTCCGGAGTTTCGAATAAAAAGAAATTTTTTTTTTATATTCGTATTTTATTTTCCGATAAAATATAATTATACCATTTTATGTAAATTCAACATTCTGTGACACAATAAATCGCGAATCGTAGGAGACACACTCGGTACCAACAAATTATTACATCTTTGAAATTCACCAAATTCCAAGAACCGGTCTACCTCCATTAGGTCCGTAGGCGTTCAATGTTCCGGTGAGATCGGATGGTGCAAGGAGAGTAGTTAATCCTTGTTGTCCTTGGAACAGAGCTCTTCCTCCGAGGATGGTAGTTTCCAAGGGACCTACGCACATGATTTTCATTACCGTCAAGATGGAGAAATGGCGAGAAACGATTAGAATTTCTGGTTACATCAAATTGGGTCAATTTGACCCAGTGCTTTTTCAAATCGTTGTATTCCGGTGAATAAGCTTTTTTTGTAATAACATTTTGGTAGTAAATTATCCATAATTTAACCCCTTGAGCGGCAATGACGCCATATGGCGCACATTTGTTTCTGGGCCCAAAGCGGCAATGACGCCATATGGCGCACATCGATTATCTCGTGATTGAGTCAATCAATTGTCACCAAATTTGATATTCGGGGGTTTTTGGGGTCGCTGATTACGAATCCGCCCTCAAAATTTCGAAATTCAAAATGGCGAATCCAATATGGCGGCCGAAAATGCAAAAATTCATTCAAATCGGATAGGAATTGGCATTCAGGGGTTTTCGGGTTCGCTGATTACGAATCCACCCTCGAAATTTCGAAATTCAAAATGGCGGATCCAATATGGTGGTCAAGAATCCAAAAATTCATTTGAATCGGTCGAAATTTAGTATTCTTCGGGGTCGCTGATTACGGAGTATATAAATTGAAAATAGAAGATTCTCTATGACTCTCTATAATTTTTGAGGGCAGATTCGTAATCAGCGACCCCGAAAACCTCCGAGTACCAATTTTCATCCGATTCAAATGAATTTTTTATTTTCGGCCGCCATATTGGATCCGCTATTTTGAATGTCAAAATTTTGAGAGCGGATTCGTAATCAGCGACCCCAAAAACCTCCGAGTACTGAATTTCGTAGCAATCTCAATACTTTTTTTTTCCCGCATTTTGGGCACTATGAGGCGAATTGGTTCTGCCGCTCAAGGGGTTAAGGCCCTGAATAAATTTATTGACGAAAACGAAAATTAAATGCCAAAACATTAGTTGCCATTGCCAAACAATCGGTGACAAAAAATTGTTGGGGTCGGAACGACCCAGTGTGTACTGTAATGTGTTAAAAAAATTGGTCATCAAGAAAAAGGACATAAAAAAAAATTGTTATTTGCGGGAAAAAAAACACAAACCAATTCCTCGAACAATATTGGAAGAGGATGAAGCTGTAGCGATGGACGGACGTAGAGCCAGGGTTGGTTGAACTGCAGCGACTGGAACACTCGTCAAGAGTCCGCCGCTGATTATCCCAGCATGGGCGACCGCCATCAAACATCCGCAAAGAACGATAAACTACAAAAAAAAGCGAATTAAAATGTTGAAATATTCGGAGCGAGTTTTCTTTTCTCATTTCCTAGGGTTTTGCACTTACCTTGAACATGGCGATTTTGTGATGAAAACTGGTGTTGGCAGAGCCTTGATGGGGAGTAGTTATTCGGAGGCGAGATGCGAGTCGAATGATTTCAACAATTGGATCGAGGGCTTATTTATACCAACGAATCCATGGAAATGGGAGTATAAATTGCATCAGGTGCCCTTTTGAGGGGGCTCGATCGCTTATAATAACGTATAAACTGATTTTTTATAATTGTTAGACGCGGCTAGAGTTACCCTCTGCCTCCGGTTTCCAATTTTTCTGCGTCTCCCGTTTCGCGCCAACATCACCAGAGACCGTCCCTTACCTTTCTTTCATTATTATTCCGCATGACGCAAATTAGTCTCGAGTTGCAACAGAGAAACTCGATATATTGCATTAGAATCGCGGCATCGAGGATCGGGCTCGGATGTGACCGAGAGCGAGATAAAGAAAAAGACAATGGTGATGAATGGAAAAATCATACAGACGACGTTAGTTTTATGTCAATTTTCAAATACAATCGAAGCTTTTATACGCGTTCAATTAGTCTCTGCTGTGGATATAGAATTGATTATTAGATTGAATAAAAATACACGTAATACATATTGCTCGGGGGGCGGGATAAAAACTTTAGTGGTATTACATCGAGGTCGGGCACCAAAAATTCATTTCCCGAAGCTCCGACGGTTTTGCTTTGAAAACATTTGTGTAGGTGCCCGATTCTTTTTTCGAATCTTCATCTCGTTGTTGTTGTTGCTGTTGTTGTTGTTGTTGCGGTTGGTGGTGCGGTTGCAGTGACAGTTGACGCAGTTCCTCGCTTTTGCCAAGGTACGAGAGATTCTGAGAGGAAATTGATTTCTTACGACTCAAGAATTTGGAGGGTACAGCGTCGAGCGAGGGGGCTTCATCCTCGTCAACTTCTTGGATTCTGTGACTCGTGCCGATTCCGAATTCACGAGATTGGCTGAGAATACTGGAGAGTAACCAACCGGTTTGGTACTTATTGTCGCGGTCTAACGTCCCGGTGAAATATCTGTTTGTGTTTCCTCGTCGTCGAGATTTCGGGGATGTATCTGGCGTCGAAGTCGGCGATGCTATCGGCGTAACCGGCAAAGATTTGCTCCCTCTTCGTAACAGTTGCTTCGCGTTTCGCTGCTCCTCCATTGTCAAATTGCTTTTGAAACCCTCCGCCGATTCATCCACCGTATCGAATTTTGCAACTTTTTTCGACATCATGCGATTTGCTACGTGAACTATTGATTTACCGCAGAGAGCTGGCTCACCGTGAAAACCGTCGTCGGTTCCCTGAGACTTGGCGATCTTCGTTTTAGTCCCCGAGCCGAATGCTGACGGATTGGCTTCGTTCCCTCCTGCAAAAATCAGCCAAGAAAATGTTTACCGTTCAATCTTTTCTCTGACCTCTTGGGGCGGCTGGATCACCAAATCAAAATAATCAGAATTTCATCAAATTTCGTGATAACATTCTTTGGCCTCAGGTATAGATGCACAAATTTTTCACCACATGGTTATCGAATACGACCCTGAATTTGCAACGTTGAGATTCAACGAAAAATATTTTCTTCATTTGTTATTTATTGAATTTTGGCAATCATGGCAAATTTTTGTGTCGAGACTAAATATTGGATAATAATTATGAGCTCCACTGAAAAAATAACAGAATTTCCTTGCATTCCAACGATGCAAACTTCAACATCATCGAATGACTCTGAAGTTTACAACGTTGAGATTCAACGAAAAATATTTAGTATATTTATTATTCATTGAATTTTGGAAATCATGGCAATTTTTCGTGTCGATTGAGTTTTTAGGTCGCAAGAGAGGATTGTGTTATTGTCCAGACCAAATATTGAATAATAATTATGAGCTCTACTGAAAAAATAACGAAATTTCGTTGCATTCCAACGATGCAGACTTCAACATCATCGAATGACTCTGAAGTTTACAATGTTGAGATTCAACGAAAAATATTTAGTATATTTATTATTCATTGAATTTTGGAAATCATGGCAATTTTTCGTGTCGATTGAGTTTTTAGGTCGCAAGAGAGGATTGTGTTATTGTCCAGACCAAATTTTGAACAAAAATTATGAGCTCCACTGAAAAAATAACAGAATTTCCTTGCATTCCAACGATGCAAACTTCATCATTATCGAATAATTGAGAGTTGAATCGAACTTGTACACGTGAACTTCAGTGTTCCGTTACTCGAGTACTACGTGGTGGAAAGATCGAAAAAAAAAAAAAAGTATCGTCATATATATTATTAAAGAATGTATTTCGCCAAATTTCATCAAGTTCTCACTGTTTTCGCGATGTTTGTTTGCAACATGGTCAAGCATGGCAACATTGTATTCACGTGATCCAACCTCCTTAAGAGTTCTACGATAGGCTACACTTTTTAGTTCGATTTCCCTAAATCTCAATATTCTAATCGTCGTTATTGAATTTTTTATATTTTTTCGGCTACTTCCGACTAAAAAATTCGTTCCCATTTGATCTTGAAGAAACACCACGGTATAGTTCCCTACTTGACCCAATAATATACAAATAACGTTGGAAACAGTGTCGAAAAAAAACGTGAGGACTGTTCACGTGCGAGATGCACGGCTTGACCTTTAAGGTCGCACTGTTGCTGTGGAAACAGAGCTTCTTTATGCTCGCCGGTCCATTGGACCTGTAAGGCGGAATTTGCTCAATTTTCCTGAGAATCGTCCACACAATTTTCATCGTAAATTCAGTCTTCGAATTGCAAAAAACAATGAGCGAAGTATCTCAGTCAAATAACGTTTCATGTAATTCGAAAACATGTTTGTTGCTTTGGAACGATGCGAACTTTATAGCAACGTGAAAAGTTATAATAATTCGTAGCAAGATTTGAGAGTTGAATTTCCAACTTCTGTCAAATATTCAACAAGATGTGTCGTGAATTCTTCGGTGTTTATTCAATCGACTCTTGAGAAAAAAAAAATTCATCCAATTGTCGAAGCAATTAAATTTATTCATTGCCGAGCCGAGAAAATCCGTGGAGCGTGACACATAACGGAAGCGCGTAAGTAGAACTTGAAGCTAGATAAGAACTATTGATTTTGAGCCTTCGAGAATCTTTGGACTCTGGGCGAGAAGTTTGAATTTGAACGTTTGCTTTTCAGTAATCTCCAGGACAGAAACGAGACAAACAACTTTCAAGGACAAAGGGAATTTTGAAAGGGGCCCGTATCTATATTGCGATAGGAAAGGATTAATTGTTGCAAAGAAAGAAAACCGAGAGAAATAATGAGCCAGAAATTTACCTGCAGCAGGTACGAACGGTTGGCATGGTAATGGATGTTTGCTGAAGTCGATGTTTTTGAAATCCCTGATGTTGGATAAATTGGAGGATGACGAAGAGTTGGCTTGTACGGCGATATCGTTGGAGTTGGTATTTGCGTTCAATACCTGGCTGATGGGTCTATAGCCTTCTTGGCCGCTGGCCGTGGCCGTATTATCGTTGGATTTATCGTTGGACGATTTGGCCGGATATCTTATGCAGAAGAAATTATCGTCGTGCGAGGGTGGGCTGAACGAAGTGGGATCAAAATCGTACCTGCAAAACACGGAGGTGTGAACTCATCTTCTTCGAGTAAAAATGGATATTTAAACTCGTGGAATTGCGATTTAATTGCGTGCGCGATAAGAGCTCGATCTCTCGTCAGTCTCGCCTTGTTTTATCTCTGATCATGACTGAACGATCTCTACTTGATTACTTTCAGCTGTGACTGTACTCTATTAATAACAAACAAGTTGCGACATCGCAATGACGATTTAAACGACGCGAAATAAGCGCGCGCAATTTGGAATTCGCGTCAGAGACGCGCGACGAGGAAGCACCTGTTGATTTTTTTTTCTTATCAATACGAAATCTCTACCTGGTGTCCCCTCGGCTTTTCATCCATTGTGGGAAAGATATTCCAGTGCCGAGACAGCGATCTTCTCCTCTGGACGAGCCCATATTCATTGGATGAGCGCAAGATTCTGAGCGTTGTTTATATTTTATGATTGTCAATGCGGAAACGAGAATTTTTATGGGTGCGTGTCCGTCCGGATGGTATTTGTATATATACGTGTATATAATTTTATTTATATATGCGTATGCGCGAGCAATGTGATATTCTATACGAAAAGTGTATAATCTCCAGAAAGCAGAGTGAGATATCGTGCTGGATACTCGCCCCCTAGGAGTTGGTCCCTTTCACCATTCTACTGATCTGAAAAAATAAATTCTCGCGGTAGGTTTTGGTTTTCGATGAGACTGACTTGTCGTGTGCGAAAAATACGGTCGTCAGAGATGTACGTGTGAATCTTGTTTGAGGCAGTGTTTCGTAACGACGTATGTTTACCTTGCTTTTTCTGCACATTGTCGATTTCCTCATTGTGGCACTGTCCGAACCCATGGCTGCTATTAGAAACGGAGTACGCAACAATACTATGTTTGACCTTTAGTTTTCTCTCTCTCTTTCTCTCTATATCTTTCGCTACGTCGCGCTCGCCTGCTATCCCACTTTTTGCCGCACTTGCGCTCTATTAATTGCAAGCAAATTCAGTCCGTGAATAAAATAAAAAGTTGGAAAGGCTTGATAAATTAAACGCGTAGAAACGATTACAACAATATGGCCGCGCTGCGCGCAATAATAACAAGCAAGTAGTACTCAGCTACAGCTGAGCTCCCGATTGTTGATGTTTTTTTTTTACTTGTCAAATGACTCACGAGATGTGCACAAGAGCGCGCTCTGAGCCATATCTTTGCGCGAATTCGGATCACTGTTCACACTTGATACTCTACCGATAAGGTACCGACGGAGATGAGCGCGCATTTTCTCGATCTTTTTTACGAAAGTTTCGTTCCTCTAAAATAATCTATTGGCGTAATAAGTCGTTGGTGTGATTTCATCGTGAAATACGAGCAAGGGCTCTCAAATATCTGTCGATGCCCGGAATGAATTTTGTCGAGTGTCCGTTCAATGGAAAAAGCTTCGCAGTCAAATTATACATGTTATGTAAGGAGCTGCTCATTCAACGAAGCTCAAGGTCAACTGCGTCAATTATTTGTGTGTACAGCCTTTGCCAAAACGGAACGTTTTCATAAGCGAACTGCTGTCGTCAACAGTCGTGAGTGTCGTGACAGAGTGAACTCGCCCAAGGACAAATCGTAACATGTATACTGTGGAACTCGCGTTCAACGCCATCTAGGATTAGCGAAATGCAAACACGTTGAAAATCGATCTCTTCCGTATCTACTTGTTTACAACGCATGCCGCTTATCCTTCCATGGCGCTCTCCTCCATATACCACACTGCACAACTTTTAATAATTCTTCCGGTTTCCCTTGCGGTTGTATCTCCCATCATCGGTGAGTTGCTCTCGCGAGAATCCTATTAATCCGCGTAATTCCCTGCCGAAATACATCCAATTGACGAATAATAATTAAAGCTCGGATATCAAATTTATTGCTAACAACAATATTTTCGTTCCAACAAACCTTTTTTCTTTATAATCGAGTTTTTCAATGTGTCAACCATACTCGTTGTCGACGAGCGATACGCGACGCTCAACCATACCGCGTAACCTTTCATCGACCGTCATTCTTTCCATTAATCGTAGAAATTCTTTCACAGGAGACGAGACAGCAAAATGAAGTTCAACAAATTGGTTTCCTTCTCGAGGAGGAAAAACCGCAAGAGGCATTTTACCGCACCTTCTCACATCAGAAGACGTTTAATGTCCGCTCCACTCTCCAAAGAGCTTCGCCTCAAGTACAACGTGCGTTCCATGCCCATCCGCAAAGACGATGAAGTACAGGTACCATATCTTTTTTCTCCATTCTTTCACCAATCGTTCCACGTCTCTCCAAAATCATTATTTCGTATCGCTTTATCCATTAATTACTATCAAACTCTCCTACGAACTTTCCCTCTTCCCGCGAAATTTCTCGTTACACAAAAACCCGAATTATCACTAGAAATCTGCAAATTTCGCATGGAGCTTGAGAAACGTATACATTTTCCATCGAATCTCACGAGTTTCTCGTCCCGAATCAATTTCATTCAAAATAATGCAACTTTTGCCTGTACTCTCCGAACAAATGGCGTGCAAAGCTGCGACGGTCCAATTTTCAAGAATTTTCAAAACTTTCCAAGATAGAAATTCATGTCGTAACAACCCAATCGACTCTTTCTCTGTGAATCGCACGCTTTTAACGTTCTAATTTTTAAAAAAATTTCATTGCGGGAGCCCAAAGCATTCAATGATTTCAAAGTCGATAAAAATGACTTGGAAAAAAAATTAAGGCTCATCATAGAATTGGATGATCAACAGGTGGTAAGAGGACATTACAAAGGTCAGCAAGTGGGCAAGGTGATCCAGGTGTATAGAAAGAAATTCGTAATATACATCGAAAGGATCCAGAGAGAAAAAGCCAACAGCGCGAGCGTTTACGTCGGCATCGATCCTTCCAAGGTGATGAATTTTTTTTATGGTATTATAGCGAACATTGGTCTAGCACGAAGCAAATATTTTGATTTATTCCACAATCACGTTGATGTAACTATAAATATTTTCTATACAATTTAATACTTTTGAAAATTACAATTCTATGAATATTTTTATTGAGACTTCAAAGAATACGGATATAAAAGTTTGCATCGTCGGAGTCTGACAAAGAAAGTTTTATGCATTCACTATTTTTTTTCTGACATTGGAATCGCCTGAAATCTCTATTCAGTTTTTCATTTGCAAATAATTGTCATAGACCTAAAGAAAAAATGGAATAACGTGATGAAATTCGTTGGATTCCAACGATGCAAACTTGAAAATTATTCGAAATATTGTAGTTGAGAAAAATAAATTTCAACATGATGAACCAAACCATTCACGAAGAGTCGGAATAACGAGTGAAACTTGTTGAATCTGTGTCAGGGTTTTCCTGGCATGGAGACGACTCGTTGATCTCCGTCTGATTGCTGCAGAAAAATGGCTCTGATCTTTCTATCGAATGAATATTTCTCGAATCTCTTGGAAAGTTGTTTTTGCTCATCGAGTTTTGTTTTTTTTTCACGTCCTTTCCAGACCGTCATCGTTAAACTGAAGATGGACAAGGACCGTAAGAAAATCATCGACAGACGTAGCAAGGGTCGTCTCGCTGCGTTGGGCAAGGACAAGGGCAAGTATACCGAGGAAACTACAGCCGCCATGGAAAGCTCGTAAATGTCTCGTGTCTGTCACATGTTTACAAATAAAAACGTGAAAAAACCACAAAAAAAATTGAAACAAATACTGTTGGCATTTATTATCACTGTCTTCATAGTTATATTGCGCAACGACCCGCATTAGTTCGAACCCTTCGAGTGCACACATGCAATCAGACCCAAGGCTACTAGTCGTTGAATTTCGGTAAATATCCATTTTTTGTTTTTTTTTTGTAGAGACTTTGTGTAGTAAATTATTCATATTTTATGGCCCTAAATTTATTTGTCGACGAAAACGAAAATTAAATGCCTAAATATTGCTTGCCATTAAGGTGAATACTGTGCTGCATACTAGTCAAATGAGTGCTAAATTTTCAAAATGCTTTTAGACCAAGTTTAATGTAACAATTAAATGTATTGTTAGTGGATTTGTATTACAGCATGTCTTAGTAACACGGAAAAATATTAAAAACGATAGTTTTGCAAAAACATTAACTGATAAATCCAAATTTCCATGGTGACACATTTTCACTAGGTTTTTTCAAAGAATTATCTTCATTTTTCAACCGATTTTTATGCACCACGGCTCATTTTGTTCCTCAACTGATCATCTACGAATCCACCGCGTAGATTTTTTTAAAATTCATTCGTTCAGAAATTAGTTATGAAAAAGTTTTTTCGCTTAATAAACAATAAGCTGGAATAGTGAAACGGTTGAGTTTAAAAAAAATCTACGTGGTGGATTCGTAGAGGGTCAGTTGAGGAACAAAATGAGCCGTGGTGCATAAAAATCGGTTGAAAAATGAAGATAATTCTTTGAAAAAACCTAGTGAAAATGTGTCACCATGGAAATTTGGATTTATCAGTTAATGTTTTTGCAAAACTATCGTTTTTAATATTTTTCCGTGTTACTAAGACATGCTGTAATACAAATCCACTAACAATACATTTAATTGTTACATTAAACTTGGTCTAAAAGCATTTTGAAAATTTAGCACTCATTTGACTAGTATGCAGCACAGTATTTACCTTAAATGCCAATGATGTTGAAGTTTGCATCGTTGGAATGCAACGGGATTCCGTTATTTTTCCAGTAGAGCGCAAAATTTGGTCTGGACAATAAAACAATCTTCTCTTGCCACCTAAAAACTCAATCGAAATGAAAAATTGCCATGATTTTCAAAATTCAATGAATAATAAATACACGAAATATTTTTCGTTGAATCTCAACATTGCAAACTTCAGAGTCATAAATGCCAAACGATCGGGGATAGAAAATGCTTGGGGTCGAAACGACCCAGTATGCACTCGAAGGGTTAAACTTTGAGGGAAAAAATGATTGGAAAGGCGAGGAGCAGGGAAAATTTATTGCCTCGAAGCAGCCGCCAGTACTCGTAAAATGTGCAAAAACAAATTAATTATGTCGAGGTAAATGTTGATCGTCGCGAGGATATACTCCTCCGGTGATAACGTGTGCATCAGTAATTGCGTGTCGAAAATTATGAAGATGGAGAAGAGGACGGCGCCGGCAATACCGATAAAAAGTTCCAAAACCGTGCTCTGTACGAAGATTTGAATGAAGCCACCGACCAGCAGTCCGCACAATCCAGCAAACAATCTACAAAAAATAGAGACGTCGGTAACCCGTCCGTCATAATTTTTATTCGAGTTACAGCTCGATCCGACTCACCCAAATCCAAGGAATGAAAAATCGCGTTTTGTCTGGAAAGTAAACGCGGTCAAGCCGAAAACTACGATCAAAGTTATAAACAGCGCCTCAAGGACCACGGCTGTGTCGTACATCGACACCACTATTCCAATCGTGTACGATTGAATCAAAGTCTGAAAGCAAAAACATGCATAATAAAATACGGTGTGACCTCAATTTTTCTCAAAATTTCAATCATTCCGAGGAAAACGTGCACACGCTCTTCTACTTTTCGCCGGCCACACGCCTAACCCGAATTTTTCTGAGATTTACTATTTCACAGGAAATTTTTTTAGGGAATTATAATGTTTCGTCTGTTTTTTTCAACTCTACACAAAATGTGCGAAAAAAATTCAGGAGTTTCCTAGAAACAACTTTTCCATCTGTGACTAAAAAAGATAAGGAGCAAATTTCTGTGAGATTCCGCAATTTGATCTTCAATGTTGCTGAATTTCATTTCTAAAATTCAAGACTCTGCGTGCCAAGCTGCTTGAGATTCCCTAACAATTCAACAAGGACCAAGCAAAATCCAAGTTTTCTCTTTAAATGCATAGAGACGGGGGATAAAAAACTTACAAATGCACCGAGGAGGATCAAATTGATGGGATGTTCGCGTCTTTTGAAGTGCAGAGCTACGAGAATTCCCATAGTCAAAAAGAATGACACGCCGACGGTCCAATCGCTGCAAATATTGTACATTAGATTTTCTTCGGAGAATGATTCTCCGAGTTATTCCAACAAAATTCACTGCGGCATGTTTCAGATTTTTCTAATTTCTATTGCAAAAATATTTTATCGGAGACTGACGGAGTGATACAAAAATACAGTTGGTACGAATTATTTGACCCTATGAATATTTTGGTATTCTTACTTTTGTTGAACAAAAAGTTTGATCGAATCGCAGGACATAAATGCAGCGGAAACGATAACTGTCATAAGCAGCTGAATGCTCAGCAGGCCATAAACTTTTCGTAGGAATGCTGAAAATATTCGTAAGAAAATAACATTTTTATATTAGTGTCGTTATAAAAAAAAAAATGGCAACTTCGATAATAACGAGGCTTCGTGGTTATACCCATCCGAATCTTGATGTGTGCATTGTTGACATTGTTGTTGTAAGCGAAATCATTTTGTATGCCACCTTCGCCAGATCGTTCCTCTTTTCCGCCAATTTCGACATCTTCATCAGCCAATAATAGTTGTGTTGCAGCCATTGCACTGCTCACGTTTTTGTTCCCAATCAATATGGAAACACAGCACTGCGGATTTAGCTCCAAACGTCGAAAACTTGTGTTCTACGTTGCAACGAAATGTGAGCTCTTTTTCACGATAAAAAGAAGAAGCACTTTCACCGTCACGTCCTAAAGTCTTGTGACGTATCCGCGTCAATGGAAACACACACTAAAAAAACGATTACCTATACTTTAGCACCAGTCGCGTGTAGTATTCACTTCGTTCTGACGACAAAACACGCTTGTGGTGGCCCCGGTGTCAGTTGTCATAATTAACCGCGTATCCTCACAAACTGCACGTTTCTTCCTGTACGAAGAATACACTCTTTATATCTATAGATATATTGGGCCGCAAGGAGAATTTTTATGTACTTTTTCTTCCGAGTGATCGATATTCTTGACCTTGCAATATAATTATGTATACTCCAACTGTCAAAAAAGGCAATTGGACCCAGAAACTTGAGCTAGAAAAAGTAAGATCCATTTATTTTATCGATGATTATCTCTTATATCTAGTTATTTGCACATTTTCATGGAGAACTTCATGCTTCTGTTATTTTCCATGAGAAAAAACATTCCATGTTTATATGTACAAAAATATGTTTCGCGCATGTCTTACGCGACCAAATTCCGTATACAGGGTGTCACATTAAATGATCATTGATCGAATTTCGAGTCTAAGAGGTTAGAAAACCTCTTTTCATAGATATCCCGTCTGAATAAAAATCCAGGCTATCTGTCAGTTGTGTTTTTTTGGAGAGGCTTGATATTATATAAAAATTGAAACAAAAACGCATGCTGCCCAAACTTTAAGGTATTGCTATCACGAAACGACTTTATTCAGGGTTCTTTCAAAATTTTGTACAGTAAACGTTCTTGGCACCAAAACTAACAGTTTTTTCCTATGAAGAAAAATTTTCCGACGTTTAGAATATTTGAGATATTTCATTTCCAGTTTTTTATTTTTCCCATTTGATCGCGTGTAAATTGACGTCGTGATTCTTTTGTTTTTTTCTTGCGACTTTTTAACGGAACGTTCCTTCAAATTACACATTTAGATCGCAAAAATGAAAAATTAGAAATTAAATATCTGGAATTCTAATAAACGTCCGAAAAATTTTCTTCACAGGAGAAAACTGTCCGTTTTGGTGCAAAAAGAACGTTTATACAAAATTTTGAAAGAACTCTAAATAAAGTCGTTTTGTGATAGTTATTCGTTAAAAAAATAAAAAAGTAAAACTTTTTTCCTAGCGAAATATCGAGCGGATCGAAGAACGTGCATCTGTTTTTTTCTCTCTGTTTTATTATCCCTCGCTAACCAACACAATCGATAGAGCGCCGCAATCTTTTCAGGATTCGGCACGGCCGAAAACTTTTGGTCAAATTGGGTATCGAATTTCATGAACCGAACGATTGCTCAAGTTCCGATGGGCAAATCGGCTGCATGCACACGCGTCGTATTTGGCACGTTTTGGCATTAAATAAATATTTATATTCGTGCAGGAAAAAATCGCGTCTTTTTTAGAAAAACGGAGAAAAGGAGAATTACTCGTGCAACAAACGAGAAACATGTTCCATAATTTATTGCGAGAAACACGCTTGTCGAAAAACATCGATGGCTTCATTAAGTTTGGGATGTGCATTCAACTCAAAGCACCCGATATGCCCAACTCTCCACCTCCGGTTTCCGGTATTGTCACCGAGGATGATAAGAATGATTATGGCGTCGTAATGACAGGAACAATCCACGACAAACACATTTCGAAAATATCGAACTTGACAGACGATTGCAATCTCGTCTCGTCCCCAATACTTGCTCCTTGCATGCGCAATAGTTTCATCATCAAATCGGCCGACGAGTGCGACCGTTATGGCCAAAATTTACTTTTTGGCCAAGAATTTATGTTGCAGGTATAAATCCGGTTGAGTGGAAAAAAAAAAACAGTATTCCGTAGCTCGGAGTATTGCTTGTAATCATGAAATTTGACAAAACGGTTCGCTGGTGAAAAATTTGGGACAAACGTAAAAAATGAAGAAACTTTCCAGTCGGTATTGCCACAAAGTTCGAATTTACAAACTTTCGTGGTCCATTGCCAAGGATTCAATTTTTTTTCTCAACAATGAGAAAACGTGTAATTTTCGAAACGCGACGTTTGTCAATTTCTTTAGTAATGCAAAGTCACGGTTTATTGTTTTGGTCGATGCCTTTCTTAAAAATAATGTACGAAAAATTGTGTGAACGTTTTTTCTTGTTCGAAATGATAAAAATTCCAACAATTAACAACGTAAATATATTTCTTGATTTCTTTTTCGATTTCCGTGCATAGAAAGATCCTAAACACCGTATAAACGTATAAAAATTGTTGATTTTTTGGGTTTACACAATGTATAAAAGATCGTACATCCGTCGGGTGAAGAATTGTATGCGAGATCGGAAAAACCGTTAATCGATGGACTCTGGGGTCCATTGGGTCATGAGCCAGTCCGTTTGAGCAACAAGAAAGATTGTTATTGCCTGTGGAAAGTTCTTTACTGGGATAAGGCGATGAGAATGGAGTCCGAGGGTGCACCTTTTCCTCCGCTGACCAGGTCCCAATCGATAATCTATAGTTTTCGCTCAAAAACTAATATTTCAAAATGTGACGAAATTTGAGATGCTTGAAAATTTCGAGCTAAAAGATTTCCAGAATTTATGGGTGGGGGTTAATATTACGAATAACCAAATTGTCGAACAGCTAATAATTCGGAATTTTGGTATTCATANCTGTTTCTCCCCTTTTTCCAATATTTAGAAATCGACTTGGAATTTTTCAAATTTAGCCCGTGAAATGATAATGCTCAGCATTCAAAAAAAAATATAAACATATTTCATAATACGAATGAAATGTTTTTAAATCGAACAGTGGGCGATCTTTGTACTTGAAATTAGTGTCTTTTGGACCTGGATCTCTGATAAATTTCCTGAAATTCTGCAGAGTTTTGATAAGGCACGTGATGAGCGGTCGGAATTTGTCGGTGGAAGGTACCGCGTGGTGGGTAACGATATTCGGCAACGAATGCGGGCTCTCCGTTCACACGTATCTTGATGTGGCGAGAAGAGACACAGCCGAGTGTCTTTGGATGTTTGTAACTCAGGAGTCGCACGAATCGCCGAGTGGTCTCACTCGTTGAAAAAATCCGTCTCTTTCGAGCCATCCACCCAAGAACCATCGATTTTTTTTCTTCTTCGTTTCAAAATAAAATTCTCCATGTGCCATAAGCTGTGTTTTCGCTTCTTTGTACTTGGTCGATTTTTCTGTCCCTTGTGAGTGATCGGAACAGTGTTTCCTGGCGAGAGGAGTTCGGCTTCACATTCCGCTATCAACGGATTCCGCGACTTTATATTCTTCGGGAACGGCACCGATTTTCTCGTTGGAGATGCTTTCGATATCAAAAGTTGTTCATCTTTTGCACGTTCGTGGCGAACATTGATAGAATAAACGGGTCTGATGTTAACTGAAACGAAACAAAAGTAATCACCACCCGCAATCATGATAATAACAACAATAACCAAAATTATTATTATTTATAATTAATTATGAATAATAATAATAATAGATAACTAATAATTGAACAATTTTGACTAAATTTTTATGTAAAAAACTAATATTAATTTTCAAACGAACTCAATGGAGTATTTAAAATTTATAAATATTATAACCTTTTTAAACTGATAATAATAATAACAATAATCATTATTATTACGAGTTGAAAATAAATATTCACAAATATTTATAATCGTTCGAGTCATCGCGATCTATCACTTGATCGGTCGGTAAAAATCCTGCCACACGTTTTATTTCGAGAGACCGAATATTTCAAGATAAATATTAGTTACACGTTGGTCCCTATGCACCAGAGAAGAAGATGTAACTTTCTTTTTCTCCAAATATAAAGGGTCTCTTAGAAAATCGTGTATCTGCTTTTTGGTTATCTCTCTCGCACTCACGCGACTGCTAGATCACCTTAATAGTAAGGATTCATGTATTCCTAACAGCTCGGAGTGCAAAAAGTTACCATTATATAAAAGATGGAAACGTGATCATGCAAAGGGATTGAGTAACTATGGAAAATTTTGAACAAAAAGGTGGATTACGTGTGAGAAAAAAAAAAGTAGTTTTGTGTTTTGAGTTTTCTTACCAGTCTTGTATCGCGATTTTTTCTCATTTTTTCGTAAAATACAGGAAACTGCTTTGGTGTGCTTGAGAGTAACGTTGTAGTTCATTTCTCCAATTGTTATTTGATTTTTTTGTATGACTATGCTCTTTCCACGTAGGCCGGGGTTGTTGACGATCTGTTGGCGAGTACAACGTATTCGGAAAGTTATAAACAATGAGCGGATTCGCCGCTTTCGATGAGGAAATTACTGAATTCTTACCGATTTGGGAATTTCCATCAACCAAATTTCCTCATCGTCGTCTTGCTCCTTACTCATTTTTGAAATATCTTTCAGAGTCAAAGTGGATGATGTTTGTGTAGGAGTTAATTCTTCTCTTGCAACAAATTCGTGAAGCTGGGAAGAGAAAATTTTTGGATTATTTCGTTCGAAGTAGAAAGAAAAATATTTTCTACTGGAATCAAGATAACCGTATGGAGGGGGAAGAAATACTGTTGCGAAGTGAAAATCAGCGCGTCGTTGTTGCGATTCTGAGATTATTTGTATGGAATTGAATTTCAACGAACCTCAGTGGGCCTCGGCAGATTTTCTTCTTCATTTTGTGAACATGGCTCAGCAAGCTCTTCATAATCGGCGTTTCGTTTTGAAATA
Organism: Hyposoter didymator; assembly: GCA_037952995.1. NCBI lineage: Eukaryota > Metazoa > Arthropoda > Insecta > Hymenoptera > Ichneumonidae > Hyposoter > Hyposoter didymator. The sequence goes on along the minus strand of JBAJMU010000001.1, from coordinate 2,826,258 downwards.
TTTTTCAAAACGTATTGCAGAGCCTCTCTCTCGTGTGATTTATCATTGTGTAGTTTTTTTCTTTTCGGTGCATCGTCGTTTCTTTTTTCGTCAGCTTCTCGTTGATGGTTCTCTGGACAAGTATTTTCTTCGTCTTCGGGAATATCCACCTGTTCTTCCTCTTCCTCAACAAGCTCTTCATAATCGGAGTTTCGTTTCGAAATATTTTCCAAAACGCATTGCAGAGCGTCTCTCTCATGTGATTTATCATTGTGTAGTTTTTTTCGTTTCGGTGCATCGTCGTTTCTTTTTTCGTCAGCTTCTCGTTGATGGTTCTCTGGACAAGTATTTTCTTCGTCTTCGGGAATATCCACCTGTTCTTCCTCTTCCTCAACAAGCTCTTCATAATCGGAGTTTCGTTTCGAAATATTTTCCAAAACGCATTGCAGAGCGTCTCTCTCATGTGATTTATCGTTGTGTAGTTTTTTTCTTTTCGGTGCATCGTCGTTTCTTTTTTCGTCAGCTTCTCGTTGATGGTTCTCTGGACAAGTATTTTCTTCGTCTTCGGGAATATCCACCTGTTCTTCCTCTTCCTCGGCAAGCTCTTCATAATCGGAGTTTCGTTTCGAAATATTTTCCAAAACGCATTGCAGAGCCTCTCTCTCGTGTGATTTATCGTTGTGTAGTTTTTTTCTTTTCGGTGCATCGTCGTTTCTTCTTTCGTCAGCTTCTCGTTGATGGTTCTCTGGACAAGTATTTTCTTCGTCTTCGGGAATATCCACCTGTTCTTCCTCTTCCTCAGCAAGCTCTTCATAATCGGAGTTTCGTTTCGAAATATTTTCCAAAACGCATTGCAGAGCGTCTCTCTCATGTGATTTATCATTGCGTAGTTTTTTTCGTTTCGGTGTATCGTCGTTTCTTTTTTCGTCAGCTTCACGTTGATGGTTCTGTGGACAAGTATTTTCTTCGTCTTCGGCAATATCCACCTGTTCTTCCTCTTCCTCAACAAGTTCTTCATAATCGGAGTTTCGTTTCGAAATATTTTCCAAAACGCATTGCAGAGCCTCTCTCTCGTGTGATTTATCGTTGTGTAGTTTTTTTCTTTTCGGTGTATCGTCGTTTCTTCTTTCGTCAGCTTCACGTTGATGGTTCTCTGGACAAGTATTTTCTTCGTCTTCGGCAATATCCTCCTGTTCTTCCTCTTCCGTCTTATCGAGCGACTCGTCCTCGATGCGAACCGGTGAACCAATGATAGTCTGCTCTCTGATTTGATCCTTTATTGACTTTTTTGCGAATCCCTCGTTTCGTGAAACTTGGTTTTTTTGCTGCTGACAATACGGCGTGGACGTAACCACGCCGTATTTTCCTTCCTCGCTGTCGGATATGTGCAGTGCCAAGGAGTCCGAATCATCGGAATCGGAAGGATCGCTTATCACTTGAGAACTCAATGGTGGCCGAGCAAATGCTTCAACATTTCTTTGCTCCGGTCCGTCATCTCCGTCGCTCGAATCACTCTCCGTTCCACTGCAAAGTAAATTTATGCGCTTCAGTTTACTAACCCGATCGGCTTCAGACGATAATTCATCCTTTTCCGTCGGTTCATCGTTCCCTATGATGTCAGGCTCTAGGTTTTCCAATTCATTCTCCTCCTCATTCTCATCTCGTATTATCGTGTATTTCGCTCTCACTATTTCCGTACACATTATAGTTGGTTGATTTTTTTTCTTAAACGAATCGTCATTCGCATCGGAATGTGATAACGTTTCTACAGTCTCTTCTTCCGTCCACGCTGCATCGATTTCATTGTCGTTCGTATGGGCGACCTCCGAAACGTTCAATGCGCTTTTTTCGTCAGTTGCCATCGCCTCAATTCCATCTGCGTTCTCATCGGCCTGTGAGGACGTTTCAAACTTTTCCTTCTCCTTTGCCAAAGATTCCTCGATTGTATCTTCTTCTTTATCAGGGGATGCAGATTTCCTTATTGTCCTTTTCTTTCTTGGAGATTTTTGAACGTCATTGTCGTCGGACTGAGAAAATTTCTCTACTCGCTCCGTTGACGAGGTGTTTTCATGGTCATCTTCGTCAGATCGAAACGGTGTTCCCGGTCTTTCGTCCTTTGGCAGAAATTCCTCGACTTCATCGTCGTTCGGGTCGGACTGCGGTGACTTGTCCGCTGTCGCATCCCTCGACACAGGCTCCTCGACTTCATCGTCGTTTGTGTCAATCTTCGATAGTCTTTCTTCGTCTTCCACATTATTCAAAGTTTCGTTATTGTCACTGATGTCCCTGTCGGAGAGCGAAGACTTTTCTGCTTTGTTTTCGGGAGAAGAAGATTCCTCGTTTCTCTCCTCAGTGGATATCGCTTGGTCAACTTGGGTAAACAGGATCTGCGAATCATCTGCTTCTTCCGCAAGCTGGTCAGCGACTTTGCTGATATCAACAAGTTCCGCAGCAGCATCATTTTCGTCATTGCTAGGTGAAGAATTGGCTTGAGAATTATCTTCGATTCCAGAGTCTCCGGTAGGCACATTCGTGACTGGAATTCGTGGTTTACGTATCGCCCGCCATGGCACCGTGCTATTGTTATCGCCAACGTCTTTGTCCACGTCCTCTATGGCTTGAGATTTCTTCTCTATGGCTTTGCCCAGATTTTCCAACATTCCACTCAAGTTTTTCTTTGCTCTGGATCGATCGTGTTTTCTTGGATCATTCGTAACTTCTTCATCGTGTTTACGATTCCGTCTTCGTGCAGTTTTGCTGCTTTCTTTGGACGCCCTTGACGGCTTTGTATTGCTCGGCCCTGCTACACAGACTGACTCTTGAGAAGATTGATTTTCTGCCAGTCTGTCGATCTCCAAAGATTCTTCTTGGACGCTCTCATCTTCGGACACTTCCCTCAGTATATTAGTTTTTATTTTAACGTACTGGCTATAGCTTTTCAATCGACCAATCTTTTTCAGTTCTTTATTAAGAATTCTTGTCCTTCGTCTTATTGTTTTCGATGGCTTTGTCTTTAAAGTTTCCAAATCTTTAGTTGATCTGACGGCAGTTTTGTTTTCTATGAACTGCCATCCCACGGCATTCGAACGAGTAATCGGTGCCCACATGTTTGTACTTTTATTCTTATCGTCTGCAAAGCAAAGGAAAAGCGTTAAAAAAGATTGATCGTTCCGTATTTTAGTTCTGCTGAAAGTAAACAAAAAGAAAATCGTCTCCTTCTCTGATTTTACGAGTTTTTCAATTTGTTATTCCAACCAGGATCCAGGGTTTTGCGAGTACAAATTTGTGTACTTTGGAAGGATTAGAAAAGAACGTTCTTCATCTTGAAAAGTGATGGGGGAATGTATATTGGCAATGAAAAAAACTTGTCCTTTAATCGCACTGAAAATTGACTGCGTCGAATGTTGTATTTGAAAATTTTGCAAAATCAGCGAATATCATAGTTTATTTTGAAAATTAAAAGATATTATCGATTTCACAGTGAAACACATTTCTCACACTCATTTTAACTCTTTCGTTGAAAAAAGGGAACTCATGGTTTTCTATAGCTTTGTTTATTCGTTGGGGTCCGTATCGAAAAATTGAACCAACCGAATGACAATGGAATAATTTATTGAGGAAATCTGCGTTTATTTTTAACGATTAAAACCGATTATTGAAATTTGTTGAAGTTTCGTTCGTTTGTTTTCGTATATTCCGTGAGTATGTTGTTAAAAGAGAAACGTGTGTGATGATTGGATGCTTAGACTCGAGCTGGAATTGGATTGTTGAATTGCCGTTCGTGTAATATCCAGTGGCATGCTTATTAGAATAATTTATTCGAAAGGTTAATCAAAAATCAATGGAATGACAAAATTTTTTAAGACTAATAACAAATATAAATATTTACAGATTATCTCAACATGTTACAGAGGTTATGAAGTCCGAATTTATTATCTTCCGGGACTGAGCACGTTGGAGCGACCGCAGCGACGTATTTGCTCCTAGCGCCGACTTTCGGTTGCTGGTCGTGTGTGTACGACCCGCAATATAATAGCGGAACACATTTCATCGTGCAAATCCGAATACGAACTGCATGTAGTACGATATTCATGCAGATTGCAGAGCACTACTCGGCACTGCAAGGGTAAACGGGGGATGAAGGGTACGATGGCTTGGTGGTTGTGCGTTTTCGCAAAAAATCATTTTCAATAAATGAGACTTTTTGTGCCGATTTTTCGACGTATTTCATCATGTTATCTCGCTAGTAATCTGTGAGTACATTAGTTGTATATATTATGATTACGAAATAAGTTTTGGATGAAAATAAAATCGAAAAATTCGCTGCTACGTGCTCATGTTGTCGTTTTTTATTATTGTCCCTCAATATGTTTATTGTCATAAATTTCCCAGTTTCATTTTTTACACAGTCCGATAATTTAAATTAAAATCGTACACGTCACAAATAGTACATTTTACCACAGTCATCATTATTGACATTTTACGACGATGAAATTTATATCGAATGGTAAATAAACGATTATGGAGTCGAATAGGAATCTGCAGCGTTCAACCTGCAAGGTGCTTCAGGAACTGGTGCACGAGCAAGCTCAATTTTGTATGTCAAATTCAAAGGGCTCTCAGATAATTTTGCACTTACCTCAAAAAATATTTATTATGCAACCCCTTTTAGTATCCTTCCTAAAATGGACCCTCGTAGTTGCATCGAGAAAACAGAAAGTACAAAATTCTTTTCGTTAAATTCAAAGTTACAGATACGACGATGGGAAAATATTTCATAGGGAAATACGACATAAAAAAAATGTTTTGCAAGCTGGCAATTGTATCGCGACGGTCAATATTTTTTGTTTATTCTGTTTTTTTGTAGTCGTAGCCTCAAACTTGAGGATGAATGACTCGCGGAGGATGGACAAGAACGAAGAGACAAAACATGTGAAGAAAAAGGATCGGAGCCACATAACTGTGTTGGCGGGGACGAATCCGGAGATGTTCAAATGCAACGTGTGCGAAAAAGTATTTCGCAGCAAAAAAGGAAAATGTTATCACGATTCCTGCGTGACTGGTGTCAAACCGTACAAATGCAACATTTGTGAGCAGAGTTTTGTGAAACGTTCCCATTTTGAGTATCACGAACGCGTTCACACCGGCTATAAACCTTTCAAGTGTTCTTTGTGCGACAAGGCTTTTCCACAAAAATACAAATTGAACAGACACATGAATTCGCACAAACGTGAGTTGCCAAATGTAGCTTATCGCATTCTCCAATGATTATATTTTCTCTATTACAAGAACAAATTGTAATTGGAAGGATGCTGCAGATGAGAAAGACTTTTGCTGTGAAAAATGCGGCAAGCGTTACAGCAAGAAGGAAGATTTAAACAATCATGAAACACTGCACACCGGCCAGAGGCCCCACGTTTGCAAAATGTGCGGCAAATCCTTTGGAATGTTGACCAATCTCAATCGACACTTGCGAACCCACTCGAGTAAGTTTCCGCGAGTTGGAGCAACTTGTCAGATTTGGAAGAAAGTTTGTCGATTTGGAAATGGAATGAAATTTCTGTTGTAACGATATTCATTTTTGTAACGTTGCCAAAACCAAGGGGATCTTCATAAAATTTAGTTTCGGTTCTCGTACTTATAGCTGATTGACAGGATCGTTGTATGACACGAACAAAACAGTTAATCCACAAGTGGACGTCGAATTCGTTGAGAATCTTTTGAAAAATAAAATTAATCGTGGGACGAAAAGTTGAGAATTACGGATCAAACTTAAAAAATTGTCCATGAAGATACAACGTTCGATAATTGTGCATTTATAAGGTGAAGAGCTTGGGAAATCTGTCCAATCTAGCACACAATTATTGTGGAAATTTTACACTCGTTCGACTAGTGTCGCAAGCAGCCTCGGAGATTTTGCTCTAGGAATTCGATGTCGTTATTAAGCCGAAATTCAATGAAATTAGTACGAAAAATTGGATCGAATGTTTTATTGAAATGAATACGTGTTAAATATTATCGGAGCACCGATGATTCGTTTAAATTTCTTTGAATACAGCTACACATGGTTAAAAAACATTTAAAATTACAGAGGAAAGGCCTTACACGTGCGAGCTGTGCCGGAAGAGCTTCAAAGATAGTTCGTTGTTGATTCGTCACAAGAAAATTCATGGCAAGGAGAGGCCGTTCTCGTGCGCTCATTGTAATCGGCCTTTTCTATCCAAGAGCGAACTCGCTCGTCATCTTGTCATACATACGGGTAAGTTTGAGATTCGCAAGTTCCAAAACGTATTTACTTATTTTCTGAATAGATAATCGCGTAAGAAATTCCGATAGCGAGTTGGTTGAAAATTAAATGAATTACAACTGCGTTGACACGTAAAAATTGTACATAGTTCGTTCTCCTCTTGAGATAATAAAAAAATTTAAAAAAGGTTGAGATTTATGTACGATGAAGTTTTCGGATCGTTTTATTTTTGTGCTTTTGATTCCTAAGCAAAAATTGCTTTCAATCGGAATGTCGATGGTTCGGGATTGTCATTATCGTCGAGTGGGTGCATTTTCGTTTCCAACACCTGACGATATTTAAGATTTTTCGAATTCTCGGTCGATACTTGAAAAAGGAGTAGATTGAAAAGATGAGACGTCAATTTACAGGATCTCGATGAATTATCAATGGAATTTTCCTCGCTCAACGTTTCAGACGTCAAGCCGTTTTCCTGTAACCATTGCAACACGATTTTTCGGAGGAAAGACAATCTCGATCGACACATGAGGCATCATCACGCTGACAATGACACGGAAACATCGCCTGCGGAGGCCGAGAAAGACACGTCGATTGAGCCTGTTTCATCCAAGCCAAAATTGAATAGAGTTAAAAAATCTGTAAAGACTGTCAAGACGCGACGAATTGTGGCGAATTATGAAGAATCAACGGCTGCGGCGGCTGAGCTTGCACGTGGCAATTCTCAAGATCAAATTAATTCCCGGATGGATTCTCTCGGGAATATAACCTCGATTATTCGAGGACCCGGGGAGTTCAGTAACGCAGTACCGGTGATAAATGGCCCGATAATGGCTTCGAAGCTCCCGGCGGTTGTAGCAGCAGCAGCTACAATCGAGCCGATAACCAGCACGGATCCAGCGACGAGGACGAAGAAAAAGACTTGCATTTATACAGAGCCAATACCGTTGGCCGAGGCTGTTACGATCAATCGAAGGATCGAAGAAAAATTATATCCACAAAATTCAAATGTTGCCAACAAATATTATTTCTTTCGAAAAAATTCAATGACCGCTGGCCAACAGGAAAACCCTGGGACCGCCGCGGCAAACAGTTCCGTACCACCGACTAATTCCAGTACCGGTTGCCACAATACCGACACGACTCGATACGACTGCGATCAGAATAAAACTTCGGAGATTTCTCAAGACGTTGATAATTTGGTTCCCACGATAAGGATCAACGAAAGCTCCCAACATTTCCAAGAAACGATCAGTATTCATCACTGGAGACGAAGAACCGCTGAGTTGTACAGATCGTCTCGTTCATTAGCCGATTAATCGGCTAATTTCGGTAAAATTCGTCTTTTGTATTCGTCCGATATGGCACATCGACTGCGGCCGCCAAAGTCGTCTAGATATTGACAAAAAAAACCTTCATTATTCCTCAAAAATCTTCGATGTTAAGCATGTACATATGTATTTTTCTGAGATATTAAAAATTCGAGAAACAATTCAATTTCTTTGTCACTCTTTCAATCGAAAAGATAGAGTTGACGAGAATCTCAAAAGAAAATGGAGACGCGAGTTTTATTTACAAAAGTACCTCGCTCCGTATGACATTCAAATTCTCCCTCGAGAGTCACTGCTGCTGTGATTTCGTTGTGTACCAGGTCAGTCTGTCCTCGTAGAATTGAATCACCACCTGCGGGCACAGGACATTTGCCTCCTTAGCTGTTACCAAGTCCGATGTTTCTGTGCCTTTCCTGAAGAGCGAAAATTAATGCAACGTTCATTATTTTTAATCCTTCGATTGCACACCTCCTGTAAGTGATTCCTGGGTCAATCTGACCCAAGGGGTTTTTAAATCGTCGTATTCCGGTAAATATCCTTTTTTGTTTTTTTTTTGGAGACGTTTTTTGTAATAAATTATTTTTATTTTGTGGCCCTCGAATTTTTTTTTTTACGAAGACGAAAATTAAATGCCAAAACATTTATATTGGCATCAAATTTCAAAAAATCGGTGTGACAGAAAACTGATTGGGCCAAAACCCGAAATTTTTTTGCCATTTAATTGCACAAAGTCTTTACGAAAACACGGAAAATGCAGATTTACCGAAATACAACGATTTAAAAAACTTCTTGGCTCATATTGACCCAAGACGCACTTATGAAGTTGATAAACTTTCTAGATTATTACGGAACGTTGAGAACAAATATTCATCATAAAATTGCGCGCATTATCCGATGAAATTTCTCGTGAATGTGGAAAGCGGTTGCAGGCTTTTATTCAGTGTTCAGAATTTTCCGATAAACTGCTAGTTTTTTGGTTCATTTGCAAATTTTTTATCGTCAAATACTGGAACTTGAGAAACTGTCTAGAGAGTGTTCGGTTGGGACGGGCTTGAGCTTTGAACTTTGCAGCCGACCCATGCAGAAATTGGAAAGACTCGTTTCACTCGGGCATGCTGTTTTACTCCAAGGACAAAAAACTGACCATTTCATTAGAAACATAAGTTCCCCACTGGAGTCTGTAGCGCCAATAATCTTGTCGGGTTGTAACTCTCTGCTGAATCCGTACGGTTGTTTGTCTTTGGGAACGGAGTTTCTTTTATTATCGGTGTCCATAGTTGAGTCACTGGACCGTCAGGTCGATGGTTAACTTTCGAAGAATGATGAAAAAAAAACATGGACGATGTATTATTGAATAATAAATAATTTCACAATAAAAAGCGAAATCGAGGCAAGGGGAGAGAGATTATAGTATTTCGTATACTTACCAGAGGCATTCACACGTTATATAGAATTCCTGTTCGACAGGCACGACGATAACATGTTTGTTTATTTCGTCATCCATGGATCACTGTCGGTTGTAAATATTTTTGACATTGTACAAGCTCGAGAATGCGAGGCACTTGCAAAAAGTTTGCTCGAAATTTCAAGTTACAGAAAACATAACACTGAGAGCTTTGTTTTGTTAAATTAAAGGGAATTTTAAGGTTACGTTGCGATGATGAGGATATCAACTCGCCGACGTTGTGTTGAATAGCCTGTAGCGCCGCTTTTGTAACTCGTCGAGTGTTTACGAAATGGAGCTTTATTGCGTATCTTTTTGTCTAGCTTTGTTTGGGTCGTTTTTTCGGTTGAGCAAAAACCTCGATATGCTCGATTTCTCGTCAGTTAATTGTGTTGGTATATTCGTGATGCATGAAAAATGGGAGAATATAAAGCAACACAGAAAACGGAGTAGAATTGTTATTTCTGATAATTCATCGAGGATCATGTTCGAAATTCCCCGCCATTCGTTGAAATTATTCTTTGAAAGGCGCGAGACTACGTATTTAGTACGATTTTTCACCGCAGCGCTGTTTTGGGGCTAGTATCGGATGATGCTAGTGATGAAGAATGAGAATTTTCTTGTTAATCGTAATTTTCTAGTTTTTAGCAGGTATCGATCGATGAAGCGTAATTTATTGTGCGAATATCGTGAATATTTAATTTATCGACAAATATTTGGATGATTGAATTTCTACGCGTTGGATATGAATCGACGCATGCGCGCTATCGTATTCCTCAGTGACTTCCGGGATAAGGGGTTTACGTCAGTAAAGAAAAGGACTATCGAGATGACGCATAGCCCCCAAGGACCAATAAGGACGACGAACCGAAGAGAGAGAGAGAGAGAGACAGCTAGCGGCCAGATAGGAACGTGAAATTTCAATCGATCGGCTTTCGGGCATACATCCAGCACTCAGCTCTGTGTTCTTGGCCGCGAAGTTTGCTGCGTCGCCCGGACACTGCATCGTTATCGGATCGAAAATTTGTCCCTATTTTTGAAGCTTCAACACCCGAGGTTGGGCTTCTGAAAAGTAAAACAGGGGGGCTGAACTTGGCCCGTTTTTCAACTCAATTTTCGTCAATTTTTTGCGGACCTTCGTGCCCACGCAGGCCATCAAGAATGGTGAAAATGGAGCATGAGGTAAGCCAAACAGTTTCTCAAAGAATTCAATCCCAAATTACAATATTTTCGTAAAACGATGTTTCTGTTTCGATGTGACGTTGAAAAATTGCCGAAATTCTTACAAGCGTGCTAAATAAATCGCATATACGTTTTATGCGCGCCAACTATTCCGCGACGTTTCTTTCGCGGCCATAAAAGGAACAGAATTCCGTATCATTCCTGAGTAGCATCATCGGACGTTTTTTCTAATTTCCTCTCTCGAGTAGCTTCGAATTTTGAGCGTCGAGACGCCGGTTCTAGTTTCCCCTACGTATATATGAAGAAATATATTTGACCAAGCCGCGAGATGCGCCGGAAAAAAACATGGCGTCGACAAGCGGTTCTTTCCGCGTTGGTGTGCAACGAAAAATGAACGAAGCGCGACGCGACGAAATATTTCCGCGCAATATTCCCCGAGATTGCAAAAAGCCGCAATTCTAACAGATAATCGCTTGTTTTTTAAACGTTATTCACTCGAATTGAATATTTCCGAGCTTCACTATACGAACCTACATAATACAATTTTTTATCTTTCCACTGTTATATATATACGGGGCTTTCCGCGTCAGTTGAACAAAAGTTTTGGCCAGTGATCAGGCTTTTTGACGCACACCTAGAATTTATTTTAGCGTCCCGAGGCCGATTCACACAACAATAGAATCAGTAAAAAAGAAAAAAGAGCCCAGTCCAACATGATGACGAAAATGACCAAAAGATGAAGAAAAATTGTTCTTTTTTTTTTCATAAAACTAGCAACGGCAATGGAATCGTGCACTAGAGAATTTTCCTTTTTCCGAGATTCCGAGAGCGCAAAACGAAACAGGAAAATTGGGAGAAAACTTTTAAGATTCATAATTCAATAAACAAAAAAAGCACAATCGGCGTATATAGCGCATTTATGTTTTCGAGACTTTGGAATCGTCGCATGATATCTGATTTCTAAAGCGTCTTGCTCGTACACGACAAATAAATCGCCGTAATTCCAATAATGCAAAAATAATGCATTTTATTTACAAAAAGCCAGAGTCGTTAATATCGTTAGGCGTTTACGAAATTTTCTATGAAAACAGTTGAGAAAAAAATGGAGAAAAATTGATGATTAAAACATGGAAAATGTGGATTATTCCAACAGGATAATAAGAACGAACCGGAACATGTACGCAAACTATTCATCGGAGGTTTGGACTACAGAACAACCGACGATTCGCTGAAGAAGCATTTTGAGCAATGGGGTGAAATCGTAGACGTGGTTGTAATGAAGGACCCAAAAACCAAAAGGTCGCGAGGCTTTGGTTTCATCACGTATTCTCGTGGTCATATGGTCGACGATGCTCAAAATGCGAGGTATGGAAAGTTGTTGGAAAATGTGTTTTAATTATTTACAATAAATATCGGAAAGAATGAACGAATTGAAAAAATAGCGAAAAGAAATGAGTTTTCGAGAAACAATGTGGGTAGGGGATTAAAAATATTGTTGGATTGCGCAGACCTCATCGCGTTGACGGACGCATAGTCGAGCCGAAGCGGGCTGTACCGAGGCAAGAAATAGGACGACCCGAAGCGGGAGCGACGGTGAAAAAATTGTTTGTTGGTGGTTTGAAGGACGACCATGAAGAAGAAGATTTGAGACAATATTTCCAAGGCTATGGGAGCATCAATTCGATAAGCATCGTGACCGACAAAGAAACCGGCAAGAAGAGAGGTTTCGGTTTCGTCGAGTTCGACGATTACGATCCGGTCGACAAGATTTGTCTCCAGCGTAATCATCAAATACGTGGCAAGCACGTTGATGTGAAAAAGGCACTTAGCCGAGCGGAAATGGCCTCAGCGAGCGGGGGCGGTGGCGGTGGAGGTGGCGGCGGCGGCGGTGGTGGAAATAACGCCGGAGGCGGCGGTGGCCGAGGAGGACAAGGCATCGGAGGCCGTGGCCCTCGCGGTGGAAACCAGGGCGGCGGTAGCGGCGGCGGTGGAAATTGGGGAGGAAGAAATGTCGGCGGTGGCGGTGGAGGTGGCGATTGGAACAACGGAGGTGGCGGCGGTGGCGTCGGTGGGGGTGGCGGCGGCGGCGGCGGTAACCAGGGTGGTTACGGCGGAGGAAACCAAGGTGGTGGTTGGGGCGGCAATGGCCCGTGGGAAAATCAAAATCAAGGTAATTCACAAATCTCACAAAAGGCCCTTTGTGAATTACCTGCCCGAGGTAATTCGCACAAAAACATTTCGTTTCTTTTAGTTTTTAATTTATTTCAGTACAAATAATAAAAGCATAGATTTTTTTTTTTCATGACGCTCAAGCTCGCAAAACGCTGGATTTTTTGTTTTACTTTGAAAATCATCCAAATTTCTCGAGTCGAATCATTTTTTCGGTTTGCCAAATAATCTGCAAATAAGTAACAAGCCCAACAATTCCATCGGATTCGAACGATCCACACTTTACGACAAAAAATCATAATGTTTCCCGATTATGTTTCGAGCAAACACTGAAATTCGCTCTGGGAGGCTTTTCCGCCTTTGAGAAATCACATTTCCGTTGCTCACTTCCAACGCTTTAAAAACCAAAGTCCACGATGTTGTAGTTTGCGGTTTCCTCTTCACCAGAGCTCATCATTTATATTCATTTTTTGGTCAGGACAATAAAATGATTCTGTTTTGCAAGCAAACGACTAAATCGGAATGATTTGCGGTGATTTTGAAAATTGAATAAATAATAAATAGCAGAAATATTTTCGGTTCGATCCCAACGTTGCAACTTCGGCGTCATAGTGTAAACTTATTTTTACTTTAGGTATAATCTTAGAAAAAATTTGACGGTGTCGTCAGCGCAGCTCAATATTCTGCACAACAAAAAAAAAATGATAATTTTCATTCAAAGTCCGTAAAAGATGGAAATTCCTTGAGCCATCGAATAATAAATCGTTGGTATGTTTTTCGTGGTCGTTACAGGTGGTGGCTGGGGTGGCCAAGGACAAGGGCAAGGTCAAGGCGGGTACAATAGCGGCGGTAACTGGAGCAACGACAACTTCGGAGGTGGTTATCAACAAGGATACGGCGGAGGTCCTGTACGAAACAACTTCAACTCGGGTGGACGGCCAGCACCCTACGGTAGTAATATGGGTCCTAGTGGCCGTCAATCCGGAGACTCGAGATGGCTACCGCCCTTCGGTGGACAAGGTTGCTTCCCTCCTTCTGAAAAAGCTCCTTAACCCTCAAATTTAGAAACGAAACGAAAAACAAAAACTAATTCAATCTAGTAATTCATTATCAAAGCGTAGAGCGCATTGCTGTTGATGCTAAATCTCGAATCTCGTGAATAGTCGTAAAAACAAACATATTGGCAAAATTATCCAATTTCCCTGTCGTTAACTATTTTCGTCTTTCTCCAAGATTTCAACGCAAATTTCTGCAAAGCGTTAATTAAATATGGCGGTGTATAAAAACGATATTCGCATTTTTCGGGAATTTGCAAAGTCGAAATTTCTTGAAGTTGCAAAACGATAACGACAAGTTTTCAGAGAATTGTCAAGATTCGGTTGAACGGAACGGACGAAAATGGTTGATGATTAAAAAAAATAAAAGTGAAGGTTCGGTTGGAAGAAGGTTGTATTAACGATGAATATTTCTTTTTGTTTTTTCTCGATGACAGGTCCAATGGGTGGTGGAAATTCAGGAGGCGGTGGCGGCGGCGGCGGTGGTGGTGGTGGTGGCGGCGGTGGTTATGGCGGCGGAAACCAAGGTGGCTATGGGGGTAACAATATGGGCGGTGGTAACATGGGCGGCGGCGGCGGAGGCGGTGGAGGAATCGGTAGACGATACTAAAGTCAACGTTAATCTATCCAACCAGCGACAGTTTCTCGTTAACGGTGAGTATCGCCGTGTTGATAAGCGCAATGTTGTTACGTTGAGAAAAACAAAAGAAAAAGAAAAAAAAAACAAAAGAAAAAAACTGGCTCGATCGATTGAGAGCAAAATTGTCGAGCTCGGACTGAAACGGCTCATGCTCCGAGCTGCGCCGTAAGCTCGCGTACGTAAATTGCCTATTTTGCTGAAAAACATCAAGGTGTATACGTAGTCAGAGGCTCGTTTGTTCTTTGAAAACAAACAAATAAACATGATTAGGTTTTACATTGAAAGAAAAGGAAAAGAAAAAGTATGAAATTTGCGAAGGGACAAGAATTGATCGAGCGTCCGTGTAACACGGGCTTTCAAGTGCAATTATTCAAATAGTTGTCGTTTTTCCTGTCAAGTACTTTTAAATCTGGAGTGTCGTGTTATTATAATGGAAACGAGTCTTTGACGATGAAGGCAAAAGAGCTCGTTCGAGTGTCGCCAAATTTAAAAGAGAATCAACAAAAAGTACAACTTGTTTTGACTCAATTGTGTGTGTGTCCGTTTATTAATGAAATCTAACGGATTTGTTAATTTTAAATCTCAGGTCAACCCCCCCTACTACTTGTCTTCTAGTCGTCGGTACATGTTGTACCGTTTAGTTTGGAGCAGGCAGGGCTAAAAGGCTAGAGAGGCAGGACAAGGCAGGACAATCGTACAGGATACAGGAGAAAGAACAGAGAAGCGCTTCGCACCCCCTCTCTCGTGTTTAGCTCGCAGTAAGGGAGGCTTGAGTGTCTGTTAAATACCTTTGACGTCGTTCAACCACTATGCCGCATCCGTACAACATGCTTCTACGCCCATCGAGAAACAGAAAGAGAGAAAGAGAGAGAGAGAGAGAGAGAGAGAGAAACAGACATAGAGTGTGTACGTCAAAGACACGAAAGAGACAATTTTGTACGTCATTCAATCGACACAGGCATAAAATGTTATATATGTATATATCTGTATATATCCACTTATATACTCATATATACATATGAAAATAATAATCCATTAGGCCATCCTCGGGTCCCATGCTCTTCACAAACATTTCAATGTCTCGGAAAAAAATAGTTGATGCATCGATCACTTTTCATATTGTTGTTACTAATAATAGGCTGTACGTTGCGGCGTATCTACAACTACACGGAGAGATATGCGGAGAAATTTATATCATCAATTATTATGCCACCATAGTTTTATGGTGACAGTTACGTCCCTCTGAGAAATTTTAACAAAAACATGCTAACTTTTATTGAAATTCTATCGGAAATAGTGAAAATTTGACATTTTTCGCCCAATTTCAGATGAAAAATTACTATGATTTTTCTAAAATTTCTCAGAGGGACGATACTGTCCCCAGAAAACTATGGGGCATAGTAATTTTTGGTATAAATTTCTACGCATTTCTATCCGTGCACACAAAAGTTTTCGATTGGTAGTAATTATTAGGTCAAAAGTTTTGTTCATTTTTTGTTTGTTTGTTTCTTCTCGTTGATACGATGGAAAGATTTGAAAGAAAGAGAAGAAAGATCGATGGGAGTTTTGGAGAAAAGGGTCACAGGCAGTGTGGGAGGCCTAGGGGACGGTCGCTCCACGATTCATCTCACGCTTTAGATGAACCAGTAACACTTGATAAATAAAAAGAAAGATACAGTGATCAAAGTCCAATAAGAATGACAGAGAGTCGGGCAGATGAACGTTGACAGCAGCATTTCGTAGGTTACATAGGTTAACCAAATTAATTTATAAGCTGTAATGTTTTAAGATATTAGCTAATAAACGAATGACCAGCAGAACCTTTTCCACGTCACTTTTTCATCGTTATAAATATGGAAACTAAGCATGAGAGAGTTGAGGTCTAAGGTCCAAATCAACATTCATACACATATTTATATATATAACGACACCGTTATCCGCTGAGGCGGCAAGTTACGTAGGTCAAACACACGATCGTCAATATGTTTGTTTTTCCTTTAAATTTCCAATCAATTTGAAACTCACATTTTCTGTTCTCAAAATCAGCAATTATATTTAGAGACGCGGCAGCGTCTTTATTATTACAACTAGTATGATTAATTATTGTTATTCTAATTAGCCTATAGGCATTGTAGTAATGTAGAAAAGAAAGAACACAATCCAGCAAACGATAAACTTATAAATTGTACCATTTGTCATGAAAGAATACTTCTTGTGTCTTCGGTTATAGAGGACGAGGCGATCCTCCGGGAGCCTCTTCGTTCAATATTCATACACGTGTAAGCGCAGTATTAAACCATTTGTACATAATCAGTGTATCTTAGTTGTTAATCAGTAGTTGTTGTTTGACACGGCATGATCTACCTTATTTTCTGTATCAAACACAAAAGGCTAATGTAGAGAGAAGGAGCAACTTTTAAAATACGGAAAATTCGTCTAAAAGAATGATAACGCTCATGTAGGTTTTCATACTTTACGATGTTAGCCAAGGATCACAGTTCTTTTGCTATCCATTAAGGCGATCTGTCACTTGCTCGGTCGGTTAAAATCCTGCTACACGCTTCATTTCGAGAGACCGAATATTTCAAGATAAATCAAATTAGTTACACGTTGTTCCCCTTTCACCAGAGAAGAAGANCGTTTCTTTTGTTTTTTCTTGCAACTTTTTTAACGAAACGTCACTTCAATTTACATGCGTTTAGATGGGAAAAATATAAAATTGGAAATGAAATATCTCAAATTCTAGACGGCAGACAATGTTTCGTCTCATAGGAAAGTTGTTCGTTTTAATGTCAACAATATTTACACTAAATTTCAAGGAAATCCTAAATCAACCCATTCTGCGATAGTTATACCTTAAGGCGATCTATCACTTGCTCGGTCGGTTAAAATCCTGCTACACGCTTTATTTCGAGAGACCGAATATTTCAAGATAAATCAAATTAGTTACACGTTGTTACCCTTTCACCAGAGAAGAAGATGAAACTGTTTTTTTTTTTCTCAAAATATTAAGGGTCTCTTAGAAAAGCGTGTATCTGCTTTTTCGTTATCTCTCTCGCACTCACGCGACTGCTACATCACCTTAAGATAGTTCTCGTGCTTTCATTTACAACTAACGAGAAAGCCGGATACGAGGTCCTTCTAGCGCGACAGAAAAGTAGCAGCATCTTGAGACGATGGATCAGTCACCTCGAATTTTCGAAATTGAAATTCTTCCATGTCGTTTGGCTAATAAAAAGAAAGCTATGTCAGCGTATTTTTTTATTGGTGAAACCGTGTCGGAAATATTCAATTTCGAAAATTGCTCTCTCGCGCTCACATTGCGAGAAAGCGACTGCTCCATCACCTTGTAATCTCGTCGGAATTGCTATTTTTCTACCTTTTGTTTTCAATCGTACGCAATCGTCATAATTCCGATAAAAAACGTTGTGAATGTGTCAAACACCGAATAGGTAGTTTCTCACGTGAGAGATCCAGTTTATGTAATTTTAGCAAAATACGGTTGTTAGCAACTGACATCGATGCGCCAATATTGGTACG
This sequence comes from Hyposoter didymator, assembly GCA_037952995.1. NCBI lineage: Eukaryota > Metazoa > Arthropoda > Insecta > Hymenoptera > Ichneumonidae > Hyposoter > Hyposoter didymator. The sequence goes on along the minus strand of JBAJMU010000001.1, from coordinate 2,808,674 downwards.
AGAAATATTTCGAATACAATGGACAGCAAGCTTCGCACGAGAACTATCTTAGTTTTTACTAGATTCTATAATCTTCGGATTACATTTATCAAAGAATTTCGGTGGGTATGCGACTTTCGGGAACTGATTTCGGCCCAGGAACACAACGAAAGCTCATTCAGACGTTTTGTCCCGTTGGAAAATCGATTTTCTAGTCGTTTACTCTCACATTAAATTTTCATGATAATCATTGCAAAGTTGAAGGCTAAGCAAGACTACAATAAATCGCAACTTTCAGTTCCATTGAGTATCAAAGATTTTTTAACACGAATGGCTTTTTGCCATTTTGTCCTGTAAAAAATTATCCACTCTTTACCGTTTGCTCGTGAGAAAATATTGGCAAAGCTTCGAGTCGATATTTTTAATTCGGCCTCCTTCCAAATTCCAAGGTTTGGTCATGCGATACGAGGCTGTCGAATATATTCGTAAAAAATTTCGCATTTTATACAAGGCAGATATATGTGTAATTCGTTTGAAAGAATGAAAGAGGATTTCTGGTTAACGATGTAACAGGCAGATATTGATGAGGAGATGCAAAACAGTCATGATAATCGACCAAGTAGAATGTCAAAATTTGAAGCCATCGGGATACCTCGTTCGTGAGAAGTTGATGAAAACAGATTTCATAAATGACTCCACTATGTTGTTGAGTGTTTTTTTCGTCCGCATACATGAAGTTTGCACGCATTGGAAGTTTCGGTAAGAACGGATAAATATGGATACGAAAAGAATTGAAAAACGTTGGAATGATTTCCGAAATGGCATTAGATGTACTCATGAGATTCAGAACAAATGGATTTGTCCCGACGAAGAGGTTGAACATTGTGAGCGGTTTAAAATCGTTTGAACTTGCTCGCGACGAGATGAACTTTCTTTAGGTACTGGGTATATTGCAGAAAGGAATGAATTCTCGAGTTTGCTAGCTTGACATTAATTACATTTGGGAACTGGTCAAACCTCTTACGTCTTCTGCTACGTACGTAGAATATTATATGTCGCTGGTATGTATGTGTGTGGGTGTGAATGTATATATTGTTAAATATATACACTTACCGAACCGGAAGCCGAACTGTAAAGCTCTGCCAGGAAGTGTCGCGCTAACAGGCAGGTAGCGAAGCAACTAGAGAGACACACACATCATCCTAGAGGCTACTCGCCAAGCCTTGTGTAGTACGAACAATGAAAAAAACGCAGGTAGGCAAGCTCGATTTTAGTTTCAGCGGAGGACAATTTCGTAGAGTAAAGATTAAAACGATAATTGCATCATTTCATTTAAAGTTTATTTATCTCGGGTATTCTACCAGAAACATACGATTTTTTGTCAGACTTGAGTGTCCCGAAGCAGAAACGAATCTGCTAGAAGAAACAAATCAATCATATGGAAAATATCGTCGGGAGGATGTCAAATTTGTACAAATTGCATTTACCGAGCCATTGCAATTTTTTGTTTCCCACGATTGTTACATAGAAACCGCGCGGACGAAACGCCCTGACAAGAGGCCCGATTAACGCAACTCTCTCTTTTTTTTTCATTCATTCATTTACTTTCAACCTTGTATTAATAGATGTTTTCGTTTTCATTAATTTCTGGTTTACCGTTTCTCTGGCCTGGTACGTCGAGAAAAGTAATACCGAGAGACACGATGAGTCCCGCGATCAACAACTCTGCTCCCTATGAGAGATACTTTGAGGTAAGTTTCTGGATAACACCACTTTACACAACTTAGCATATATTCATTCGTGTCTACAGAAAATTTATAACTAAATTTTCCATCGTCTACGAACCAGCTGTGTAAAAAGTGGTGGATTTCAAATGAAAAAAAAAAAAAAAAAAAANAAATGGTTTTCTGTGGCAGACACACGGTGATGATTGTGCAAATTGTAAAAACTTTTCCCCACAAGTTTTCTTTTCGATTATAACTTTGCTGCGTTTATCATCGGTGATAATAAAGTTTATTTTCAGTTCAACAATGACTTTCTACTTGTTTATCATTCGCTTATTTTGCTTTTCCTTTCAAACTTCCCATCTCCCTCAATTGCTCTTTAGATATACAACCTCGTGATGCGAATTGTGTAGAAATTGTAGCGACGAATTAAAATTTTTGTTGATATCGAAAATGATGAAATTCTTGGTTTTTATCACCAAGCAACAAAAATCTGATGGACCATCGTGATGAAAATACAGAAATTTCTACAAAAATGCGGAGGAATTTTTCATGAAAATACAGAAATTTCTACAAAAATGCGGAGGAATTTTTCACAAAATTTGTTTCTTCTCCACGCTCGAAAATAGCTGTAACTTTTTTTTCCTTTTTATTTCGTCGACGTTACATTCCGGTATTGGGAAAGTTCCGGAAAATTTTCGATTGTTTTTGCAAACGGAACGTATATGAGAAAATATACGATGAATAGCGATGCGCCGCGTTGTCTCGACGTGACAATGCTCAAGCTTTACGAGACCACGAGTCGCGTTCGATTCGTAACATTGCTTGTGCCAGTTTCTTCTTCACTCTCGTCGTTAACGTTCTTGAAACTGTAGCCACCTCCGCTACTGCTGTTACTGCCGAAACTGCAAGTACTATTGACGCTGATATTGCTGTTGTTACTCATATGTGGACTCAAGTTTTGACGCTGATCCTTGGAGTAAGAAGATGTTCCAAAGTGCAGGTCCACTGTATTTGATTGTTGGGTCGTTTTCGATACGAGACAATTGCACAAGGTGTAACGGTCTGCGACGTTAGTCTTTCCCAAGCAGAGTCGACACATCGACCCCGTTCCACCTGTCGTCGCAGTTATATTTCCACCGACAGCATACAGTGCCGAAAAGTTGGTCAGGCCGTTGGATGCAACGACGAAATTCCTGGCAATACAGATTTGAGAAAAAAGGCTCGTAAATGATTTCGAATATCGGGGGGAACAAGAATCTTTGTCGTCTTTCACGAAACGAAGACGAAGTGAAACTTTGGACGCATTTTGCTTNCGAAGTGAAACTTTGGACGCATTTTTTTCTAAATTCCAAGCTGGCAATTTTTTTTTTTTTTTTTCGAATCATTTTTTTTTCAGTTCAATTCGTATCACGGGAAAAATTGAAATAGTGGAGTTGAAAAAAGTTTTGTACTCGGGTGGAGAAATGACCCTTCGAGTGCCCAAAATTTTTTCCCGAAAACTTCGGTCACCGGTTTTTGGCATTTAATTTTCGTTTTTGTAAAAAAAAAAAACGTCTCTGTAAAAAAAATCAAATAAAACACATATTTACCGCGGAATACAACGATTTGAAAAATGCCTTGGGTCAGATTGACCCAGTACTCATCATTTATAGGTGTTCACTCGAAGGATCAAAACTAAAAAATTTGGCTCGGGAATAAAAATCGACTGATTACGTTGGTCCTCGGTGACCCAGCCTACTTGAAAATATTCACTATTGCGAATAACACCTGAGACACTAGAGCAGCAAAAAGGAAGAAACTCATCACATGAAAAAATTCGAATTCAGTGTTTGATTTTTTTTTCTCGAAATAACTCGATAAAATCGAAGTGAAACATTTCCAATATAGTTCCGCCCGAATGAAAATTCAACTGAATTCGCAGTCCCGTTCCACTTTTTGAAAGCAAAATGTGTCGAACTAGGGATGGGCGATTATTTTCGATTAATCGATTGTACCGATACTATTGTTCGAATAATCGATTATATTTTGTCGATTTATTTTCTGGCCGATTAATCGATTTTCGATTTTTATTCGGCAATATCGACGATTGATAAGCTGTGCTTAATATATATGATTATTTATGTTAACAGAAAAAATTATGTTTAATATTATTCACGATTATCAATAATAATGTTGATAATTTCTCAGGTACTGAATATATCGGCAAAACCTGATTCCAATTAAGGAATTCTCTTAAGGTGATGGAGCAGTCGCTTTCTCGCCCATGTGAGTGCGAGAGAGACAGCTGCAGATAGCTGGAATTTTNTTTTTATTCGGCAATATCGACGATTGATAAGCTGTGCTTAATATATATGATTATTTATGTTAACAGAAAAAATTATGTTTAATATTATTCACGATTATCAATAATAATGTTGATAATTTCTCAGGTACTGAATATATCGGCAAAACCGGATTCCAATTAAGGAATTCTCTTAAGAATCGATCAAGAATTTCTCGAGAGCAGTTTAAAATAAAGGTTATTTTTTACAATAATTTACANTCACGGGAAAAATTGAAATAGTGGAGTTGAAAAAAGTTTTGTACTCGGGTGGAGAAATGACCCTTCGAGTGCCCAAAATTTTTTCCCGAAAACTTCGGTCACCGGTTTTTGGCATTTAATTTTCGTTTTTGTAAAAAAAAAAAACGTCTCTGTAAAAAAAATCAAATAAAACACATATTTACCGCGGAATACAACGATTTGAAAAATGCCTTGGGTCAGATTGACCCAGTACTCATCATTTATAGGTGTTCACTCGAAGGATCAAAACTAAAAAATTTGTTTCGGGAATAAAAAATTGACTGATTACGTTGGTCCTCGGTGACCCAGCCTACTTGAAAATATTCACTATTGCGAATAACACCTGAGACACTAGAGCAGCAAAAAGGAAGAAACTCATCACATGAAAAAATTCGAATTCAGTGTTTGATTTTTTTTTCTCGAAATAACTCGATAAAATCGAAGTGAAACATTTCCAATATAGTTCCGCCCGAATGAAAATTCAACTGAATTCGCAGTCCCGTTCCACTTTTTGAAAGCAAAATGTGTCGAACTAGGGATGGGCGATTATTTTCGATTAATCGATTGTACCGATACTATTGTTCGAATAATCGATTATATTTTGTCGATTTATTTTCTGGCCGATTAATCGATTTTCGATTTTTATTCGGCAATATCGACGATTGATAAGCTGTGCTTAATATATATGATTATTTATGTTAACAGAAAAAATTATGTTTAATATTATTCACGATTATCAATAATAATGTTGATAATTTCTCAGGTACTGAATATATCGGCAAAACCGGATTCCAATTAAGGAATTCTCTTAAGAATCGATCAAGAATTTCTCGAGAGCAGTTTAAAATTAAGGTTATTTTTTACAATAATTTACAATAATAACAATAATTTGTTATTCTTCGATTAATCGATTCAGCGATTTTTTTTACTGGAAAATCGATTTTCAGATCCGATTGTTTTTCCAATAATCGATTTCTGAAAAATCGATTATATTTTCAACATCGCCCATCCCTATGTCGAACCTGTTTTTTTATTCCGATCGGACAAGCGTTGTGGAAATTTATTCGTGTCGCATAGTATTTCGAGCCATCTTTCTCGTTGTACTTACGAGCCGACTGACCCATAACCTCAACGTGCAAACGACCGAACATAATAGCGTAGCTCACGCAGGTTTTCAATCGACCAAAGAAACGGTGATGCTTCATAAGCAACGGGAGAAAAGCATCGAGCGGATGGATAAAGAGAGAAGAATAAATGTGTGAGAAAATGCAGCTGGAACACGCGAAACAATCTATTGTTGTGATATATGAATTGGGCCACTCCCCTCTCTAATCTGTTTATCCAAAAGCTCCTATTTTAGTTGTTTCTAATTGCTCTATCGTATGTCTCATTAGATTATCATTATCATCATCGTTAACGCTCACGCTTTTGTACGACGCATGTGTGTGTGTATATACACATATACAAAAGAGCACGAATAGAATGAAAGCTCTGATGGGGCTGTTGTTGTCCATTTTCGCACAATTATCGCTCGAGAAATAAGATCGGAACAATGGACGATCGACATCAACGTCCGGGCAATTCGGCAACGAAAAAGACAGAAAGACGAAAAAATATTGAGACTCCGATAGAAAGCACGTGCATCGTGCCCAAAGGGGGTGTTTTTTGGCACTCGATGCTCGGAGCGATGTGTCGGCTGTGTGAGCTCGAGAAACATAACCAAAAAGCAGATACACGTTTTCCTCTCATACGGAGAAGAATGTGAAAGTCGAGAAAATACCGGTACAGAATTGTGACAGAATTTCTAGGAATTCTGTAGTTTTTTTGGAAAAATTTTCGGAATAGAACGTTCATGTAGGGGCAGGAAAGCAATTGCGACTTTTATTTGACATTCTCGATGTGTATGACGTTGTGTGTTTTCAATTATGTCGATCGACAGTGCGTCGACACTTGTTGGAGGGTTCTGCGAAAAATGAGATTGTAATGGGGGAACGTAAACATACGTTTTGAAATAGATTTTGGTGAACGAGTGAATGCATTGTGAGATTATTCGGCGTTGCACATGCTTGACGAAACGTCATATTCGTGTACTATGGAATTACACTTCACCGACTATTGTCAACGGTACGTATGTGTATATAAACTCATAATACGCGAAGTATAATGAGGGGCTTTAGTCCGGGGATTGCGCGACATTTTGAAAATTTCTCACGAGCATTATTCATTTTATTATTTCGATTATGCGAGAGTGCTGTTGGAAATGGTATCAATCGATGAGTATTTACTGCTGATTTCATAGTTTCAAAAGGCAAGAGCACTTATTCCAACGCGCAAGGTAATCCCTTGCCATTTGGACATACAACGGGAATAAAACGAAATAACAGCATTTGCTCACCGATAACGTTGATCCAACTGGGCCTTTTCGATCCGCTTGTCTTTGGCACGACGATTTTGGAACCAAATCTTTATTTGAGTTTCCGTGAGCGCCAGCGACGTGGCGAGTTCGAATCTTCGTCCGCGCGATATGTACTCGCCCGTGTGATATTCGGACTCCAGACGAGCCGTTTGTTGTAAGCTGAAGGTCGTTCTTTGTCTCCGAGGTCGATTTTCCTTCCGACTCCTTCGACGCGCGACTTGTAAGTAAAATATTCATCATATGTAATGCAATATTGACATTGCCACACGGAGAGACTTTTATATCAAAAATTACTATGCTACCACAGTTCCCTGGTAACATATCGTCCCTCTGAGAAATTTTAGCAAATACATAGTAATTTTTCATCTGAAATTGCTCCAAAAATGTCAAAATTTGGCAAAAAATGTCAAAATTTCCGCCATTTCCGATAGACTATGAATGAAAAATTACTATGTCTTTGCTAAAATTTCATCAGAAGGACGATAAGGTACCAGGGAACTATGGTAGCAAGGTAATTTTTTATATAAAATTCTCTACTCATTCATGGTCAAAGTTTTCTCAGTACTCAATTCTGATCAAGTGCTTTAATTTTTTTTTAAAAGAAAAAGAGCTTTCGGCATTTTCGAAACAAAATGGCATACTAGTTGGGTCGCCCTGCAGTTGACCGCGCTATTCGTCCCAATATAACTTTCAAGCAGTCGAGTAATGAAATAGTAAGTAGTTAGTAAAATAGTACAACGAGAAAGGTACGTGCAGTTTGCAGGAAAAAATGGATCAAATGTCATGGATGATGAAAGCCTTAAAATTTCTTTGTAAGAAAAACTCGAAATTGCACTAACGTAGATCGAAGCTTTCTATTGAAAAGTTCGACTCAAGGCGGCGCTGTTGAAAACGACGTGTTTATAGAAATACATACTGCACGCAAGTTCTATGATTGTTTTCTTGACATTTGGATGAACAGCGTGTATTACGTACGTACGTAAAACAGCAAAAACAAGAGAAAGATAGAAAGAGAGAGAGAGAGAGATGGAGATAGGGAGTAAATAAGCGGAAGAGATTTATTTGAAGCTGTAGAATATCGTACGGATGGATGGATTGTTACTCCCGAGAGGAAAATTCGAGCGAGCCGAGTATGGGACAACGGTTATACATAATAGAGCGCTCCTCACGGGGCTTAAATTCTAACGGGCTCGTGTTGACGATATTGAGACGCGGACAACTGTGCCGCGCGCGGGCGTTTCTATCTCTCGTAATCTCATAACAATGTGGTATGTGCTGCGGTGCTGAAGTTGCCGCGAGACGCGCGAGAACGGGGAGATAAACCTTTCTCGCGTGGGGGAACGATTTTAGCGAATGTGATGTAGCAAAACGAATCTCGCACATCGTTTGCCACCGACCGAGCGGCAATTTATACGTATAAACGTCAATCTCGATATATGGGATATAATCCACCCATATTTTCGTAGTGTAATTAAAAGAAGTTTGTAGCTACTTATTGCCGCTTCCGTGCGGGACAATAAGGCGAGTCTAACCGAATGAGCCGAACGTTTTTTTTATAGAATTCACGAAGATCGAACCAATTATTTCGAGCCATTATTTGCGCTTTCTTAAAGCGCAGCCTTTCGTTCCCCCTGGCGTCCGATTTTTTATCGTAACTCGATTCAGCAACGTTTTTTTTTTCAAGTTTTATGTGAAATCAGTTCGATTCCTCGAACTATGTCTTCGGTGTCGTGACCGATGGTTATGCGTGGGGATTGATTTCTGAAGTATTGAAAATCCTTGTGTATGAAGTACAACGGAATTAAAAGATTTTTCATAACTATTGAATAATAAATACGCAATTCTCCGAGTTTTTATTTGTTTATTTATTTATTTATGGTTTTGGTGGCAACTGTATCGAAAGTTTTTTTGTTGGGCTTCATGGGAACATGGAACTTACGTATGGCAACTCTTTCTTACACGGTCTCGTGGCCATTTTTAGTCGATTCGGACGTGAATATAAAAATGGTTTACGATGTTTTTTATTTTGTCAATGATTTTGTGTTTTATATCCAAAGAACGATATAATTGTTTCCACGACTCTGAAGATCGGACGTAAAAGATTTTTCGGTTAATTATTTATGAAATTTTCAAAATTGCCGCAATTTTGCGTGCAGGTTTATTTTTTGGGTCGCAAGCAAGAAGATTTTGTTGTATCGACGAAAAACTGAGTATGTATAATGATGAACAAAGAGAAAACAGAGGGAGTACTGACTTATACATAATATCTTACAAGATTTCGATATTTTTCGAAAAACTAAGATTTTCGAAAAATTCGAAAACCCATAAAATTTAAACCGTCCAACCGATTATTCCCGAATTCAATACCAACCTTCCTATTAAGATACTCTATTTATAAAAAAAAAAATTGATAGTAAATCTCGAAATTTGCGAACGCTAGAGTGCCGACACCATTTTTTCGAAAATTTTCAAAATGCCGTAGAGTTCGTATTTTTTGAGCTGTTCTGACGAAATTGTCCGTGNAATGATGAACAAAGAGAAAAAAGAAATCCGATGCATTCTTATACGATGCAAACTTAAAGATCGCGTTTATTTTTTGAAGTGATGAGGAGAAAAAAGACTCACGAAAAGCTGAGAAACCGTTCAAGTGATGTAAATCGGTGTGGGATGTACGAAGCGGAAGTCGTCCGGCTGCTCCTCGATGCGTCAGGTGGTTGGACGTAACGAAGCAAGCAGGATCAGCGCCGATGTTACACATCGGTAAAGGGGCGATGAGAGATTTAGTTGAAAGTCCCCGAGCCGGACGTTCCACCAAGAGAGGCACAACAATGGGGCACTGATTGCCAGATTCGAGGCTTGAATTTCCAAGGTTTCGCTCATCGAGTTTCTCTCCTTTTTTCACCTTCCGACTTTCTTCTTCGCTTGTTTCATCGACTTTTAATTTCTCCCTTATCGAAACGATCGAATTTTTAATAACCGTCGATGTCGATGAATTCGACGAGCACACGTCAGTCACTCGTAACAGCTCACTCGATAATTTCGTCTCGCGAGTAAGCTCACGATTGTCACGTGTCGTTTCGAGGTGACCGTATATGCGAGCAAAAAAATCCCGTGGCGACGATGGTCGGGTAACTTTTCCGACGCTGCTTCCTTTCATTAGATCTTTTCTCTTCACGAACCTTCACTTTTGAATCTTCGAAACACCCAACTCAACTTGTTGATGCGATTTTCGTACTCGTGACCATTCGTCCCACGATTTATCAGCGAAAGATCGTTGCAGCAGGATTCGTTGAGATAAAAACTCGTTTTTGGCTGAAAAATTTGTTCTGAAATATCGTTTAATTTTTTTTAGAGTATTGCCCTGAAGTTTGAAAACTTTTTAGCCGAATGTATGGATTGAAAACACTAATAAAGTTCGTAAGAATAAGTCAATTGTCGAAAAATATCCACACCAGTCGCGCGATGAACGATGACAAAATGTGTACGCGATGATGTTTCTGTAACGATGTGATCGCGGGAATTAATAATTCAAGTCGAAATAAACGAATTGCACTTTCAAGAAAAAAAATTTTTTGCACGTATCTAGAATAATTGCGATAAACTATATGAACGAAATGTCGGAAAATGTGGACGAGTTCGTGTGGATCTCGAAGAGCGAGGTTCGAATGAAAAGAGCTAATTGAGGTCCTCCGGTGTATTGGTGTTTTCCTCACAGAGTCCGTTTTCGTTTGGGTCAAACTGCCCTCGTGTAGATGACGAATAGTGGGGGTTGGATGTATAATACAGGGGGTAGTGTACCGCGGGGGAGGCCCTACCGGTGTAGCCCCTCCACATTCGTTACTATCGGCCATACTCGACGTTAAATCCTGGCAGAATGAAGCAGCTATTGAAACACCCCGTTCCGAAAATTATTTCGATGCATTCATCTCCCCCACTTGAATAACAAATCCGCGAGGTATGACATTAGCGTTACGATTTCCTCATCCCTTGGCCCGAGGTTCGCACGCGCCTTCCGAGAGCTCTCATTATTGGTCGCATCTTGTAGCTACTATTCTTGTCAGTTATTCGCGAGCTTTTCTCCTCTACCTCAGTCTTGGAGTCCCGCCCACCATAAACTCGTCTTCTCCCTCTTTATAAGCGCAGTCTCCACTAAACCGACATGAGATTTATTCGCGAAAACGCAAGTCCCATTTCTCCATCTCCCGCGGCATCGAGCATTCGCTGGAGCAGCGGGAAAACCTTGACAAAATCCATCGCTCCAAAAAGCCTGAGTCTAGAAAGACTTTGAGAAAAACTAAACCGTTTCAGCAGAACGTCAGGAATCATTGCCAGGCAGCAAAAAAATTCTCACAATTCCGTAAGCCAAACGTTCGGACAGTGAGGACGATTCATCAGTCGTGTGAGCGTGAAAAAACTAAACTGACAAGCAGATGAATTTCTCTCGAAACAAACGTTGCTCTCCAAAAAATATCTTCCCGAGAATCCTACGAAGAATAATTCTTAATTGCAATCGATGAGAAAATCAAAAGCTTTAGATAATCAAGTCCAAACGCAGTATTCGTAAGATTTCATATCGATTTATTATTGTGTAATCAAATAGTTATAATTGTATACAATTCTACATTAGGTACTGTTATTTTTACACAATCCTTTTTTTCTTGTGGTGGTTCAAAATAATATTGGACTTTTCTACCTATGTACAGACACAGTGCAGTGTATATGCAATATGATAATGATGATAATAATAATAATAATAATAATAATAAATGTTCTATAATACAGCGTGGTCGATCCCTTTTCGACTGGCTCACCACTCAACATACAAAGATACAAACTTCCTGTGTACACACACACACACACACACGATCCCACTAATTCGTTTGCCCCGTTATTTGTTTTTTGTCGCGTCTTTTTGTCGCTTCCTCTCGCGACTGTCATAATATTATACAACGTGATGAAAGTTTCATTATTTATCTTTCTTAATCTTTCTTTCTTTGTTTCTTTCTTTACCTGCTTGCTCTCTCTCTCTCTCTCTCTCTCTCTTTCTTTATCTCTCGTTTGACCATCCTTTCTGGTTCATAAAGTAAAACTAATATTGTACAACTTTGGAGGAATGTTGTGATGGCGTAGCACCAACTTCACTATTAATCGATTAGTCAAACTGCAATGGCACTTTACAAATTAAATAATATGTCTATCATATATATAATATATATATTTATATATATAATATATATTTGTTTTTTCTTCTCAATGTAAAACCTACCCAATAACGTAGCAACAATAACAAGAGTGGAGTGAGCTCTCTAGTTCATCCACTTGCGGCAGTTAGGCGCGGCACATGCGCATGCTATCTTGTGCTGGTCATCTTCAATGTCAAATTTGTAGTCGTATGCCAGCTGCAAAGAAAAAT
>JBAJMU010000001.1:2741552-2793294 GCA_037952995.1 Hyposoter didymator | reverse complement strand
TTTTTTTTTTTTTTTTTTTTTTAGAAAAGTGGAAAAAAATGTTTAAATTATTTTCTTCCCTTCTTTCGCGATCGATATTTTTAGAAATCGAGCACTGGCCGAAATCTACGATTCTCACAAACATTCTCTGCGCGGTTTTTTTTCAACGGGTACGTCGTTTTTCTTACCATTCCTTGCGTGTTGGTAGGTGTTCTGTGCATGAGGGCGAACTGCATGTAACAAGCTGCCGAACAGAAGCACAATTCATCCCCAGGTTCTGCCTCCTCTTTGCTGAGGAACGGTAAGTCCGATACTTTCTTTCGAATAAGGCTGCTCAGTATAACGACGTCGCAATGACGACAGAATTTCGCTGCTCCGTTCAAAATACTTTGAATATCGATTGGCGCTGTGAGAAAACAATGGTAATCGTAAAATAATCTCAACACGACGGAACGTATGAATTTCTCAGATATTTTTCACAATCTAACGACAAATGCAGAACTTTTTTCTTCGGGTTTGTATTTTATGAGAAAAAATGATTTTTTTTTTTTTTTTCCCAAGATTTTACCTCCTTCCTTTCCATCTTTCCCCTTGGTCCTGTAAAGACCTAATTTCTGACTAGGTGGGGTGGTAGTGCGTTCGACAATCTGATATCCAGGAGGTGGTGCGATGTTGAGAATATTTGCCAAGTCTTTAAGTACTCCCATTATGTCGTCTGCTGCTTGACTGTTTAAGGTGAGCGTGACGGTGACGTTTCCAGCGTCTCGCAAAGGTAGCGGCGGTGATTTTCCCAATCTGCGATTATACAACAGTATTTTTACCCAATTTACGCAGTCGTCGCGATAACAAATATGATACAATTTCTTCACAAACAAATTTCTTCAATAAAACGCGAAATGTGAGGGAATCGAAAAAAAAATTTCAATCAATGGAAATGACTGTAACTTTTTTTTTCTATTCGGATTCAAGGGCTGCGGCGTGAATAGCGATCAAACATATTTTTGCAGTAGAGATTTGAATATCCGGAGATTAAAAAGTCCATGAGCATTGGATTCGGTATTTTTTCACTCTCGTCCACATAATTCTCTTCGGATAACGACTGTGAATGAATGAACGCCCTTTGAAAACGTACCTCGACGAACATAAATTTTCTTTGTCCTGTTTCGCAGAGTCCTTCAAGTATCCAGGCTTGAGCCTTATTGGTATCGGTGACACGATCGGTATAACCGGCGAAACTCTCTTCAGCCAGTCTGTCTCTTCGTCCGATTCCTCGTCGATCAATCGCAAGCCAGGAAATTTATGAACGCATTCGGGTATGACGCATTCCGGCGATGATGAACTGACGATTGTGTCTGGGGTGTCAGCGTCTCGACTCATTGATAACGAGTTTTCTTTCTTATCGACTATCGAATGAATAAATTATCGTTATTATTGAAATGTATGCAATTTAAGAAAATTGAGAAAACAAATCAACATTATCCGCTGAAAAGGAACGACATTTTTTTTTGCATCTGTTGCAAGCCAAACCAATAATAACTCCTCGTTTCCATGTGAGATGAACAAAGTTAAATGCTTTTAAAGTTTGCATCGTTGGAATGCAACGAAACGCTTGATTGATGCTTATTTTTGGGTCAGGACAATGAAACGACTCTCTTTTGCGACCCAGAAACCAAATCGGCACGAAAAGTTAATTTATGCGTCAGTCGTATGCAAAGTGCTATGTTTTTTAAACCTTTTTTTTCGAGAAATCGACGAGGACGCTTTATTAATGAAAAATAACGAGAAAAATTGAGTAAAGTCGGCAAGTTTTCAAGTTTTTTCATGCTCATTGCATAGAAACGTGGAACGTTGCATTTAAACTTTGACGATAGCGTTTTAGTTGGAATAATAAGGCAGGAAGGTTGTTGTTACGAGCATTGAAGTTACTCACAGTCGTCGAGTTTGAGAGGTGGAAATTCTTGATCGTAAAAGCCTCTCTGGGTGGAAGCGGGTTGTTGCGGAGTGGAAGGCTCGAGTTCACCGAAGGGTTGTGTATTGTAGTGATCGGAAATCCCGAGAAGGGTAGCAGCGCCGTAAACACCGGTCAAGTCGCCAGTTCTCGTGTTGTAATCTTTCTGCATACCGATTTTGGCGAGTTCGCCCGAGCCAAAAATCGGGCAAACGCCGTAGTTTCTGCCCAACAGAGGCTCCAACACTGACATTGGTGGGAGCTGTCTCAGTTGTATCATAAGATTGTCAATAAACGTGTCGTAATCTTCATCCATACGCGACACCTTTCTCGAACGTTTTTTCTGAGTCGGTGCGGTAGCATCCTTTCCCTGGCTTTGCCGACGCTTTTGTTGGTATTGGCGTCTCCGTAATTTTTTCATATCTGTCGAACAATAGCAGAAAAAAATTTCAACCTTTTCCTTGCATATTCGCAGTGAATCTAATGAAAAGAAATTTTTTTTTTTCGTCACGAAAATATATAGCAACAAATTTTCTTCCCGAAGGTTCAAGAGAGCGATTCATGCCCTTGAACCTTTGGTAGTTTTGCAGGCTCGTAGAAATTCTACTGCACATTTTCATCGGCAAAACTTGAGGGTTCGAGGAAAAAAAAACGTTACGCTTCGTTGCGTGAATCAACGTTTTTTTTTAGCTATTTCTTTCGCACTCTGGCGGAACGCGATCACGTTGAAGAATTGCATGCAAATATTGTTGTGATTTTATTATTTATTTCTGGGGAGTAAAATAATATTTACCAGTTTTGTCGTCAATGGAACCATCGATGAGCTCTTCTTTGGCAGTAAGAAAGTCTTTGGTATCGGATAACTGGGTGGGATTGTTAACGGACAGAACTTCGTCGAGAATTTCCTTTTTAACTTCCATTAAAGGCACTGTGTTTTGCGAAATTGCACCCTGTGGTAGGTGAGCTTGATGGCCCAAAGTTTGGGCCATCGTGTGAGGCACTGACGGTTGTATTGTATTTGCGAGTTGATGCTGTTGTGAATGTTGTTGCTGGTGCTGTTGAATCTGTTGTTGTTGTTGTTGTTGTTGTTGTTGAGATTGTTGTTGCGACTGTTGCAGGACGTTTGGTTTATGAATGGTCTGTTGTTGCTGTTGAATTTGACAAATTTGTGATTGCGCTGTCTGGGCAGGAGCTGCAGTTCCAGGTGCATTGGTCGAGGTTGGAACGATCGATGTCAACGATGGACTCGGGACTTGCGAAATAGGTTGAACGGCGTTCGTCGTAGGAATCGGAGCGACGCTAGGTTTGGCCTGTGGTATGCTCAATCTCGGGTATCCCGCTGGTGCCGTTGTCACCGCGGTCACAACTCTTTGAGACTGTTGTTGCGGTTGTTGGTTAGAATTTCCGATCAAATTTTCACACTTGACGGTCGCTTGAGACTTGGCAGAGCTGCTGTCGGTTGTTGTCGAAGTTTCAGCAATCTTGTTCGCCAGTGGCGGCGCAGTTGTGACTTTGAGACTGCTGGCCGTCGATGGGCCTGTTACGGGGGTCGAAACGACAGGTCTGTTTTGTTGCAGGGTTGCAGTTTGTGTTTTTCCCGTGGAATCAACATTTCGTTGATTGAGTGTGGTTGTTTGATTCAAAGTGAAAGTCGAAGGCGGAGTTGTGGTTGTCGTCGTGGAAGTCGGCGGCGTCGTTGAAGAAGACCTCATCGTAGTTTCTTCCTTCGTCGGTGGGCTCTGAGTTTTAGAGGCAACAGAGGAATGCGAAACGAATGAGGTTTCGCGATTCAAAATTTGTCCTTTCGCTGATGTTGCAGTTTTGGTGGTTGTTGTTGTTTCGTTGAGAATGGGCGGTAAGAGCGAAGACGGAGTTGGTGGCACTGGGCGAGCTAACTGCGCCTCGAGCGATGGCACGAGGGGCAGACTCGGTCCACTTTGGCTCGTACAAGATGAGATTCCCGTTGTCGCGCAGGCGGTATTCTGCAGTAATTGTTTCAACAAAACATTCTGTGACTCCTCGATCCTGTGGGAATTCGTCGAAGGAGGTTTTCCCGCTTCGTTGTCGGATCTCGTGGTACCAATCGGTTGTTTTTCCGTAGCGCTGGATGTTTTCGTCGCACCGTTGTCGCTATCCCTTTGCGTGCTTGACGCCCCGACCGTACTCGGAGTCTCGTGATCGTTGCCCTTGTTGTCGATAGGCAACAATCCGGCTGTTTTGTAAGGCGCCGAAGCGGATGTCAGTTGAGTGTGCAAAAGCGTTGGCGCCTGAGAAAGAGTCGATTGTAAAATGCTCGTGGTTACATTGACTGTGTTTACAGTGTTACTGCTCGTGACTGGTGCAGCGATTGTCCGTGGCGAATATGAAGAAGAAGAAGAAGCCGTTGTTGTTGTTGTTGTTGTTGTGTTTGTTGTTGTTGTTGTTGCTGTTGTTGTTGTTGCTGTTCCTGCAGTGGTTGTCGCGGCTGCGACGGTGGTCGTAGTCGTGGTCGCGGTGGCCAACAGCGACGACGAGTTTGCCACATTTCTCGGCTGCAACGAACTGCCACTCGCTCCGACTTGCAATATAGATTGTAAGTTTTGGCTGCGCTGTATCGAGGGTGTAGGCATAACTGAACTTAGAAGATTACTCGTCTGGGTGAGCACTGTATTTGCACGATGTCCAGCGATCGATGGTTTGGCCGAATTGGTGCCTGCCAACATAGCATTCAGCATCGCGTTCGAAGTAAGCGAAATTCCACAATTTCCGGAATTACGCGAAATCGATGTCGATGACGAAGCCATCGCAGCGCTGTTGGACTGAAGATTTCCAGTTGGATAAGATTCCGATCCTGCCGGTTTTCCTTCTAACGAAGAGACCATGTTCAGCGACGTACTTGACGTTTCTTTCAAGGTCCGGAGAGCATAACTCGTCGTGCTTTCTATCGGTGTTTTGTTGGTGATCGTTGTCGATGTGTTCGACAACGAGGCAGGCGTCGAGGTTTGCACCCGAAAGCTCGCCTGAGAACTATTGTTGCTGAGGGTGACGGACGTGGTACTTGAGACGGTCGTTACACTGGCGATCTTCGTGCTCGTAAATGCCGTCGAGACCATCGTCATCAACGAGTTTTGGGACGAGGTTGTATAATTTTGTGAATTGTTCGTTTGCAAGGATGACAGAAGTGTTCGCAATTGATGAGACACGTTCGCCACGTTTGACGTCAGCTCCGTAGGCTTGGATATTGGCGAAAGATGCGGCACTGTTGTCGTTGTCGTGGTTTTTTGCAATTGTGCAGCAGCGCCAACAGTCTGCGCGGATGGCTGTTGCGGCAACGATGGACTTTTCCGTGTGTTTTCTAAGGCGAATGATTTTTGGCTCTTTTGACTTTTTCTCTCGTTTTGATTGGTTGCGTGGTGCTGCTCGGTCTCCGGCGTTCCTTGCTCGAGATCCATCAAAGAATCTTGTAATATGTTCAAAGGGAGTGTATCCAGTGGTGCCGCCAAATCATAAATCATACTCGACTTTCGCGATCTATCCTCCTGGAGCATATCACTGTTAGCCATTTCAGGCTTCGAGGATATGATGTTGTGGAGCATGTCGAGAATGTCCTCGGAGGATTCGTCCATGAGATTTTTTTCGTCCTCGTTTTCGTCGTACGATTTTTCCGTGTTAATTTTTTTGTCCTCGCACTTGTCGCTCGACAGAGTATCGTTGTTTTCGTCAATTTCGATAATTCGTGCGTTGCTCTCTTTCACTTTCGCCAGTTCCGAGCTGTCAAGGTTTTTCTCGGTATTTCCTTTCGTCTCGTTCATCATCACGGGCTCCGTGTCGTTCTCGAGGATGTTTACCAATGATAGATCATCCGATACCGGAGACATTCGTTTGATACTCGAGACGTCGGATTTGTTCTTTCCATTGCCTGCTTTTTCGCCGTTTATCGCATTCTCCGCTGGGTTATGTAACGCCTCGAGCATACTTTCGAGCTCGTCCGTTGTATTGAGCGAATCGGTTCTCCGGTCTTCTTGCGGACGACAGCAATCGTTCTCCTGATCAGACGAATGATTGGTCAGGGTTAAGCTTTTGGAAATTTCGACGATCGATGCTTTTTCCTCGACTTTCATTTCGTGCATCTTTTCACTCGAACATTCCATCGGCTTGTCGATCGAATTCATTTTCTCAACTTTCAACGGTGCCTCTACCTTTTTAGGCAATTCAGCGATTGTCATTTTTGGCTTGATCGTCGTCACCGACGTCGGCTGAACAACGTGCGACAATTTTGCTTGAGCATTCGACGACTCCGGGGATTCTGCTTTGGCTGATAATGTTTTTGCGCATTCGTTGGCCATTGTCGTTGTGATCGTCGCTGGAATTGACTCTTCGGTCGACAATATAGCTGAGGGAATGAAATCTTGGATAGCGGTCGAAACGATTGTTTCCATTTTTGTTGCCAAGTCGATGGAATTTGTGATTTTTGTGTTTGTTAACGTACTTTCCAATGATGTTAATTTAGCCGCGATTTTAGCGTCAGCCACGAGACTCTCTACATTTCGCGATATCGCTGTTGACGTTGTTGTCGTTATTTGGTTTTTACTCATTGCGGAAACTGACGAAGATACGATTTTACTCTCTGGTTCAGAGGTCGTTGTTGGAGAAAGAGTTTTGACCATTTTTTCGGTTGCTTCGACGGAGCTTGCCATCGAAACGATCGTCATGGAATCGCTCACGATGGTCCGGGTCGTCGTCGTCGTCGTCGTCGTTGTTGTTATCGACGGAGTTGTCGTCAATGGTGACGAGACAGTGGTCGTTGTTGGCTTCGTAGGACTTTGTGATGCGACAGTTTCCTCGACTGCAGAGCCTCCTGGCTCAACTCGGTTCGGAATCGTCGGTGGAATTTCGTCGCACAGCATTTTTTCCGTACACACAAAATCGTCAATTTTCTCATCATCTTTTTTCTCATCGTGATTAAATTTGGCCGTTTCTTTCTGTGGATCGTCGTCGCAACTTTTGGCCATTGAGGAGAATTCGTTGGACTGGGTGACGTTGATATTTAGCAGGGGTTCGGATTTTCCAGGATTTTCTTCGATGCCGGATTCCTTGGGACGTATGTCGTCGGGGGATTTTGTCCTCGGATCGATAATGACAACGTCCGAGTCATTGACGAGGGAAACCATAAGTTCGGGATCGGGCGAGTGGTCCATAAACCGTCCGGGCGAAGTGTCCCCGAGGAGTTCTTCTTGATCGGGTGAGTCCGGGGTGTCGGTGACAGCGACGAGTCTTTTGCCGCTGGGTAAGCTCCGGACGATGTCCAAGCGCAACGACTTTTTGTTCCTCGCTTGTGAGATCTCTTCGTCGCTGATAGTATGATCGTCGATCGGTCCCTCGGAATGCTGGATCTCCAATATTTGCACCAAATCGTGAGCGGCGTTGGTATTGTTGACCAGGGCGTTACTCAACGAGTCGTTACTATCGACCGAGAGGTCGACCACCATGTCCGACTCGAAAAGGACATATTCTTCCTGCATATCGCCTTCGAGGGTTCCTGATATAACGTCGACCAATTCGGAATCTCCGAATTCCTCGATGACCGTTATATCGTCGTTGTCTCTCTGGGCGGTTGAGCTGAGAGTGACTTCCTCATTAACGATAGTCTTGTCGTCATCGTAATCCGTAGTGTCGGGGATGTTTTCGATTTTTTCGATTGAATTTTCGATCGGTAAGCTGGGTGGTGTATCGGCGAGGGAGGAGGTGCCTGTCACAGGTTTGGCTTCCAAGGTGGTCGGTGGCGTTTGCGGCGGGGTATGGGAATCATCGTCGAAATCGTTGTAATCGGCGCATACCAAAGAGTTGATTTTCGACTGTGAAATGCCAGTTTTGCGGTGAACGACGCTGGAGGTGTTTGGTTTATCTTGCTCGTTGCTGTTTACGTGAGATTCGGCAGTTTTCCCTTTGCTCGATTCTGCCTTGGTGGACCACATTGGGGAGCCGCCTCGTAGACCGAGTTTAATGAAACCGAATCTCCCAAAATTTGGTATCATCGGCATGGTATTAAGGGGATTGTGAGGGTTGCCACCTCCTCTGTTGGAATGGTCGAGGCTGGTGGTAGTGGTGGGAGTGATTGCCGAGGAGGCTGGTATTTGTTCTTGCTGATCGTTGACCTGATTATTTGAATTTTGCGAGGCGTAAACATGAGTAGCGTGTGGTGTGTGCGGAGTTCTCGGAGTGCCAGGATTTTCGACGCTCTGTGGACGATCGGGCATGGCGGGACTGTTTCCGCTGGAGGTGCGTCTCTGTATCTGCATGGGGGATCCACCGACCATCGGACTTCTGGGCATTGGTGAATTGGGTGTTTGCGATTGCGGCGGATGATTGATGTTGTTCAACTGATGCTGAAGCATTGGGGAGGTGGATGGATGACCGCGTGACATGGGGCTGAGCGGTGGTTGATACTGTGAAGTGACCATCGGTGAATTGGGCGGATGATGCATTCTTCCGCTCATAGGGCTCGGTGGTTGGGAATTTTGTGACAATTGTTGTTGGAGCATGGGTGATCCCATGGTCTGTTGTTGAACCATTGGGCTCCGTGGCATCGGTGAGCTGGGTGGTTGTCCATAATTAGTTTGTTGTATTTGTTGCTGATGTAATTGGGGACTGGGTGAGCTTGCAGGTTGCGATACCATCGGTGAATTGGGTGGTTTTTGCATCATTAATTGTTGTTGTTGTTGTTGTTGTTGTTGTTGTTGCTGTTGTTGCTGCTGCTGTTGTTGCTGTTGCATCTGCAAGAATTGTTGCCTTTGCTGTTGTGCCATTGCCTGTTGTTGTTGTTGCTGCTGCTGCTGCTGCTGCTGCTGTTGTTGCTGCTGCTGCTGCTGCTGCTGTTGTTGTTGCTGCTGCTGTTGTTGTTGTTGCTGTGCCTGCTGCTGTTGTTGGGCGAGCAATTGCTGCCTCGCCTGTACCATTTGCAGCGTTCGTTGGTTAATAACAGCCTGATTATCGACCGTGCCGACCTCGTGCTGTTGCTGTATTATTTGCTGACGTTGCAACATCGCCTGGTGTTGCTGTTGCGTAAGAATAGGCGATTGTTGAACCGCCTGCGGACTACCCAGAGGCGAACGTTGACCATAAACAATACTCGCTTGCAACTGCATTCTTGGACGTTGACCTCCTGGATCGCCCAAGGTCGGTGGACGCACGAAACGTTGCTGGAGATTAATTATTTGCTGAGACGATCGCACCTCCGGAGGAAACGCACCGGGACTCGTTGCCAAACGATTACCGATCACCGCTCTATGCTGAGGCGACGTCATCCGCGTTACCGTCGGTCCACAGATTCCCGGAGATGGCATTGCTCCTGGACTGAATGGACTCTCGTCACCCTGCGAATGCGGAGTACCGATTCGCGGCGATGCCTGCATACTGTGCGGCGACATCGTACCCGGATTCGTCGACTGTGGATTGCCCGGGCTGTGCTGCAACAGCGGTGGATTCGGACTGTGCTGGATCATCGAGGATGCTACTGGCGAATGCTGAATCATATTTGGCGGAACGCTTCCCGGGCCTGGACTGTGCGACACCAGACCAGCCGGACTGTGCATCGGTGACGAATGCTGCGACGGCGACATCAGCGGCGAACAAGGCTCCGCTGATTGCGATTGCGGCTGCCTCTGTTGCTGCTTGTTGCGATATTCCTGGATGAGCATGCCGTGCTGACGAGTCTGCTTTCTGCTCGCGTCCAATTGCTTCTGCAGAATCGCCTGTTCCGCTGATATCCGTTGCAACTCGGCCGCGTCATTGTCCGTTAACTCGTTCCCCGATTTACGAAGTTGCCGCTGCTTGCTGTTCAGCGACTATTTTCCAAACATAAATAAAAGAGAATATTGAGTTTACGATTTTTTTTTAAAATAATCCAACGCGACGGTAACAAGTAACGCGACAAAAAACAAGAAAAATCAATGGTTCACGACTCACCTTTCTGACTTTGCGTAATTTTTGAACCTCGGTCTCGTAGTACTTGAGTTGTTTCGAGAGTATTTGGTGCTGCAGATTCAACCATTGCTCGTACTGCAATTGCATTTGGCGATCTTGGTCCGTGACGATTGTTTCTGGAGGTGCTGGGGGCGCCGGCAACTGAGGAATGTTGAACGTTGCGATTCTCGCTGCAAGTCGAAAGCAGAGGTTCACAGTTTTATTGAATTTTGAAACTTTGAATACCGGGAGGCTTAACGCTTAATTTTTCAATTATTTGAGAGAATCGTTATGAACCTTCAGGCGGCGTTTGAGTGGCGATTGGCTGCCTCGGTGACTGTCCGACGAGTTTGGCAGCGTCTGGTACTCCCTGGGACCAGTTGGTACCCGGGGCCGAAGGTGGTCCCGGAGTACAAGGTGGTCGGATGACGGGAACACCACCGGGAATACCTTGCGGAGGTGAACCGAGTGGTGCCGAGCCTAACACATCGGCCCGAAGTCTCTCGAATTCGCTGTCGCTGAGTAGCGCACCACTGGGCGCAGTGGTGTCGACGTGTTGTTGTTGTTGCTGCTGTTGTTTCTCCTGCTCGCGTTTTTCTTGCTCCAGCAGATCCTCGAGCAGCAGAGGTTGCTCCTGTGAACACGACTGCTGACAGTTAAGGTCATTTTAAACTGAATCGATCAATATTTTTCTGATTACTACATTTATTCAAACGTCATTGCTAAAATGAATTTCCCTTGACCAATGCTTTTCAGCCAAAACACCATGAAATAAAGATAAACAAAAACCCACGAATTTAAAAACATAAGTCTCACGCTTTTGACACACTTTTACGAAATATAATGAAAATCATGCAAACGAGTGACTTGAATTATCGAATCGGTGAATCAGTCGACTTTGTTTTCTTCATTTTACACGGAGATAAATGCGGAGAAATTGATATAAAAAATTACTATGCCCCGTAGTTTTCTGGTGACATTTTCGTCCCTCTGAGAAATTTGAGCAAAAACATAGTCATTTTTCATCTGAAATTCAGCGAAAAATGTCAAATTTCCGCTATTTCCGATAAAAAATTCAACTCTATGGTGGCATAGTATATTTTTTATATTTGTTATTCCTTCGTATACCCTTGCGGGTTTTTACGATCCCTTCCCAGACACTTTTTTCCGATTATTCCCAAGTAGCTGAATTCCTTTTTTCCATATTTCCAAATTCCTGAATTCACGCTACACTTCCCCACTACACTCCCCACTTCCCCCCCTAGAGTGTTGCCCACAGCCACTCTAACCTACACCTGTATCGCATTCGCACGAGGGCCCGGGGAAACTGTGGAAAACCTTGGCCGATACAGGGCGGTCCCGGGCTCGCCCCCCGGTGCCGGAACAAGTCTTGTCTTGTCAAGGGAACAGAAACATGGACTACAGTCGCACACGTGCTGCCGGCCGCACGCGTACGCCGGACAAGTCGCGCCCATATTTCTTATTTCCCCCGACAAGACTTACAGCACCGGGAATCGAACCCGGGTCCTCCCGGTACTCTGGTTAAGAAGCTAGCACGCTAGCCACCAGACCAGAGCACCGGTTCTGGTGGCATAGTAATTTGTGATATAAATTTCCCCGCATTTCTCTCCGTGTACACATCGCAATTTCACGTTTTATTTTATCATCAATTTTCCATTCCACCTTCGCTGGATTGTTCTTTTTATGTTGAGAAAATAGAACTTTATGTCGAAGATCCAGTCTTTGTCGAATGATGTAGAAAAAAAAAACAAAAAAAAGTAAAATAAACGTTTTTCTTCTTAAAAAATATCGAATTTTGATTCAACAATTCTCGAAGCACAATCGCTTAAATGGCACAATTGCTGCTGCAGCCATCAACACCCAAGTTAAGCAGGAATAATTGATATTGTTAATAGTTAATATTGTTTAATAATTGGTATTTGGAAGTGTGATAATGAATTGCGTAAAAAAATAAATGGATCATCGAGACGGAATATGGCGACGGGTTATACCGTTCAAACCTTCTATGTGCTGTAAATGCCCCAAAGACTTGCTCACCTGCAGAAGCAAGGGTCTCCGGTGAGAATGCTGCAAGATCGAAGAAGCACCACCGGCATGAACGACAGGGGCCATCGGTGGTACGGCCACCGGCACAGGGTGACCTATATGGACCGGGGCTCGGGCCATACCCCGCCCACCTGGGCACATCCCCATCTAGACATGCACCAACACCAAATGCATTGCAAACACCCAGGCCAAAAAAACACCATTTTACTCAGCCAAATACGTCTTAATGAACTTCAGTCACTCATCTACGCCTACGTATGACGATAAATCGTTTAATCAGTTTCTTCTCAAAGAATGTGTGCGCGTTTTAACTTTTGGAAAAAAGAAAAGAAAAAAAAAAAAAAAAAAAACATTATCATTACTTCTGAGCCTGTCGCTTGCGAACCAGTTGGTTTCGAAGCCCGCAACGCTTACGGGAATTAGCACGATACGAGTCATGTGTTGATCTATTGTTTGTTAAGTCGAGTTGAGCAACACATGCCTCTCGCGTTCGAAGAGGAAAACAAAATTCGTTAGTTCTTAAAACAAAACCAACACCGAGCTAAAACTTTGACGGGTGAATCAACGAAAACGGTAATTTTTATTTTCTCAACAGCACACGTTTGTGGAATCTAACGATCGGCATTGTTAGCATATCGAATGTTAAAGAATACGCAATTTAAAGCGATGCAGAAATTTTCATGAGACGTTAATATACGTGGAGATAAATAAATTATTACTAACCTGTATCGGTCCTGGGTAAGGCGGCGGTGGTCCTGGATAAGGAGGAGGCGGTGGGGGCGGAGCCAGTGGCATTCTCGGTCCCATCATGTGATTGACCGAAACGACTCTTCCGGCGACGCCTTGAATTCCAGCTACTCGCATTCCCATTCTTTGTTGTTGTGGAACTACAGTAAAGAGAAAATACGAACAAATTTCTCAAGACGCTCCATCACTTGCTCGGTCGGTAAAAATCCTGCTACGCGTTTTATTTCGAGAGACCGAATATTTCAAGATAAATATTAGTTACACGTTGTTCCCCTTTCACCAGAGAAGAAGATGTAACTTTGTTTTTTCTCAAAATATGAAGGGTCTCTTGGAAAAGCGTGTATCTGCTTTTTGGTTATTTCTCTCGAACTCAGGCGACTGCTAGATCACCTCAAGTCGGTCCGTGCAAACGGAAATGAGCGACAAAATGATGAAAAAAAAAATCATTTTGCTTTCAGTCCACGAAATATTTACGGGAAAACGAGTTTGGAAACGGAACTTTTTTTTACCCGAATTAGCGAGGTGGAAAAAAAGTTTTTTTTTTTTTGTTTCTTTTCTTTACGAGAATTTCAAGGATCGTTCAAATATTTGGCTTACCCTGCATGTGAGGTGGTTGTATGCGTTGGGGATGTCCGGGAAATGTTGCGGGATAACTGACGGTCACTGTATTGGTGGAAGTGACAACACCGATGGCCCCATCGGGTGATAAGAGTCGAGTTCCCGGAGGCATTGGTCGTCCCATGGCCGCTGCTTGTTGAACGTGTTGATGCATTTGTTGCTGAACGGCGACGGCTTGAGGATGATTTTGTGCGAGAATTGGGGCTTGTTGTTGTTGTTGTTGTTGTTGTTGTTGTTGTTGCTGCTGCTGCTGGGGCTGCGAAGTTGGCGGTTGTACGGGTGCCATTGCTTGAGCCTGAGGAGGCTGTACGTTCTGTTGTTCCGGCGGTGGTGGTGCGTTACTTTGAAGATTCGTTTCACTCAAGTCACCATGAGTTGCCGAGGCACTGCCAAGCTCCTCGCTTTTCACTTCTTCCTCTTTAGTCTCTTTCTTTTGCTTGTTGTCGTCCTTCGTTTCGACCTCGACTTGCTCCAAATCCAAATCGAGAATATTCGTTTTCTCACCGCCGGTTATATTGTCGAGTTCAGGGTCAGCGTACTCGAGAATGTTGAAATCCGCACCCATTTCAGCTGCGAGAGTAGAAAAAACGAAGAGATTTCAAAAAAAAATGTTGATTTTGTGAAAAAACGTGTTTTCAGTGAAAAATGGAAGAAAATTACCGAGTAGCTCATCGTCGTCGTCTCCTAGATCACCTAATATTGCACTAACACCCTCGACCTCGACCATCGGTGCGCCTTCTTGTTCGACCTCGACCATCGGTGCGCCTTCCTGCTCGAGCTTCTCAAGCTCGGCGGTAACATTGTCGGGTATTTCCGAAGCCTCGGACGAGGCGCCAGTGTTGTCGTTAACAGGCTGTTGAATTAGCGGTGCGCGAACCATACCTTGCGTACTCAGCATCCTTACATTTTGATTCGTCATTTCCGGTCCACCTCGTACAATTCTCTGACCAATGGTCGATCCTTGGTTGGGATCTGTAAATTGAATTTGTTGGGTGGGGGTTAATATTACGAATAACCAAATTGTCGAACAGCTAATAATTCGGAATTTTGGTATTCATAAAATTAAATAAAAGAAAAGTAAGAAAGTCGAAATGAAATTTTTCAAATGACTAAAAATTCGAAATGCTAAATAGCGAACGTCAAAAATGGCGAACGTCAAAACGGCGAGCGCCAAAATAACGAACGCGGGTGGGAATAATATATTCGAATGACTATATACTATTCCCACCCGCGTTCGTTATTTTGGCGCTCGCCGTTTTGACGTTCGCTATTTTTGACGTTCGCTATTTTGCATTTCGAATTTTTAGTCATTTGAAAAATTTGATTTCGACTTTCTTACTTTTCTTTTATTTAATTTTATGAATACCAAAATTCCGAATTATTAGCTGTTCGACAATTTGGTTATTCGTAATATTAACCCCCACCCGAATATGTTGATTCTGTTGCTCGCGGTCATTTCAATCGGTGCGATGTACAAGAACAAAAAGGAGGAAAGAACGAAAAAAAAATGGGACAATGAAGAAATCTTGAATTTCATGAGCAAAAATGGCTTTTCAAGTTTACCTGGAAATCTTGGCTGGTGCAAAATGTCGTACTGTTCGCTCAACGAATTTCTAGGGTTCGCCATACGTTGTTGCATGACTTGTTGATTCTGGAAATGTTGCTGTTGCTGCTGTTGTTGTTGTTGTTGCTGTTGTTGTTGCTGCTGCTGGGGAGGCATACCGACGGCGACCGGCGGTCGTTGATAGAGCATCCGCGAGCGTTGATCGATTCCTTGAAGCCTTGGATCGATGTTCCCTGTTGCAGGATGTCTCGAATTTAATCCTAAACGCATTGAGCATGATTAATCGGATCAAAAAAGTGAGCGACCCGAACGAAAGCTCCAACGATATTGAGAAGACAATGTCGCGGTATTGTTTTTACCTAGCGTTGTTCGTATGTGAGAATTCTGCTGTATTCCCGGTATTGGCATTCGAGGTCTACCAATTCCAGGTGGAAGAGGATGCCGGAATGTACCTTCAACGGGATTACCCGCTGGTTGAAGATGTTGAGCAAGTTGCACGTGACCGGTTTCGAATTGTTGTTGTCCTGGCTCGCCAGTATTTTGACCATCTTCAATTTATATTTTTCATGAGATTCTGCATCTTGATATTTCAATATTTTCGAATTGACTTTGCGGATTCGCATGAATATTTCGACTTGCGACAGTAAAAAATCAACTACTATCGAGTGTGAAACCATTTTTTTTCTCCAAATTTTTTTTGTTTTGCAATTTAATATTTTTCGCAATGTTGATTTTTTTTTTTAACACGTTGTCGATCGATTTTTCTCGATGTCATTACTCACGCGACCGAAACGTTCGCATACTATTTGTGACTCTGAATTGATTTACCTTGGGTCCACGTCGGAGTGAGAGGATCCATTTTTTTGGTGAGCTGTTGACGCTGAAGCAAATCGCGCAGTTGGAGGTTGACCTCTGGTTGCTGATTAAAGATCTCGGCAGAAGGTGGCGGATCTTGTCGCGATTCAGGCCTCGGTGAAGTGTAGCTCGGGGCAGGCGAGGGTGTGGATGGTTGATTGCTATAAGGATCAGGAGTACGCGAAGGAGCATAGACGTGAGTGGAAGAACGAGGAGTAGGAGGATTGAATACGGGTCTCGGAGTGCCGGGTGGCTGAGAGAAAACATCGTTACGCGGTGAGGTGGAATAAGTCGCTGTACCAGAAAGCATTGATCTTGGTGTTTGAGAGCCAGCCGGTGGATAAGCCTCGTTGTTGCCAGTGTCGAATCGCTGAAAGTGATCCTGTTGCGATTGGGAGGAGGCGGGCGATTGTGGAAAATCGTGTGGAGATTGCGGAGCTTGAGGTGAAAAAGGTGACGGTGGTTGAGCAAAAGTGTTTGGAATTCCGGGCCTCACAGCTGCGCCAACTGGTCGCTGAACAATTCCGCATTGTTGTTGGTTCGGCAGCCGAGGAATACCCTGCAGTGGACTCTGAGGCGCTACACCTCGTGTGACCTTCATAGGCGGAGCGGCGAACGTGCCACGCGAACCCGGTGATGGCGAGGCCAACGGTACCATAAGATTGCCGTCCTACAAAAACCAATAAAAAAATTGACGTTTCGATGAATCGTCATTTTTCCCGACTTATCTCAACGAATATTTTGATCCGAATGATGAATTTTGCTGCAATTATGCGACGTACCTGTGACGTCGATACTTGCAGTTGCGTCGTGAGTCCCGTTTGATTTTCTGCATTCAATTGAGACGTACCATCGTCACTGATTTGTCGGTGAACCCTCGCTATCGCTAGAAAATCAACAAGTATTCAAAACTTTGTATTTCATCTTTTGCAAAACCGAAAATATTTATTGCGCCATAATAATAACCTTTAACTACTGTTGTTGCATTTTTGGGAGCCCCTACTACTGTGCAATCTGTAAAACCACGTCCTTCAGAGTAGATTCGCAAATAATACAAGAAAACAACAATAAAAAATAATAAAAAATAAAAAATAATGAAAAAACAAGGAAAATGGGATACATTTATATAGGAGCGCCGTGGGGAACATTGCTATACAGAATTTCCAACCATTTTGTCTTTTGTTCACCTCAGGCTGTCAGAGATTCTCGTTTTTTCGCACTCGTAATGAAATTTTCAGTCTCTCGATACAAACCTCAGCATTCAATCAATTCGAAAAATGTTAATAATTCAATGGATTCAAAGAAAATGGTTTTTTTTTTTTTCATGAGATCGAAATATCTGCTTCTGTTCAGTTAAATTTGGTCCATCAGAACAACGTGAATACTAGAGCGTTTCGACTTGTACAAATGTCGATAAAAATATGGCTTCGTTTAATTTGGTGTTTACTAGACGTTGTTCCTGTAAATTCGTCGTTATTAATATTTTTCTAGGTCAATGAATCGTTCAATCATTCAATTCGATCAAGGCATGTAATTATTATCGAAATTGAACATTCGGTGGACTCAGTGTGAAACAGATATTTGCCGGTAAAAAAAATATATAAATTGATTTGCACTGAGAAAATGTGTTGCTCGAAATATTGTCGAGATGAAAGATTTTTGAACAATCCCAAAATATAAAATTTTTGAAATTGTCGGAAAAACAATTGTGTCGCGAAATAAACGTAAAAACGTGTTCAATTCTGTGGTTCACTGTTACGTCGATAATTTCTAGAAATAATGGAGGGAAATATGATTGGCAACGGGGCGTAATTTTGGCTTCAAATAGGAATTGCTTGCAACAAAGATACGATCGGTATTGAACGTACCATAGACTCGATGGTCGTGAATGGATTGTTGTTGATGTTGAGCTTGTTGCTGTCGTTGTGCTTGCAACTGCTTCCACTGCCTTTCTTGTTCGGCTTCTCGCGTAGAGCGATCCCGATTGGTCAAACGATCTTGTTCCTATGGGAATATGAATTGATTACATCCGGATATTCGATCCCATAGCCCCGGTTCATCACATCACTCGATAAAAACGCACAAATTTACAAATATTTCGTCTTGGACAATTGGTGCAATTTCAACTGAGGATGTAACGAGCAAATCGGGCATCGTATTTTTAAACAAATCCGGACAAGGCTTCGGAGACAATCAGCCATAAATAATACACCAATGTTAAACATTCACACAAAAATAAATACTTCCAAGAAATAAAAGAGCATTAAATATTATTTTTTTTCCTCCCGTTACTAAAATCAAACGACAATTTTCAGATTCTTCTGATAGACTCGGAAGATCTGAATGTTTATGCATTAATTAAAAACAGAGCCAATGAACCAGCCACCTTTGAAAGTATAACGAAAGAAAGAGGAGAAGAGAGCGAGACAGAAAGATCAAAACCAAAATCAGAGAAAAAAAAATGAATAATCGTATAAACATTCACGCGTCCGGGCAAAAAATGTTTACTCAGATTGCAGCCTCTAGATTAAAACGATAAAATATAAAACGAAGAAAATATTTCGTGCATCGAAGATAACGGTGATTCTACTATTTGACAAAAAAGTTTTTTTTTTCATCGCTTAGTCATTTTTTTTGTTGGTTTTTTTTTCTTTTCCTACTCGCTCAATGTTGAACAGTTTTTTTGCCTCGTCCTGAAAATTCCGAGGCAAGAGAGTAGACGTCGAATATTTTTATACTGAATTTGCGATTGTTCGATCGTGTTACTAAAAAGCGTCTAAAAGGATGAAATTTTGTTTAAATTAAATAGAACAAAAGACAAAAATGACAATTTGACTAATTATGAAAACAATGGCAAAGATACTAGCAACGTTTACGATACGAATCTACAACCACCCATACGAATAATTAAAAAACAAATATCGTAAAGAAAACACTGATGTTAGTAACGGGAAGAGGGGAATGGATGGGACGTTGTTTTGGGATCGTACAAGGACGTGGCTTGATTCGAGAAATTCCGAAAGAGGCTGGGGGATAATTTGTTTTTTTTTTTTTTTTTTCGAAGGATAGAGAAAATAAAGAGATTCTTCTACGAGACGTCATCATGCCAACAACGAAACATCATGGGCTATCGAAAGAATGTCAAGACGATCATTTTTATAAGAGACCAATAAATAATCATGTACCGAACGACGTCGCTTAATTTTTCAATATTATATACATACATATAATACATATGTAATATATTATCAGTCACCGAATAATCATTTGAGCTAAAATAATCAAAACATATGCATTTCGTATAAACTTGAATGTTCCATTTAAAAAAAAAACCGATCATTCGACACATTTAACGAAGTGGCAACATCGAGACAATAATCGAAACACGATACGAGAACGTTCATTGAATAATTTCCAACAAATAACACGTTTCGTTTGAGTCCAAATTGAAATTGAATCGAAACCCTTCGCTCCGTACAATTGCTTTTTTGTCCTGTGCTTCGAATATCAATTGAATTTGACAAAAAAGAAAAACGAGTGTTGCGACACAATCTTCTGACAAATGAACAATTCCCACTGAGCATTTTACAGCTCTTGCCGAGAATTTACATCGTTCTGACGGAAACTTTCTCAGAATTTTTTTAGCATGCGAACCATGATTCAATGAATAATTATTTCATAAATAATGAGGTGATTCATTGAGCAAATATCTTTGAAAAGTAATATGCAATTTTAATCGAACGGAGATCCGTCGGTTCAACGCATTCCAATTGGGAAAATGATGGTCTACTTTCAAAAATATGTTCAATGCAACGAATAATTATTCATGAAACTTAAAACCATAGTTTCGTGGAGAAAAAGATTCCAAGCAAATTATTTTTTCGTCAATTTCAACAACGTGGAGAATAACCCGAAAATTTCAATGAAAAGAAAAGAAGTCTTGACAAAAAGTTTGTAGTTCCTGGAGTTTACGTGTTCCGAAAAACAAAGGCGGTCGAATTGCTGTTTGCGAAACAAATGTAGGAGCGATGGGCTCGAAGAGAGTGACTGCGAGAAGAAAAATANCACTGCAGCTCTCGCTGAGCTTTCTGCTACGTGAGATCTGCCGCGGCTCGAGGTGTGACAAAGCGACACAGCAGCTCGCTCACTGACTTTTTCCCTTTCTATCGCGTTTGAGAGAGAGAGAGAGAGAGAGAGAGAAGAAAAAGATGTCGTTCGGATACGTGGTCACAAGGCAAGACACTAGAGGCACAGAGATAGATGGCTCACCATAGCCGGGGACTGTACAGGTACAGTGTGAATAATTGCAGTGGGTGGCGGATCGTAGTGCTCCTGGCTGAGGGATGGGAGGGTGCGCATTATTTCGGATGGGGTGAGCACTCTAATCTGATGATCTATCGAGGACAATTGTCGTACATTGTTCGTTGACATGATTATCGGGCATGTAGAATTTGGAGATGTTTGAGAAACGCTGGTACTGCCATTAACGCAAGTGTTGGAGGTATTTACAACGTTGGTCAATTGTGAGGATGTTTGTGTATTGCGTAGAACAACGTTCGGTGATGATTGACGCTGAGCATCGACAACGACCATCGTATTGCAGTAAGTGGAGGAAGAAGACGAAGAAGAAGAAGAAGAAGATGAGGAGGAAGAGGAAGATGAAGCTGACGAAGAGGAAGACGAGGAGGAGGAAGAAGAGGAAGACGAGGAAGATGATGATGAGGAGGAAGACGATATCAAGGACGAAGTAGATGAAGAAGAAGAAGAAGAAGAAGAAGAAGCGTTCGTCGTTGTGCAATTATTGGAGGCCGGCGAATGTGTTAGTCTAGCATTTACAGCCGTTACGTTTACGTAATCTTGGTGCGAGAGGCTGTTAATGATGTAATTATTGGTGGAATTTACGGAATTTGGCCGTGGCGAAGAGGAGGATGAGGTTGTCGAGGATGACGTTGGACTTGGGGAATTAGATGTTAGCTGCCTCGGCGGCGGTGGTCCCTGTACCGCACACACCTCCGCAAGATGGCCACCGATCGTCGCGACACCTGTCGTCAATGCTGATGATAATCCGCTCGGGCAAGTTGTACCGGACATCATTCCCCCCACCGTCTTCTCCTGTATCGACTTATCGGTACCCTGTACAGAGGCCAAAAGTCCAATTTGCTTTTGACCCACTGACATTGATAATACCGGAGTAACCTGAGCCGATGTCATAGCTGTGACGGGTTTGGTCGTGATGGTAGGTGAACTTGTTGCAGTGACTTGGGTCGTGCTTGGTATATCCTTGGGTATCTGTCGGTTTCAACGGGTCTCACGTTCACACTTGCAATCATTTCTTTCTTTTTCACATCCTTTTTTTTTCTTGGGATGTGTTTTTTTTTCTTTCTATTCGTTCTTACGACGTTACGGGGGTTTTTTGTTTGTTTTTTTTGTCTTTTTCAACGGGATGCTGTTAATTACGAGAGTGAACGAGTTTTTCGATAACTAGAGGCTCTATCGATTTTTTTTTTTCAACCTGCACGTTTCTCACATGGGATAAAGGTTCGTCATCGGGGCGAATGATCGAACGAGCAAAACGATAACGATGCGATACGATACTTGTGTCACCAAATTAAAAAAAAAAAACATGAGTATTTTCAATGGACAAGTTTTGTTTTTTCTTCTAGTGATCGGTACGTATGGAAATTTTTTTTCGGGCACCACAGTCTCGGAAACGATGAGTTTTTTTTTTTCGCAGAGTATTCGACGTCAAAGTGTTGGAAAAACTTGGCTCGAGTATTTGAATTTTTGAATAAATAAAATAAAGCTGACATCGAATAATCGAAACTCTGCGATGAAGAATTTCAACCGCGAACATTTCCATCGGACTCACGGAAGATAATTTGACGATTTTTTAAATCGTTTTTAAATTAAAAAACGTGGACGAAAATAATGTTTCGTCAATGAAAAATTCTTTCAGGCTGTGTTACTCGCAAAAACCTTCCGAGCACGAGGTCAAATAAGGGGCTGTAGGGGAACACTCATCGAAATAAATGGTTGGTGTTTCATTATTGCCAATTAACATTTTCACGATCGTGTCAAGTATCGACCAACACACATTTACGTGATGCAATCGAAAGATAGTAGCGAGCAGGAAGTCGCGTCGAGCCTTCTCGAGACATTTCGCTCGGAGCGTTTTATATTTTTCGACAGTCCATCGATTCCCGAATTAATTGTAACGACTCGGACTTGAAATCGAGCACCGGAAGAATGTGAAGAAATGTAAATATAAAAATAAGTCAACGTGGCAATAATAACAGAAAATACGAGAATATTTTTCTTATAAAAGTGAAAAGATAATAATTAGCGAAAGAGAAACACCAGCCAATGACTCGTTCGTATTTTGTATACATCGACTAATTGCTAGACGTAGAACAATGATACACAACGGGGGGGAGGGGGGCGAGCTGTTAGTTTGACTTATGTGTTAGCACAAGAAACCTTCATATAAAGAGATGAACTACATGTTGCGATGTAGATGATGGAGAAATATGTGTGGATATCGATGTAAATATATATTTAATAATAAATGGTCGATTATTATTACTGTCGTTGTCATTATGTTTCTGTAGGTAAGAGAATAAACTTTTGCTTACCGGTTGAGTCTTTTTTATACGGATTGCGGCTCGATTATCGCGGGCCTGAGTCAGATACGGCGCTCTCTTATCGTTCGGTAAGGCACGCCATTTCTTCAGTATTTGTTTGCATCGTTCGGACCACGCTAGAGTACAAAATTCACATCAGTTGCGAATTCTCAATGTGCGAGAAACGGAAGAAAAAAAAATGCCTCTTCGGGATGTTTGCACACGAAGAGAATTTAATATAAAAAATTACTATGCTACCATAGTTCCCTGGTACCATATCGTCGCTATGAGAATTTTTATCAAATACAGTCCGACCTCTCAATAAGCACGCCCGCAATAAGCACGCTTCCCCAGTTTCTCGGTCGAACATTTTCTCCCACTCCGACTCAAACTCTGAGCTCGAGTAAATTTGTGCGCGAACCTCTCAATAAGCACGTCCAGCAGATGAGAGCTTAGACGCATAAAATAACATGAATTTGTACATATATCAATGCATATGAGTGTTTTTAATTATTCTTATTATCACATAAAATACAAAAACGTACGTTAAAAACTTAAATCTATTTAAGAACTGTCGTACAAAATGGCAAAAGAATTCGACAAATAATTAAAATTATTTTCGATCGGTTGATAGTCATTTCGACTCTCAACGTTATCAACTGGAGGTGCGATATTTTCAAGGGAGCCGAATTCGTCCATGGAGGATGAAGCCTCGGAGAAATTTAATTCTTCAATGTCGTCTTCTCAATACATATTTCGATCAATGCAAAACTATTAAATAGTATTCACATGAAATCGGGACTAACGTGAAAAAGTTCACATTTATTAGAAGCGTGCTTATTGCGAGGTTCGCAAGCTAAAAAGAGCAAGAGAGACAGAGACAGTCGGTGAGCGTGGAGTGCGCGCCTGGTGGGGGCACTCGATTTCTCGGAAAAACTCTTCCCCTTGGGGGCTTTACCGTGCTTATTGAGAGGTCGGACTGTAATTTCTCTTCGGAAATTGGGCGATAAATGTCGAAATTTGACGAAAAATGTTGAAATTTCCGCCATTTCCGATAGAGTATGAATGAAAAATTACTCTGTCTTTGCTAAAATTTGTCAGAGGGACGATATGGTAGCATAGTCATTTTTTATATAAAATTCTCTCCGTGCATCGTTTCAATATTTACTGATGTGCTCGGACAACAAAACGATTTTCTTTTAACATGAAAAAATAAAATCGGCACGAAAAAAAATGGGGCAATTAAAAAAATTAAATAAATAATGAGAAGAAAGTTTTTCGTTGACGGAAATGTTGCACGACTCAATAATATTGCTCGACGTAATACCTGGATACTCAGATTTCCATTCCGGATGATTGATGTTCGCGTAAAGGACCGAAGAAATGGTCGCGTTGGTGCCCAATGCTTCGTCGGCTTCCATCTTGAGATTGCTTCTCTGATTGTAAGATATGGTGGTACCGCCCGGAGCCCCGGTCGTTTCATCATCGGGATTGACCCACGGACTCGGTGGTTCCGAGAATGCGGGACTGAATTGCGGACTGCTGTAAAATCGAATGTACCCCATGAGCTTTCGCCTCAACTAACCATCATCCACTTTTCAATCATTTCGAAACTTACTTGCTGCTATATTCGGAATGATACGGCGATGGCGGTGGAAAACTCATCGGCGAGTTCAGGTTCGATTGGCCGACAGGAGGCAACGAGCCTGGCACTTGCGGTCGTCCCAGAGGCAAACCGCTTTGCATACCTGCGAATGGACCACTTATCATCAAGTTTCCAAATAGTGAAACGGTGAAATATTTGCCCTTTTTGTTTTGTGTTGGAATAGATGCAAGCGATTTTTCCCTTCGTTCTCCCATTTTTTTTCATCGTTTTACCGCATTATTGAGTAATTTTTAAATTTCAAGCGAAATTGCTCCAGGCTCGCGTTTCGTTGAGTTTTACCGGAGATATGAATTTTTCGAACGGAATATGGTTTAGAAAAAATAAGGTTAACGTTCTAGGGTAAAAAATGCATTATTTTGTGGCATTGAAAATGATTGAAGGGTTTTTTGTGCTCACCTGGATGCGGCGAAGGCGAGACGAGGGGCGTCGTAGCGACGGGTGTATGGGGAGCTTGGGATTGAATCGGAAAGACAGAGGATTCTTGAGACTCTTGTGACTCGTCGGTAAGAACGCCTTTGAAGATTTCTTCGACATCTTTGCTGTCCATGTTGGGCAGGCCGGTATCACGGACCATGGACTCGAGATTGAAATGAGGGCTGAGAATGTCGGTGAGTTCGTCTTTACTGGGGCCCGGCGTATCGTCCAATTCCTCGAGGGCTTCGCTCGCTTTGGCCAAATCTTCATCCTGTTCGTTCATAATTGTATTGACGAGATCGTTGTCGAGCAAATCGGATGCCATTGGTAAAATATCGCCGAGAGCCTCCGTATCGCTTCCTTCGTCCTCCATTATTTCTTCCCTTTTAATATTGGTCTCGTTTGGTAACTTGTCGTCTTCTTTATCATTGTCAATATCGTTTTTGTTCTTAACTTGTTCGATAGCTTTCAATTCATCCTGGGAAAGTTGTATCGTATCGACACCACCGGCCGATACGTTTTTCTCGTCCTCGGAATCGCTGCTGCTCTTAATATCCTTGTCTTTGGTCGTATCCATAAGATCTTTGCCGAAGAAGGCTTCCTGCATGTACTGCGGAAAGCATTCCGAGAGCTTGGTCTTTGGTTTTCTTCTCTGGACTTTTCTACGTGGTTTTTCGTCGGTAATGGTCAAGGAGGTGCCGCCGCTGCTGCCTTCGACGCTGGGTTTAGTTTCAGCCTCGACGAGGATATCGTCGTCCTTGTCCTTTCTCGTGCCGCGTAGTCTCACGATAAATCCACCGATGCCGAGTTTTTGTAAATTTCTTTGTCGTTTTCGTCGCAACACCGGTACCCCGTTTTCGGTCGTATAGATACTAAAACCTTCGGGAGGTGGTTGATCGCCTCTCGGAGTCCATACCATACCCTCCTTGAGTATCTCACAGCCAGCCTCATCTTTGACATCCAAGAGATCCAATTTACCGGCATGTTCCTCCAACGAATTGTCCAAACTGCCGCCAGCAACAACCGACTCGATGGTCGCCATAATATCCGCCTCTTTGTCCACAGGTGGCAACAATTTTCGTCGTTTCTTTCGCGTCTGCTGTTGCTCGAAGGTCATTGATTTGATGTGACACATGCCAGCCTCGGAAAGATAAACACCGTCGATCAAATACTGCTGTGGCGTAGGTTTGTACAATTCTGGACTGGGTACTGTCGTCGGTCCGGGCGGCGGCGGCGGCGGCGAACGTACCGCAAATTTTGGCTGTGCTTTTGGCAGACTGCACGCAATGTGCGGTGGGGGTACGTCACGCGGACGACAAAGAATACAATTGTAACCTTCCTCGGCGCATTTCTCAGCCTCGGCCTCGGTCTTTATATGATCGCAGCCGCAGTGGAGCCATCTTTCGCACTGTATACACTGAATAATGAGATCACCCTCGTTGTAAGGTTCTTGACAGGAGGTACATGCGGTATGGGAGGCGCAAGGACCGCACTGCGTGTAATTTTTTTGCCAGCTGCTGTTAAAGCCAGGATCGTTCGAGCCGCAAGTTTGACACTGAGCGCACCATTTACACTTCCACGTGCCGTGCGGCACGTAATCCAACGGTGGGTCCATGCAATATATGTGATAACTTATGTCGCAATCGTCGCAAAGTATCAAGCGTCCTTCGTCGTTGCGCTCGCCGCAACCCTCGCAAACTGTACAATCGAGGCAGCGCCATCCTTTTTGTAATATTACCTTTGTCACCTTGACGTTTGCGCAATACGGATGATAGCACTGGCCGCACTGAGCGCAAGCTATCAAACAACCTTCCTGATCAGTTCCGATCGCTCCACACATTACGCAAATATCTTGGGTGAGGACAAACTTGTCCTTGGCCGAACAGAGAACCAAACGATTCTCTACACCGGGCTCGTCTTCTTTCGAGAACAAGTCCGAGATTGGACGCTGCAAAATAAATTTCATCGTTGCTGTTTGTTTTTCTCATCGAAAACAAAAAAAAAAAAACAAAAAAAAAAAAAAAAAATGAGAGACGAACGCATGGAAAGTTTACCTGTAAACCGACTCCGGGAACACCAAAGATTCCTCTCATCTTGGCTTTCGGGCCTCTTTTTCTCCCAAACTCGTTCATTTTTTGTCGCTTCTGATAGCCGAGTTTACCGACGCCCTTGGGTCTTCCGACGACGCCGCTGCTACCCAAGCCGAGCCTCTTTTTCGCTATTTTAGAAGCGCAAAAAGGCTTTCCCTTGCCCAGACCAATGGAGAATAGTGAATCTTCGGGTCCACCGGGATAATCAAATTCCGAAGAATCACCGTCGCCGTAAAGGCTCTCCTGGGAAGCCGTCAAACTCGAATCACCCCCGTAATCCTCGACATTGTCTTTCCGTTTAACGAAAGCCATGTTTTTGCAATGAATGCAAACGTATTCGTAGTCCGGCTTGGCTTCTTTGCGATGTTGATGAGTTATCGGATCAGCCTCGGGATCGCATGTGCCGTGAACAAATTTTTTACAAGAGCTACACTGTACCATTTCCCGATATGCCGCTGCCCGATACGCTTTCCGACAAAGAGGACACGAGAAACCTTTGTTTCTCTGTTGATAACACGAGTCGCAAACCGTATAGTGCGAGTGCCATCTCGACGACAAACCTGCCCCGGGCGTTCGCGAACCACAGTCGGTACACACACGACAACACTTGCATTTCCAGCCGAACTTTGGTATCGAAGTTACGATTGGACGCAAGCAACTCGGATGATACGCTTTGTCGCACTGTTCGCACAGCATCACCTTGGAAACTTCCTCCGGTTGACGACACACCTGACATATTCGACACGTGTTACATTGCCAACCGGCTCTAACACCTGGTAAAAGCGCCAGACCCACGCAACTACCGTGATAATGCTGACCGCACAACGAACACATCACTAGATTCGATACGTCACCCATTCCGAAACAGTGCATACAGGTCACGTCACCGTTCACTGAAATCATTACAAATACATTTTTCTATCTTTTTTTCAGTCGCTCGAACCATCGGAACTAAAAAGTTTCGGCATCATGCTCAAGTTTTTTCTTTTCTTCCAATCGAATGAGCTTCCGATCGGGAATTATTTAATTTTCGAAATCTTCCTCGCGGGCGGTTCGTATCGACTGATTCATTTTTGTAACTTTGTTGAAAATACAAAACCTTTTTTTTTCTTTTTTCGTTTCAATCGGAGCTTTTAAATTTTTGCAACTGAAGATACTCACACAACAGAGGAACCTGACCAAGATGTTGACTGCAAAACAAAGACAGGGTTTTTGTATCTTGAAAAGAACTGGATGCGGCAGCACACGGTAAATGGAAGTAACGATTGCACGATCCCACCTGAGAAGGAAAATAAAACACGTTGATTTAGTGCAAGAGAAAGGAATGACAAGGCTTTCAGGATAGATGGACTTTTTGTCTCGTCGAGGAGAAAAGCTTCGGCTGATAATTCACTTACTTTGCAAGAGATTCCCGCTCCGTAATGAGTACAATACGCGCAACGACGGGACGAAGCTTGAAGTACCGCTTGACACAATACTTCGGTTAACAATTCTCGATTATTGCTTGTCCATACGGCACAAGATTGATGAACGTAATAATGACCGCTCGGTTCGAACAGTATTCCTACTTCCGGTTCTTCCAAATAGCCTACTATGGTTAACTCTTCCACCGGTTCCGTGAAATTCGATAGACTAGGATTCCTGTGTGTCAAAATCACGAGTTATCACTTGCAATTTTATCAAAATATTGTGCAACTTCATAACGATGGAGTTTCGAGACCCGAAATGAGGAATTCAAACGGAAATGGAAACTGGAGTGTAAAAATTTGGAAATCATTTGGAAATATTCAGGAGCAGTCAGACATGGAAACGTCGATTTTTCAAGCCGGATATTTCTTCAACTTTGCTTTCCCTACCACCGTTGAGGTGATCCAGCAGTCGCGTGAGTGCGAGAGAGAAAACGAAAAAGCAGATACACGCTTTTCCAAGAGACCCTTAATATTGTGAGAAAAAAAAAAACAGTTACATCTTCTTCTCTGGTGAAAGGGGAACAACGTGTAACTAATATTTTTCTTGAAATATTCAGTCTCTCGAAATAAAGCGTGTAGCAGGATTTTTACCGACCGAGCAAGTGATAGATCGCCTTAATAAAGTATTTCAAAAATTCCACAAAGTTACGAGAAAATGAAGAAAAAATGTGGGAACATAGGAAGGTCGTTTGGATGGATAAAAAAAATCATACATTCGTTTGGGAATTGAGACTGTGTGAGATGATAAATTGTCCAGTCTTCAAGTACAGAGGAAATGTTGATTTTCATAAAGTTATTGAAGGATGTACCGGAGGTGGTATAACTTAATTCTTGTGCAGGGATAATTCCTCGAGTGGGGGCTCCAACTATTCACCGGCGTGCATATACTGTTTGAAAGAAAATCAAAAATGAGTAATTTATGCGGGAAAAAGAAGAACAAACGATGTGGGAAGTGTGGATATCAAGTTTTTCGTCAGCGTTGTAATTGAGAGTAATGAAGGGTTTGAAATATTGAGTCAATTGTTGGAATAAAGGACTTGAAATGCCGCTCGACGATTGTCGTACTTGGTTGATTGTCATGGTGGAATGATGCCATTTGAAAAGGGGCGTTTTTGCCGCCTCCTGGATAGGATGAAAATCATGTTTTTTGGAGGACAATTGCAGACAAACGTCGAATGTTGAAAAGAATAAGTCGAGGTAGAGAATCAATTTGCGATGACTCTGAAGTTTGCAACGTTGAGATTCAACGAAAAACATTTGGTATATTTCGTGTTTATTGAATTTTGAAAATCATGGCAATTTTTCGTGTCGATTGAGTTTTCAGGTCGTAGAGCAAATATTGAATAATAATTATGAGCTCTACTGAAAAAATGAGGAAATTTCGTTGCATTCCAACGATTCAAACTTCGACATTATAATTAGCGGATAAGTGTTTTTCAACGGTTCGAAACGCACCTGCATTTGGCCAGACTCTTCTGCCGGCGGCACGTCACTGCCCCGGGTCCAGCGGTTCGTGGACTCTTATCACCGGTGGAAGACATATCAACTAGAGACAATTCGGTGCTCTCATCACGATTTATACTTTTTTCTGGTACGAAACCCTCCGGACACGAAAATCTCACCAATTCACCTTGACCCAACTGGCTTCTTTCACCCAAATTACAAAATGCACACACTTTTCCAGGCCTGTCGAAAATCGAGACAGATAAAAATGAAAGTTGAAGCTTGAAAATTCATTTTTTGCATAAATTACACAATTTTCCAAATTATTTTAGATTCACAGTGATTTCCACGCCATTTCATGAAGAAATTTCGTAGAAATCGTAGAAAACGTTGATTTTAAAAGATTAACTGTTTTTACCATTGCTCCGGGAAGTACGGAGGTTCTTCCGGTGCCGGCATCGATCTATCAACGCTGGACGATTCACCGTCCCCGCTCTGATCATCGCCGAGCCGTAAAGGGCTCCTAGACTCTGAATGATTATCGTCATCTTTGCTTTTTGTACGACGCGGCATACCCCTCGAATATCCCAGTCTGAAATATTCCGAAAGTTGAATACAATTTAGTGAAACATTTATCGTATCGAACGTTGATCGTATTTTTCCGATTTTACATGAAATTTCAAAAGGATTCGGAATCCTTTGATGATGAATTTGTAAATAGAAAATATGAACGGATGATCGAATAAACACATTGATGAGGATAATGAGTGTAGAAAATTTTTACCCTTTCCCTCTGGTCGATCCTCTGCCGAAAGGTCGGCGAGTCCCGCCCCCTCGGGTGTATCCCAGAGGTCGTTCCTTTCTCGGCCTTCCAGGACCCCGCCTTATGTTTAACGGTTTTCCACCGGGAAGTGGAAATTTCTGATATGGCAGGGGATCGTGAAAAGCCTCGTCCGGGGTCACTAGACACACACAATCGTATTTTTCACAAATTTTTCTTTTTTCGGAATTCAACGTTCCGATTAAATTTCTTGAGCTTACCATTTCCTGGAGTGGCAACGACTCCCATAAGCTGATCCGAATTTGCCGGCGATACTGGTATCCCCGAAGTCTCGTCATCGTCGTCGTCCCCGTCAGAAGCTTCATCGAGCTCCATTTCCTCGTCGCCTTCAAGACGCTCCTCATCGTCCATGATACTTTTGTACTAAACACGCGCCTTTGCACCTGTTTTTGTTCATATTCTTTCCTCAGAAACGTTATTATTTCTAATCACAATTATAATTAGCAATAAATTTTGTTGTGGAACTCGAACGATCGAAAAATAGCAATATCTCGGACGTTCCCAAAATGCATGCTTTTCATTTATGACGTTGAAGTTTGCATCGTTGGAATGCAACGAAATTCCGTTATTTTTTCACTAGAGCTCATAATTTTTGTTCAAAATTTGCTCTGGACAATAAAACAATCCTCTCTCGCGACCTAAACACTCAATCGACACGAAAAATTGCCATGATTTCCAAAACTCAATGAATTATAAATATACTAAATATTTTTCCTTGAATCTCAACGTTGCAAACTTCAGAGTCATTTTGATTTTAGTTTGAAAGTAAAATTCACCGGACAAATCAAAAGTCATAAACCTTTTTTTTTGCGTGGC
This sequence comes from Hyposoter didymator, assembly GCA_037952995.1. Classification (NCBI taxonomy): domain Eukaryota; kingdom Metazoa; phylum Arthropoda; class Insecta; order Hymenoptera; family Ichneumonidae; genus Hyposoter; species Hyposoter didymator. The sequence continues at coordinate 2,762,216 of JBAJMU010000001.1, read as the reverse complement.
TACATAACTAAAGATGAAAAACGTTTAAATGATTTAAAAATTGTCTAATCACACGACGAATTGTTAAGATTCCGGTAAAGTGCTTCTTACAATTTACTTCTTTGTTTCACAGGCTAACGAAACGACTACGGCAAAGTTGCTGCACGTTAGTTTCAAAATAAGCAAAAAGAACTACCGACGCTTCTGTATTTGACGTTTCAAACGTAAATTGTTAAGGAAATGGCTGTCATTTTTCATACTGTTTGTTCAAAGACTTTTTTAAAACTATTTATGCCGTTAAAACTACGGAGACCAGATGGAAAAATATTGTTTGTAAAACTGTACGGTTTCCCATTCCAAAGGATGCTATCGACCGTGACGTTTTGTGAGTCGACAGCAAAAAAGTATCTACCACTCCAATAGTTCATCTTATGCACAATCGCCGTTTATCGCGCAATGCTGAGATCCGCGATGAATTACAAAATCTAACACAATTCCCGCGTAGCTCTTTCCCTAGCGCGATTCTCCAAACTATTTGGCACTCGTAATGCTTTATGCTTGTAGGAGAATGAGTATCGTATCTGTGGCAAATTCACTTGAAACGATCGGCGCGTTTTGTGTAAGTCGATAAACGGAGCCAAACGGAGCCGGTAGGCTTTGGAAGAGAAAATCGTTGCAATAAATTTGAAGAAGCACCGTAGTCTGTGCAGTTTTGAGCACAAAATGACGAAATGAGTAATTTGCTAGGTTCGGCAGCTGGAGTACGAACCAATGGGGTTTCTCGTTTGATTTTTGAATAATTCTGTTCTTCGGGCAGAGCAATGACTTTACAGTTTGCTGAAGGAATCAAGGAATCGATGGCAGAGCTAAATTAAGGCCTAATCTTGATTGGCTTTGAAAAATAAATGTTGGCATTTTGTAAAGAGTTTTAAAAATGAGAAAATCGTTGGGAAGGTCCAACGGTCAATGCAGGTTGCGGCAACAAAATGGTGCAATGATAAAAATGATTCAGTTTGCCAAGGAGGTGTCGGACGAAAGAGTGAAATATAGAAAATGAGTGACGATTTTTCACACGCACATTAGTCCAACACGTTTTACGAAATATTCTTGACTGTTTAAGCGGCGACAAGTTTTTGGCTGCAAAGTCTCTAAAGGTGGGAGTTTGGGTGAGTTTTGACGAATTATGAGGAGCTTACGAAAATGATGCTTACCACAGGAAGAAATTGGTTAACGGAAAGAGGTAAATAAATAAACTGAATGATACGAAATGAAATAGCGATTTTGTCACTAATTGTTTTTTTCACACGCTCGGTTTTCCCCCCGCCCGCCCTCGGGCGAGCGGTGACCCTCCCCCACGGCGGAAAAGGTATAATTAATCGTATTTGTTTGAGTTTCGTTGAGTGCGAAAATGAAAGGGTTTAGAGTTTGCGAAAATGTATAGGAAAATGGATGGCGGTATTAAAGAGGAAAAATAAGGATAAATATATAACGCTCGAAAAGTTACGAGGACGAGAAAACCGGGGGAGCGGACAGGGCGGGAAGAGGGGCAACAGGGGGGTCGCGGGAGGGGAAGGCGGGGGAAACTCCTCCGGCACTCTCTGGGTGCTTTGGTCGCGGAAGGATGGCGTGCCGCTCGTCGATCCGCCGCTCGCGACCCACTGGGACACAGAGATGCACGATACTACACTATTCGCACGTAAACCACTCCACCACTCCTTGGGAATGAAAAAAAAAACATCGTCGTTCGAAACTCTTATTATTTAATACTCGCGAAAATGAAATTTAACCGAGACGAATGTAATTTATCAATGAATTCGCGTTGATAAATAGTCAACTGGCGGTAAATAACGAACTCGTTGAGTCGGGGGTTTTGTTGGCACACGGGGGACTCTGGGACGACAGAAACGCCATTGCTCTCTCTCCCTCTCGCTCTCTCTCTCTCTCTCTCACGCTCTCTCTCTCTCTCTCTCTCTCTTTGGGTGTCAGGGGATTTTGTAGGCTATAAACACACATACCCGTAGCGACGCGGTTTCGAAACGTTTTTTTTCGCTCCTCTTTTTATTTATCTCCAACGCAAAGACGTACCTCACGATTTAGTTTAATTGAATCCCGTTAACGGTGCCATCGGACTTTTGTATCCTGATTTTTCGTGCGCAAAGGCGAATTTCTCACAGTCGATACGGGTAAACATCTTGTAGCAACAGAAAAAAATGTCACAAGCTAAGCGAACGGAAGAGTGCGCGACCAACTAAACGCTAGAGTCACGGAAGAACCGACCGTCTCTCGCGGATGATCCTCGTCTCCTCGCCCCTCTTTTCTACACTCGCCCTCTCCACCATTACTTCGCTTCACCAACGCGGGGAAAATGTGCATATAGCGCGATATAGCGGTAAAACGACGCTGGGCGGCGCTTTGTTCCTAATACGTGGCGCCTCTAGCGACGACTTCAGCCAAGTCAACCTCTACGAAGTTGTTCATTTCATCATTTGACAAATTCTCAACCATTATTTATACAGAGCTTTGAGAGCATTTGAATCTTTGAATAAGTCAATCTGGCATTTGCTCGGAATTGAATTTTTTCTATCAAGACGCCAATTACATAAAACATCAATCCGTCTGATTCATGCATACGATGATAAGGGAGACGAATTCATTTTGGATGCGTTCGTAACGTACGACCCGTACTTTATATTTCCATGGGCGTGTTCGGAAACGTCCCCTCTGCTGCCTTTTCGTACGCGAAATTCTTCTTACATATTGCCGCAAAATAACATTATGGCATGTGATTGTTTAGCGAAAAGAAAAACACGACAAAATGTCTGAAACTATACGACTGCTGGGAGAAAGTTTAGTAAATTCTTCAAGAATTATTAAATTGAAGTGAAATAAAAAATCACCAGAATCGGTAAGTTTGGCGGCAATGCATCACGAGTGGCGCTCGCATCGTATTTTCACCCAGCCAGCTGAACATAGCAATACATGGAAACGTATATAGATAGTCTATAAATCGGACGATCGAATCGGATCGAAGAAAACGTTAATTTTCATCCTCGTATTTAAATTATTTCTGGGGCAACTAGAATTTTATTTCACATTCTGTGTAAAAAGCAAAGAATGGAAATACAACGGTCATTCCATTATAAAACAAGCAGCGGAGTATGGCGCGACAAGCGCGGATCGCAGGCTCGGGAAGCGAGCGCGAGCAGCGAACCGTGAAGCGGGAGGGTGGGTCCGGCACTGACAGTGGCAGTCCGCAATCGCGTTGCGCGACGCGCTTCATTTTCGGTCGGACCGTGGAGCGCGACGCACGTAGCAAATGATTCTCGGGATGATGTATTCAAAAATGTAAATATGACAGTTTTTTAGATAAATGCACAAACACGTGCATTAGTTTATTATCATTATTATTTCGTTACGATGTGAAATTATCTCTTCGTTCGCGCGCACATTTCATTGTGTGGCGTTCGCCATGGTCGCGTTTATGAAAACACAAACGAAAGTGCATTCGGGACTTTTATACTGCAACATTATACATTTTCCGTAAATCTTGCGTCTGATCCGCCATTCCCTGGCCGTCCAAAAACGAAAATATATTTCGAAGTGCTGTAAAAACGAAAGCAAACAATTTTATTACTGCGTCTGAAAAAAAAAAAACATCACGAATGTCAACGCATCGGAAAAAGGAAATTTTCATAGTTTTAGAAAATTCCTACAACTTTTTATTTATTTGAAAAGGAATGAATAAAATGATTGGAAACGCGAAAATCAGTGGAAAATTGTCGATCGGAAACTCAACCTTTTTCGTCCTTCTTGTCCATGAACATCCTAATGATCGAAAAGCGTTTGACTTTTCCCAAATGCTGGAGGAAGCGATTTAGTACTTTCGAATTTTCGGCACAGCAGAAATGTTGCTCGAGGCAGGTGAGAATCAAACTCAACATGTCGCCGTCCAACTTGTTGCCCATCACTATATCGTTCCATTTTGTTTTGTTTTTTTTGAACAGCGATATTGTTATTGTTACATCAAAATTTGAACTTTTTTGTGTAATAAACAAAAGATTGAGCAATTACCTTGTTCGATACTTTCGGGGGGCATCGCTTTCAGCAGATTTGCTCGACGAATCAATTGATCATCGTTTCTGATCGAATACCATTGTCGAAGAAATTCGTAAGGTGATTCGATTTTCTCCAACTGAATTTTCCTCATTCCTGCCACCGTTTCGCACTCATTTTTTTCGGCAATTGTTTTGTCGCAAATTTCACATGCTTCACCATGTATTTCTTCGTGGTCTGTTGCAAAAGTTACTGTTTTTTCAACTTTTAGAGTTTTTTTTTGTTGCTCGATATTTTCCTCGAGTCTGAATTTTCCTTCGCATTTTTCGGTGACTTTACGGTGCACGTCTGTGCAGACGGAACGTTGCTCGATCGTCGTTAGGCTTCGTGAGAATTTACTGGAATTATCGTTGCCTTCGACGCAATTTTTTTCACACGCTTCGCGGCCTTTCTCAGGAGCCTCGATTTTTTTATTTCTATCGCCATTTTCGGAGGCTCGAAAATTTTTCGGAATCGTTCTACTTTCCTCCAATATTTTTCCTTCGTTTTTCATCTTGGAACGTTCACGAATTTCGACACATTCTTCGTTCGATATCTCTTCGATCATGACACCCGAATCATTTCCTGATCGACTTTTAGGTCTCGACTTGACTTTCTTGCTGTCTTCGGATTTGTAGCTTTTTTGAGGCTTGTTATGATCGCCGCCCCCAAAGATGGGGAAACGGTTGTTCTGGTGTTTCCTTGGCCTCGTCGTCTCCTTGTCGACATTGACTTTCCCCGTCCCTTGATTTTCTTTGTTCCCTGATTTCTCGCACGGCTCGTTCGGTATTTCTTCGATAATAACGCTCGAAGTATTTCCATGCGAAACTTTCGTATCGGTAAAGATGCTCTGAGTTTTTTTAAGTCTTGCAAAGTTTTGTGACGCTTTCGGGCAATAAATGTCCCTGAAGTGAGGTTGCGGGGTTGAGCACCGAGACGAGCTTGGCGCATTGTTACAAAAACAAACATGGCTCCGGATCCGTGAATGTTGTGTTGAAAATTGTTGACCACGTGGAGTGCCACCAGTTGCCAAGGTCGTTGATTTCTCAGGACTGTTTATCGACATACTCGAAGCTTCAGTTACGCTCACAATTTTCTCTCGTTTACTGCTTTCGTGATTATTCGCAACCGAAGCGTCGTCCGCTTGGCTCTTCGGGTCTTCCGCTTTGCTAGTCGTCGACCTTTCGTGCGTCGCAGCTTCGTTCTCTATTTTCATTCTTAAATGACAAAACAGTTTCGATATTTTTGAGCCTCTCACGAAAACAAAAATAATAAGCAATGGGAACGGTGACGCGGGGTAAAAACTACAGGATGGGCTCGTGGAAAAACCCGTAAAGACGAACCCACCAACTAAATTTATAACTAATTTTAATCAATAATTACTAATTAATTAGTCGATGAACAATTAATTAGTAATAATCAATAATTATTAATAAATTAATTACTAATAATTAATCTTGAGAAAATGATTTTTCATTCTTAAATATTTTCATTCTTAAATGACAAAACAGTTTCGATATTTTTGAGCCTCTCACGTAAACAAAAATAATAAGCAATGGGAACGGTGACGCGGGGGAAAAACTACAGGATGGGCTCGTGGAAAAACCCGTAAAGACCAACCCCACCAACTAAATTTATAACTAATTTTAATTAATAATTACTAATTAATTCGTCGATGAACAATTAATTAGTAATAATCAATAATTATTAATAAATTAATTACTAATAATTAATCTTGAGAAAATTAAAACCAGAGTGTTCAATATACCGAATTGTTTTAGAACTGCAGGGTCCTCTGAGCTTGTTGACCGCTGCTACAGCAACTCTATTCGACGGTTCCAGTTTTAATACCGCCTCGTAATCGGCTAATGCCTGAATGAAAAAACGATCAAAAAATTTCTATTTAAATGTTATAAAAATGATTAAACATTGTCCATAACGTGAACGATGATATTGGAATGGCGATTTTCTTCAAAAACAACCCTTCGAGTGCATACCGGGTCGTTTCGACCCCAAACATTTTCTGTAAGCGATCGTTTGGCTTTTTTTTCACCGCTTCGTTTTCGTTTTCGTGAAAAAATAAATTTAGCGCCATGAAATATCGAAAATTTACTTCGAAAAACGTTTCTACAAAAAAAATGCATAGTATTTACCGAAATACGAAGGCTTGAAAAACGCCTTGGGTCAGATTGACCCAAGGCATGCACTCGAAGGGATAATTGTCTGGAATCAACGGAAAACGATGAAAATAAATAGAAATTGCAAAAGACGTACTTGAGCTTTTTTTTCCAAATTCTCAAGAGCTCGCCCTCGACGAACAAGTGCTTTTATGTTGGTGTAATCCATACTTATAACTTTGTTGCAATCGTTAACGGCATCGTCGTAACGCTCCAATTTGATGTGAGTTATTGCACGATTATTGTATGCATTTATCGTGGCGTCTATCGCGATGCTCGATGTGTAGAAATGGAGAGCCTCCTCATAATCACCTGCTTTGAACGCCTCGTTTCCCTTTTCTCGATCTTTTTCTGCCATCACGCTCAACTCGGTCCCGGTCAGCGTAACTAAACGACATTTTTTTTTCGTCTTATCATTATGTTCATCGAAATATTTCACTGCAAGTTATTTTCTCAAGATTTATCGTCGTGCTGAAAAAGTCCATGTTTTCGATTTACAAAATCGATCATTTTATTTTGTTCGTTGCAACAGAGATTCGATGGTTCGATTCATTCAATTTGTTCGTTGAGAGGAACATCAATTGAGGAATCATTCAAAGATTGTTTAACTAATAAATTCGATCTTGTTTGCAACATTTCGTTGATCCAAAAAAATTGTTTTTCCAGTAAGTGTGGAATAATATGTTTTTCGAATTGATGAAAAATTCTAGTTTATCATTTTTCAACGAAACAATTGTTATATTTTTTTTAATATTATGTCAATATTCGATTTGCTTTCGAGAGTTTCGATTCGTTCAATTTGTTCGTTGAGAGGAATACAATTAATAAATTATTCACAGATTTTTTAATGAATTAATTTAAGAATTTAATTTAATATAAATTCGATATTGTTTGCAACATTTCGTTGATCCAAAAAAATTGTTTTTCCAGTAAGTGTTGAATAACATTTTTTTTGAATTGATGAAAAAGTCTAGTTTATCATTTTTCAACGAAACAATTGTTATATTTTTTTTAATATTATGTCAATATTCGATTTGCTTTCGAGAGTTTCGATTCGTTCAATTTGTTCGTTGAGAGGAATACAATTAATAAATTATTCACAGATTTTTTAATAAATTAATTTAAGAATTTAATTTAATATAAATTTGATATTGTTTGCAACATTTCGTTGATCCAAAAAAATTGTTTTTCCAGTAAGTGTTGAATAACATATTTTTTGAATTGATGAAAAAGTCTAGTTCATTATTTTTCAATGAAACAATTTTTATATTATGTCAATTATTTTTTATATTATGTCAATATTGGTTTTGCTTTCGAGAGTTTCGAGTCTTTTCTCATGCACTGCAGTTAGGCAAAAATTACTCATCGCAGTTGGCAAAGAAATTTATGAATTTTTGTCAAAAGTTGACAAACGCTTGAACGCGATTAATCGAAATGGTTCTGCACACGGAATCATGCTCCAAGGACACACATAGGTCGTGGACTCGCTCAGCAGCGAAAGAAATCATTCAACGCTGTTGATTTTTAAGGTATAACTATCGCAGAATGGGTTGATTTAGGATTTTCTTGAAATTTAGTGTAAATATTCTTGACATTAAAACGAACAACTTTCCTATGAGACGAAACATTTTCTGCCGTCTAGAATTTGAGATATTTCATTTCCAATTTTATATTTTTCCCATCTAAACGCATGTTAATTGAAGTCACGTTTCTTTAAAAAGTTGCACGAAAAAAAAGAAACGTAACTCCAATTTACATGCGTTTAGATGGGAAAAATATAAAATTGGAAATGAAATATCTCAAATTCTAGACGGCAGAAAATGTTTCGTCTCATAGGAAAGTTGTTCGTTTTAATGTCAAGAATATTTCCACTAAATTTCAAGAAAATCCTAAATCAACCCATTCTGCGATAGTTATACCTTAAGCAGAGAATAAAACTTTTCAGAACTCACGTTTGTTAACAATGTCGGCTCTCGTTTCCCTCATCATTTTCTTTTCTTTGTTGCGAAGAATTTTCTGTGCTCTTTTGGCTTCGGCTTGCTTCATGTCTCGTTGCAAATCGATTCGATTCAATTCCGTCTCAGCGTCGTATTTGTCCCATGCCTTGTAATCACACGCTGCTATGCGTTTATGTTTTTTCTGTTTTTGCGACGATTGTTCATTTTTCTGGAGCGAGAAAAATCGATACAACGACCAAATTTTTGCACCGGTTGACATTTTCCAAAATGTTTACTTCGCTACAACGAACATTTTATTACAAGAAACAGCAAAGCTTACTTCCGGTTGATCGAACTTTATTTCACGGATCGCAGGCTGTGGAATCGTCTCGTTCCTGTCCATAGCGCGACCTTCCTCCAAATCTTTCTCACGTATTTTCATTTCGCTCATCCATTCGTTTATGTCGTTTTCTAACATCACACGCTTTTCGGGCTCGAGCATATCTCTCTTGAGGACTGGCTCCGCCACTCTAAGAACAGTACTCAGAGGCTTTATCCTCGTTAAATGCTTCTCCGCATGTGTTGTCAAATCTGGGTAACATCCTTCTTCACCAGAACTAACAAACAAACAAAAAATTGATCATCTCTGTAAGCTTGCCAGACTGTCAAACTTTTGTTAATTGTTGATTCTTTTTTCTCTGAATCCGTTATTCGCACGTTTTTTTATCGAAAGAAGACGACAGGACTTTTTATAGACCTGAGAACTATTGGGGAAGCGAAAGAAAATGTTTCTCCGGTACGTTTTCCTACAAAATCTAAACGTTCGGTTTAGGCATTTCATTTTTTGATTAATTCTCCGAAACGCTGAGTTTTTAAGGGGTTAGGGACGATCATTTTTTTATACCGACACTGAAAACAAAATTTTGTTGAAAAAGATGGATATTTTTATTATTTATAAACGTTTTTTTTTTAATAATCCCAAAAATAGTGTCAATGCAGCAAGAAATATTTTATAAAGTCTCTTCGGAAGCAAATTTTTATCATTCCACTCGTAAATTTCGCTGACAATTCCGTTGGAAACAAAATATACTGCCAAAATAACGAAATTTTCGAAATTGTAAAAAAATATTTACCGTATTCAACAAAATATCGACGATTTTTAATAAAATTTCATTCTCAGTAGAGAAATTGTAGTCATCGTGACGGGAAAATAAAATGAAAAATTCAAAATAAACAGACGATGACTCGCTCTCGCAATTTTTGTAAAAAAGTTTTTTGCCAAATGTTATTTGCGAGTTGTTGCAAAATTCAGCAGACTTTGATGGATTCCGGCAATCGCTTCCTCCTCCCAATATTTCTATCGATACCAACCAAGTTCACTGCAATTACACGCCTAATTCGAACGCAGTGGCTAGTCGTCCGGATAGCCGGACGAATAATATTCGTCCGGATACGCTTTATCCAATGATTTCCCGCTTTATCCGGACGATTAAGGGTTGCTTATTCGTCCGGACATGCTTTTAGGGTAGAAATATCCGGACGAGTAGCCACAGCCGCCATGGGATCAGCTAGTCCACATTGAAAATGCCATAAATATTTTTTCAACTCCAAAAACGAAGTATTTTGGTAAATGGTAAAGAAATGGTTGATGATTTTTTTGAAGGTCATGGAAGCAGATAGGGCGGAGATTAATTACCGCAGAATAATAATAATGCGCTCCAGCTCTTTGGCATTGTCGCACTGGGTTATGTACTCGTAAGACAAGTGATCAACCGGTATCTCGTATTTTTCGAGCAACGTTTTTTTTCCCTCGGGCTTCTGAAGGTATTCTCGATCCTCGTTAACCATACCGACGGTTTTTTTAAAAAATGATTTCTTAATAAACTGTACTCAAGATTGTTAATTGGGACTGATAGAGACTGGTAGGCTAAGTTTTTGATTACTGGGGTTACCATGGCCACGCTTTCGTCGTTCAGAGCGACTTATCGTTGTATCCGAATGGGAAACATGAACAAGCTTTTCAACTTGAATTGCTAAACGATAAAAATTTCGGTCCAAGTCCATAGATTATTGGGATTCATTATTTTTTATCAAATTGTTTGATATGATTTTTTTAAACTTTGAAAAGTACGTCCCCCGCGATCGTTATCGATAGTCGAAACGGAAGATGGCCGAATTGTTGAGTTTCCGATGGGCTGACGGGCTCCCGAATGACTGATTTGGCCCTCGATACATCAGAACCTCTGTTTTCGTAACAACGCTATAGAACCGACCTCATTCCGCTTATAAATATAGAACGTGGTGCACGGTTTGTCTTTCCGTTTCCGCGCACCTGTCGTGAGGTCAAACGAGGCCAAAGCCTGGACGCAGGTGCATCGGTATTTGGCAGGGTGCAAGGAAAATTACGCTAACAGAGGTTTTTGTAGATTTTGATTTTTTCCTCACAAATCGCGTTTGGTATTCGTTCGGTGGTGAATGGTATCGCTCTGCAACGGCCTTCAGTAGATCAGCACAACTATCTGGAAATGAAAATTGCCGCGTTAAAAAGTCAGCTGATTGAGCAGGGCACCAGCCGGCAAGGAAATAGCAGTCCGAGTGTCGGTCGGCCAGTTCAACGCTCTGCGTTATCGCTCGTCGATGCTTATGAGAAATTGACCAAGCAAACCACTCGATGGAACATGCAAAACCCTTCGCTGATTAGCAGCGTTCAACAATCTCCAAAGACCATGCAGTTACAAAATAATTCGACGCAGAACTGTCCGATTTGCATATCGAAAGTGTTTTAGTTATTTTTTCAATTTTGTATCGTCCCTCCGTATCTATCTTGTGAATTTTTACGAGCCTTTCCATTGCTCGTCACGCAGCAGTATCGAACAACCATCGAATATTTTGCACGAAACCTTTCTGGGATTGTAATCCCAGAAAAAGCGTTTGTAGGCAAACCATCAACCATGTTCGTCTCCAATTTTTTGTCTTGTTTTTTAAATTTGAATTCTGGCCATTTTGTACCCCCCAAAAGTGTTGCCTTGATCTATCAAATAAATTCCGCGGTGGTCCTTAAAATTGGAGACAGAAATTGTGTTCGTACTAAAAATTGTTCGTACGAATAAACACAGCTGTTGGCTCCCACATTTGCACAAAACTTACTTTTCTCAAGATATTTCGCGAACCTTTCGCAATATATGGAAAAACGAGGTCAGCCTTCGTACTCAACAAAATCCAAAATTTCTTTTCAACCACTGTATTTTTCTCTTGCTCGCGTAATTGGTAAATGTTTCGATAAAATAATAAATAAAAACCAGAACAAAATAACACGCGATCGCAAAAGCTCCGAAACTGACGATTTCATTTCGCGTTTTGTACAAACACGATAATTTCATGGTTCGAAACGATACTTAAAAAATAATGTTTATTGTGTGTGGATCGCGCTGAATATATTTTCGTTGACGAGCTGCATTAGTCACGAGCATTTTCGTGTAACGAATTAATCCATTCGTCTGGAAATGACGCTGAACAAATTTTTTATCATCGGAGAATAAAAGAAGTGAAAAGTTATTCACTCCAGTGTCCGGTATCGACGATCCTTTTCATGTATATTCAAGCGTCTTTGTCATACGCACCCAAGCGATGGATAATGGACCATGGGGATGATGGAAGACTTTGAAAAGTTTGTGTCATTCAAGAATTTTCAACTCTCAATTTTTTTCACTAGAAATTCCAAATATTTTACGATGATTATTCAAAAAATTCAGTCACGATTTTCGCATGGACTTCGAACTTTGTCTGCTGGGTGCTGAGAAATTTTCTCGAATATTTAGTTCCAAGTGCTCGATGTCGCATAAAAAAAGGAACGTGACAATAATTTTGCTCCAGAGGGTTTGTCGCCATGCGATCGCTTTTATTAGTTTGAATTCGAAAATACAATTTGCCACTAAAAATTCAAAATATGATAATTTTGAGGAATACGAAACGCACGAGTCTCCAGCTTGACCGCCGGAGGGTTGAAACGTTTTTCATTAGTTGCGAAAGCGGAATAAGCGGAAAACAAAAGTTTTGTTGAAAAAGATGGATATTTTGTTCGATACGTTCGACTAAACGTTTTTTTCAATAATCCCAAAAATAGTGTCAGTGCAGCAAGAAATATTTGGGAAAGTCTCTTCGGAAGCAAATTTTTGTCATTCCAAAAATAACGAAAATTTCAAAATTATCAAAAAATATTTAGTTTATCGTATTCAACAAAATATCGACGATTTTTAAGGTATAACTATCGCAGAATGGGTTGATTTAGGATTTTCTTGAAATTTGGTGTAAATATTCTTGACATTAAAACGAACAACTTTCCTATGAGACGAAACATTTTCTGCCGTCTAGAATTTGAGATATTTCATTTCCAATTTTATATTTTTCCCATCTAAACGCATGTAAATTGAAGTGACGTTTCGTTAAAAAAGTTGCAAGAAAAAACAAAAGAAACGCGACTTCAATTTACATGCGTTTAGATGGGAAAAATATAAAATTGGAAATGAAATATCTCAAATTCTAGACGGCAGAAAATGTTTCGTCTCATAGGAAAGTTGTTCGTTTTAATGTCAAGAATATTTACACTAAATTTCAAGAAAATCCTAAATCAACCCATTCTGCGATAGTTATACCTTAACAAAATTTTATTCTCATTGCGATATGAAAACGTTTCGAGCAATTTTAACGAGGCCTGGAATACCACGAGTCGGTAAAGTGGGAAAATTGTTCTTCACGAAAATATTTTCTGTCTCTGCTGAATGATTGCTACGAACAAAAAAAAAAATAACGCATCAACGTTTATTTAATGTGTTGCTGATAAACAAATTGTTTCGGAAAGTTACGGAAATTCCGAAATAATTGAAAAATTTAATGAGTCATTGTCGCGCAAGGTCGGCAAACCGAAATATCATAATCGAGACGAGGATGAAAATAAAATTCACTTCCGCAATGTCGAAAAATCGTCGGAGATCAAGAATTTGTGTGGCGCCACAAAAACTGTCAACTATATTCATAAATAATTCGGGCGTCGCGGTATTTTCATAAATTCCGAGACGTGCATCCAAAAATACGATTCAATTAAAACCAGATTTGACACTCGGCTGAACATCAAGTTCTACGCGACTGTGAATGAGCAAAAATCCAAGGAAAATGTTGAAAAAAAAGATTTTTGCCATGCGAAAGTTTGTGGAGGTGAAAAAAATGATAAGAAAGTTATTCGTATCTGAAAACACTTGGAAAGTAATGAATGAGAAAATAATTGCAGACTTTGACTGCAACGGCAATATTTTTGTCAACGTTGCACTGGAAATGAAATTTTGTTAAAAATCGTCGATATTTTGTTGAATACGGTAAACTAAATATTTTTTTATAATTTCAAAATTTTCGTTATTTTGGCAGAATATTTGGTTTCTAATGGAATTGTCAGCAAAATTCACGATTAGAAGGACAAAATGTTGCTTCCGAAGAGCGACTTTCTAGAATATTTCTTGCTGCGATGACACAATTTTTGGGATTAAACGAAAAAACGTTTAGTCGAACGTATCGAACTAAATATCGATCTTTTCCAACAAAATTTTCTTTTCAGTGCGAGTATTCCGAAAAAAATTGAAAGCTCGCGGTAGCTCCTTAATTAATTGCTTAATTAATCAGTATAATAATTCAAGATTTCTCGCGGTAACTTTAGACACACGATTTCGGGATCGCAAGGCTCTTCGGATTAGCAGAGTCATTATTGTTAAAAATTCAATGAAATGAAAATAAATCTTACGAAGCTTCTAATTTCGTTGCACACGTGATGCTCATTAAGTCACATGGAATTTTTGAACGTGTTGGAAAACACAATGGCGCGTTAAAGTTGCTCAACTTTGTGAGGCGAGTTTGCTCGTATCTCAGCACCGTTTGTGTGTATTCGCAGTGACGACACTGTATCACGATGAGATATGTTTATCTGCTTGATCCTGCTCGCAATGTGCACAGCGCACAACAAAGCATGCCTGCTGCAATCTGCCAAGTCGCACGAGATAGCGAGCGTACATTTTCGACGAAAAGACTGCTGGAATCATAGTAGCAAATGATTAAATTCGCATCATCGTCCAACTAATAACGCACTCGGACACCTTTTCTTATCAGAGTACGAACGCGATGATCTCTATTTAGGGGAGAATGGGGCAAAGTGGCCTACTTAAGGAATTAATCGAATTTTATGGGTGAGCACAGGATCATTTCCTTATTTTGAAGTCCCAAAATTGATTCCGGCTGCTTGTTTCCCGAATTTTGGCAAGAAAAAAAATCGGGGCAAAGTGGCCACCCCCTCGAGTCGGTGAAAATCCATAATTGTCAATTCTACGACGAAAAAAGTAGTTGAAAATCATCGTGCAATTAGCACGATGATTTTCATCCTTCTAGGCCTAGACTGCCTTAAGTTTCTCGGAAAACAACCATTTTTTTCGGCGCCAGTTTGTCTCAGATATCAAAATTTTCGAGTGGCCACTTTGTCCCATAATCGCATTTTAGTGAGTGGCCACTTTGCCCCATGTGGCCACTTTGCCCCATCTTCCCCTACCGTGTATCGCTTCAACATAAACGAATAAAGTTTAATAATTCGCGGAGAATATAGGCCGAATGAGAAAACAAAAGTGCGCAGCAGTGGAATGATTTGAATAATTCAAATGTTAATCACTTTCCTCGGCACGAGCATGAGAATCGCATAAAAGTTGCACATGCGCGCGATTTTGCATGACAAAAGTTTTCAAATACTTGGCTGAAAATAATCATAAAAGAATTTTTCAATTCTTTTACATTTCTGGCTCGAAATACAAAACACAATCTTTAGCAGCGACTCGGAGAAATTGCAAGTCGTCCGCATACGAGATTTTTTTTCACCTCGTTTTATCGGGAACCCTTTTACTGCGTGCGCGCGTTTACCTGCGAGCGGAAATTATACAGCGGCGCGAAAACCACGAGAGCTCAACTAAGCAAAAGAACAAAATAGATATACAGGGTGATGCAATAACTGTTAACACCTTAATTATCTTTGAATATACAATAAAACAAGTTGCCGAGAAGAAAAAAAAGAGCATTCGTGTGGAAAGTTGTACGGAATTCGTAAAATCGATAATCAAATGGCGCCAACTTTGTTCTCTCGCGGTATTTATTTTAATCTTTTCAGACAGTTCACCGCAATCGATGCATGAGTATATCATAGAAACGTGTGTCTTTAAGCCCGATCGATGATGCTGAAGTTTGCATCGTTGGAATGCAACGAAATTCCGTTATTTTTTTAGTAGAGTTCAGAATTTTTGTTCAAACTTTGGTCTGGAAAATAAAACAATCCTCTCTTGCGAATCGTCAGCGAAATTTATGAGTGCAACGACAAAAATTTCCTTCCGAAGAGACTTTCTAGAATTTTTTTAGCTGCATTGACATGATTTTTGCATGGAATTATTGAAAAAAACGTTTATAGTCGAGCGTATCGAACAAAATATCCATCTTTTTCAACAAAATTTTCTTTTCAGTGTATTTGCTTTTTTCACACTTTTTTACAACACTTTTTTTTCTTTGTATTCCAACTCCGTAAGGTCTATATATTTGTATTTGGTGTACCGAGAGTGCTACCCGCGCAAAGTACCGCAAATGCTCTCTCGAGTGAGTAGGGATGATTGGAAGCGCAATTCGCGCGTGGAGTCGCGGGCCTTACCTGCGTTAACACACCGCAGTCACCTTGTAGCGTAGCGCGCGCGCGCGCGAGGCGCTGTTAATTGTTTTGCTAGTAGAGCCGC
This sequence comes from Hyposoter didymator, assembly GCA_037952995.1. Lineage (NCBI taxonomy): Eukaryota > Metazoa > Arthropoda > Insecta > Hymenoptera > Ichneumonidae > Hyposoter > Hyposoter didymator. The sequence goes on along the minus strand of JBAJMU010000001.1, from coordinate 2,746,232 downwards.
CGCCGTCGCCGCATTAGCCTGTAAGCCGCAGAGCCGCGTTGTGCTCGCGCGGTCCAAGTAAAACGTGCGCCGTAGCCGGTAGTGCATATTAGACGGTGCACCGGGACGAATGCGAGCATTCGCCGGCGAGCGCTCGGCGCGAGTGGTCATACGCTTTCGTACACGAGAGTGTTTACCTTTCTTTTTATTGTTATGCTCGCTGCGCTCGAGAACGCACGCAACAAGACGCAATCGAGTCAAACATATTGTCAAGACCTTACGAAGCACTTGAATTTTCCATGTTGATTAAACAAATCGGTAACGAGTTGCGCGTTTGCACGAGAATCCCGCAACCGCGATAAACAGTGTGACGAAGAATAAAAATTGAGATGAAAGTTTTGTGGACATGAAAATAAATTGTTAACGCGAGTGACGACGAGCAACGAGGGTGGAAATTGTTGTGCGTGTGAAAAATATAATACGAACTCTCGTTGCACTCGGTTTTCCGCGTTGACTCAGGCGCGCCTTCGCGTGGGATTCCTTCTGGCCTTTCATTCTTCGTTTTTCATCGTGTATATGCGCCAAAACTTCCGGTCAACTTTGAGCGACTAAATTTCTAGAGATACACACGGAAACTGAGAGTGACTGTCGCGAACGAATTTAGAAATTCACCGTGGGCGCTCGCGCGGTATCACCGAAATACCCGGACTGACACATTCTCGCGCGTCCACACACACACGCGCGCTCATCTTTAACCATTTTATTTAAAAAAAAAAACAGTGCACGCGGTATAAATATTTTCTCAACCTTTCCAAACAGCACACAGATCCGTTGAGTTTTACGAATTTCGGTGCTTTCGAATTTAGGAAACGCAAGTCCACACCTGCCCATGTTGCCCTTGTCACGTGATAAAAACTTTATAAGACAGTGAGGAAACGAGATTAACGAAGAAGGATACGCGTATTTCTTTCTTTTCCCAAAATCGATAAAACTGCAGAAAAGGTAAAAATTAAAATTTAATTAGCCTGAAGTTCGCATCGTTGGGCCCTATATAACGAAATATACGTTTTTTTTTTATCAATTGTTTGTTCAATTTTAAAAACCAGAACAATTTTCGCACTGATTTTGTCTTTGGATCAAATATTCAATGAGAATCTTGAGCATTCGCCCATGAAAAAAGGGAATTTCATTGCATTCCTGGAAACTTCAACTTCTCAAAGTTTATTGTTACTAATTTTTTAAAATTATTATCAAATTGATTAATTTATAACTGCGGAATGTTCGTGATTATCAAGAAAATGTTCAATCGATGGAACTGTTGTGATTTATTTGAATTATTTATTTTATTTCGATTCCTTTGATTTCGTAAATTTCGTCGAAATTGAAAGACAACGTGCGTCGTCGATGTTCTTTCTTCGTGAAATCGTTTTGTACTTTCCAAGTTTGCATATACAAACAACTTTCGTTTTCGCGGAGTAAACATTATGCTCTGCTTCGCGGGTCATTTTTTTTTCTTTTACTCATTCGGAGAGTTGAATGGGTCGGTAAAAGTCAGTTTTTTTCATTACGTCCCTTAAATGCTTTTTTTTCTTCGTTCTATGGAATTTGCAGGAGTCCAGTTGATGGAAATTGCAGGTAGCAATTCTTTATAGTTATTTGGATTAGAACAATGAGGTTTTTCCTTTTGCAGGTGATATGATTGAACTTGCGTGAAAGAATTGCCTCCACTTTTTGCAATGGTTTTTATTTATATTCAGGGAAGAAATCGACCTGATGAAAAAATTGAAAAGTATCAACCGTGTCACGTGCAAAAGAACTCGAACCTTTCGATCGTTGCTGCTCTTTTGGTATTTTTCTCGTGGCAGGAAATTGAATGAAAACGAGAACAGATAAAAAAAAATGCTGCTGAAGTTTGCATCGTTGGAATGCAACAAATTTCCGTTTTTTCTTCATCCGAGCTCACAATTATGATTCAATATTTGGTCCAGACAATAGAATGCCCCTCTCTGGTGCCTATAAACACTTGATCGACACGAAAAATAGTGAAAATTTAAAAAGCCTCAATAAATAATAAATTAAATAAATATTTTTCGTTGAATCTCAACGTTGCAAACTTCAGAATCATTAAAAAAATGGAGTATCTAAAAATGAAAATTCAGGAAATCGATGAATAATATTTCTTACATTTTTACAACGTGCCATTGATATTAGTCAGGATGGAAATGAGGAAGTTGATAAGATTGTGATTCGCGAGTCAGTGATCTCGATGATATACCATGTGGGAACATTCCGAACGTAAACGCGTCGAAGAAAAAATGTATATATTTTTTTTACTTGTTTGAACCAATGAAACATTTATGGATTTTTACTAATAAAGATTTAAACGGGAAACTTGATTCTATCAAACGTTATTCTGGCGAGCTTCCAAAGCGAGCTTGTGGTTCGCGTGCGACCATCAATGACTCGTCCGGACTTGCCTTAGAAACAAATTGAGGTAGGTCCAGTCTTCGTTGTATTAGCAAACTCAGTTTTTTTTTTCCGATTTATTTCGTTTAAACTTCGCTTCGAAATTTGTCTTCAAAATTATAATCGCGCAAACGAAATCGGAGCTTGTTTTCTCGTAAATCATTTGGTTTCGTTAATTTCAACAATTACTATAATTCGTTCAAATCAATTTGATACGGTGCGAGACCAAATTTTCGAATTAATCGAATTGCAGGGACTCGAGACTTTCGTGGAATTTCAATTCTGTCGATCTCGGTGTTTCTTCTCAATCAATTTTCGATCAATGTCGAATGAAGTTCCGTATACTATGCAACCTCAATATCTTTAACCCCAAGCTACTCATTCGCTCAAAGGGCCGCAGGCCATGAGCCACTTGGTAGGAAAAAAAATAAAAATAAAAATTGACGCTGCCAAAATCAAGACTTTGGGGGGCCGGAGGAACGAAGCAGTATGNACGATGATTTTCAACTACTTTTTTCGTCGTAGAATTGACAATTATGGATTTTCACCGACTCGAGGGGGTGGCCACTTTGCCCCGTTTTCTTTTCTTGCCAAAATTCGGGAAACAAGCAGCCGGAATCAATTTGGGACTTCAAAATAAGTAAATGGTCCTGTGCTCACCCATAAAATTCGATTAATTCCTTAAGTAGGCCACTTTGCCCCATACTCCCCTATTTGTTTGAACCAATGAAACATTTATGAATTTTTACTAACAAAGATTTAAACGGGAAACTTGATTCTATTAAACGTTATTCTGGCGAGCTTCCAAAGCGAGCTTGTGGTTCGCGTGCGACCATCAATGACTCGTCCGGATTTGCCTTAGAAACAAATTGAGGTAGGTCCAGTCTTCGTTGTACTAGCAAACTCAGTTTTTTTTCGGTTTATTTCGTTTAAACTTCGCGTCGAAATTTGTCTTCAAAATTATAATCGCGCAAACGAAATCGGAGCTTGTTTTCTCGTAAATCATTGGTTTCGTTAATTTCAACAATTACTATAATTCGTTCAAATCAATTTGATACGGTGGGAGACCAAATTTTCGAATTAATCGAATTGCAGGGACTCGAGACTTTGGTGGAATTTCAATTCTGTCGATCTCGGTGTTTCTTCTCAATCAATTTTTTATCAATGTCGAATGAAGTTCCGTATACTATGTAACCTCAGTATCTTTAACCCCAAGCTACTCATTCGCTCAAAGGGCTCGCAGGCCATGAGCCACTTGGTAAGAAAAAAAAAAAATTAAAAAATAAAAAATTAAAAAAATTGACGCTGCCAAAATCAAGACTTTGGGGGGCCGGAGGAACGAAGCAGTATCTTGAGAGCGGGGAGTACAGATAATAAATGATTTGAAGGCATGCGTCTATATATTTTTCTCATCACGGGCAGCATCAACAGCGGCAATTGGCGTTATCGGAAACGGTCTCATGTGACACACGATACTAGAAAAGCTTGGTAGTTCTTTGGCACACAGTTTGTTATTGGTGCGAGTTATGAGAAGCTTGTCTTGTATATTTTTCTTGCATACGGTTGGAACGTTCTCTCTGTTGGTCCCGTAGGCTCGCTCCACTACTCCGTGACACCATCTCGTCACTGCTGCGATGCCGTGTATGTGTCTCTCGCGTTGTTTTTAGCCTCAGGTTTTGCTTTCACTCGTATCTACGTTTTGTGTGCTCCGTGTGCTGGCCGTCTCGTCGTCGCGCCTGCTCCGACGTTTCCCTTCTCATCCGCGTATTCCCTTTCATCAAAACATCGGACGTGACATCTCTCCGATAACGTGAAAACGTGTGCGACTCCTCGCAATAAGAGAAAGAATTCGGAGTCGATTCCGAGACTTTGGAAATGCTTCGATTATCACTCTTGACACGATTGGGAAAGGATTTTTTTCTCACACGAGTTCCACATCGCGCTCCGGTCTATAAATCATCCAGGAAATAAAATCTGGGAGTTTGGTAATCACACCTTTGGGTAAAAGACCCTTGTACTTTTAGGAGATTCGTCTTTTTATGACGAATCGCCATGAGACCTTTAGTTTTTCCTCTTAATCGTGCATTTTTTATTTGGAAAAATATAGGGGAGTATGGGGCAAAGTGGCCTACTTAAGGAATTAATCGAATTTTATGGGTAAGCACAGGACCATTTACTTATTTTGAAGTCCCAAAATTGATTCCGGCTGCTTGTTTCCCGAATTTTGGCAAGAAA
>JBAJMU010000001.1:2721729-2732425 GCA_037952995.1 Hyposoter didymator | reverse complement strand
AAAAAAAAAGGATCGAACGGAACGAAAGCGATCGACGCGCGCGCGTATAACTTATTTTCTCCAGGTTGATTAACCCCGGCGATCCGGAGATCTCGAGAGCGTAATTCCCAATCTCTCCGCCCCTTGCCCTACTGCCCAGCTTGTGTTAATCGTCCTTTTCCTTTCATGTCTCAATGCTTAACGTGCGCTTCGATATGCTGCGCAATATCGAGAATCTGGCAGGGCTGTGCGCCAGAAATTAATCTCATGCTTCATTTTTTTTATTATTCGAATTTTCGCATAAAATTATATCCGTTTCGATCGAAAATCTACCTATTCGGACATTTAGTGCTTAAAATTCTGAATTCTTGGATGGGGTCGAATCGCAGGACCAAATTAACTCGTCAGTGGCGTTTATTTTTCTCGTCGACCGCGGTCAAGGGCTTAACGCAACTTTTTCTACCCGCGTTGCTGTCCGATGCTTCACTGGAAATGAAATTTTGTTAAAAATGGTCGATATTTTGTTGAATACGTTAAACTAAATATTTTTCGACAATTTCAAAATTTTCGCTATTTTGGCAGTATATTTGGTTTGTAACGGAATTGTCAGCGAATGACATAATTTTTGGGATTATTCAAAAAAAAAAAAAAAAAAACGTTTAGTCGAACGTATCGAACAAAATATCCATTTTTTTCAACAAAATTTTCTTTTCAGTATTCAGTGAAGGAAAATCGATTAATGACCATTTTGTCTCCTCGAGGAAATGGCGTGAAAAAATTCACACTTTTGGTTTCTAACACAAATTTCTCTGATTTCTCTGGCCATTCGATTGGGCAGGGTTTTTGCAGTTCGCAATTCGAAAAAAAATGGTGAAAAATGTTGATTTTGAACAGAGCTACAAACTCGCGAACTGGCCGGAGACAAATTGTCTTTATGCAGGAACGCGATGTGATAGAAAAAAGTCATGAAGTAAAAAATGCAGGGCTAACGATCATATATCGATCTTTAGAAATGAGAATCGATTGAGCTGCTGGAAAAAATTGCTGCAGCGCCGCATAGTAATCGATGTTGTGGGACCAAGTTATAAATAGAACGACGGCAAATAAATTCACTACCCTTTTTGTCGAGAGCTCACAAAATGCAATAAAGAATGTGCGCTCCAGTTTGCATTGTCGGAGAGTATGCTGGACGCCCGTTTCTGCGCTGCAACGCGATTATCGCCCACTGCCATTAATCTGTGTTAAAGCCTATTGAGGACTTGCCTCTTTCTCCCTCTTTCCTCCGAGAGTTGATAATTGAAGATCGGAGCAGGAGTAGTTGGACTTTCCACGTGCCGGATCCACGTGCTTGATCAAGTCGATACTCTCGGATAACACGCCTGGGGAGGCTCGCGGAGCAGTCTTTATAAATTCATTTGGAACGAAGGCGGAGGCTGCAAGCCCGGTAATCATCTTTCGAATTGTTGTTCAGACTTTTAACCCAGTCTTTCGCTCATGGAGTCTGTCCCATAAATTCAGCATTTGTAACGCTCAGATTTGCCACGTGAAATTCATTTTCAACTCGCGACTGGAAAGAGCCAAGAAGAAAGACTTTGTCCACCGAACAACAAAACGCGTTAGTGCGACCATCTTTTGATCGTTCTTTGACTTTATTCTCAGAAGCTTTTGTGTGTGATTTAGGGATGGGCGATGTTGAAAATATAATCGATTTTTCAGAAATCGATTATTGGAAAAACAATCGTTTCTGAAAATCGATTTTCCAGTAAAAAAAATCGCTGAATCGATTAATCGAAGAATAACAAATTATTGTTATTATTGTAAATTATTGTAAAAAATAACCTTAATTTTAAACTGCTCTCGAGAAATTCTTGATCGATTCTTAAGAGAATTCCTTAATTGGAATCCGGTTTTGCCGATATATTCAGTACCTGAGAAATTATCAACATTATTATTGATAATCGTGAATAATATTAAACATAATTTTTTCTGTTAACATAAATAATCATATATATTAAGCACAGCTTATCAATCGTCGATATTGCCGAATAAAAATCGAAAATCGATTAATCGGCCAAAAAATAAATCGACAAAATATAATCGATTATATGAACAATAGTATCGGTACAATCGATTAATCGAAAGTAATCGCCCATCCCTAGTGTGATTCTGGAAAAGGCAATCACCCACAAGTTCGCATCATGCAGTTCTCGGTAGAATTTGTACGAAATCTTTGGAGAATTATAATTCAAAGACGCTCGTAAATGCGCTTTATGAAGACTGTATTTTTCCAAGATCCCCTGGAAACTGGAAATGACATTTTGCTAAAAATCGTCGATATTTTTTTGAATACGGTCAACTAAATATTTTTCAAGTAATTTCAAAATTTTTCTTATTTTTAGCAAAATATTTAGTTTTTGACGGAATCGTCAGCGAAATAAACGAGTGGAACGATTAAAATTTGCTTCCGAAGAGACTTTCTAAAATATTTCTTACCGCAATGACACTATTTTTGGAATTATTCAAAAAAACGTTTAGTCGAACGTATCGAACAAAATATCCATCTTTTTTAACAAAATTTTCTTTTCAGTGCATTTTCTTCAACCCATAACATCTCGCGTTATTACTCCCACGCAGACTTACGTCCCGAATGCTCTCTTTTTTAATGCTTATCTTTCTTCCGAACAAGCACTGCACGATTATCGTTATTGAAATATGCATTAAAAATGGACGGCTAATTAAATAAAAACGTTGACGCGCAAAGTTATTTTCCGTTTTACGACTCCGTGGAAATATTCCGACTGCTTTCGGGACTGCTCGACATGATCGCAACTGAGCTACGCGAACTGCGCGATCTGTAGAGTTGTTTAATTTTTAGATTGTGTCAACCTTCGTTGTGGAATAAGTGAAGTTTGTGGGGTCAGTAACTTGTATGGTCATTATTTCTTGGGTTAGGGCTGAGAGCGGAACTCTGAAGCTCGAATTAAAAATATGCAAGAGCGAGGGAATGACGGCGGCGATAAATCGTCGATCGTTAAAGCCAACACTGGGCAATCGTCTCGTTGCTCGTGTCTACTGCATTATATTCACTCATTCGCCTCGTCAAAACGATCGTATAATTCTCCAACGGCGCAGTTTAAAGTTTCATGGAAATTTTAACTGCTCATCCTCTTGTCAGGAATATATCGTCAGCATAACGTGCAGATGTACGCGACAGTATACGGATTCGGTCACATTACCGAAACATTTCTCTCTCTCTCTCTCTCTTTCTTTCTTCTTGTCAACATATCCCCTCCGATGAGATCCCTGAATGGACTCTGTACGAGCAGGTTCAAGGTTTCCGTCTGCGTAAGTTACTCTATGTTTTCCCAGTTGGGAAAACATTTTTTTGCTGCAGCGTGCGGAGACACTTGCAAAAAGCAATTTTCATATTTCATAAAAATTCGTCAGCGAGGATCATTTTTTTTTGGCCTCGATATTCCATTCGGAAAAGACCCGTGCACCGTGATCACCCGTCACCCGGGCAACATTCACTTTTCGTACTGTCGAAAATTTTCTCTTCGCGTACTTTGTGATTCGGTGGGTGGAAATTTCGATTATTTCGGATACGGAATTGTTTTTCACTGCGAAACGTACGATGTTCCTTTGAATATCTCAGCACGGAATTCGTCCTGATGATCGCTCCACCATTTGCCTATATGACTCTGTTCGCAACGTTGAGTCCCAACGAAAAACTCATTTTTCTACCAATTGTTTGTCCAATTTCAAAAACCAGGACAATTTTCGTATCGATTTTGTCTTTGGCCACTGAAAAAATATCGTTTTATTGTCCTGAAGAAATATTCAATGAGAATCTTGAGCATTCGCCCATGAAAAAAGGGAATTTCGTTGCGTTCCAACGATGCAAACTTCAACTTCGTCATTTGCCTATGATTTCGGGGTCTGCATCGTTTGAATTTTCTTTGTGAGAAAAAAACATTCGTGTGCGGTGTTTGGCTGGGGTCGAAAATGAAATTTGGATTCATTTCAAAAGTTAAAAGTATTTCTCCGTTGCGTTCCAACGATGCAGACTCGAACGCCATTCATTGCACGAACGATATTATAAAAAAAAACACGAGGATTCGTCGATCGCTTTTTCGAAAATTTATTTTCTTCGCTTGAATTATTGTTGAAAGTAAAAAAAAAAAAAAATGTTTGGTCCATTGTCGCAGTCACTTCATATTTCAAACTGTTGTCATATAAAAAAAACGTGTAACTTTGCGTTTTCAAAGCTGGACCGATCTATTTACAGTGACACAATTTTCCGAGTTTTTTTTTGTTTCAATCTGTTACGAGAGAAAGTGCCGAAAAAAAATGGAGAACCGAATGCCGAATCGCACGGTTATGCGCTTTACATCTTATTTTCATATCGGTGGAAGAGTTTCGGCAGCTTTGCTTTTATATAGGGGAGTATGGGGCAAAGTGGCCAACTTAAGAAATTAATCGAATTTTATGGGTGAGCACAGGACCATTTACTTATTTTGAAGTCCCAAAATTTATTCCGGCTGCTNCAACGATGCAGACTCGAACGCCATTCATTGCACGAACGATATTATAAAAAAAAACACGAGGATTCGTCGATCGCTTTTTCGAAAATTTATTTTCTTCGCTTGAATTATTGTTGAAAGTAAAAAAAAAAAAAAATGTTTGGTCCATTGTCGCAGTCACTTCATATTTTAAACTGTCGTCATATAAAAAAAACGTGTAACTTTGCGTTTTCAAAACTGGACCGATCTATTTACAGTGACACAAGTTTCCGAGTTTTTTTTTGTTTCAATCTATTACGAAAGAAAGTGCCGCGAAAAAATGGAGAACCGAATGCCGAATCGCACGATTATGCGCTTTACATCTTTTCATATCGGTGAAAGAGTTTCGGCAGCTTTTCTTTTATATAGTCATTCAGCCGCATCCCCATTTTTCATGCGGCAAAAAAATGAGTTGAATGACCCGCATATGGCGGAAAGGTTGGAATAAAATGTCAAATATATTCTCGAATTCTATTTCGAGGGTGATTCAGGATTCCGTTTTATTTTCGTCGTTCATCGTGGGCCGAGGAAGAAATATGACGTGAAAAAAATCAACCGTCTCGTCCATTTTTAAATCCGACGACATTATTTTCGCAAATTTTCACGATCTTTCAATTATTTTCAAAATCCAATTTATTATTAGCAAATTAAAATTTATTCGAAAAAATGAAGTTTTCGTCGTCGATCAAGATTTTTCGTCAAATACTTGGTTCGCGTCTTCTCCTTGCAGTTGATAAATATTTATGAAATTTCAATGACAAGCAAGAGAAGCCAGAGTAGAGAGATTCGATGAAAGTGTGAAAAAGCTCGCGCACGAATTAATCAACGAATGCATGTTCCTTGAGAATTAAGCGCTGAATAAGTTGGTTGATAAGAAGTACACGTAGGTACGCGAATTACTCTTATTGGACGTTTCCTCGCGATTGTATAGAGCATCGAGTTTTCCTTTGATTTTTTTCTTTTGTTTTTTTTTTTTTTTTTAATCTCAAGTTAAGAGACACTGAGCTTAGCGCACACGCGCTCGATATCAGAGCCAAAGAGGCACATGTCGAGATATATCTCTGCGAAACGAGGCTAATCCTATATCGAGTGTGCGGTCGCGAGCCAAGAGTTCTTTCTGCTCTGAGCCGCATCGAGAAAAAAGAAAGAAAGTAAGGAAAAAAAAAAAATATTATGCAAACGAACGTGATCGCTTAGAGAAAGACGTTGCGCTTAATTATTCCTCTAATTAGTTGTGTATCAAGATTACTATGGAAGACTCAACAATAGTATTAACAATAAGTTGTATTGAGAATCGCCAACTAGAACGTGGGCGAGAGCATGTTGAAGCGTTTTCTCTAATATGGGCCACTGGGTATCCAGATTAAAATAGCTTCGTTCACGAGATAATAACACGCCGCGCTTCTTATACTTTCCTCTCCTTTTTCTACCCTCGATTCGTACCTAAATTAACAGATCGCAATCACACTGAAAACATCATTTTGTTGGAAAAGATCGATATTTCGTTTGATACGTTCAAAGCTGAACGTTTTTTTTTAATAATCCCAAAAATTGTGTCATCGCGCAGCACGAAATATTCTATAAAGTCTCTTCGGAATCAAATTTTTGTCGTTTCAATCGTAAATTTCGCTGACAATTCCATCAGAAACCAAATATGCTGCCGAAATAACGAAAAATCTTTTGTTCACCGAGTTCAACAAAAAATCGACGATTTTAAACAAAATTTCATTTCCAGTGCAATGAAAATTATAACATAGAAGAAAATAATCAAGAGCCGAACGAGATTTCTCACAAATATGTAGAGTGGCTAAGATTCTGGCAATATTTCCGTGCCATGTAGGTCGCGCCAGCAATTCAATGGAAAATAAAATACAATTATCAATTTATTACGAGGAACGATATTTTTTAACTATACGCGTGGCAAAAGTTAATTCAAACGTACGGAGGATTTCTTGAGAAGAAAAAATATGCACCTCCAGCAGCAGGTGTGTGTGTACACGTGGAAACTTTTTGCACATGCATGAGACGGAAGAGAGAAAGATTCGCGGTCGTGGTTTGCTGCAGCAATCTCACAACGTGACGTCTTGACCATCCGGTTATTCCCTCCCACCCACCTTCTTACCAGCACAAACTCTCGACGCTGTCGTCAGAAAATCATTTTTTTCACTCGAATTTATTCGGTTTTCTCATCGTTCGAAACGGTTCCAACGTTTTATTCACACGTAGCGCAAAATGCAAACGATTTTTCTCAGAATGCACTGAAAACAAAATTTNAAATAAAATACAATTATCAATTTATTACGAGGAACGATATTTTTTAACTATACGCGTGGCAAAAGTTAATTCAAACGTACGGAGGATTTCTTGAGAAGAAAAAATATGCACCTCCAGCAGCAGGTGTGTGTGTACACGTGGAAACTTTTTGCACATGCATGAGACGGAAGAGAGAAAGATTCGCGGTCGTGGTTTGCTGCAGCAATCTCACAACGTGACGTCTTGACCATCCGGTTATTCCCTCCCACCCACCTTCTTGCCAGCACGAACCCTCGCGACGCTGTCGTCAGAAAATCATTTTTTTCACTCGAATTTATTCGGTTTTCTCATCGCTCGAAACGTTTCCAACGTTTTATTCACACGTAGCGCAAAATGCAAACGATTTTTCTCAGAATGCACTGAAAACCAAATTTTGTTGAAAAGGATGGATATTTTGTTCGATACGTTCGACCAAACGATTTTTTAAATAATCCCTAAAATTATGTCAATGCAGCAAAAAAAAAGTTTGCTCGAAAGTACAGAGGGAGTACTGACTTATACATAATATCTTACAAGATTTCGATATTTTTCGAAAAACTAAGATTTTCGAAAAATTCGAAAACCCATAAAATTTTAACCGTCCTACCGATTATTCCCAAATTCAATACCAACCTCCCTATCAAGATACTCTATTTATAAAAAAAAAAAAAATTGATAATCAATCTCGAAATTTGCGAAAGTTAGAGTGCCGACACCATTTTTTCGAAAATTTCAAAATGTCGTAAAGTTCGTATTTTTTGAGCTGTTCTGACGAAATTGTCCGTCGACAAAGAGCTGAGCTAGATTAACATCTGTGCAAAACGGGAGCCATGTAGCTCAAACCATTCTCGAGTTACAAACGTTAGAATTTTACAGTGCCAGAACATACACACACACACACACACACACATACACACACACATCCGGACATTTTTTGTAGATATGATTTTTCGACGTTTTAGGACATTTTAAGCACATTAACATTGAAAACTGGAAAAAAAAAAAATTTTACCGTCACATAGCTTCCTCTATGAGGAACAAAATTTAGAAAGTCTCTTCGGAAGGAAATTTTTGTCGTTCCACTCGTAAATTTCGCCGACAATTCCGTTAGAAACCATAAATATACTGCCAAAATAGCGAAAATTTTGAAATTATCGAAAAATATTTAGTTGAACGTATTCAACAAAATATCGACGATTTTTAACAAAATTTCATTTCCAGTGTGTGTGTGTGTTTTGTCGTTGCATCAATTTGTCCTCGATTGAAAATTGTCCAAAATGCCCACGTGGAGTGGATTATGTATCGCTCTCAATCATCTTTCGAGCGTTTGTATATTTCCGTGGAATTCGTAAAATGTATATATATTGCATTATACGATGCTCCAGTGATCTGTGACTCGCGAAGATCTTTGATCCGGTTGATTCGAATTCAGCAGATGAATTATACACCGCAGCAGCAATCGCAATCTGTATGTGACAATGAAAAGGGGACAAGTACGAAGGACAAAGATTCAGGGTTGGTGGTCTGCTTCTTTTCTTCTCTGTCTCCGATCTGCTCTGTTTGCACGATGTACGATAATGATTCGCGAGAAAAAAGAATAATCACGTCTGGTGAGGCATACGAGACGTAACGAGCAGAGAGTAAATACCGAGAACTGTTTTATATAGAGTCCTTATCTTCCATGCTACCGAAGTTTGGATCGTTCAACTGCAACGCAAATGTCTCGCCCTATTTTTTTTTTCAATTTTTTCAAATCTTCATAATATTTTTCTTTTTTTTTTCTGTAATTTCTCACGTTGATTCCCAAATCGACGGCGGCGATAACTTTGTTAGAACGAATAAGGCATTATGATGTCACGACTGACTCGTGGACGAGAGCCAGAATAACGTCATCATGAATTTCACGAAGATGCCTCCCAAAGCACATCATGTCGAGACGTGCATCTCTTTCGGGGAATTATTAAAAGACATAACTTGCATGCATTCATTTGCTTGCATCGGTCCATGCAGCGCATGGGAAACGATCCTTACTGCGCAATTGAATTTCCGAAGGCCAATTCGGTTTGGAAACAGAATAAAATGTCTCGCTTTGATCTTCCGAAGAAATGCTTTTCTAAAAGTACAAAGTCTTGGGAAAAAATTACTAACTGGAAACTCGTAAAACTGCTCAATGTTATGCGGAAAAAAAACATTTGGAATATTCCTGGTCGACATTCGAAAATGATGAAAATTGAGATTTTAAAATTCGTGTTTGAAGTTGCAGATTTACTGAAATTTGAATAATAAGAATTTAAAGTAATGGAATTTGAAATTCGGCCAATATTTCAGGTTCCATAGGATTAAATATTTAGGTTCAAATTTTATTTCAATTTTATAAATTATCAAGTTTTTTTTCTCCATATTTGGGCTGGAAAAAAATGTTTGATAAATTTTTTATCACTTTTTATCTCGAAACAGTCTCGATCCTGAAAGAATACACAAAATTTCGCGTTGTATTTCGATGGTTCCAACTTCGAAGTGTACATTTGAAATAGGACAGTAAAAAATATTCTCGCGCAGCCTGTGTCAATTCGAACGTGTCATTACGTAATCCGAACAGTTGGAAAGAGCGAATTTCTTATCCTCGTAATTTTGGAAATATTGACTGTTTTTTCATACGCGTCGTTTTATTCTGTTTTGCAAATGACGAAGACGATATTTATATTATATTCATCGTCGAAGCACTGCGAGAACATGTGGATTATCAAAGTACAACTGCGGAGACCAAAGTGTAACTGGATTATTGAGGAGGGGGTAAAATTGTATTTTCATGAATCACGGGATTACTGTTTGTGCGATGCTCGCAGGAGGGTTCGGTAACTCGTGGGTTGGGTTAATAAATTTTGTCGACGCTCTCGGGTGGTCATGCCTGCGCATTGAATCGTATACGCTGTATTTTCTTTCTTTGATTTTTCTTATTTTTTCTTTCACCGCAAATTTTTTATTACCTTGGAAATAATTAATCCACGCGATGTGTTGCGATTCAAGCGTGAGACAATTTCATAATTTACGGGATGGACCACGGAAGAGATAGCGTAATTTTTTTGACAGCGTCTTTCGTCGCAGCATCCGGTGTGCAAAATTAAATCGCGTGCGTTGAGCATTTTCGTTTTTTTCTCCCTTTCCTGCACGTCACATATATATATATATATACGTATGTGGCTCTCGTACTTTCAGACGGAAGGCGAATTTTATTTTCCGTTTCGCTAAATGTAATAACCGTAGCGATAATAACGCGCGCCTCGGTTTCTCTCGATTTATCGACACCGCGATACACCTCCCTTTTTTTTCATTTATTTTTCACGCGTTACTCACCGACGACCAATGAATAAATAATTGCTCTCGCGAGATAACGCTTAGTCGAGTGTCGACGCTCAAATTATTCATGCTTGTCAAAATTCTTCGCAGCTTCGTAAATACTCTCGCGCATATTCATCGCGAGAATTCATGAAAATGATATCATTTCACACCTTCTCACTCGACACGCTCTCGTTAAACGTGCTAGACTTTTTACCAAAGCAATAGGGGAAGATGGGGCAAAGTGGCCACATGGGGCAAAGTGGCCACTCACTAAAATGCGATTTATGGGGCAAAGTGGCCACTCGAAAATTTTGATATCTGAGACAAACTGGCGCCGAAAAAAATGGTTGTTTTCCGAGAAACTTGAGGCAGTCTAGGCCTAGAAGGATGAAAATCATCGTGCTAATTGCACGATGATTTTCAACTACTTTTTTGGTCGTAGAATTGACAATTATGGATTTTCACCGACTCGAGGGGGTGGCCACTTTGCCCCGATTTTTTTTCTTGCCAAAATTCGGGAAACA
>JBAJMU010000001.1:2661608-2721664 GCA_037952995.1 Hyposoter didymator | reverse complement strand
GACGCGCCTTTCAGACTACAATGCCAACTCTCCCCAACATTCCAGTGCATTCAAAATCATCGTTATTTCGTTGGAAATTATTCTCCGAGTAATACCACTGAATATTTGAAAAAAATCTGTTCAATTTTAAACGTGAAATGATGAAAAATATTATTTTGCCCAAAAACGAGCTCCTCGGAAAGCCAGCGCTGTCGAATTGATTCGTTTATGTAAATCCATTCCTATTTGTTCAATTGCGTTTCTATACTTCTTCGTCGTTAATCAGCAATGAATCGCGCGATTTATAGTTGCACTAATTTATACAGAAAGTATGAATTCATTTTGTTGGATTGCGTCTCTGTTATTACGTACAGCAATCGTCATGTTTTTTTTCTCAGCGTAGAGCATTGAAAAAAAAAGAAAAAATTGACAGACTTTTTGTACCGCACATTCACCTGTTTTCGGATATTTATAGTTTCGATTTTAATTTCGCACGACTCCGCACGCATTCGTGGCATCGAAGAATGACAGCAGTTTTTCAACAACCCCAGGATCACGATACCTATATAATATTTTCGAATACTTTTTTTATTCGCCGATGAACGATCGGAATGCGAAACTGCGAGTTAAATATTTTTCAAGTTGATCCAACTGCATTATTTATTTGAGCAAAGTTGCTTGACCCCCTTTTTCGTGATTGGGCCTTTGGAATTGGAGATACAAACTTATGAGGCCAAATTTCCATTCAGCTCGAACTAATCTCCGTACGTGCGCGCCGCAATGTTTTTAATTCTTGTTGTCGAGAAATCAAAGGCCAATGAAATTTTCACACCTCAAAACGCACTTATCTGTGAGAAATCGGATCGAGGCGGCATGCTCGCTAATTAAAATTAACGGGCTCGTAGAAAATATCGAAAGGTTATAGAATTCCGTGTCGCGGTTTATTTACTCGCGGTCGCGCGTTCAATGAGCAAAACGTTTATAATGTGGCATGATACGAATTTCACTCCGCGCGCCAAGATTCTAACTCAGTTTCTCTGCGCCGACTAGTTTATTCCTCCTTTTTCATCATTTTTTATTCATTCAATCTTTAATCGAGTGTAGGAGCGAAATAGCGTTAGCTCTCGAATTTACAGAGATAGGAGCAGGCCAGGAGCGCACCGCGCACTCGGTGCGACTCTCAATGATTCGAGTCAGGTCGCATACGTGCGGTACCTGCTGCTGTATCGTGTCGCGTTTTGTTGCCCCTCGTCGACCCTCCCGCCGCTGCGATGCCTTTCCCTCCTCCTTGCCCAACGATCATCGAGCGTTTCGAGAGGATCAAGCGCGTGCCAGTTCATAAATTTCTCGCCTCGTGCACTTGGCTCTCTTGCCTCTAAATATATGTATATAAACGAAGCGCGCTTATTGAGATCCCACCGCATGAAACGAGTTTCCCCTGCGATGTTGTAGCTCTCCCTCCCATTCTCCAAACATTGACGCGTTTCTTTCCCTGTTGCGCTGGTCCTTGCAGCAGCAGCAGCAGCAGCCTGCAACTTTCCGATTTTAAAGTTCTCGGCATGCCGACGTCGTTGAATTTCATCAAATATCCGCGGATCCGCGCCAATTCTCTCATACAAAAGGAATCTTTCCGATAGCACGAACATTGCCACAGAAATCAAGTCATCATCAACACGTCCATCGCGATTCGCGTCAGTACTGCTGCTGCGCGACATCAGACGGTTGAATCTTTCTTAATATGCAAATAATACACGATTTTTCGCTTTTCCTCAAACTTGAGAGAAAGTTATAAACTTTTAATGCGTTTTATTGGCCACTTAGCCTTGTCGAGTATAAAGATTTGCATATGGCGGCGGGAAGAGTATCATTACAACAATCAGTATCTACACACTCGATACCATATACCTGACTAGAATTCCCATGGAACATATGTCAGCTCCCCATCAGCTGTGAGTAGGCCATGTCCGAGGAAAAATCCTCAACAGTCGCGGGACCGAATCCAGAATGACTACGGATCAAATTTACTCACGGAGAGAATTTTATATAAAAAATCACTATGCTACCATAGTTCCCTGGTACCATATCGTCCCTTTGGGAAATTTTAGCAAATGCATAGTAATTTTTCATTTGAAATTGGGCCAAAAGTGTCGAAATATCCGCCATTTCCGAAAGAGTAATGAAAAATTATCTATATGTCTTTGCTAAAATTTGTCAGAGGGACGATATGGTACCAGGCAACTATGGTACACTGGAAATGAAATTTCGTTAAAAATCGTCGATATTTTGTTGAACACGGTCAACTAAATATTTCTTGATAATTTCAAAAATTTCGTTATTTTGGCAGAATATTTCGTTTCTAATGGAATTGTCAGCAAAATTCACGATTAGAACGACAAAATTGTGCTTCCGAAGAGACTTTCTAGGATATATTTCTTGCTCTCGATGACACAATTTTTGGGATTAAACGAAAAAACGTTTAGTCGAACGTATCGAACTAAATATCGATCTTTTCCAACAAAATTTTGTTTCCAGTGATAGCATAGTCATTTTTGATAGAAAATTATGGGGTTTTGATCTGGTCCTGGTCCAGACCTCGCTAGAGGGAGTTAATTAGTCTCCTCGCTCGTCCTCTCCTCTCCGTGACTCCGGCTGATCAGTTACGACACTAACGAAATGATCCACCTCGATACAGGGTCTCTTTGATTAATACAAATATGCAGATTCATATTTGTTTATGAAACGAAAAAAAAAACGATCTCGCAATGTCCTACATCACTCAGTTACTTGCACGGTTCATAAATTTGTTCGCTCTTTGACTCGACTCGAAGCTTGTACTATGACTAACCTCAAGCTCACGAAGTCCTTGCGCACATTGCACTGGAATACCCCATTCGTTTGATACATCGAGACACACGAGTACACCACACAATGTATGGAGACTTGAAATTCCGACATGCGACTATATATATCGAGACTACGACAATCGATAGAAGGCACAGCATCGAGGACGCTTTTTCACGAGGTTCCATGCGATACGAATCTACAATGACTCTCGATAATACGAACATTGCCCTCTCTACGTTAGAAATTTACATGCCCATTATGATGAACGTATTCACGATTATATCGCAATCATGCACGATCGCATTCTGCGGCATTCCACTTAACCATTTTCCAATAGTTTATCATATTCTCGTCCTTTTTTTCTTTAATATTTCGTATACTTCTTCTACGAAGATCCGAGACAATTTCCAAAAATGCTCCGGATCGATTCGGCAAACAGGATTTTCGAATTTTTCGGTCAAACATTTCCTCGCGAGAAATATTGAAATTTTTACCAAAACGGACGAGATTCCGAGGAGTGAATCTGCATGGAAAAGAAGTTTCCAGTAACGGACGGATACGACAAATAATTATCGCGCATCAATCACATTCCAGCTCATCCAAACTGAAGCTTAGCAAGCGCGTTCAGCAATGCCAGTGAAATAATATTTAATGAATAACTTATAGCCCATTTTGCTCTGGCATTAATTACACACAGGCAAGTGTATGAGCCGGGGAGTCTCTCGCGGAGTGTGATTCGAGGCGAGTTAGTTGTGTGATGCTGGGTCACTTTCAAAGCAATGAGCTAGCGATTTACAACACTGCGTCTTCCACGCATATGTGTACATAAACACACACATACACAGAGCGAGTTAAACTTGAACGCGAGAGCTCTCTCACGCGACTCTCGTTTAGCTCGGTGATTTGTGATTTAGCGGCGGTCTCACTTCTCTCGCGTGCGAAATACACAAACAGGAATCCGCAGGATATCCTGCGTTATGGTGCATACAGAGAAAAAGATGGAAAGACAGCCTTTCCTGTCTGCCCAGTGGCTGATGCTCGGAGAGCCTCCTTCCCCCCGCGAGAGATTTGCATTGCCCCAACGGATCGCATACACTATACGCGCATTTGCACTGATCTCTTTTTAGTATACGCTCGTCATACATACGCCAACGAACCTATATCGCGCGAGGAACAAACATGCATACGCATACGCACACGCCTCTATGCATTCACATAAACGTTATCGTGCAGGTGGTGCCCTCTACACGTCACTTATAACTTGCAAACTGAGAGCAAGACTACACCATAGCAGGGGATAAGATACCTAGCCAGGCGCAACGAGCCAGGATATTGTGGGGCACGTATACCAAGCGGATAATTGAAAGCGCAAAGTTTTCGTGCCTGGGGACGTAAAAGTGACGTGCACCGCAATACGGTACAGATAATATTTATCTATGTATATTACACTTACACCCTTGTATGTCTGTGTGTGTGTGTGTGTGTGTGTGTAGATACTCGGTGCATGAACTATACGAGTCGGCGTACAGCACCGGAGTCACTCATACCTGCGGAAGGTCTACCCGCGTCGCGTCTATACCAGGATTCTACGAAGCCCGGTGGCTTCTTGGATTTCATTTTCTCGCGACGGCAGATTATTCCCCGAGGGCAAATTCGCTGCTTCTCTTGGCTCTCTCGCGCACGGTTCCCGCCGTGGAACGTTCAATCTTCAACGCGCAACACACCACTGAGCTATAAACTCTATATATATATATATCTAGCGAGATAGACGCGTGTACACGCGAATGGAAAACGAGATGCCAACGGAGCTCTTTTGGAAATAAAATATTATTCAGAAATATTGGAGAAGGTGTTTGAAACTTTGATGTGAGAGAGGCAAATTATGATTTCGTGAAATCTTCACCAAGTACTTATGAAAGTGAAACCTTATTCCATTTCTCACAAGTGTGTGCTTTTTTCTTCAGCCTCGTTTCGAGATTTGTGGGGCGTTTTTTTTCTTCCTTGCTTTGATCCTGCACCTGGAGACTTTTGGTGATGAACGGAGCCTTCTTCATTTTTTACATAAAGTTCATTTTAACCCTAGAACGGTAACCTGGGGTCGAAAACGACCCTAGACGACTATAAATCCCGCGCCCTTTTTCCTTTCGTTCTCCCGTTTTTTATCGTTTTACCGCATTATTGACTAATTTTTAAACTTCAAGCAGGATTGCTCCAGGCTCGCGTGATCCTGCGTTAATGCAACGAAATTCTGTTATTTTTTCAGTAGAACTCATTATTATTATTCAATATTTGGTCTTGACAATAAAACGATGATCTCGTACGACCTTGAAACTCAATTGACACGAAAAATTGCCATGATTTTCAAAATTCAATAAATAACAGATACACAGAATGTTTTTCGTTGAATCTCAACGTTGCAAACTTCAGAGTCATATTTCAATTAGCCATCAAGGGCTTGCGTTCATCTCGGGGTACCAAAAATACGATCCAGTTGTGTAATTTTATTTAAATTCCAAAAGAATGTGTTTGGTAACATCGTGCTGGGTGATAAAACTGGCAAATGTATTTTGAAAAATCAATTGGATGCTCGTGGTTGCATATTTCGTGCAAACGCTGTCGATTACGCGTATCGCTGGTTTAACGTTCTATCGAAACGCTAGTTTATTAGTTTACCCATCATGACGTTTCCATTTGTCAGCCTCTTTAGTAGAGAATTTGAATTTTTATGTGATTCACTGCGAAATGGAAGAGGCGACCTTCGCGCAATGGGAGGGATTGAGGGTCGGATCAGTGGCTGGTTTATAAAGGTGTTAGGTAGTTATGAACAGTCTGTATAATTAGCCATTGATCGATGAGAGGATTCACATAGTTTCACGCTCTTCGAGATTGCACGGAGGTTCCTTTTGCTTTCCATACGTTTTCATTCGCCCCTCAGGGAGCTAGGATAAACGTACGCGAAAGCAAGTTGAGGCAGCAGCGCGAGGCGAGAGGCAAAATTGCAGGTTTTATCGTCTCCCGCAAAGCCTCTCCCCATAGCAGCCACGGAGCAAAATCTTGGGCCTCGAAGCATTCGCTTTCGCTATGTGGTCAAAAGAAGCGGCTCGCTGATGTTCTCCTCGCTATATACGCACGTATTTCCGCGAAATATTGACCAACGGAGCGTGCACACATTCCCTTGTTAGAACGACGCCTATTTTTTCACTTTTTCGAGCCACCTCTTCAGGCCCTTTGGCGAACCCCGAATTCTAAAAAAAAANAAAAAAAAAAAAAACGTCCAGGCTATCGGCAAGTATTGGATGGCGCGTCCGTGATGAAAATCAAGATGGCAAACCAACAATTTGGTCCAGTCCCGTCGACACAAGAGGCGGGACTGACCAAACGTTAATCCTTTCTTCTAAAAAAGTTCCAACAACAAATTATACAGTTCGATGACTCGACAACACTTTTGCCCAAAACTTCAGCCCGATCGAATAATTCCTAGTTGTGTCAGAATTGCAGGTTTTGCCGATGGCGCCCCTCGTACGACAAATTCCACTCATTTTTTCGTACTCGCCGCCGCTGTGAGTCAGTCGCGAGCCCGTTTGCAGTTTTGTACTGCTCTCTGTACGCGAAATAAAAAGCCTTATTGCACTTCCTGATTAATTCGATTGCGGATCACGCTCATTAACCCAACCTTATGTCTTGGCAGAGCCGAGGAAAAATTTAACTTAAAGGTTAAAACGATGATATTCGATTGCTGGTTGCGATGTCCAGAACTCTCGAAACAGGAAATACAAGTGACCGCGTTAATTATTCTCGGATTACCTTAAAGTGAATGTGCACAGTGCTCCATGGGCGAGCAGCCCTCTTAAGGCATCGTGGTCGCGTCGCGTTGACAGGATGATTTAAAAATAAGGAAAAAAATGTCACGGAATCGAGGTCATCGCTTTTTCGTAGCTCGCGGTGTCGCTCCTCAAATTATTATTCATTTCCTTGATATNTTTTTTTTTTTTTTTTTTTTCATTCAACTCACTCCGATCGCGTGTACCGCCATTAATTTTTACGTACGAGAGGACGGCAGGTCATTAAAATATAACACGCTAAGAATCAATCTTTTCGCTCCTCCAAATTAATTCCGAATCGAAACGGAAACCGACGGACAACGATCAATTAACGTTACGCGTGCGCTCATATATTTCTTAACATTTTCCCATCTTCTTCTTGTTGCAGCTGTTGTCGTGCGATATCTCACGAGACGATACATCGGGGAATACAGTTCAACCAGTGGTGAGTAAATCTCTGAATCTTTTTCAAATTTTCATCGAAAATCTTTCGAACATTCATGCACACTAAAGAACACGCCGCGCAGGAGCCGGGATCTGAAGCTAGTAATTTATCAAGCCACATCGTTAATCGCTATCGATATTTTTTTTTCTGTTATCGATCGAAGTTTTGAAAAATTCAACGAGTTCCATTTCCTACGATCAGCTTTCTGTACACTCTTGGTGTAGGCGATACTAAACGCTGCAATAATATAAATCCTCGAAAAACAGATTATTCCTGAAATCTCGTGATGAAGGAATTTTGCACAGAGGAAAAAAAAAATTTTTAATTAATTTTCGTACGAATCGTCGGCGTTATTTTCATGCCGGGTATTTTTTTGAACAACTATTCTTTGCGATCGAGATGTAATCGAAGTTTGCATCGTTAGAACGCAGCGAAAAACATTTTTCCATAATGAATCCAGTTTTTTCGTGGATCGATTTTTTTGTCCATATAAAATCTGAAGTGTTCCAAAGAAAAAGCGAACTTTCCTTTCATTTGGACGATGGAAATATTTCCACAACCCAAAACTACGTACTGCAGTTTTTTTTTTTAAACGTCTCATCAGACGTTGATTTCGTTTAAACAAAATTTGCTGCATATTTATTCCAACTAATTAGAAATTTCAACTTGAAGCACGTTGAACTTGATACGAGGGCGAGCTGTTGGGTCTTCTGTAATCTTATACCCCCATTAAATCGTACGAACCACAGGCTTTCGACTAATAGCGAAGAAATATAAATCATTCGGGGATGCAATAATTGCATCCCCCTTGCAATCAAGCTGTTTGAATTCAGTTTCTGTAACATTCAGGACCCCATGGCAATTGCCACGTCTTCAGAGGGGGTCCGATCGTGGTGTGCTTTTTTTTTTTTTGCGTGTAAGAATTCATGGGTGGCTTGGCCAACTGCCGGACTCGGCCATCGCCATTCCCATTCGAGAGGAAATTGCATCGTAAAAATTCGTTATTGCATATTCTCCCTCTTCCTGTGTCTTTATCTTTTCTCTTTCTCTCTCTCTCTCTTTAGTTTCCGAATAGCCTTCGGAGATTTGGCAAAAGTTAATTCCTTAACGTTTATGACCTTTATCTCGCACTCGCTCGTGACTCTTAAGATTTAAAAGGACGAAAAACAAGGCGAAACAGTCTGCCAGTTATGCTGCGATGCTAGCTCGTCTCTTCGTTGTTTCTCCACCAGAGCACGAGGGTAGCAGGTAAAATATATAGTCTGCTGTCGCTCCATACAACCAACTTGTCAGTCTAGTTTTTTGCCCCACGCGAGACACCATGAGGATGGGTCCTATATATGCATAGCTCACCCATACGTCGAGCCTTTAAAATCACTCGCTCATCATTTACCCCGCGATGCATGCTGGCCTTTTAAAATAAATTAGCTTCCATTGAAAAGTCGTAAAAAAAAAACAACAACAAAGATTCTACTCATCCAAAATCCTTTTCCTACAAAAATTCCAAGTCCTCGTACGGAAATGTTCATTAATATGAGTCCCATGTCTCAATGAAAACCCTATCACACGCGGCCAGATTTTTTTTATCAATTACTTTCTTGGCAGAGCTTTTGTGGCGCGCGAATTTTTTTTTTGCACCTGCAAAAATACCATCGATTCTCGAACATTCACATGAAACCGTCGATATAAATGTTTCATTTTGTTTGATCAGCGAGCGAGTTGAATCAATCGAACAAAAATTCGATCACGCATTATTGCGGATTTCGAGATTTTTCTCACAAGAGTTTCGACTTCTCCGAGCCGATGATGCTTCGTTGACAGAATTTTAAAATAATTGTATGAAGAATTTCAATGTTTTCAACAAAACTTCCGAATCGTCAGTTGCGTCGTAAATATTCGTATTATTTATCGAAAGTTGTTTTTTTTTAAATCTTTTTAAATTCGGCTTTCACTGATTCCTGCACGCGAAGGTCTGCACACACGGACCTCAGGCATTCGGTGTTTCTAGCACGGCCATATATATTTTTCATAATCCGCATGCATACCCGAGAGACCAGGACATGATTGCGCTTGATTGCTTTATTACGCGGCATGCAGTTCTGTCGGCATTCGTGCATCATTTCTGCGTTTGTGAATCTGCAATTCAGTGATCGTTTCATCTTCTACATCCGACTTCCATCTATATCTTTGCGTTTTACGACAAACCACTCGCGCGGAATGGTGTTCAGGCATCTCGAAACGTTGGAATCGCGACAATAAATGAGAAATGGATCGAAATAGGAAATGTGACGCCGGATTGATTGACGATGACGATGACTGAAAATAAAATTTTGTTGAAAAAGATGGATATTTTGTTTGATACGTTCGACTAAACGTTTTTTTGAGTAATCTCAAAAATTATGTCTTCGGAAGTAAATTTTTGTCGTTCCACTCGTAAATTTCGCTGACAATTCCCTTAGAAACCAAATATAGGGGAATATGGGGCAAAGTGGCCACATGGGGCAAAGTGGCCACTCACTAAAATGCGATTTATGGCGCCGAAAAAAATGGTTGTTTTCCGAGAAACTTAAGGCAGTCTAGGCCTAGAAGGATGAAAATCATCGTGCTAATTGCACGATGATTTTCAACTACTTTTTTGGTCGTAGAATTGACAATTATGGATTTGCACCGACTCGAGGGGGTGGCCACTTTGCCCCGATTTTATTTCTTGCCAAAATTCGGGAAACAAGCAGTCGGAATCAATTTTGGGACTTCAAAATAAGTAAATGGTCCTGTGCTCACCCATAAAATTCGATTAATTCCTTAAGTAGGCCACTTTGCCCCATACTCCCCTACTGCCAAATGTAGTCAATAAAATTTTCCAGTTCACACAGTTTAATTTTTATTTACGATGCTCGTACGTAAGATGAATATAAAAGGTCAATGTAATCGATACTGATTAACAATTAATAGTATAAAACTGATATTTAAGCAAAAGGTTAATAGAGCAACTAATAGACAATGACTCTAATGAGCTGTCGTGGTTTTAGAGATTATTCTCCCTTGACGTTTCCCAGACGAATGTGTCGTTCGAGCCCTTTGACCCGAACTCCTCGATCGTCGTCCACTCTTCCCCCGCTCCAGGGTAGAGCCTCGGGCCTCACGATACGTCCAGAGTTATCGATGTTTATCCCTGGACCCCAAACATCTAGCCTAGCGTCGTTGCCAAGTGCGTTTCCGTGGAATGCCCACTTGACGAGAATATATCGACTTCACAAAATAACGAAAATCTGGAAATTATAAAAAAATATTTAGTTTACCGTATTCAACAAAATNAATTTTATTTACGATGCTCGTACGTAAGATGAATATAAAAGGTCAATGTAATCGATACTGATTAACAATTAATAGTATAAAACTGATATTTAAGCAAAAGGTTAATAGAGCAACTAATAGACAATGACTCTAATGAGCTGTCGTGGTTTTAGAGATTATTCTCCCTTGACGTTTCCCAGACGAATGTGTCGTTCGAGCCCTTTGACCCGAACTCCTCGATCGTCGTCCACTCTTCCCCCGCTCCAGGGTAGAGCCTCGGGCCTCACGATACGTCCAGAGTTATCGATGTTTATCCCTGGACCCCAAACATCTAGCCTAGCGTCGTTGCCAAGTGCGTTTCCGTGGAATGCCCACTTGACGAGAATATATCGACTTCACAAAATAACGAAAATCTGGAAATTATAAAAAAATATTTAGTTTACCGTATTCAACAAAATATCGACGATTTTTAACAAAATTTCATTCCCAGTGATTCAATTCTGTTAATTATTCTATGCGTGACTGGAATGTTTCTTCTATGACCGATAACAATTATTCTTGAGCAAATTTTATGTTCAATTTCTTTGTCTTCAATTGTCACAAAATCACGAGAGAGTAAAATTTTGTGTTGCGATAAATCGTCATGGGAGAAAAACGAGGAATATAACGTTGACTGTAGTTTGCCAAGAATTCCGTAATGAAAAGGTGGTGGTTGCGTCGTTAATTCGTATACCGATAATCTTGATTGGCGTGCGAGCCCGATTCGCGAAAGGAATAGAAGCAGGGGAGGCTTTGAAGAGCAGCGAGCGCGTGCCACGAGAGTCAAAATGCAAAAAGAATGAAAGAGAAGTGAAAAAAAAGGAGAGAAAAGATTGTTAAAAGGAGAGCGAAAAAATGGATGAATGATTCTGGTTGCGTGAGGCTGCTGGGGGGATTCGAATTCTCAGAAGACCGGGGTTTCAGGTTGCCATATATATACTATAAATTATCTAGTCCAGTTGGCAGTGTTCGTATCGCGAACACGTAGTTCCAGTTTACTTAAGGCCTTGGCCGTCGTCGTTTACTCCGTCTCTGTCGTTCACACGCATTACACACATTTCGTCTCGTCTATAAATATATAAATACCAAAGACATTGTCCGAGATCGATAAAAAAGTCAAACAAACCCATAAACGACGATAAAAATTCAAGTTTTACAAAAACAACAGATTTCTGCTTCACAATTTCCTTTCGCCAAACTCTCTCTCTCTCTCTCTCCTTGCGATCGCATAAGAAACAAAGCCAGTCAATGACTCGATGTGCCTGCCAAGAATAGAATTGCTTGAATTTCCTGGAAAGATCAACGAGGATTACTCGGTTGCGCGCGGTTCGGAATCTATTCACGCGCGTGTATCATTCGTACCGGCCGCATGATTAATTGCAAGAGATTTGTTATAGCCCAATTGACACGCGATCCATTATTTAGATGAAATGAGGATATACCGGAAGTTTGAAACGTTTTCATCAAAGGATATACATGTACGGGGTTGGAACGTGTGCCTGATCGCTTTCTAACACACGAGCTAGTGCGGCCAGATGACCGGAGGGTTACATAGACTTGAGATACACTCACACACCTCAACTGGCGCACTTTAATATTTATGTATATATATATATATATTTATATACACATGCTAGGGCGGAGATTTAAAGACTCGATATGAAACGGAGCCCCGGGAAGAAGAGGAAGAGGAGGCCGCCAGAATGCAGATCTCTCTCCCATAACTCATGCCCGGATACAGCTCTCGCTAATAATTGCTGTACACCCGAGATATTTATTTTAACATATGTAGCTATGTACGAGACTAGGCTCTCTCGTCGTTGAAATATCCAGCACTTGGTCGCAGCAGATTCACTAGGACTCATCAGGTTCACTGGATTTTCCTCTTTAATGCTAAAAAATGGTGTTCACGCGCGCGTTTTCCTATAACTCTGCACTCAGCATCCACGGATACGGTGTAAACTAGCGAAAGTTTAACTTGACGAGGATCAAGGGAATAACTCGCGCATTTTTTCGTGCATCAAATGCGTTGCTTTTTTTTTTTTTTTAGTCTACTCTCTATTCCGCCGCTATGAACAAAATAATTGTATATTCGTTCGGGGTGTGCACACATCCTACAAGTGCTTATTGGGTCAATGTGACCCAAGGCGTTTTTTAAATCGTTGTATTCCGGTAAATATGGGTTTTTTTTACTTTTTTTTTCGTTGACAGGGAATTGTTGGAGTCAAAACGACCCGGTATGCTCTCGAAAGGTCAATTAAGGGAATTCATATCAAATGACAAAATGAAAAATTCAAATAAAGGATTTTCGATCATTTTGACGTTTTTCGATTGCTCGATCTCATCGAGCTGTCAACTCGTCCCAGTATACAGAAACAATTTCCCACAAGGTTTCCCAAGCGAGTAGAAAAGATGTTGGATTATAAAGCCGAACAAATTGTAATGGTGATGGATATGGTCGATATATACGACGGAAACTTGGATGCCTTGTAAAAGAGATCCGCTCGATTCGATTGGGAAAGCGGCGCGCAAGGGCGCTCGTGGCTCCTTCGTCTTTATCTATTCTAGCTCCGCATGCGAAAGATATATACGCCAATATACATCGTGCTCGCTCACTAAACATTCCCAAAGGAAAATATACAGACGTGACGAATTTTCATCGACGTATGTTCATGTTATTCGTCTTTGTGTGCATATGTACCGAGGCTTGCAGCGTAAATTGTGTTGTTCTAACGTACACGCGATACTGGGAGAGTGCATGATTATCGAGAATCGAACATACACGATCGTTGATCCGCAACGGAACATTCTGTAACAAGCCAATAGGTCTCTCCGACAAACCTTGTGCGACTCTGGATCGTACAGTGGATTACTCGCTGGTATAGTATCTCAAAGTATTGACACCGCGCGTCGTTGTCTAAACGACCTGCTGTTGAGAGAGAAAGAAAGAAAGAAAAATACTTGCGGCAACGCGGAGCGAAAACGAAAGAGAGGCAATGAGAACTCTGCAAAATCAGTATTTTTCATCTCGAGCCCGCTACGGACTAACAACGATATAATGGAGAACATGCGGCGATGAAACGTACGTAGTGTGGTTCATCGAGTCACTCGCGACCCACAACCAAGTGTAATCGAATGAAATCGAACGAGCCAGTCCCGCATTATTTCGATCATGATTAACAATGCAGATTTCTTCTTCATGCCAAAGCCATGCACACAACTGATTGAGCACAATAATTCTCTCGGTTGCAATCGTTTATAGAAAGCTCAATTCTTATAACGACATCGAGAACATTGCAGCAGGGACTCGTGTGTATTGACAAAGTCACATGCACGTTCATCGCGCGTTCCCACATGAAATTCTTATTCCATGGGAAATGATAATCGTCGGTACTTACGATACATAATTCCGAGGTAATTTCACCATTTAATTGTGATCGCAGAAAGCACGTCGTCGATCTTTTTAGAATTTCGCAGCAGCTAGAACCGATCGGTCCATTAAGAGCTCTCAAAATTTCAAACACTTTCCGCACCTTGCGTACGAGCAAAACTTCATTTTTTATAGTGCTTGGCCTGAATTTCTATTCTTTTGTACTTTTTACTGTTTGAAACTGCAAAAATTCGTCCGATGAGTCGGTCTTACGTCACTCGTGGGTTTAATACGTTATAAAAGAGAAATTTGTTACTTTTATTGTTCATTTGATGAAATATTGATTGCTCGATCCTTCAGGAGGCCCAGCTGGTGGGCGAAATACGTGAAATTTACGGTTTCCTATGTGGTCCTAAGTAGGGGAAGATGGGGCAAAGTGGCCACATGGGGCAAAGTGGCCACTCACTAAAATGCGATTATGGGGCAAAGTGGCCACTCGAAAATTTTGATATCTGAGACAAACTGGCGCCGAAAAAAATGGTTGTTTTCCGAGAAACTTAAGGCAGTCTAGGCCTAGAAGGATGAAAATCATCGTGCTAATTGCACGATGATTTTCAACTACTTTTTTCGTCGTAGAATTGACAATTATGGATTTTCACCGACTCGAGGGGGTGGCCACTTTGCCCCGATTTTTTTTCTTGCCAAAATTCGGGAAACAAGCAGCCGGAACCAATTTTGGGACTTCAAAATAAGTAAATGGTCCTGTGCTCACCCATAAAATTCGATTAATTCCTTAAGTAGGCCACTTTGCCCCATACTCCCCTAATCAAAGGTTTGTAAACGTATTCTGCACGGCGCGAAGACAAAAATGTACGAAATTCGTGCGGCGATCGGAATGCCATTAATATTGTTCAGGTCTTTTCAACTGAGAATATGCAAGGGAGGAGGAAAGATTTTTTAGCACCAACGAAACTTTATTCGCACATCGCCGAACTCAGATCTAGTCGCGCGATTGCATCGACGATTGTTTCCTGGCGCGGAATTATTTTGGTGAGGTCATTAGGATGTTCGGTGGTAGCCTGATCCGTAAATATATTTCAGGAACTCTTCGTTCCGGTACAGCAATAAATAACTCTAACTCAGCGAGCGCTATAAATTTAAAGGCTGTCGATCCTTCCCACAAGTGATTTATTTTCTTTGCTCGAGCGTAAAGTAAATTGACGATAGTGGGCTCATAATCTTTTGCAAATTCACAAGAGTGTATCGAGTCTCCGCGCGAGGAGTCCGTCCGCGGAGTATCTCGAGTGTATCTCGCTCGTCCATTGCAACGCGACGGTGAATGATGCGTCTCGCGTGATTCCCTTTCATTAATTCATACCAGCATGTGCTCTTCGCGCTCGTATGTATCCGCGCGTATGCACGTGTGTCGCGCTTTTTATTTGTGCGTGTCGTGTGCTATGTGCGCATACGTAAAACTCGCATGTACGTGGCGCGGCGGGCATGCGAGGAGGAAGGAAGCGAGAAAGGCGTCCGGTTACTCCCGAAAAACGAGTTCGCGCCACGTCCAGGATGCACACGCACAGCTTGTGAAAGCAAAAAAAACTGCGACAGACCTGAACAGAGATACGACTTATCCACTTAGCAAGTCTCGTTATTTTTAGGCATCGTTAAGTATGCAAGAATAAAAGAGTCAGGAGAATCGCTATTTCCTTGTGAGCTCATACCCTTTGCCCACCGCACCGTACGCAATTTCTCTCGCTTATCCTCTCTTTCGAATCCTCAACTTCCATCGTTGCTACACTTTGGCTCAAGCCAAATTGAAAATCTTTTCAATTGCGGTGACGTGATGCTAAAACATCATTTTCAGGCTCGCGCAAGCAATTTTTCACAAAAATAAAACACAAACAAAATAACGAATCCTCAACTTCCATCGTTGCTACACTTTGGCTCAAGCCAAATTGAAAATCTTTTCAATTGCGGTGACGTGATGCTAAAACATCATTTTCAGGCTCGCACAAGCAGCAATTTTTTAAAAAAATAAAAATTTCAACTAAAATTTTTGGAAACTTGACGAAATGAATAAAAATTCATCGTCCCGTTGTTATGTTCACGCAAAATCCCAATCGACACAAATATTTTTTAACGATTGACATATTTTCCAATTAATTCTGAGAACGAGACTTGCAAATTTTTCATTGAATGCCCATTTTTATAGCGTATTCGAGTTGAAATAAAATTCAAAAATTGCATAAATTTCCGACAAATAATTCCCACGACCAAGTCCAATTTAATTTAATCAATTAATTAAAATGTTGATAAGGTGAGACAAGCAAAGTGTCGAGCGTTCGCGTTACGGTTTATCCAGGAAAAAAAAACAGGTCGGGAGTTTTGTTAATTTTGAATTTATTTTAAAATCATCCGCACGACGCTTCCGATTGGGCAGGCGAATCGAATCGAGCTGAAATTTTTTTTGGAAATTTGAACATTCAGAAGCGCGAAAGGTCAGAGAAATTCCGTTAACAATGTGCACGTTTAACGATTCGATGGCGATATAGAATATTCCTGGGTTAACGAACGCGACCTGTGATTGGAGGGCTTAAAGGGCAAAAGCAGTAAAACGATGAGCGCAACAGCAACGCAGAAAAAGTAATTTCAGAGCCCCGGGGTAATATGGAGAGGGAAAAAAACGTACCAAACAGAGAAGAATGATCGTTAGGGTGCTGTGGGCCCTCGAGTTATTTCCGACTGTTTTTCTCTCTCTCGCTCTCTCGTCTATAACTCATTTTTCAGTCTTTTATAGAGCGACGGAAAAAACCTTTATTAATGACTCTATATACGAACAATCATGCACTGCGGTAGTGCAAGGAAGCTCGTGAACAATCAGGCCTCAGGCACTCGACGTTGCATTTGCCTTCTTCAGTTAATCGAAGCTACTTGGTTATAAAATGGAAAACTTGTATCGCAAATTTTGAGCAAATTAGCGAAGCTTCATCAAAAAAGTGGTTTAAAATTTTTTTTTACCAAGAATTGGGAAAACTTTTCGATTTATGCTCGCGTTTTTCGAACATGATTGTCGGCTTTTTATTTCCATTGGCCTCAAGTTCTCAGTAAATCTTTGCTTGAAAAAATGAAAAACATGAAAAAGATGGCCGGTTGATTACGATTGGACATTTTCGCATCGTTCGTAGTCTTTGTAGCCTGCGTAGAGCTAGAGAAGGTATAACTCAACAATATATTTCTATCTATACGTGCTTGTAACTCTGAGCCACTGTTTATATCCAGGCGCAAATTAGCCTCGGCCTCATCGCCTCGGGAAGCAACCCTATCCTTATAAAGAATACCTATAGACCGCGTGCTTGCCGTTTGTGCTGCTGGCGGCTTGTGAGCGCAATATTGCCTTGTGCTGTAACCCAGTGAAGAGAGCACTAAGCAATCGGAGTGCCGAAGCAATAAAGTTAACATTAACAGCAACCACCGCGTGGCATTCGAAGTTGACGACTCTATGCGGACGCTTCGACAGCTATTTCTCTGTATACGTCTTTCGTAGCCTTTTCTTTCTCTTTCTTTTCATTAATTTCTTCTTCTCATCTCCACACGCTTATACAACCCGGATACGTTCATTATAACATTAAATTACGTGTTCCACGTTCAACCGAGAGAACACTACAACAAAAATGGAGAAATACTCGCGCACACGCATTAATAGTGTGTGAGTTTCGATCGCTGAGAAAATACCTTGTAAGGGTTGGGTCAAAGATCGATGCGATTCCGCAATACCACACTGTCCTCCGCGGAGCTTGTCGAGCTCGTTAATTCGATTCTCCATTTGCTTCTGCCTTCCTTACTACTGGTTATGGGGCAGCTCGTTTACTCACTCCAGCAGGTCTCTTTTTTATTTTCCGCAATTGCAATTACAGTTTTTCTGCTCGATATATTTATTTTTCAATGATAATTATCTGTTCTGCCGAAAGCTTCTTGGCTCGAAACTGTCAAAATCTTTCTCGCATTCTTAACAAGTTTTTTTCTTTCTTTTCTACAAATAATTTTTTTGGCTCGTGTTTGACGTTAAAATTTCGTTCCGGCGCAATAAAAACGTCGCGGATACTAATTTTCTCTGATTTAGTGCGTGCACCACCCATTTTTTTCGCCTGCTCCTGCTCCTCCAACTTGTTTTTTTTTTCCCTTCACCGCGCGCAATCCACGAGCTTTAGGGGAATATGGGGCAAAGTGGCCACATGGGGCAAAGTGGCCACTCACTAAAATGCGATTTATGGGGCAAAGTGGCCACTCAAAAATTTTGATATCTGAGACAAACTGGCGCCGAAAAAAATGTTTGTTTTCCGAGAAACTTAAGGCAGTCTAGGCCTAGAAGGATGAAAATCATCGTGCTAATTGCACGATGATTTTCAACTACTTTTTTGGTCTTAGAATTGACAATTATGGATTTTCACCGACTCGAGGGGGTGNTAATTTTTTTGGCTCGTGTTTGACGTTAAAATTTCGTTCCGGCGCAATAAAAACGTCGCGGATACTAATTTTCTCTGATTTAGTGCGTGCACCACCCATTTTTTTCGCCTCCTCCTGCTCCTCCGACTTGTTTTTTTTTCCCTTCACCGCGCGCAATCCACGAGCTTTATCTCACATCTGAACGCTCGCTACACGTATTTCGTACACATTGAAGCTGGTATACGGAACATAAAAAGTTGGCGAACCACAAGGTGCGTGTAATATCGTGTGATGGCCGAGTGCTAATAACGTGCGAAAATCATATTCACATTGCACCGCGTCTTGTGTTTTCATTGCTGTCGAGCGAGGCTGCTGCTGCTGCTGCTGGAATAAGGAGTCTTCGATTATTAGAAGCGAGAATCGATAAGTCTTTTATGGCTATATTTATCGGCGTAAAACGTTACACGGGAGAAAACTAGCGTGCACCCGTTATTCCACTTCCGGAATTGTTGCTTATCCTTGTACTTGGATCCCCACTCTACCGAACACGTACACACACTTATAAACACGTATTATATTTATACTCATATTCGTACTAGTTACACTGATCCTCCGATAAAACGTATATCATTGGATCTCCGGAAGATTTCTATCTTCTCGTTTATCCCTCTTTTCCTGTCAAGCTTCGCGACGTTACGACTTTCAAGTTCTTCATGCATAACGCGATATATAACGCGCACTTGGCGAACGAGTTATTGCATTAATAAACGCGAAACAAGAAAACATTGAAGAGTCAAAGGCTTGGACGGAGCAGAGGATCACGAACGTTTAAACGCAAGACATAAACGCCTTTTGCCTGAGAGTACCTGAACGATCGTGGTGAATAATGAGGGGAAAACAAAACAACAACATATTTAGGCCTCCCTTGTGAGGGAAGCGGAGCTGCACTCGGGAGAATTGTCGCGGCTATTTGCTGTTTATGTCGACTCCGCGTGCACTATGAAGATTAACGCAATCGCGTCTTTCTCCCCAGGCGTTTCATCGCGTTCTGTGCATCCATCTCGCCGCACTATTCCGCAAGGCTACGACCATGTAAACATACCTAATTCGAGCATTCTTGTTGCAAATTCCTTTCATTAACCTTCCGAGTTTCAATTTATTTACAATCAAACACTGAAAATAAAATTTTGTTGAAAAAGATGAATATTTTGTTCGACACGTTCGACTAAACGATTTTTTTAATAATCCCAAAAATTGTGTCAATGCAGAAAGAAATTCTTCAGAAAATATCTTTTCGGAAGCAAATTTTAGTCGTTCCACTCGTAAATTTAACAGTCTATTTCGTTAGAAACCAAATATACTGTCAAATTAACAAAAATATTGAAAATATCAAAAAATATTTAGTTGACCGTATTCAACAAAATATCGAACATTTTTAACAAAATTTCATTCTCAGTGAAACAACGTTTTTTCAATTTACTTTTTTTTTCCAATCGAAAACTTGTTCCAATTTTTTTTTTCACCTTGCGGCTTTTTTCGCTAACGTCCGAATGGAATCCCTTAAGGAGGCAACTAATTAAGAATTATGCAGCTACTTTCATTACGCTGTAATTCTATGTTTTAATTGCTCCTCCTCGTACATACAGGAAATGCTACTATATGGTTATCGGCAGGTTTTAATAAATTTACTATTTAATTACTCTCGATCACTCATTAAATTTTCAAAGGGGGAGAATAAAACGTCTCCGCTTCGACTCAAGCGAATCCACTTCACATGCAACGAGTGCATGACAGAAAACATTTTTTTTTCGTCATATTTGTGCACAAAAAAAATTTCCGAAGCTTTATCCGAACATGCTGGAAAATTCTTTGGAAGTCGCGATCGCATAGCCAAACACATTCCAATTATTTAACGCAAACTCACATAGTGACCGTTTTTTTTCCTGATTGACACTTTTACCAGAAAATGCTTCGTTGCTATTGATTTGCAGAAAAAATACAAATATTTGAACATCTGATTGGCAGTCGCTGCAATGGCAAAGATTTGAGAAAGTTACGAAGATTATTTTCCGTTATATTATCCTCCCGTCGGTTAACAATACGGACGAAAATTTATTGTCGTATTTCTCACGCGTTCGAGAAGTGGACATCGGCACTAAATCATAGGGAGATCGGTGCGTTTTGTTCGTTGATGAATTTACAGGGGTATACAGACGCGAGTGTGAGAAAATCTCTCAACGCGCGCGAGAGGACAGAGACTTTCGCGTCTCGTCACGGCATTTATTTTGTCCGCGAATGTTGGCATCGCTCGCACAACCAGAGCCTCCAGTCACATATATCGCTATACCGGTAATGACAGAGCGGTGGAGAACTGTAAAAATATTTAAAAATCATATAATACACGAGACTCGGACTCTAGAGAAAATAACTACGTCATCCATCTGCTTTTACAACTATAGCGAGACCGATCGAAATTATTATTGTCCTGTCGCGCGATGTGTGCCCGACACTTTTAGCTTACTTTCACACTATCATTGTGCGCTGCCTCGGAACGATAGCGAGACGAATTAGAATGAAGTATTGAGGCGTATAAGTCAATATTCCATGACTGGAACCCTGGATTCCATGACCCATGACTGGGTCCATTTCTTCCACTATAANTTCCCCCCCCCCCCCCCCCAATATTACTTTCACGATCTATTCGCAAAATACAGCTCTTTGTTGTCTATCATACAGACGCAGTTCCTGAAACAGTAAATCTGACCATGTCGAACTTGTATTCAAACTCCTGAATATGCGTTGCATTCATTTTGTCAATTTGCAACATTCAATCTTTACGTTCGATCGTTTCCCTTTGCGAGGAAACTCGAGTCGTCAAAGTCGCATTCAAATGTCACGTCCCACGGAGAGGAATTAGTTTGGATTTCAGAAATGGTATCAAGGACTCATATGTACACCTGGAAGTGAAAATAACGTGAATTCAGATTTTCAATTCTGTTGAATACTTTTCTACAAAGTGGCATTTGCAATCACGACAATTCAGATTTCTAATAAAACTCAAATGTACCTTAAAGTTTGCGAGAACAAAAATTCGTCTATGGGGAGGCTACGCGTAAAAGAATCGACTTCGTGCGTCGTGTTTTTTCTCATTTTGTGATGAGAAACAATTGTGATGTTTGGAATAAAAATCGCTCAACAAGGAATTTCATTCAAAACGCTAATTTAATATCTATAACCGAATATATTTTATATTCCAAATTAGCAATAAAGGAATCGCGGTTATCAAGAATTATTTCCGATTTGTATTTGAACAGTGACACTGTCGATAAAAAATATTTTTGAAACATCGAATTTTCGATCAAGGAACGACATTTTGAATTTCGAACAATTGTTAATCGTGTGGGACGGAACTCCTTCGATAAAGATTTTTTTTTCATACAAATGCAAAATTTTATTGAATTTTTATAAAAAGTTGCATCGTGCACCGCGAAAATCGCCCAAAAACTAAAGTAATTTGGTGCACTCTGGTCTGAAAACGATTTATGCCTGCTCCTCTCCAGTTCTCTCCGTGCATTTAGAAAACGTGTATTCATTCTTGGATAACGGTATAATTTTCGTTATTTTATTTATTTTATTTACGTTCTTCGGAGCATATATTTCAATGTTCCTGGCGCAGTCCTACACAATGATGCACCAAAATAACACGTCGAATCATCTTCGATTCAGCATTGGATATATTGATCGGTGGAGTCGTAAAATCTTTGACTTGGAGGTTTATTTTAAGCAAGTGCGTTTGCGAGGCTTTTTATCTCGTGGTACGATAATTCACACGTTGCTTGAGGATTCGGTGTATTTTTTTAGCGTCCGATGTGTCGTGCTCTGAAGTACGTATACGAGCCGGGGTTTTTACGAGTTAAAATAAGTGGTCTTGTCGCAGCGGGTGAACAGTTTTTCGTGCGGGATTCCGGGGCCACGTGGGTCAAATGGAATAAACAATAAAGTTAAAATAAAGTCGGTAATAAAAGGAACAAAAGTGCGATCGACAGTGTGAGGCTCGAGGTGAGATTTACAGAGAAAAAGGAGGCGGTGGGATGAGATTCTGGGAGGAACACGGAAGTCATCACGAAACCGCACGCGGGTAAGTCCAAGTGAATATTACACTTGGTGGCCCACATTTTCAAGCCACTCGACCTCTTAAAACGCAGCAGAGACCGGAACTAGGCTCAGACGACTTGCGAATAAAAATGGGTCAAGAATCTCATGAAAGAACTGACAAAAAATGAAGATAAAAAATTAAAATTAACTCGTGTCGTCGGGCAGGAGATCGTTAAAATTTTATTTCCCGCTGCGACAGCCACAAAAGCCCTGAATTTCCAGCTGCGTTATCTCCGCTCGAATCTCACAAATTTCATTGTTTTCATCAAATCTTACCGTACATGCGAGTTGAAAAAAATGTCACCATCTCACTTTGAGCACGCTTTGGCATTAAATCATTTCTCTTTCTAAATATTCAATGAATATTCTGTCGCCGCGCCCGCAGAAACAAGCAAATCAAAATCATCTTGTACACGTTACTGGTTCTCGTACATCGTCCAACTCTCGTTGGCTTGGAAGAAATCGACAAATTCAATCATCTCATAATAATTATGTCCAAAATGGAGTGGCCATTTGGTTCCGGTGCTTGTAATCGCTGGCTTTACGGTTCTCGAAGTAATTAAGGTATAACTATCGCAGAATGGGTTGATTTAGGATTTTCTTGAAATTTAGTGTAAATATTCTTGACATTAAAAGGAACAACTTTCCTATGAGACGAAACATTTTCTGCCGTCTAGAATTTGAGATATTTCATTTCCAATTTTATATTTTTCCCATCTAAACGCATGTAAATTGAAGTCGCGTTTCTTTTGTTTTTTCTTGCAACTTTTTTAACGAAACGTCACTTCAATTTACATGCGTTTAGATGGGAAAAATATAAAATTGGAAATGAAATATCTCAAATTCTAGACGGCAGAAAATGTTTCGTCTCATAGGAAAGTTGTTCGTTTTAATGTCAAGAATATTTACACTAAATTTCAAGAAAATCCTAAATCAACCCATTCTGCGATAGTTATACCTTAAATGCAAATAATTTTACTGTTGTTTACATTGTTGGTTACACGTCCAACGTCGTTGGCTGGGACGAAAATCTGATATGCACGGAATGTGTCAGAACCCCGGGCGCCATAGGATGGTTCTCGAGCTTGATAAGGTCCGTCGATGTTTTCCCCGGCGCCCGGAAAGCGCAGTTTTTAATTGAATACGATTTTACACCTCGAAATAATACTATCATGTCTGTATAACCTCGCGTCTTGCGTGCTGGCAGCTTTCACGAACCTTTCAGCAAGAAACGCCGGTCGCCGAATATAGAAATATCTGCTGCGCTGTGAGCAAAATGATGCCAACGTGCAACGAGAAATCGTGAAAATTTCTACAGATTCCCTTCTGAAAAGTTGGTGAATAACGCCCAGAGTTGGCGACCGAGGGGGGGCATTGTTGTCACTCTATTCGTTGAAAAACGAATTGGGTCAGATTGACCCAGTTTGGACCTATAAATTGGTGGCGGAACTGTGAAGTCGAAGGGTCAATGTTATAATTCGCGCGCAGCGGCGTAAACAAACCTCTGTACGTACGTGTATACTCTAGTCAATCTAAAATCTGTGTAAACGTCTCGTTGTGTAGACCTGGAGAAAAAAACATGCAACTTTCGTAAAATGTAGGGGAGTATGGGGCAAAGTGGCCTACTTAAGGAATTAATCGAATTTTATGGGTGAGCACAGGACCATTTACTTATTTTGAAGTCCCAAAATTGATTCCGGCTGCTTGTTTCCCGAATTTTGGCAAGAAAAAAAATCGGGGCAAAGTGGCCACCCCCTCGAGTCGGTGAAAATCCATAATTGTCAATTCTACGACCAAAAAAGTAGTTGAAAATCATCGTGCAATTAGCACGATGATTTTCATCCTTCTAGGCCTAGACTGCCTTAAGTTTCTCGGAAAACAACCATTTTTTTCGGCGCCAGTTTGTCTCAGATATCAAAATTTTCGAGTGGACACTTTGCCCCATAAATCGCATTTTAGTGAGTGGCCACTTTGCCCCATGTGGCCACTTTGCCCCATATTCCCCTACAACGTTCGGGCGTTTTATTGAAAAACAATATTTCATGATGCTGTTGATCGATCATTGACGGAGCCGGATGATTAATGCATCACATTGTCTTATGATTCCAGATTTCCTCTACCGACATAGTGTAACGATCGACAATGTTACAACCGAGGTCGAGATATTGGACACTTCCAGGTGCGAGGTAAGTTTTTCATGTAGAATTTGGTTCAATTCTTATTTAATATTTACTAATATTTGGCGATGAAAAAGCTCAGAGTTTAGCCAATGGAGTCAGTGAATAATAATTTATTAGGTTTGACTGTTGGCCTCAAACGCGAGGGCACAGCTGAGATCGAGTTCTCCGTTTTTCTCTGGTCTTGGCTTCGTAGCCGCAGGCTTTTTCAGCCAAGAAGGAAGAAGACTGCTCGGCGAGATTGTCGGGAGATAGACTCAGTTACTGGCAGCACCCGCTAAATATATCCCGCGTGTACTGATCCACTCAACAGAACTGTGAGCAGTCTGTATAGTCATAAGATGCTGCTGTGACGGCCTCACAGTCGCTCAGGCCCAGAGTCTACTCCGTGGACCCTTGGGTGACGTATATACTTCGACGTATGGCCCGAAGCCTTAGGGTCCTCGGCACACGTCCGTCATACGTCGACCGTAGCGAAATAATGAGCTGACGGACTATGCGATCTCCCAGTATATTTCCTCCCAGCCCTTGACCGTTGCATATTATATACGAGTCTCTTATTATAGTGTGTATATAAAAGTATACTGATGAGGAGGAGCGTGAAGATCCTCTTCCTTAAATCACACCATCCCTCCGAGAACTCATACACGACCAACCGGGAATAGAAAACAATTAGGACTTGACGTTTATTGTCCAAACAGGCTTTTAATATCGCGTTGCTTTGCTTCGGCAATACATTCGTTTTTTCTCTTCGAGCAATACAATAAAGTTCATCCACTTCCTCTCCTCCTCAGCGGCTCCTACACTGGGAATGAAATTTTGTTAAAAATCGTCGATATTTTGTTGAATACGGTAAACTGAATATTTTTTCGATAATTTCAAAATTTTCGTTATTCTGACAGTATATTTGGTTTCGAACGGAATTGTCAGCGAAATTTACGAGTGGAACGACTAAAATTTGCTTCCGAAGAGACTTGAATAGTATATTACACACCTAGGGCAGGAAAATAAGGAAAGTCTCAGAACACATGCAATTGTCGGCCGAGGCGAAGCCGAGGCTGATAAACATGTGTTCTGAGGCTTCCTTTTTTCCTGGCCGAGGTGTGCATACGATTTTTCTACCCGGGCCTAGGGTCGTAATATACTATTGCTGCATTGACATCATTTTTGGGATTTTTCAAGTTTATAGGCGGCGTCGAAAAATTTGTTATTACGTTAATGGAGACAGTGCAGAATTAAAAGTGGATTGGCATGAGCTCAGGATAGTGCAAGTCCTTTCTGCTGTTGGTCGCAAAAGTAAACCATCTCCTTTCGTTTTCTCGTCTTTGTCTCGTCGTAGTGCACCACCTCAACAAGCTGTTTGCCCTGAAGCTTCTCGGCAATACACTTCGACCCAGCTATTTCACGCATTCGTATAGTTGCCTCTCGAAGAGTTGCTCGGCGAGAGTGAAACCGTTGCAAAGTAAAACAAGAATTCTGATGGGCATTTTGTTCATGATGCACATCAACTTATTGGCGGAACTATTCGAGTACATCATCGAAAGAAATTGAAAATTCGTGGCAAGATCCGCCTTCAGGCTCTTGAATTATACCCTTCGCGGGTGATCCGCATTAGAGTGTCATATACAAATAAATCGATGCAGTAATTTAATTGATTCTACATTCAATGATTTACTAAGAAAATTCACGTCGTTGGATTCTTTAATTCCGTCAGTTTCTCACCAGTTGTACTCACTCATACCTGCAGCAGCGGCTGTGGGTACAATGCACGCTCCTCACGATCTTTCCTTCGGTCTGCCAAGTCCGGTCGTTTCCTCTGCTAGCTCGTTCACTCTTCTTGCACAAATATGTCCACCGCTAACACGTACATGCGAAACGATCGTGAAGACGTAACGCGCTCTCCACCAGCTGCGTTTCCCTTGCCCTACCAAGAAGTCAACCCTCAGAGTTCCCTCGTCATGTATATCGACCATCAACACCTTTTTATTGCCACTTTCCTTCCCACTGCTTGTTCGATTGTAAACACGACAATTTTTAGCTCGCACTTACCGCGTCTGTCATC
The DNA here is from genome assembly GCA_037952995.1 of Hyposoter didymator. Lineage (NCBI taxonomy): Eukaryota > Metazoa > Arthropoda > Insecta > Hymenoptera > Ichneumonidae > Hyposoter > Hyposoter didymator. The sequence continues at coordinate 2,695,032 of JBAJMU010000001.1, read as the reverse complement.
ATCAGTGTCCGCACGTATGATCGGATCATACTTGCATAGGACATGCATGTTACGGTGTACGGGGCACTATAAACGGTACAGTGCGGAGGCGTCGCCAATTCTTTTTTTTATTCTTCCGTTCTCACACGTGATTCTTCGCTTTTCTCCCTTGCTCCCCCTGCCACTCCTTCGTGACTCTCTTCTATTCTGAGATCCACGACGTAGACGACCAAGCAAATCGCTCGTCTCTCTTCCAAACGACAGAGAAGTCCGACCTCACAGGTCTCTCTCGATGACGAGCCAGACATAGCCGGATGCTTTTGCGCCTTCGCTCTGTGCCATGTCCACCAAGATATGCTCCTTCTTCAGCAGTCTCGAAGGACTTTCGCTCGACACTCTTCCCTGCCTTTATTCCATCCTCCTTATTCTTACTCTTATTGGTCTCATGCTCGTTTCGTCTTCTCAGAAGCTGATACGTGCACCCTCCAAGCTGTCTCGTTATCCGCTCTGACCATGAACTTCTAACGTCACCACACACGTCTTATGGTCCTCATCCAGGAGATATATCAGAAGAATAAACACAAGGAACTCGTTGAAAAACATGCATCCGTACTATAATTGAATAAATCGACGGTATTTAGTGTTGCTCTTTCTATATTTATGCTTCCAAGAAAGCGGAAGCTTCGAGATATGGAAGCCTATAGCAAATAAGCATTCACATCCGTTTTCCAGGTGCCTGTCTTTTTTCAACTTGAGAAGTAATCAAATATCCAATTGCTGTGGAACGTCACATACCACTATTCGTTACTACAAATTAGCTGAATCAAGAAATCATGCTCACGTCCTGAAATAATCAAACTCAAAAGCGTGTCTTTTCAGATTTATTATTTTCGGCTTGTTAAATTCCACCCTGAGCCATAGTTGAGAAAAAATTCTTATCTCCCGGTACGGAGCTTGAAGAATCTCAAGTGCAAAATGTTAAGGACTCTGAGGCTGCGTGAACATGATCTTTTCACGATGTATTGCTAACGCGTACAATTATAGCGCAGTTGAATCATCATTGAGAGCGAGAATTCCAGTATAATCTTCATAGACTCTATCTCTAATGCATTTCAGCAGCACCCCCTTCGCAATGAATGCATATGTTGCTAATAGTAACGGCTGTTTAAACTATCTCGAGTGATAGCTACACTACTATTGCCGTCTAGACTTACAAACAGCATTCTCACCCATTACCACATTCTGCTTCCTGCTGGAGGAATCCTTTGTCGTAAGGTTTTGATTGAATCAATACTCCCACGACGGAATGAGACGAACGATTTTTTAGTAGCGCGATTCCTCTTCTTGCAGTCTGCCCATCGATCTTGAGATGTGGCATTTGGTCGGTAGCTTTGTCCCCCACTTTCATTCCAGCTCTTCCCAAGTGCCTTATACGAAGCCATAGCGCATCATGATTTTATACTTTGGCGGTGGTCATTGGGCCGCGGGCCGGTCTTGTAATTTGACCATCCAGAATATCTGCTTTATGGGAAGCATGGGAAATCCAAATGGATTCGCTCGGTAGTGGTTTTGGTATCGACGTCTCCTCATCAGGCTAATCGTCCTGTCATTCTGGCCAGACTGGGTATGACATTCTNATCCCCCCCCCCCCCCATCGGTCTCGACCGAATAGTGGACGGAGCGTTGAGGTAACTCGTCTTCTTCTTATCCGCCTGAATGTCAAATGATGAGGACCAAGATTTTGTTCATTCTGGCGTTGGTCTATGCAAATGATGACCGGGAATCGAACTACCGTTCCAACCTGTCAATCAAGGACGTGACTACCCAACGAGCGGACAGCAGATTTCCCTCGCAGGAGAGCTTCTCCATTTCATATACCTTCTTCGCTGCAGTCTGCGCACGATCAGGATCCACAAGATAGTTATCCATCCCGTAAGAGTCCCTGTACTTCATCCTCTATTCCTTCCTCTATTGTATCTCAATTTTTTGCTGGTGCTGGATACATAACTGAGAAATTACAGTTGAGTTTCCAAGGGCCATCGATTCCTTTCGGACCTACTCTTCGTTCTCTCGTTATATTCCAAACGGAATTCGCCTGCATTTATAACAATGAGAGTGGAACCAGTTTAGCCGCGAGATGAGCTTTTGTGTTCTCACCTCGAGAGACGTAATTTCGAGCACAATGGCTCGTTCGCACCTGCCTCACTAGCATTGTCGTGGAATATAAATGTCTTCATACATGTACACAGAAGACTTGACTTTATGAGCATGTTTTGGCGTTAGGTGATTAATTACGAGACTGTGGATAATAGAAATAACAAGACTCCGATCAGCCTGACGGCTTTATGCACTTCCAAGCCAGATATGCTACTGAAAAAAATCATCTCTAAATTTTTTCGTCTCGAACGATGGGGAAGCGACACAACAGAGATTCGCATTTTCCAACTAGCTTGAAAAAGCTGGAGATTTTGTTCGATACGTTCGACTCAACGTTTTTTTGAATAATTACAAAAATAGTGTCATTGCAGCAAGAAATATTTTAGAAAGTCTCTTCAGAAGCAAATTTTTGTCATTCCACTCGTAAATTTCGCTGACAATTCCATTAGAAACCGAATATAGGGGAATATGGGGCAAAGTGGCCACATGGGCCAAAGTGGCCACTCACTAAAATGCGATTTATGGGGCACAGTGGCCACTCGAAAATTTTGATATCTGAGACAAACTGGCGCCGAAAAAAATGGTTGTTTTCCGAGAAACTTAAGGCAGTCTAGGCCTAGAAGGATGAAAATCATCGTGCTAATTGCACGATGATTTTCAACTACTTTTTTCGTCGTAGAATTGACAATTATGGATTTTCAACGGACTCGAGGGGGTGGCCACTTTGCCCCGATTTTTTTTCTTGCCAAAATTCGGGAAACAAGCAGCCGGAATCAATTTTGGGACTTCAAAATAAGTAAATGGTCCTGTGCTCACCAATAAAATTCGATTAATTCCTTAAGTAGGCCACTTTGCCCCATACTCCCCTACTGCCAAAATAACGAAAATTTTGAAATTATAAAAAAAAATTCTCCGTATTCAACCAAATATCGACGATTTTTAAGAAAATTTCATTCTCAGTGTGTTTGCGAAATCTCTGGAAGCATCTTTGTTCAATTGGAAGCACCAACAAAGTTTTTAATCACACGAATTGTTGGTTGTTATTGAAAGAAGGACCGAGAAGATAATCGGATTCGGTGGCGATGGCTTTTTGGATGTCATCAGGCTGTTCAGTATTTTCAATTCGTACGATCCAAAAGTCATTGACACATTAAGTAGTGCAAAGTAAATTATTCCGGAGTTCATGAGTTCAAGCTGTGTGGTCTCGGGTAAACGCATTTCTCTTATTATTTAGATATAATGGTTTTCTTGGTGCGCGTTGAATCTTGAGTCTCCTCTCGTAATTATTTGGGAAAGGGAGAAAAAGGCGAGAGATGAGGTCAGTGTGTTCGCGGATGTAGCAAAGTGGATCGTGTCGTACGCGCACCACAAATTGGAGGATTGCTTCATGGGAATAACCATATACCATATATATATGAGATTCAAAAAGGAAGATGATATTGAAGAGGAATGCAGTGGATACGGTGGCGAGAGTGTGCGTATATGTAATCGTTCGGAGATGAGTCTGAAAATGCGTTGGGCTCAGTCGGTACCTCGGTCAATTACGAACACCCGCCAAGTGGAACAAAGTCATAGAATTTTGGCTAAAAACTTTTATTGTTTTCGTCTTAATTGCGCAGATGGTGATTTTGCGAAAAATTTCAAGTTTCAGCATGAAAATTTCGATCGTTCAGGGGCCAAATTTCTATTCAGCAATTACTCTCGAANTTTTTTTTTTTTTTTTTTTTTTAATTCGAAGCTCTGCTAATCATTACGATAGTTAATGAGATTCCTTGGAGACCGACTATCTGGCTGTGTTTTGAAAATACGTTGAATTGAAAACACTAAACTTTGTAATAGCCTCAGGCTTTTGTTTTACTTTTCAATTCGCTTCGGTTCTCATAACTGGAACGGAGCATGGAGAGCAACGAAGATGATTAAAAGACAAGAAAAAAAAAAGAAGCGAGGGACACGTTGGAAAAAAAGAAGCAATCAAAAATCGGAGAGGGCGAACGGGAGCCCATCTTTCCGGCTCATCAGGCACAAGCCGCCGTGCAATTCCAGTAGCCATTCAACCGTGCAATCGTCGCTCATCAGTCTGGGATGGGGATTTAAAAATTCTTAAATAAGCAACCCGATATATAAGAAATCCGTTGGCAATTCGCATTGAAATTAAAACGCATCTGAGGATAGGATTTCTTTTTAAGGGTTTACCAGCATCTATCGCTAACAAATAATCTACGCGTCTTCATAATTTTGACATTTCGCCATTATTTGTCAAGTTCCATCTTAGAAAGCAAACAGGAGCAATCGAGAGATTTCAACGTTTTTGGAAACTTATCATTATTGCACGGTTTCTCTGTTATTATTTGCACTGGGAATGAAATTTTGTTAAATATCGTCGATATTTTGTTGAATACGGTAAACTAAATATTTTTTGATTATTTCAAAATTTTTGTTATTTTGGCAGTATATTTGCTTTCTAACGGAATTGTCAGCGAAATTTACGCGTGGAACGACTAAACTTTGCTTCCGAAGAGACTTTTTAACATTTTTTTTGCTGCATTGACATAATTTGTGGGATTATTAAAAAAAACGTTTAGTCGAACGTATCGAACAAAATATCGATCTTTTCCAACAAAATTTTGTTTTCAGTGTGCTTTGGCACAGAAGCGTGTCCCAGCAGCTTCTCCCAAACTACTATTAAGCATTTCGTGTCGATTATAATTAAGGTCTGACTCTTTAAGAGGATTTTATTGACATAATCAAAGGAAGCGAATTTTCCAGTACCACGACATCGTACAACGATTGACATTCGGTTCACCGATTAAAAAGTGTCTCTACTCGTGATGGAATCCGGCGTATAAAACGACGCTGACGTACATGCACGATTCAGAATCTTTTTGCACGTAAATTATAAATATAGCGATATATATACGCGAGTACACTGTCTACACGACTTATCGCGCCCGAGAGGAACCGTGCGTAACGAAAAAAGAGTGTGAAAGAAACGATTGAACGAGAAGATGAAGAAGGGCCGGATGGGGGANGAGAATCGCGAACGATGATGCTGATTTTGGGGGAGAGCACACGCGAACGTGTATTCGGTAGCCCCTCGGCTTCGAACCACGTGCGTGATTGGCGAGTTGTTTTTAGCAAACTGGTTTTACTCGCGCCATCGATTACCCACCGGGAGCTCCTGGTTCCAGGGCGAATAAGCAACAAGGAGAACGGCGAGAAGAAAGAGAGACAACAAACTTCTTTACGCTCCTCTCTAACTTTTGACTCGTCTGCACACCGTGTCTTCCTGCTTCACTCTCTCACATCCACGTTGTTTCACTTTTATTTTTCTTCCAATTTGTCTTCCTTCTGCTCCATTGTCTATCTCGATTATTCTCTTTTCTCGACGTGCTTTTTCATTCATCTCGCTAGATCGAACAAAGTCATTGATCTACTGCGAGAAACACCTTCGCCTCCAATTAAAATTTCGTCCTCTTGCTGCCGCGTGTACAACTTTTTCCGTTCCTCCAGAAAATCCCGACGCTTGTCGAGCCAGAATCAATAATGGCAGCAGTGGACCTCGTTGGTATTAGTTTTTTAGTTGACAAACGTCAGACGAGATGGAAATTACAGAATTGCGATGCTGGTCATGTAAACAATAGCCGATTCAATGATTTATACGTTTAATGTACAAACGCATAGACTTTGTACTGTGCCACCTATAAAACGTGAGTTCACGCTGAGGCGCCGAACATGCTAAACTGCTACGGAAAGGATAGAGGGATGGGAGAGAGAAAGAGAGGCAGAGCAGTGAGAGGTGAACGCGTAAGGAATTTACCGTTAGCACGAACGAGGCCTGTTCGCGCATAGATCCAATAAATAAGGGCCGCACACGGTTCATGTGTGTGCTGGATTATGGGCATCCACCAAGGGATACCGATACCACCATATACACGTTTTATAATAAAATACACACTATAGATCTCGCAACGATTTGTACCAACATAAATTCATGCAGGAGACTTGTTTCGAATTGTTTCTCATTAGGGCCCTAGCGATCGATGGAATTTAGAAACAGCCTGACACGCGAATACATCAATAAATGTGCTTTTTGGTTTTTCATATTTTTCCAGTCAATTTTTTCCTTCACACTCCATTTTCGTGGATGACATCACGAAATGTTGGCATTTTGATTATACTCGCCTATTACACGGAGAGAATTTTATATACTAAATTACTATGCTACGTCATAGTTCCCTCACTGGAAATAAAATGTTGTTAATAATCGTTGATATTTTGTTGAACACGGCCAACTAAATATTTTTCGATAATTTCAAAATTTTCGTTATTTTGGCAGAATATTTGGTTTCTAATGGTATTGTCAGCAAAATTTACGATTGGAACGATAAAAATTTGCTTCCGAAGAGACTTTAAAGAATATTTCTTGCTGCGATGACACAATTTTTGGGATAATTCAAAAAAACGTTTAGTCGAACGTATCGAACAAAATATCGATCTTTTCCAACAAAATATTGTTTTCAGTGCTGGTACCATATCGTCCCTCTGAGAAATTTTAGCAAAGCCATGGTAATTTGTCATTCATACGCTATCGGAAATTACGGAAATTTTGACATTTTTGGCCCAATTTCAGATGAAAAATCACCATGTATTTTCTCAAATTTCTCAGAGGGACGATATGGTACCAGGGAACTAAACTCTCCGTGTATACATGTTGGATTTTAATTACCAAGATAAATTGATTGGTCAGCGATGCCAGAAACCAAGAGACACCAGGACGAAGATGGTAATTCGAATCCAAATGCCATTTCATTTAACGTCCCATGCTAATGACGAATACCGTTCTAATGCACCGATACGAACATGGCACGAGCATTACAGCCCGCGACAACCGCGGCTGGAAACTCCAAAGAAGAGTCACAAATACGATTTGTTCGATCCGCTTCGTTATACGTATGGATTCTCTTACCTACTTAGGCATTTACTGGAACATGGTATAAACGTAAATTTAATGTTATTTAACGTAAACTGGTATGCACGTGTGCGGCATATCGCAGGGAATATCCCGACGTGAACTCGTAGTGCAGAGATCTATCTGGTAAATAGTACATCCTTTTAGTACATACACTTTTTATATACGTGTATATGTATAGCGTTGATATGTTCCTATCATGTTGAGTGCTGTTGAGAATCCTCTATTGACCGGCACTAAGTACCACGAGCCCTGTCAATTAAAGTGATTCCGGCAAGTTCTCAAGGAGAATTCTCCCCCATTCAGCCGAAGCACGTGAGTATCTGACAGCCGAAGAAAAAATTGGTCAGAGATAGACGAGGGTCGAGGGATAAGTCAGTAGCGCATATTCTCAACTCCCTAAGTACGCCAGTACGGGGAATCCCTTAACTTGGATCGCGTACTTGCAATTCGTGAGTTGCTCGTCTGCACTAATCCGTATACAGCTCGAAACCTAATTTTTAGCCGCAGTAAAGTTCACGTCTCGAGTTGCTATAGTTCCGGCATTTGTGTAACACATCGAAGTACTTCGAATTCATGGGGATCTTACGGTTCGATTACGAAAGAACAGAATTAGTTGTCGCTTTTAATTTTGATAGAAATTACTCTTAAGGACCTTCAAGGGCTTTTGGTCCTGTTGGATGTCACAAATCTTGAAACGAGGATTAAGGAAACTGGCTTATTTGATCCATCAGTTACAATCAAGACCCTGATCGGGTTTAGTTTGTCAGGACCTTATCAAGACAGCAATGCTTTCTATATACCGCCTCTGCGCTGTCCAGAATTTCGTCACCGCACGTTCTGATCGGCATTTCCCTGTCAGGTCTGGACCAGGATCTGTCCATTTTAGTTCCGACCAACGTTCTCGTACGAGGTAAACCTTGGCAGATGTGGTTATATGTCGTTCTACTCCTGGATAAATCCTGACCCACTAAACATCGGCATGCTCGATCGGATGCGGTGATTCGGTCGCAAAACTGACACTCGGTGAATATTGTTCTCCGACGCATAGGGGAATATGGTGCAAAGTGGCCACATGGGGCAAAGTGGCCACTCACTGAAATGCGATTTATGGGGCAAAGTGGCCACTCGAAAATTTTGATATCTGAGACAAACTGGCGCCGAAAAAAATGGTTGTTTTCCGAGAAACTTAAGGCAGTCTAGGCCTAGAAGGATGAAAATCATCGTGCTAATTGCACGATGATTTTCAACTACTTTTTTCGTCGTAGAGTTGACAATTATGGATTTTCACCGACTCGAGGGGGTGGCCACTTTGCCCCGATTTTTTTCTTGCCAAAATTCGGGAAACAAGCAGCCGGAATCAATTTTAGGACTTCAAAATAAGTAAATGGTCCTGTGCTCACCCATAAAATTCGATTAATTCCTTAAGTTGGCCACTTTGCCCCATACTCCCCTATTCGCTTCAACTAGATCGAGACCTGAGCAGTCTTCGATATAATCGGGAAAACGTTAAGCAGGCCTCGAGTTTTCAAGCTCGTAAAATTCCCTGGCGTTTTTTTTTTTACGACGTGAAATGACGAAAACAAACATTCGATCTGTCTGTCACTAACGGAACTGAAAATAATCACAGCAGCCTACAAACCTCATAAAATATCGCTCCACAGCGAGCCGGGTATATGAATTAAAAAAAAAAATGGCGTTAGCAAAAGTGTCTCAACGGAAGAGTGAGTGGATGCCGGAAACGGCGACCTCGGAAAGGGATCGACGTAGCGGTCTCGTTGAATGGTCGGTCGGCAGGTGGACATGCGTGGATGTGAACGTGCTCGAACGTCACGTGTCTAGTGTCGGGGGGAAATCGGCTGCAGAGAATACGCCGCGTTCGCGACATACGCGCGCCGAGAAATCGTGATGTCAATCACCAATGAGCCTATATAAGAACGAGTCACATTCTATCGCACTATGCTGCATATACATCCACGTTTTTAACACATGTACGCGGTCGCGCGGACTTGACAAATCATACGAGTCTATCTGTTTGTGTTTCAACGCGACAATCAGTGCGACTGATGCGAGATCACGTCTCCTCGCCACTTTTGCTGGCCTGCATTCACTGCTGACCGCCTCGCGTACACTCGACACGTGGCACGCGTCCAATTATACGCACTTACAAATCGCACTGGAGTGTCCAATGTTTTGCACCACGTACCAACCTTTTCTTCTGTCCAACACCGCGTGTCCATCAATTATCCGCAACCCGTATGGGTACAAGGACACTGGAGTGTCTAACAAGTTAATTACTCGTAGCAAAACCTCCTCTTCAATTTCTGTTCACAATATCGATCCTGTCGTATGCACATTGTTGTGTCATTTTAAAGACCCGAGGCAGTTTAATCGATTCCATGATCCTGTCCTATGAGCCTGAAGTTCGCAACGTTGGGCCCCAACGAAAAATTCGTTTCCCTATCAATTGTTTGTTCAATTTTTAAAATCAGAACAATTTTCTCACCGATTTTCTCTTTGGACTCTGGAAAAATATCATTTTATTGTCCTGGCCAAATATTCAATGAGAATCTTGAGATTTGCCCAAGAAAAACGGGAATTTCGTTGCATTTCAACGATGGAAACTTCAACATCGTCCTGTCCTGCCAGTTTTTATCTGCATTCGTTGAGAACATCGATGACAGAATTTTCCATTATTTCTACAATGCTAGACACGAAAAAAATGACACTGAAGCTCGCAATGTTGGGCTCCAACGAAAAATATTATTTCTATTAAGATTTTCTTAAATTTGATAAATCATGCCATTTTTCGTATCGATTTTGTCTTTGGATTTCAAAAAAAGATGGTTTCATTGTCTCGACTAAATATTTGATAAGAATCGTGGGATCTTGTCAAGAAAAAACGGAATTTCGTTGCATTCCAACGATGCAAACTTCAGCATCGTCGAAAAAAACGAATGTTGAATTTTGGAACTTTGTAGAGCTCATAATTTTTGTTGAAAATTTGGTCTGGACAATAAAACAATCCTCTCTGGCGACCTAAAAACTCAATCGACACGAAAAATTGCCATGATTTCCAAAGTTCAATGAATAATAAATCTACTAAATATTTTTCGTTGAATCTCAACGTTGCAAACTTCAGAGCTTATTAGTTTTTTAAAATCACTTTCGATTCTATTTTATGCTGTAGAGTCGACATTTTTCAACTGCACGTGACAGCACTGCATTCAAATATCATTGTTCGTGCTTTTTTTTTCTCTTGAAATACAAGTGATACAGACAAAAGTTTTTCATCGTTACAAAACAGAATGTTTCTTCGAGATTGTATACTCGATGTAGTTGTAACAATTTGCAAATTATTTCCTTGTCGAGCTCTTCGAATTTGCTATTCGATTGAATCGAGAATTGCATCGCTGTTGCAGTTCAGATCGTTAGATTATGCGACGAAACATTGATTCTCGTTCTTAATCACATTCACATGGTTTCTTCGAGGGTACGTGACTAGTCCGTGTTAAATTTTAACGGTAAGTAGCGAAACGTACATGGACAGTTGCTCCTACTTGATAATCCGTACGTGCGAACATTAGGGCCGCGTGAAAAAAAAACAGAGTTTTTTATTGCACAACCTTTACCGCTATTGAAAGGACAGCTGAGCATTATGCGAGCATGAATAGTAAGGATTCTTCGTAACGCTATTGTCTTGGGGGCGATGTTCTCGGAGGAATTCGATTTTGTATTCATTCAAATATATTTTGCCAACGGACTTGTTGGCGGTGTCGCAACGCTTTTCGCACGTTTCGCAATCGTTGCAGTTGGAGCTCGAAAAATTCAAAAATCATGCGAATAGCCAGCATTCTTGTCGATGCGTACGATTTCTCGTCACGCAATCACAGATCAAAGGAAGTCTGTGATTTTCAAGAAACCCAAAAATAATGCGTTTTCGTCGCGATACAAATCGAAAACCAAAAAAAAATCCAATTTTTCAGTCTATGACGGGCTTAGAAATCGGGACGAGCTATAAACAGAAAAACAGTCCACCAGTTAACTCGTCCATACGATTGCCGAAAATTTTTCAGGAAACTGCGATTTTCAATTTTTCTACATTGTGAATCAAAGTATTTTGGAAATTATCCACCCGATCACGTAGCGATCGCCCAAACTTGAATATTCTACAAATATTACACTGAAAACAAAATTTTGTTGAAAAATATGGATATTTTGTTCGATACGTTCGACAAAACGTTTTTTTGAATAATCCCACAAATAGTGTCATTGCAGCAAGAAATATTTTAGAAAGTCTCTTCGGAAGTAAATTTTCGTCGTTCCATTCGTAAATTTCGCTGACAATTTCGTTACAAACCAAAAACACTGCCAAAATAACGAAAATTTGGAGGTTATCGAAAAAATATTTAGTTTACCGTATTCAACAAAATGTCGACGATTTTTACCAAAATTTCATTCCCAGTGTAGAAGTTTGAAAAGCAGGAAAAAATGATGTTCTCCAAAAGGAAATATCATACTCGGGAATTGAAAGATAATCAGAAGAAAAATTGACATTGGCTGCGCCAGTCCCAGTTGCTCGTTTTCAATTCCCTTCGAATATAACGAATCTTTGAAGAATAAGGACAGTTTTGAAAAGGCCGGAAGGCACACATGAAATATATGGACATATAAATACAGCTTTATGTATTTTCATATATGTACATAATGTAGAGATGTACATAATAGTGGATACATAATGTATACACGTTCGCAGACGATGTAGGAATAAATTGTTACACAGGATTCTGCAAGCGTANTTTTCATCCTTCTAGGCCTAGACTGCCTTAAGTTTCTCGGAAAACAACCATTTTTTTCGGCGCCAGTTTGTCTCAGATGTCAAAATTTTCGAGTGGCCACTTTGCCCCATAAATCGCATTTTAGTGAGAGGCCACTTTGCCCCATCTTCCCCTATGTACATAATGTAGATATGTACATAATGGTGGATACATAATGTATACACGTTCGCAGACGATGTAGGAATAAATTGTTACACAGGATTCTGCAAGCGTAATGCTGAATCCACCGGAGGCCATGTGAGGATAATGCCAGTTCGAATATCTATGTATCGTGCAGAGCGTACGTTCATGCGAAGCTTTATATACGCGGGAAGAACGTTTACCTGCGCGCAACAAACAGTTTCAATATGGTACATACATTTGTAGAATGAATCTTTATGACAGACAGAGACGAAGAATGAATCCACGGCGTATCGTGGAGAGGAATCGAAAAAAATGAAAAGANAAAGAAAAAAAAAAAAAAAGAAAAAGACAAAACAGAACATCATGCCTCCTCTTGGCACACTTCCCCAATTCTCGTATTGTTCTTTACACCGCCTCGAGGCACGGAGATTCGATAAATGATCGATGCTGCTCGGAGCAGCTGGAGCTCCTCGAGCGACAGCGTAACGCCCTTTTCTCATTTATATTTATTTTTATATTATGCATTTTTATTCGAGATCACGAGGTCGATGGGCGATCATTTTTTTCCTTTATTTCTCCATCGGCATCACTCTTGATATTATTATATCTCGGACGCCCCTCTGATCATTCGATGTCATTCAATAATTACTATTTAGGAATTGGAGCGATCGATGTCATTTCGTGTCTCTCGAAGTAAAATTTAAGTTCTTCGAGAAAGTTTGTCTTCTGTGGTGACAATTTTCGAAATATTCTGGAAAGAAAAATTGAAGAAAATGGAAATTCAATATTTAACGTCACAGAAGAAAATTGAAGGATGTTGTTAAATTTTCTGTAGTTTGTACTGTGCAGAATGAACTTTTTCGTAATAGCGATCGTATTCGTCGACACAGGAATTTTTTTTTTTAACGTTTTTCCCCTCGTGTGCTAATTGAAGGTTCCAAAATATACACGGAGAGGATTTTTATATAAAAAATTACTATGCTACCATAGTTCCCTGGTACCATATCGTCCGCTGAGAAATTTTAGCAAAGACAGAGTAATTTTTCATTCATACTCTATCGGAAATGGCGGAAATTTCGACATTTTTTGTCAAATTTTGACATTTTTGGCCCAATTTCAAATGAAAAATGACCATGTTTTTGCTAAAATTTCTCAGAAGGACGATATGGTACCAAGGAACTATGGTAGCATAGTAATTTTTGCTATAAAATTCTCTCCGGGTACACTGAAAACAAAATTTCGTTGAAAAATATGGATATTTTGTTTGATACGTTCGACTAAACCTTTTTTTTCATTAATCCCAAAAATTGTGTCATTGCAGCAAAGAACATTTTATTAAGTCTCTTGTGAAGCAAATTTTGGTCGTTCCACTCGGAAATTTTGCTGACAATTTCGTTAGAATCCAAAAATACTGCCAATGTAACGAAAATTTTGAAATTATCAAAAAATATTTAGTTTACCGTATTCAACAAAATATCGACGATTTTTAACAAAATTTCATTTCCAGTGTATAATAAAATGTTTCCCTTTTTATGTCTGAATATTCAACTTTGTAATTACGAGTCACAGTGGTAAATTCGAATTAGCTGAAACGATAAAATTTCGACTATTTCTTAGTCATTGTTTCGTCGTGATAAGTGAATCAGGTAATTGTTGGTCGTCTGGATGAATGAAAATTTTTTCGTGGGTGGAATTGAATAGCCGAGGTGGTAGAAAGTGTATCGAAATACGATCGATAAGCAATGTTGCTCGGTTAGTCAGTTGCTCAGTCAGGATAAATACGAAGGCATAAAAGAAAAAGTGCGAGGAAGAGAAAAGATTTCACGACTGCCAAAAGAGTTTAAACTTTAACGACACCATCAGCGGACAGCCAAAGTCGATTATCATTCGATGCGAAGGATGTCCGAAGTCTGCACGTCCGAATGCCTCGTGCCGTATATTATTGTGTATGAAAGGCGTTCGAGCACACTTTGACGTGAACCGGCTTCTAATTAGCAATTACGACTTCATTCTTAAACGTCCCTCAGACCGGCGTCAGGTCCGGGAGGCTCTTTCTTTTTCTCTACACGAATATATACCAACTCGAAAAGTTACGAGTCTCGCTATAGGAATCTCGCTCTTTCAGTATGGAGCAACGATACCTTGTTCTTTTTTTTTTCTCACATCTCTTTTCTCCTCTCGGATATATTATTCGTCTCGTTACTCCATCCTTGGCTTCTTCATTCATTTCTGCCAAGCAGTCTCGTGCCTACATCGAGTTCATGGTGATTTCTTTTTTATGGGACTACGAAACCTTCGCAGTGTTTCCGGCGTCTTCGTCCTTCCCCTAAGATCATTACCACTCTATTACTTTGATTCCTTTCAATTCATTCTTCGTCCTTTTTCGTTTGATTCGTAATTCTTCGGCTGCATATTTCACGCGAAGACAGTGGAAGGCACGAGGGCCAGAAATTTGACTATTCGACTACTCCTGATTGGCTACACTGGAAATTAAATTTTGTTAAAAATGGTCGATATTCTTTTGAATACGTTCAACTAAATATTTTTCGATAATTTCAAAATTTTCGCTATTTTGCCAGTATATTTTGTTTCTAACGGAAATGTCAGCGAAATTTACGAGTGGACCGACAAAAATTTGCTTCCGAAGAGACTTTCTAAAATATTTCTAGCTGCACTGACGTATCCTTTGGGATTATATTCAAAAAAATGTTTAGTCGAACGTATCGAACAAAATGTCCATCTTTTTCACCAAGATTTTGTTTTCAGTGTATTTTTCTAAAATTTATCGGAATCACACACTTGATCGTTCCTTTGCAGCAAAGACTCTGCAAGTATCTATAAAAATAGATTGTTGTTGATTTCCTTGCAAGATCAAAATTGATACAATTTTTTTCTATAATTTTCTTTTTCATTCGACACTCGTCTTCAGCTTTGACCAAAAAAGCGAAGAGATATACACGTCGAGACAAGTGAGATTGAAGAAAATTTAATTTCAGCAACGAAAAAAAAAACCAAATTTCTTCATACGCTGCCGTGGTTGGTTTCGAAAGGGTTAAAAAGAAAGATCGTAAAGACTGGATTTATGCAACGATTATTAAAGGAATGGGCAGTCATTTCGACTCCCACACATCATTGTAACTGCGTTCAGCTGGGAAAAAACGCGTTTTGCCACCCGAAAAACTTTGAAGAGAAATTGGTTACCCGCCGGATGAAGGGAATTTCTCATGAACTTGTAATGAACCGTCCTGCGTCTCCGTCACGGGGAATTGTTGTTAATAATTTCGTGCGATTCATGCGACCGCGGACATGTGTTTGGATTCAATAAAAATTACTAAGGTGGTGGGGGAGATGGTTGTATAAAAAGAGGTGACTGTTGAGCCCGGAAATTCGTGGGGACTGTTAAAATTGAATAAAATACCTGGACAGACCTCCTGACCTCGTGACCGTCCGGCAATTAAGGCCTCCGCACAGTCTTCGAGTTTTCCTTCTCTTCCTCGTTGTCTTTCTCTCAACCCTAACCTATGTATATATTAATATTATACATTATTCGGTCCAGCTGATATTAAGGGCGCATGGGAAGGACGGCAGCATGCTCGACACAACGTTGGTTACGCCCTTTTGTTAGGCTTGGCGATTCGACATATAAATATACGACTTTACGTTATACGATTCTTCGCCGTGGCTGACAGAGGACGCGGACACACAGCGACACCGCGCAGGAAATTACGATACGAGCCGAGAAAAAAATCGTGTAATTTATAATTACAAGAGTCGCGAGGCCCCGAGAGTACGAACATACGAATAACTACATGCGCACAAATCCATACATACGACATACGCACACACATGTTTGCTTGAGAGTGTGATGCCCACGCGTTTCGCATGCTGGCGTATATATTTCGCTCGACTCCTTGCTTCGCTGTTGCTCCAACTGGCTGCTGCAAAGCTTTTGTCAGGACCGGATACAGCGACGCTCTCGTCGTCGTCGTCGTCGTCGTCGTCGTCGTCGTCCTCGTCGTCGTGACGCATAAAATTTAATGTCCGAACGCGGAGAAATCGTTACGCATTTCATGTGCACCTCGCACAGAACACATATAGGCAAGCTGTCGCGACCTCTCCGTACATGTGTTCTCGAGGATGTGTGAAAATAACAAGAAAAACACAGCCGAAGACTCGAGAAAAAGCGAGCTCTATGTACTTTTTATTCTCAATATTATTATCCGCTCATCGTTTCATCTCTCAAATATCAAAGAATCAATCTCTTTTTCTTTACACATACAAACTGTATTTACAGGCTCCGCAGCCTACACTTTCCAGTTATCAATTAAAATCGAAACAAACATGTTGCCAATTTTATTTTCGTTTTGGTGCTCGGGAGCTGCCTTACGAATGAGGGCGGCACAGTTACCATCAAGATCAGGGCAATGCAAGAAGACCATGAGCTTTTTCTTCCACCGGAAGAATCCAGCATGATGCCTAAGTTTGCATCGTTGGAATGCAACGAAATTCTGTTTTTTCTTGAACAGGACTCGTTATTATTATTCAATATTTGGTCTGGACAATGAAACGATCCTCCCCCGTGCCATCAAAAAACTCAATCAAGACAAAAAATCGGCACAATTTTCAAAATTCAATAAATAATTGATAGATCAAATATTTTTCGTTGAAAATCAACGTTGCAAACTTCAGAGTCGTGAAAAACTAGAAAAATTGAAGTTACGAAGGGATTTCGGTCGATCGAGAAGTGGCAGAGATTTTTAGAAATATTTCTCGTTATCAAAGCCTCGATTTTTATTGATTCTTTAAAGACAACTGAGCGCCTGATTCTTTCGATATTTTCACTGATACTCCAAGCCCCTTTCGTTGATAGATCTGTAATAGTCACAAATAAAAAAATGTTTTTCTGCTCGTCTCTGGACGGTCTGAAGATCCCGATACCAACGTGTATCTGTGTTCAGTACTTAGCCTTATATCCTTGCATATCCGATAAACGACTAGATAAAGCCGAGGGAAGTCCCACGATCGAGTTAACCGGTCGTCGAACGCGACGCCCGCTGATCGTTTCGCCGCGCGCCCCCGGACTCTCTACTATGCCGAGCTATATATTCCACTATATATTACGTGCTTGCATTTATAGTGCACGTACATGCCTCAGTGTATATATATTCCTTCGGAAATCGCCCGCACTCCCGGACACTCCAAGCGTTTGAACTTTTCATGTCGTTATAAACGCTCGAGTTGTGTCTAATTCTTTTTTCAATTACTTTTTATTCTCTTTAGAAAAATCTGCTACAAAATTCACAAATTTGTGTGAAATACAATTATTCGGAAAAAACGTCGTTTCCGAACTAATTACACCCAGTGATTCTTTCTTTCTTCATTAGATCAAAAGAGAGGGAATCATAAGCTCTCTAGGGATGCAAAACAATCCACCGATTGTCAACTTAACTTAGCAGCTTGTCCTCCTTCCCTGAAACGCGTCCGAGCACGATGCGCGAGACGTTGCCAAGCTTTCAGCTGAACTTTTTGTCAAACCGAAAGTCATGCCGTTAGTCTGCTCACTGGGCATGAAATTTTGTTAAAAATCGTCGATTTTTTGTTTAATACGGTGAACTAAATATTTTTTTTATAATTTCAAAATTTTCGTTATTTTGGCAGTATATTTGGTTTCTAACGGAATCGTCATACAGAAATTTACGAGTGGAATGACAAAAATTTGATTCCGAAGAGACTTTCCGAAATATTTTTTGCTGCATTGACACAATTATTGGAATTATTCAAACAAAACGTTTAGTCGAACGTATCGAACAAAATATTCATCTTTTTTGACAAAATTTTGTTTTCAGTGCTGCGACGCATTATTCAAACGATCTAAACTTCATCCGCCATTCCATATGATCATTAAGACCATCCGACTGCATGCGTACGAGCTTGCTCCGAACGCAAATGTTCGGATGCGCAGCTCTCAACTTTTGCGTACACCTGAGCAGAGAGTCCTGTATGGTGAACTTACGAGGTGACCAACTGTAAGCGGATTTTGTCGACGCGACCCCACACGAGACTGTACTATGATACACGCTTGCATCGCGCAAGCAGTTGAGATTCTATTTATAGGTGAGGTTACGTGGGTAACGCCCTTAAAGCACCGTTCCTGTGCCACAGAACCGCGAATTTCTCGATGCAACTATGTATATTTATGTTTTATTTACTAGGGGAGTATGGGGCAAAGTGGCCTACTTAAGGAATTAATCGAATTTTATGGGTGAGCACAGGACCATTTACTTATTTTGAAGTCCCAAAATTGATTCCGGCTGCTTGTTTCCCGAATTTTGGCAAGAAAAAAAATCGGGGCAAAGTGGCCACCCCCTCGAGTCGGTGAAAATCCATAATTGTCAATTCTACGACGAAAAAAGTAGTTGAAAATCATCGTGCAATTAGCACGATGATTTTCATCCTTCTAGGCCTAGACTGCCTTAAGTTTCTCGGAAAACAACCATTTTTTTCGGCGCCAGTTTGTCTCAGATATCAAAATTTTCGAGTGGCCACTTTGCCCCATAAATCGCATTTTAGTGAGTGGCCACTTTGCCCCATGTGGCCACTTTGCCCCATATTCCCCTATATTGTGTGGATATTGTATGAAAGTATTGTGCATGAAGTCTCCCGGAGATGAAAGAATCTACGAGCGAGTCTGGGTTGTTCGGATTCGTCCCAACTCTTCTCCGCTCCACCATGAACCGTTTAAACCTCCATACGGACATACCACACATAAATGATATCCATATACTCGCTCTTCATATATACATACGGAGATAGACATAAATGCGAGAACGCGAACTCGGTAGGAAGCGTTTTACTGCAATAACGCGGACTTCCCGCAGTGTCAGACCTCGTGAACGCCCTCGTTACGTTTAGATAGCGAACGAGCCCCGCTATTTCTCTCGTACTATTACGAGCTACCCCGTACTGTGACCAGCTCTCTTCACCCCCTTTCTCATGCTTTTTACGTCGACCTCTGCTGTTCCTCCTGTGAGCAGCGAGATACGCTAACGCGCTAACTTTTAGCCACGAGTTAGCGAGAGGTTGCATAATATAAGTTGACCGCATCTTATTTGGCAGTCACGGCGAGGACTCCCCATCCTGAAAAAGAGGATAAACGGTTCCCTATATGCGGATATTCGAATCGAATAGCTTTCGACTGGGTAATTTTTAATTTTATCTTCATCCCAGATTTTTTTATGTTTACATCGAAATCTGGGCAATTTACTCACCAAGTACGATTCTGTACACTGGAAATAAAATTTTGTTAAAAATCGTCCATATTTTGTTGAACACGGCCAACTAAATATTTTTCGATAATTTCAAAATTCTCGTTATTTTGGCAGAATATTTGGTTTCTAATGGAATTGTCAGCTAAATTTACGATTGGAACGACAAAAATTTGCTTCCGAAGAGACTTTCTACAATATTTCTTGCTGCGATGACACAATTTTTGGGATTATTCAATAAAACGTTTAGTCGAACGTATCCAACAAAATATCGATCTTTTCCAACAAAATTTTGTTTGCAGTGTATCAAAGAAAAACGAAGACTTGCTGGAATCAACTAAATTATACTTTCCATTACAAATGCCGCGAAAAATTTATTTCCCGCACCAAACCAGACTCTGTAGTGCGTCATCCATTTATAGTGGAAGCCAATCTAATAAAGTGTTATTTCATAGACATAGTCTGCGCGAGTTATTAACTTTTTGTGTATTTTCAATCGACTAGATATTATTAATATTGAATGAAAGATAAAGGAGGAACGAAGAGTTGCGCGGAAAAGACCGAGACAGACAGCTAAACTACGGGTCGAATATGGCACAGAAAAAAAGTTGTTTGGTTCGTTTAATGCGTATAGCTTATCGTTAACATCACGAGGATATATACCAATACGTAATAATAGTTAGAATAATTGTCCTCCTTTCCTCCCTTCTCTTTCCCTTTTGCTCTCACTCTCTATCGTATCAATTGGTATCGATAAATCGAGACAAGCCGCTCCATAAGCTCCATTATATCCTGGAATATTGAGTAAAATCACAGGATCGTTATCTCGGGTAGCGCAGCGTAACCGCTTCTTCTTACTCTTCTTCCTCTTCCGAGAGGGGATGTAAGAAAGTATACAGACTCACAAAGAGATCATCTCTGCTTCGCTGTATATCGCGTGCAAAGAATGAGAGTGTACGAGATCGGGAAAGCCAGAGAGAGAGAGAGAAAGAGTTGCTTGGTAGACCGGGCATTCGCGTGGGTGGTAAAGAGCCTTTGGTGATGCTGTGTGTGCTCCCTCGCGCCCACACGAATCGATTCCTCCGACCGGACAATGTTACCGCCATTCTCGATACTGACGTGTTCTATATATATATATATATTAACGATATATAGCGATGCAATAAAGAAAACAAGACGAGAGACCTATCGAGAGAGTCTTGTCCGATTAACGGTTAGGCGCCCAGGAGGACTCACCGAAAAACGAAGAAATAATAATAAGAAAAAATTGTATCGTTAAAAGAAATCGGAGAAAAGAAATGTCGACTTGATCTTTACGACTTTATCCCTATGCTTGATCCGTGAATCCAGACTCTTACGTTCCTCCGTTACGTATACGCGTTTGAGAAATGTTGGAAAAAACCGTCTGATCACCCATGGATATCATTGCATTCGATTTCTTTATTCGTTGCTCCTGGCTCATCCATTCCTCCGACCATTTTATTCTGATAACCATTCTGGTGCTGATGCGTCTGTTATGCAACTCTATCATCGGTATAGGAAATAACTGGAGATCTTGCATTTTATTGGGAAAATTTTTTAATACACTGAAAAATAATATTTTATGCTTTTTTGGTTTTTTATTCAATTTGAAATCATTTGACTTGGTTCAAGATACAAATTTATACCCTTAGGGGAGTATGGGGCAAAGTGGCCTACTTAAGGAATTAATCGAATTTTATGGGTGAGCACAGGACCATTTACTTATTTTGAAGTCCCAAAATTGATTCCGGCTGCTTGTTTCCCGAATTTTGGCAAGAAATAAAATCGGGGCAAAGTGGCCACCCCCTCGAGTCGGTGAAAATCCATAATTGTCAATTCTACGACCAAAAAAGTAGTTGAAAATCATCGTGCAATTAGCACGATGATTTTCATCCTTCTAGGCCTAGACTGCCTTAAGTTTCTCGCAAAACAACCATTTTTTTCGGCGCCAGTTTGTCTCGGATATCAAAATTTTCGAGTGGCCACTTTGCCCCATAATCGCATTTTAGTGAGTGGCCACTTTGCCCCATGTGGCCACCTTGCCCCATCTTCCCCTATAAATAAATTGCTGCCCAACCAAAACCGAATTTCAACCAAATAGTTACTCGGTCTCGTTCAGCAGTCGCGATCAGACAACATCCCGAAGTCTTCGAGTTTCGTATCCGTTGAATGGTGAAATATTAATCAAGCAAGAGAGGATCGAGATGAATCGAATAAGAATTCTTTTGCTTAAATACGTGGCGACATTAATTAATTATTTCCATCCATAGTCAGATCTTTTGCTCCGCAATCACTCGTGATGTAATTAATCAATTCAATTATCGCGCGATCGTTCAATTAGTCGATGCAAATTGCGGCTTTCTTCTTCATGGTTCGAACAGTTTTTTTGTCCCCCGAAATATTTTTGGTCTGTTGAAAAATTAAAAAGAAAAAAAACGCAGCTCATTTTTCTCACTTTTCTTTTTTCGAAATATTCAAGAAATCAATTGAGCGATGAAATTTAATTTGACCAAAGATAGCGACACATTCAAAAATTTGGCTGTCGTAATAAAAAATTTGGCGCTTCATATTTTATTCGGACAAAGTTTCCACTGATTAGTATTGGAGGAGCATCGATTATTAAAATTCGGTATATCGTTGCGTTGGTCAATGAGGGACTCCGGGTAGAGCAGTAGGTTGCGTAATTGAGAACGCGTAATTCTTAAATTGCAAGGTAAGTTAATTTCGGGGTTAAAACGTAAGTAATGTAAGTTCTAAGAAGTCTTCGCCCTCGTAGTGACTTTCACAAGCCGCTTTCCTTCTTTTTTTACTCTCTCTCCCTCCCTCTCGCATTAAATATATCTGTATCCGCAAAAACTTCTTAACAGCTCTCGGCTTCGTACAATTTAGATGTTGCGTGCATATAAACGTAAAAATGCTGATCACTCTATGCAACGAGCACCGAGCACTTGACAAAACCGCGGGGTGTCTCCGTGTTACACAACTTGTGTTATCGATTCGCTCGTTTCGTCACAGTCAAGAAATTTGAGACTAGAAAGTAGATCACAGATTGTGAGCATCGTGTTAATTTTTGTCACGACCCTTGTAGTTGCATTCGTTACAAAAGTTGACACTCTGTTTCGTGGAACCTTGACAATGCAATGATCGGTGGATTGGCAATAATTGAGCTAACCGAAGGACTTTAACTTTCTAGTTTTTTAAATTCGAACCGATCAAGTGAATATCTTCGAGTTAAAGGAAAAATAAAAAAAAAAGGAAAATGAGGGATAATTGTCGGAATATTCAGAACAGTCTCTCTCATGCAGGGCGTATGAAAAAAAATTGGGGGTGTATTTTTCACAAATCGAAAAGTATAAAAAAGCAAAACACAGTTCAATTTTTCAAAAGAAAAAATCAGCACAATGCATCGAAGCAAGATTTTTGTATGAATTTTTCGAGTCCGCATGAATCAAAGAAGAGAATTTATGACTCTGAAGTTTGCAACGTTGGAATTAAACGAAAAATATTTTGTACATTAACTATTTATTGAATTTTGAAAATCATGGCAATTTTTCGTGTCGATTGAATGTTTAGGTCGCAAGAGAGGATTGTTTTATTGTCCAGATCAAATTTTGAACAAAAATTATGAGCTCTACTGAAAAAATAACGGAATTTCGTTGCATTCCAACGATGCAAACTTCAACATCATTAGAATTTAATCGTTCGCTTTTATCATTTTCTTTTCATTCTCCTCCTCCTAACTGTACCAAGATCTTTAGGTTTGAATATTTGATTCGATGAAATCAACCACCCACTGAACTACACGCGGTTCATATCTTAGCCGCGTACCGTTTTCTTGAGCGGCAAGGCGTGCGGACAGAGTTAACACATGTATATCGCTCATGTGTTCATATACGATGGAGAATATTGCTTCTCTGCGTATCGAATCCAATTGTCCCGATACCGATCGATCAATAAATATTTATGAGCAATTACAGTGTGTGGACGACAAGGTTGTATGAGTAGGTTCAATATGTAATGTACGCATGTACACGATGACGCGACGTAGTTGAAGCAGCACGTTCACAGGTACTATCATCATCGTCGTCATCATCATCGTCGTCGTCTTCGCCGCCGCGTTGTCGTATTTGTAATACATTGCGTCTACGTTTCGTAGCCTCTTAAGAAACCGGTGGAAAAGTTCATCTCGTTCTCCGAAACGCGATTACATATCTATATGTATCATTTTTTTGATAAGCGATCTGGCCAAAAAGTTTTATATAAACGATTGTATCAATTACGAAGATTTATCACACGAAATGGTACACACGTGTAGAGCGATATCTACGTGTGGAAATTTATGCAGCGTTAGACTTCGTCACTGCAATAAAGCATGCGCGACTCTATTTTCTCCAGCCTCTTCCGTTGGTAGCACGCGGAATACATAAATATATAACTCACCATGAATAATTTGATGATTCTTCAGCCTCTAATCGTACGAAATTTTCACACCAGGAGTTTTTTCATCATCGATCATGCTTTTGACGAAATTGTGTTTCTAGTTCCTTCTTGTAAAACCGTCGGGGTCCTCCAGGCTATTTATCAATGGTACGATCTGTAAAAATCCTCTTACACATTTCTCTATACGCCAGAGATGGAGTTGTAACTTTTCTTTTTTTTTTTCAATCATACAAGTATGAGAAAAACGTGAATATACTTTTTGCACTGGAAATGAAATTTTGTTAAAAATCGTCGATATTTTTTTGAATACGGTCAACCAAATATTTTTTTTTCAATTTCAAAATATTCGTTATTTTCGCAGTAAATTTGGTTTCTAATGGAATTGTCAGGAAAATTTACGATTGAAACGACAAAAATTTGCTTCCGAAGAGACTTTATAAAATATTGTTCGCTGCGATGACACAATTTTTGGGTTTATTCGAAAAAATCGTTTAGTTAGACGTAATATCGAACAAAATATCGATCTTTTCCAACAAAATTTTGTTTTCAGTGTGGGGAATAATCTCGCACTTACGCTGTTGATGGATCCCTTTGACACACGTATAGAATCTTTTTGCGCATGGCGAACTTTTGCATTGATTTTTGGTGTGGAAGAAATTTAAAATGACGACGCACGGTGATTAAAAATTGTACATGATCAATGTTGAGTGATTTGGAGTCCTGCTGGCAGCAGCGGACGTGGAATTTCCAATACGAGATGAAACTGCTCCGATCTGAGCCGAAGAAAATTTTGACGTGTTTTTGTTGGGCAGTTTCATTTATCGGCATCTTACACGCGATGCTAATTCGACAGGGCTTGACGTGAATAAGGATTGGTCACGATTGACCGCCCGGATGCCGAAGATAAAAAACACCTTCCTGCTCCGCTGCAGTTTATTTGCAACGTTGCATTTATGAGTGCTCCGCGGCGTATACATATATGGAAAATATACGAACGTATATATACAAATAGCACCGAAGGGGGTCCGGCGAGCAATAGCAGGCTGTTGAATTCGGGGCAACCTTAACCTTACGCGAGGCGACCTTAATCGACTTGGATGGAGGGCACAAGCGGTGCTTGTGGCGCGAGGAGCTCGAGATTTTTTAACGCCCACGGTACTTACGTACTCGCGTGGCCGAAATATTCTTTCTCCTTCATTTCTTATCGACCCCCGTAATTCTATACCTCGGACGCGAACAAAGTAGTCTCGGTGGTGGGGAATCAGAAAAGAACGTTGGATAAGAATAAAAAAAGTAGAGAACACGATCGATCGACTTTCGTTTATGTACGCGCGGCTTTGTCTGCGAGTTTAAACTTATTTGGATCGAGCCAACGAAGATTTATATATCAATCAATTAATCCCATCAATATACAGTATCATATTATTATGACTCTCGGATATGCTCCAATGTTATGTATCGATCATGCTCAGTATTTGCAAAGCGATTAATCGATCGATATGAATCGATCGGCGAAGGCGACCAATTTTGTGCTGTAGCTTGATTCTCGTTTTTTATTTCGTCCGAATTTCCGATTTTAATGAGTACGACGAAAAAATTGAACGGAACAATTAATTCATTGATTTTGAAACTCATAGGGGAGTATGGGGCAAAGTGGCCTACTTAAGGAATTAATCGAATTTTATGGGTGAGCACAGGACCATTTACTTATTTTGAAGTCCCAAAATTGATTCCGGCTGCTTGTTTCCCGAATTTTGGCAAGAAAAAAAATCGGGGCAAAGTGGCCACCCCCTCGAGTCGGTGAAAATCCATAATTGTCAATTCTACGACCAAAAAAGTAGTTGAAAATCATCGTGCAATTAGCACGATGATTTTCATCCTTCTAGGCCTAGACTGCCTTAAGTTTCTCGGAAAACAACCATTTTTTTCGGCGCCAGTTTGTCTCAGATATCAAAATTTTCGAGTGGCCACTTTGCCCCATAAATCGCATTTTAGTGAGTGGCCACTTTGCCCCATGTGGCCACTTTGCCCCATATTCCCCTAAGTGTCTAATGGTTTTTCGGAAACCATGTAAAAATCTTCTTTTAATCATTTTCAATTAATATTCAAAGTCCCCCCCTCCCCAACTCCTTGGCGATGCTTGTGCCTACGATGTAGAGTTTCATTAATTTTTCAGCAGCAAGCTATTCCGGGCGGTGGAAAATTTTAAGCGACGGAATTTCTAGATTCTGACGCGTTTGTTCAAATTTTTTTGATCCATCTCTTTGTAAAATTCTTTTGACCAAATAAATGGCGGAAATTATTTTTTTTGTGTGTTTAACTCCGTTATTTATTTTTGTGTGTTTTTTGTGATTTTTTCAGGAGAATGGTTGCCTGTATTCTCACATTCGATGGGGTGAAGCTTTCGTAATAGTGTACAGTGTCACGTGCAAACGGAGTTTCCAAGAGGCTCGAGGTTTGCTCAAGCAACTAGCGGATCTTCGATTGCCCTCGTACTTCACTGCACTTTTACTCGGCAACAAAAGGGATCTCGACCATGCACGGTAATTCAATTTTCCATTAACATAGAACTCGATATTCTAACATGTGCAGTTTACGATTTATTATTGCTCGCATCGATTCGTCATGTTTTCCGTAAGGAAAATGAAGAAAAATTGACCCAGATTTAAATGATCTGTCGTGACTCGTATCGAGTCTCATCTTAATTATAAAATTCACATTGGCTTCCGTTCGGATTTATCGTCACGAATGCGATTTTTTTTTCCACTTTTATTAATCGCTTATCAACTCAGCTGTTTCTTAATTAAATATTAATGCAAAAAGTCCGAATTGAAAATCCATTCGATGGACTGAGCGTGCTGTGCAAAAAATATTCACTCATCGTTTTGCCACAATTAACTTTTCTAAAAATGAGCTAAACGCCTGTTCATTAACATCCAGAGCACAGACTGCAAAGCAGAATTAGGCTATTCGAAGTGAAAGTTATTATAAGCTGGTACAATTTAAAGGCGGTTAATGAAGCGAAATAGCATTGATTTTATGGTGGATTTTTCTTTCAACTTTGTCCCAATTTTGCTTGATCCAGGTGACGTTCGTTAAGCTCACGCGCTTCTCAACGTATTTATATACTTTCCATTTGAGTTTTGCATTCAGTTGGATTTCAAACGAAATGGAATTTTAGTTAAAATTTGACTTTCACTTTGCAGACACTTTATTACATTTGCTTATAACAAGAATTATTTATCGCTTATTCTCTTTTCCGTGAGATTCGTTTACGTCCATATGTATAGGGGAATATGGGGCAAAGTGGCCATATGGGGCAAAGTGGCCACTCACTAAAATGCGATTTATGGGGCAAAGTGGCCACTCGAAAATTTTGATATCTGAGACAAACTGGCGCCGAAAAAAATGGTTGTTTTCCGAGAAACTTAAGGCAGTCTAGGCCTAGAAGGATGAAAATCATCGTGCTAATTGCACGATGATTTTCAACTACTTTTTTCGTCGTAGAATTGACAATTATGGATTTTCACCGACTCGAGGGGGTGGCCACTTTGCCCCGATTTTTTTTCTTGCCAAAATTCGGGAAACAAGCAGCCGGAATCGATTTTGGGACTTCAAAATAAGTAAATGGTCCTGTGCTCACCCATAAAATTCGATTAATTCCTTAAGTTGGCCACTTTGCCCCATACTCCCCTATATGTGAAATCTTACGTGTTTTAGAACGCGCCTCGCGCACATTTCATTTTCTGTGGAATTCGATTCGTTGCCAACCTCCTGAGTATTTCCTTTCTAAAAAAAATGAAAAATCGAATCGTCTAACCTTCAAAATCAGCGAGTGCGTGATATTTATGGCGAAATCCGATAACCTCTGTTTCAATCTTTCTTTTAATAATCAGCGTGTTCCATTTTCTTTATGCACGCAGCAATATATGAAAAGTTATAAAATCCAAGATTGCCAGCAGAGCTAACCTACTAAATTAATAGAAAACATAGACGTACGTATGTGATTGTAGTAAAAATGTAAAATCAGCTATTTGTCACGTTTCTACTTGATCCAGTGCGTTTTTGCGCTTACGTGGGAAAATAGTTTGACCTACCTTTTCTTGAATCGGGCGAACGGAGACTCAGGTTCACTTTCCACCTTGCGCCAGACGTACTAGCAGCACGCTCAATGTAATAGGATCTTTGCATCGTGTTTCCTGGACGATTTCGAAAAGCGGCGGCAGCGGCGACGACGCCATCGTCGTCGTTGTTGTTTCGCGAACACACCGTTTCTTCATCGTCGCGTGCACGCGACTTGCCGCGATTATGAGGATCGGATTCTCGCGCGTTTGTGAAAAGGCTATGGCGCCACGACGCTTTACCGCAAAATAACCGATTTGCCTCACGCGGGCTGCTTCTCGCGTCAAAGTGACACACCCGGCAGTGGTTGGCAGCACGTATCGATCTCGTTTTTCTCGCCACGTTCACCTAGAAACCGGGTTCACGCGATCCTCAGCAATCTAGGGTTTCGTCCTTTTTTTTTTCATCACCCATTTTTCGCACTTTGATTTTTTAACACTATCACGCTTCTTGTCTATGCAGTGATACGAAGAAATATCGCATGTAATCACGAAAACTGATATGCTCTTGGCGATATTATTAGATTTTATAACATTTCTTAGCCCATCATTGCGTATCAATTGATTAAGTTGATAAAATGCAAAGTTGAATGGATGCATTAGAGGAAAAATGTTCCGAAGCTGTGAAAATTCGGAATCTCGATATACCGCGCGAGATTGAATTTTTTTTCGCAGTTTTTCGACGTCACGAGCAGTCTAACGATGAAGTCGATTTTTCGTTGACGAAAAAACAATTTTTTTTATTTCCGGCTAATTTCGCCAAAATTAATCCGCCGGGAAATCGTGCTGTTCGTAATTCCTTACGAGTGGAGAAGGTTTGTAGGCGGGAAGTGAACGAAGCGTGAATGAAAAGAAACAGGAGCGTACGTATAGGAAAAATAAACGCATTCGTGCGATGACAAAGCGTGCGGTATCGTCATACCTTTAGCTTAATTTGCGATCGGGATTCTGCGCATATGCAACGTATCAGCCAATTTCCGTCAACGAGTCCCCGCTTTCACGGCCTCTTTCATGTTTTTTGTCAATTTTTTTCCCCGCATTGGTTGACTTCAAGATCGCGATTCGTGAAGCCCCTCCTCGCAGCATCTCAGCATCAAAAGTGCATATTCGAGATTTCTCGTAGTTCATGTAGCCGAGTCCCCGGGTATAAAGTTGTATGTTTTGTCAAGTAGCAGGTGAGCACCTGTTCACCAATGGGCATCCGAATGTCCAGCTCGATACTTCGGAACGTTATACACAACGCCTTTTGGGCAAGTAACTCCGAATATTAACTTCGTGTATGCCCAAAATGACCGCTTACGGCGAAATAATATGAGGCGCTGCTTAAACTTTTACGAGATCGTATTTTCATCCGTAATCACCTGGCGGGTCGGTATGATGGCATCTTTGGTTTCCCCACCCTCGAGCGAACTAAACTGGATAAATCAACTTCGCTCCTAGATAATGCAATTTTATTCCGTGCGCTCACTCATTTTGAGAAACTATCAAAAGAACTTTGCCTCTGAACACGGATTGCTTTTCGGCCGCGATGGCAGACTCGGACGTGCCTCATTCGCACTGCCGTCTAATAATTGACATTCGTCGTGGGTTTGTTAATCAGTTTCGAATCTCTGCGTCGTCATAGGAACGAATGGTCGCGCGCATAGTCAGGAAATAAAAATAAATTCGAAAAGGTTTGATTAAGCTGAGGAGATAAAAATTCAATATCGATGTTTTATTACGCGTTGTCAGTCGATCAGTGACAAAAACGTGCAATGAAATATCTCGAGACTTATATCTAACGTACGTTTAACAGCTTTGCCGTGTGACAGTGGGGCAGCAGTGACACCCAGAGTTAAGATTTTTTTGTTTGCTCAACTTATACGGTAGCAAGAACTGCTTCATAAAGTCAACGAGTCGGACAGCTCTTGACAGCTTACTAAAGTATATCCGCAAAGCTCTGCTGTCGCTGCCGCGTTTCGTTTATTCGTTGTGGACACGTGAGTGTTATCCATGTGACTGGTGCGAGCCATTCGTCCGTCATGAGCCGGGAATAAAATATATAGCATTAAAGGAATGAGAAATAAAAATCAAGTCTGTATATAAAATTGAGGATGAAGAGCTGAGCGAAACAGTAGAGAAGTCTGAACGAAGCTTGACTCGACTGCGTTGGCAATTTTCGACCGCCGGAGACAGCGCGAACAAGGAGCTGAAGCTAACAAATAAGGAATGCAGAGATGAGAAGAATAAGGAAGAAAGGCGAGATGCGGCACGTCCATGCAGTCCATTTGCTTGTCGAGACCTCGAGAGCAAGATGTTAATGTCGCATACGCTTCGTGTCTGCTACCCCCACTCCGTTCCCGGTACAATTCGAATTACGAGCTTGTTTATCGAACGACCTTATACTTTTCAGAAAAATAACTACTTCAATGAATAATTGCGGAAAGATGAGGATCTTTGAATTAAGAGGCTGTAACTAATTATTGAAGAAAGATTCAAGAATATTAAGGATGTAGTTCGGAGTTTCGGTTGCTATCGAAATCTTATGTCACAATTCTTTTTTTCAAATAAAATGAACTACTTTCATTTTTTTGACACATTTTCATTGACATCACGTTAACCATGAGAAAAACCACACTGAAAACAAAATTTNATCCATAATTGTCAATTCTACGACCAAAAAAGTAGTTGAAAATCATCGTGCAATTAGCACGATGATTTTCATCCTTCTAGGCCTAGACTGCCTTAAGTTTCTCGCAAAACAACCATTTTTTTCGGCGCCAGTTTGTCTCAGATATCAAAATTTTCGAGTGGCCACTTTGCCCCATAAATCGCATTTTAGTGAGTGGCCACTTTGCCCCATATTCCCCTACTTTTCAGAAAAATAACTACTTCAATGAATAAATGCGGAAAGATGAGAATCTTCGAATTAAGAGGCTGTAACTAATTATTGAAGAAAGATTTAAGAATATTAAGGATGTAGTTCGGAGCTTCGGTTGCTATCGAAATCTTATGTCACAATTCTTTTTTTCAAATAAAATGAACTACTTTCATTTTTTTGACATATTTTCATTGACATCACGTTAACCATGAGAAAAACCACACTGAAAACAAAATTTAGTTGAAAAAGATGGATATATTTTATTCGATACGTTCGACTAAACGTTTTTTTGAGTAATCCCGAAAATTGCGTCATTGCAGCAAAAAATATTTTAGAAAGTCTCTTCGGAAGCAAATTTTGTCCTTCCACTCGTTAATTTTGCTGTCAATTCCGTTAGAAACCAAATATTCTGCCAAAATAACGAAAATTTTGAAATTATCAAATAAATATTTAGTTTACCGTATTCAACAAAATATCGATGATTTTTAACAAAATTTCATTCCCAGTGCATTTTTCCGTCGATTTCACGCAATTTTATTATTGCGTTTTTCAATTTCCAAGCTACAGTAGACTCCACTAAACGGAGGTGACTGGGTGGCATAGATAATTGCGACCATTCGGGTCATTTTGAAAAAAAAAAAAAAACAGATCAACAATCATTGATTCGATTTTTTTGTNAAAAAAAAAAAAAACAGTTCAACAATCATTGATTCGATTTTTTTGTTCCAACTGATTCACCCAGTCACCCCCGCTGAATGCATTCATGAAAACAGCTGAAAACTGTGTTGTAAAATTTGGTGAAGGAAGATTTTTCTAATTGTTTACGGCGCCAATAGATAAATGTTAAAAGTTTAAAAGGATTGTATTTTATTTAGTGTTTTATAAAAAACGAAAGCTGCTGCGATAAGTTTTGGAATTTCGTTCTGTTTTTCGTGTTCAGTTGCGAGGTCGTAGGAATTGATTAATTCCAACTGAGCATACGTGTCGATTGGAAAGCACTAGTTATCATTTGTTCAGGATGCATCGAGAATTTTGAATTTAAATGAAAGCAAATGATTGCGGGCAGCGTCGGTGTAAGAATCAGCTGAAAGTTTGGAGGGCTCATGAAATATATTCGACAATAAGTTGGGAGAGAAGAAAAAGGAATGAAATGGTTGAAAGGGGAGCAGCAGGAATCGTTGAGAGAACGGAAGGAGATCGACGAGTGGTGGGTATAGAACGCGAGTGAATAAATATATAACAGGCTCGATCGTTTCTCGGTGTATGCTATAGCTGTCGCAACCAGTTTCCGGTCGATAAAACTTTTAAGTTTGGCGCGCGGGATGTTGCAGCTCGTGACTCGTTCTCGTTCGTTGCACGTATATAGTTGGTGAGCAGGGGAGGATCGGGAGGGGGTTATTGGCGCCCGCCGTTTGACCGCGTTGAAATTTCAAGATCGCCGACTAGCGATAAGTTTATTAATGTGCGATTTACGCCGGATATATAACGCGTGTGCTCCGCGTTGAAGGTTGACGCGTGTGTATATGTACACGTACGTGTCTTCCTTTTGCTCGTATGAGTGTACACATTTGCAAATGCACGCGTAGACTCATCGCGCGGAATGAGGAGGAGACACGTGTGCGTAAAGTCCGTTCTCGTTACACCGCGTGGATCGAACGCGCAATGAAGATGGTGAACGCAGAGGAGGAATACCGCGCGATATAACTCGTTCTACTGCAGCGCGATCATGGACGCACACAGAAAGCCACACAAGCGCATTAGTACGCGGACAGACACGTCCGAGAGTCGTTTCGTCGTGTGGCTAGCTTCTAATCTTTATGAACTCCATTAAGGCGACGAGAGGGACTACCGGTGGCTAGTATCCAGCATCCGCAAGCTGCCGAACGTTACCAATACGATGATAGAGCATAGTTAGCTGGTATATATTAATAATATGTGCATACATATATCAACAAGCGGAATAACATGCGAGCACTGCCGCCAAGACTAACGCTATTCGCGCGCGTTCTCTCGTACAGCCGCCGAGCGGCTACACTGAACGATGAAATGTACACACTCTGTACATCCTCCGCGCCTAAAGTGCAACAGAGACACGACGAAACGTACACCCGGATCTATATTACATCATAAAATATACGACGCTCCCCAGCTAAGTCGAGATCCTTTCCATTTATCTCTTACCCCCCTTTACGTCAAATCTATCCATCGATTTATTTATTGCGAAAATCTAACATTACCGTTTTGTCAAATCTATTGACATCGTGCGTAGCGAGCTCCGTTACCAAGTTTTGCTCCCGTGCATTGCATTACACAACTGTAAAACGAGTCTTTTTCGCATTTGCAAACAATTACTAGTTTTTATTTTTATGTCAAAAAGACAATTTTATACGGAGAGAATTTTAAATATCAAAAATTACTATGCTACCATAGTTCCCTGGTACTATATCGTCCCTCTGCACTGAAAACAACATTTTGTTGAAAACGATGGATATTTTGTTCGATACGTTCGACTAAACGTTTTTTTGAATAATCCCAAAAATAGTGTCATTGCAGCAAGAAATATTTTAGAAAGTCTCTTCGGAAGCAAATTTTAGTCGTTCCAATCGTAAATTTCGCTGACAATTCTGCAAGAAACCAAATGTACTGCCAAA